>OZ004664.1:9276765-10001765 GCA_963924505.1 Agonopterix alstromeriana
AATACTATAAACTATGATATATTCTTGGAGTATAGGACTCAAAATAGCTTTCCATTAGTTGCGATCTTTGGCAGCACTATAAAAGACTTTCGGCCTCTACTTCCATAGAGCGGCGCCAGGTTATTTCAGGGCGGTCATTCTAAGGCTGCCTTATGTTAGGTAACTTTAATGTCCTCGATCAAAATACTACATCAAGGGCTACAGAGGGGTCGCGGGCGGTACCAAGGTGCGCGCGAGTGTCGAGGACGGGATTAAGATCGAGCGGGACCGTAGGCAGACTGTCCGTAGCATTAGAGAGTAAAGCATTGATATTCAAATTGTAAAATAGTAATAAATAACAATGTGGTGAAATGGATAAAACATCTTTAATGTACACCTGACCCCCAAAACTTGGATGGGTGCAAAGCAGAATAACAATAGGTCCTGCTGATTGCACAAAAACTTATTTGAATAGTATTGAAAATAAAATATCTTGGACATTGTCACACAGACTATCTAGTCCAATTGAAAGTGCTAGGATCCCGGACTTGCATTATGATGACTAGACAAAGATATATAATAGATACAAACATCCATAACCCTGGTAGAAATATTCATATTCATCACACAAATTTACCCCTTACGGGTTTCGAATTCGAACACGCGACCCTCTAATCAGCAGGCAGGTTCACCACCAACTGAGCTATCGGGCTGCAATAGTATTATGCTCGTATATATTTTACGATGTTACGTTATTAAAGTTTTTATCTACAATTGAAACAAACAGTTTACACTGATGGATGACCCCATTACTGCAGTGAGTGACGTGTTGTTTTGATGATGTGAATTTCATTGCCTAATTCATTTGTTTCAGATAGCATGCCGTAGATTTGATACACTCATTGCTGTCAGAAAAACTTCGACTGGATTTACTTTGGCAACGTAAGTCAATCAAACCAATCCCTTTTCTGGTGGTCCGTTAGTGCGATCCAGTAGTAACATATAATATCATTGGTGCGCTCCATACAAACAAAGTTTGACTATTTCATTTTGGATATTAATCAATTAAAGTCAATGGAATTTTAAACACGATCTAGAAACTAATCTCTATGCTTGTGGTCTTTCTCGTTAAAATGTAAAGTTTGAAAGTTACAGTGGCTCAAAGATTTTCATAAAAATCTTATATTTTAACGGAAATCTGACTAACCACAGGCAGAGATTAATATCTAGTCCGTGTTTAAAAAAAATCGTTGACTTTGATTAGTTCTTATTTAAAATAGGATCTAACTTGGTTTGTATGTTCTCGTGCGCTCTGCAAAGACTATCGTCTTAATTAAGAAATAGTGCACGTTCGCAAACTGTGAAGTTGTTAGCAGCGATGTAAACATGGCAGTGGGTCAGACCAGACCGGTGACGGTGGTCGTCCTGAATTTTTAAGTACGCCATTAAGGTGTTGCCCGTACCTCGTCGCCTTCGTTTCTGTGCACTTTTCTCTCGCTGATTGCGTCTTTTTACTTTCTCACGGCAGTTTCACCACAAGGGGCCGCTCTATCAACGTAGCGCTTGCGGCTGAGCCTTTAAGATTACAAACCTGTGCCTGTGTTAGCATAACTATCTACGTCTTTAGCTAAAGCTACTCTCGAATAGGTTTCTTTTACAACTCTATCGTTTGAGCTTTATTATGATTTTAATTAACTCCCAGTGTAGTATAAACTATGACGTATGGAAGGCTTGTAATCGAGTTATATGTGGGTCAGAACAGCAAAGCCAGTTTTAAAGTTAAAACATGCGTCTAGTAAAACTTTCACGACTTTTGCTAGTAAATGGCACTTAGCCATAACCAGTTTTTAAGTGCAACCGCGTCGTTGTCGAGGCTTTCGTTTGTTTCTATGGATCAAGTTGCTTTCGTACCGCAAGGGTAGCGTCGCTGGCCGGAAGGTAGGCGACCGGGCGGTCCAGCACGGATGTTTGCTCGCCGATAGTATTACCAAACCATTTTGCGCATTGCAAATTATAACAGAAATCGCATCGTAAAGCAGTTTCTATTCTTAACCGATATCGAATAAATCATCTGTTTTTAATAATGTTATGCCATAACTCATGCATTTCTGCACCGATTTGGATGATTCGTTTCCCAGTCCAAAGAAAACCAGGCCTATAATAGAAGACCCAAATTTTTTTTTTGTAGTGTATTATTTATTATATGAGAGAGCCCGTTGTGGAGAGCTTTGGAAACTCAATCTTGAGGTCTAGGTTCGAATCCGCATGGATGACAAGCCATTTTTAAGTACATAGTACTGACTGCTCTCAAACGGTGAAGGAAAACATCGTGACGAAAACTCCATACGCTGAATAAGAAATTTCGATGCGTATGTGAAGTCTACCAATCCGCAGTGGGCGCGCGTAATGGACTAACGATCATTCGTCCTGTACCCTGCAGTGGGACGTATTAAGGCTGTGTTGATGATGATTATTATAAGGTTCACGAAGTCTGTTTTAGTCAGTTTTTTTTATTGCAGTTTAAATTGATGTAGGTAAGTAAGTACACTATATAGACAGTATTGTCCTTTTCAAAGGCACGTACCACATTCAACCCAACCATGGACCATTGTACTGTTTTTGCTAAAACACAACATTAAAACAAAGTATAGAGCTTTATGCGTGATTGAATGGAGATTTAACTTGTGGTTTATTAATTATACACGTAGATGTGTTGCGTGGGGGGAACAATGACCGTAGGGCGCTTCAATGAGGGGGGCGGCTCCAGCTCTGTCGGATTGTCGGAGTACCACATAGTAGGTACCTTCATCGCAACTCCGGGGCCGATTCTAATTCAATTACTGCAAGTGGAACGCTGCCGCTGCAGTGTTGCCATCTTACCTCCGGAACAAGTAGCTAAGCTGTACCCAAAAAGTGGCTAGATACTGGAATTTTCATTGTCGCTATGGCTGAACAAAGTAAAGTAAAAAACACATGGGATTGATTTTCATCAATTATTTATTGTATAAAATGCTCTTTTATAGAATAAACATGGAATTTAGAGTGAGTTATTTTAACACATTATATTTCTATGTTTATGTTTTACAATGCTCATTGTAGAAAATAGCCTCTCGACTACTGCGTTTGGGTGAGAAAATGCCATAAATAAAAAATGGGCTCAAATATTTAGCCACCGAATATTTTTTCTGTGGCTAACGAGTTCGAAAATGTTGCTAGATCTAGTCAAGGAGTAGCTAAAGTGGCAACACTGGCCTCTGGTACTCGCTCTGACCGCTTTACACTCTCTTTCTAACTACGCTACGTTTTACATAATACAAATATTTGCGTTGTGAACCGCCGTGTATGGGCGAACATGCCGAACGTTTATGAATGAGAATCTTCGAATCGCGCTTTTATTTGTTTTTAGTAATTCATGCTTCTGATTTGGGCATGAGTTATGACTCTGTGTCACGGAGTTGTTATACATTGTGTTTTACTGATCGGGAATTATTTTGGAAAACATGCGTGTGTTCGGAGGGGTGCTATGCTTTGGTTGAATGCTGAATAATTGAAGACAAGTCAATGCACACACTAAAATCAATGGCATCACCTACAGTGTCGATAGTCTGCATTCTTATGGATCTGTTGCGTAATAGAACTAATCTAATAGGTGGGTTACATTATTGATCTTCGCATTTCTACTGATTGGCTTACCGCTAACTGAAGTACAAAGCAAATAAGGTCATTTAAATATCAACTGTTAGGTATGTCCCTATTGCGTGTACGTTATTGATATCTAATCGGAACGGGTTACCCGAACGTGAGAACATTTCGTTACGCCGGAAATAGAGCTTGATATTGAAATAGTAAATTATTTAACACTTAACTGCCAACTTGCAAAACTGATTTAGTAAACAATGGCTTGTAATGGCATCTCGCTTTTGTCTGAACATCAATGACGCAAGACTCGTATTGTCTGAGATTATCTTTTTCATACTGGTGGTGGTTGCTTTTTCGACTATTACAAAATGTATGTTGGTAGCAATGATATTGATTGGTACCTACTCTTAAATTATTTTAATTCTAAAGATTGTATACTGTTAATAGCTCAAGTGGTATAAGTATTTAATGCAGTAGGTTAAAAATAAGTCAATGTTCAAACAATATAAAAAAGCTATGGTAAATAGAGCGAGGGTAACGGAATCGGGCCAATACGACATACTTCGTGTCAGGTTTACCATTGAAGGGAGCCTGCGTGAGGTGAAGCGGTTCCTATTGCATGGCACACGCCGTGCCAGGCTCCGACCACCCTACCGAAGGGCGTGGTCGATATAACGACACCAACTCGGTGCTGTACCAAACATTTATCCCCCTCTCTATTCAACTGGTTACATCTTTTTGTTACCACCGATCGATGATGCGAAATCGAGTGTTCCGCGGTCCCGTTTTCGTCGAGAGTGAACACGAGACTCGACGTCCGGTCACGGTCATTTATTGGTACGACTGATGCGTCACACTTTTCTCTTCGCCAGTAGCCGGCTAGTGGCCAGCAAAACGTGGCAACCACCGATGGCCGACCGGCGGCGGCTTGCCAACGCGCCCAGCTCTCTCTGACGCGCCGGAACGAAACCCGACTGCTAAACTATTGCCCTACTATCACTTTGCCAATAGACGACTCTCTAAATCGTAACTTTAGAATCTTCCTCTGATATTGATTAAAAATATTTCTTATTCGGCGAAATCTGATAGCTATGTCTCCGATGTTTCACTAATAGAAACATGATAACATGAGCAGTGTTAGTTGTTACCTACATATGTAATTCGATTCGACTGGAATTGAGTCACGTCGAGTTTATAAGGAATGCACGTCTTGTCTTGTCTTGAGCAGGTGCGCTTACCCTTGATGCCAGTCTAGTCTACGTCGTAATAATTGCACAATAGTGTCTTAGGTACCGATAGTAGGTAAGAATTACTTTGTTTGTGAACCTTGTTCTTGTTTTATGTTATTTCTATTTAATCGTTTGTGACGCGAAGATCTATTTAATTTCGTTTGAATAATTGCAATCAAAGTGGTAAACAAATAACCTATACACACAATAAAATTGTAAACTTGGCGTGGATGTACATTGAAGATAATCGCAAAAATATTAATTCCCCCAATTAATTTAGGATCCGTAATGGAATGCATTGGCACCATTTTTATTGTCTTGTTTGTTTGTGCACGCACGTAGAAAACTACAGAACCGATAGGATGGGAAGGGATGGGGCTTTCAAAAAAGCATAGGGCTTTGGATTAACATTTAGGCTTTATTTAATCTCAATTGGTTTATTCAATCAAAAGTTCTGAGCATTTAAAGTCAGTTGTCTTCGCGTACTAAGTCGCGGGCGCTAGTACAAAATACCTATATTCCCTTTGCAAAAGGTTAGTCGAGGTTCTTGTGGCTCCATGACGACTCGCATGCCTTCTATATGAGTCATATCGAACCTTAGCCTTACCTTAGCTTCGTACCTTTGCATTCCACTTAATAACAAACGAACTTGTTTAATATGCATCTGTACTGTTCTAAGAATTATTACATTGCTACTACACGAAACCAACACATACCCAGTAAGTAAACATTAAAAATAAAAAAAGTTTAGTCAAAACAAAAATGTTTTTCTGGAACATACAGGCGCCTAAATTATCGTTGAACACATTTGAGACTTGTTACTATGGTCGGCTAACTTCACCCCGTCTGACTGATAAAGGTGATCTAAAGACCCGTTGTCCGTCTATAAGGAGGGCAGCGTTGATACAAAAGCCGGTTTTAAAATGTCTCTAAGCCGGCTTCGAGATAAGGTGCGCGAGACCGGGCCTATGTGTGTGAAGATGAGACTGTACCGTCAATTAGTATTGCGTGACAGACTATAACAGTATAGTTGCATTACATAACACACATGGGAGCCTTAGCACAAGGGGACCAAGTTCTCAGGCCTGTTGCCGGCTGCCTCGCGACTGCGATCATCGACTGAGTCAAGCTTAGTGATGTGCTTAGTTAGGTAGTCGAGTACTTATTCGAATACCTTAAAGGTATGTTACGAGTATGCTAAATAAAGTATTTGGATGCATAGTACTGTAATACAAGATTCGAATGTGAATTCTGTAGGCCTAGCAGTTATTTTACGTATGCCAAAAACAGCGCGCATGACGTTTTTCTCGTTTTGTCGCTTTGTCGTGGGTGGTATGTTAGCTGTGCTTAATCCATCTGTAAAATTGTCATTTTCGATTGTTTATACTTGGTAGGATAGGTGGACGTCATCGAAACACCACAATATTATTAGAAATTCAACCCATCAATCGTAATAAGTACCTACTTGAATATATGGAATCTCGAATACTGGACTCTGGATTCAAGTTCCGATTCGAATCTTTTTTTTACCAACTACTAAAGAATTCGAATACTAAATTATAGATCGTAAATGGTCCTTCGAAATGAAAAATGGTAAGAGAAACCTAAAGATGATTTTCAAATACCTATACAATGATACCCCACTCAACATAGTTCGTCAACTTATTTTTTTTCTTTTTCACAATATGGCGTCTGGTTGTCGCCATATTGAATTTTCCCCACGCGTTTGGTCTCTAGAGAGCCGCAAAGGAACAAACTTACATGCATACATATAGGGTCCTTCTTAATATGCTGACAGTTTTTTAAGGGGATCATCAGACCATGAAACTGAACAACTTTCGCTATGGAACCAAAGTCGAAATCGAGAGAAAATTATCTGCTGTCCCATACTTTTTGGTCGAGTAGGATCGCAGTTTCATATGGGGCAGCAGAATTTTTATACGCGATTTCGATGTTGGTCATATAGAGAAAGTTGTTCAGTTTGATGTTCTGATCATCCTCTTAAAAAACTGTCAGCATATTAAGTTGGATCCTGTATATAGGCTGATAAACACATTATCCTTCCTTTGCGTCGCGCAGTCGGGTAAAAAGGTCGACTCGGCACATCACTAGTCGCGCTCAACTCGAGTTTCACGATTCCCGTAACTCGATATACCAACACGCGATTATATGAATGGATGCCATCCACGTCTTGTCTCAGACGAGACGTTGTTTAGGAGTCCAATTTGCAGAACCGTAAGAAAACCTCGTTAAAGAGCAATCAAAATAATAGTGAAATATTTCTAGCGGAACATAAAACTGATAGCGTGAAATGTCGCACAAGGTTTTTTATTAGGTCTTATAACTGGTTGAGCTATGAACTGTTTCTGAGTAAAGTTGGTAGCTAAGCTATACTCCATTTCAAATACTTAGCAATTAAATTTTAAATCTTTTTTGAATTACAGAATCAGATTTGAAACACTTACTCTCACTTATTCTTAGAAAAGCTTTAGTAACGTCCAAGGTATGTCGGATAGAATATATTTCTGATAAATAAATTATATTTGCTAATCAGAATTGGCCAGAAAGCTAAATAAAAATAGGTATTTTTTTTCGTATAAGTTTTTTGTTCGTGTTTCTGGGAACTAGTTAAAAATTTAAAATCAACATTGAAATACCATCATAATTAATATGTTACATAAGAACTCTTGTAATTAAGTAGAATAAAACTTCGATAAAAGTTATTATTTTGTATGAGATAGATAACAGATGTTCAAAGCGATGGCCCGAGTCTTAAAGAATCCCGTTCCAAAATAGAATCGTATTCTACCTACTTGAAATTAAAGGTACTTGATTAAAGGTATTTTAATTGAAATGTATTTTGATACTTACATTCATATCTTTGAAAACTTTATAATAAAGCGAAGTTATGTAGGTTTGGCAGTTCATACATCTCATCGTCGTCGTAATGAAGTTAAGTTAACATCTGGTATTGGTATTCTGAAAATGCATTTCTTAACAGTTTGAATACGAAAATAACTAGTTGAAAAAAAAACGTTTACTTATCTTGAGAGGTAAAAAAGAGCAAACGTAGATAACTCAAGTGCATGCCAAATGCCGATAGAGTTATGAACTCGTGAAGTGCTTAGTAGTGTATAAATAACCCTCCTTCTGGCGCAGTCGGGTAATAAAGGGCAAGGGCGTACGGTGTCACGTCGCGGATAGGTCCACTTGTTCCGCCCCTATGCACTTGCTAGGGGTCGGTGCTCAATTCTATGTTTTTGCACCCAGCTCATTATTTTAACTCCACGTTCCCACGCTGCACTTAATACTTAATTAACATTAAACTAGAACTGAATTAGCCCGATTTATACTAAGGTTCTCAGTATGCTGACGGTTTTTAAGGAAATGATCATCAAACTGAACAACTTTCTCTATGGGATCAATGTAGAAATCGCGAAATAAAACCGGCCAAGTGCGTGTCGGGCCACGCGCAGGGTAGGGTTCCGTAGTTGCCCTGAACTTAGAAGGGGGCTTTTTGTTTTATACTACGGTTTAACGGCTAATAAAGTCTAAGAAGTACATTTTACAAGTTGGTCGACTATTACTCGTTAAACCTAAAAAAGTATATTTTTCAAGATTTTATTTTACGACTTTGGTCGGCATGATAAATATGTTTACCCATGTCAAATTACAGCTTTCTAATACTAAGCGTCTCTGAGCTAAGCCGCGGACAGACGGACGGAAATGGCGAAACTGTAAGGGTTCCTTGTTGACTACGGAACCCAAAAAAAAAAGCTATTTAATACAAAACTGCAATCCTACTCGATCCAAATGTATAGCTGATTTTTTTTCGCGCTTCTGACCTTGGTCCTATATAATAGAGAAAGTTGTTTAGTTTGATGGTCCGATCGTCCTCTTAATAAACCGTCAGCATATTAACTTTGAGTTTAGTCTACTGTTAAAGCACTGCAGTTGCAGTGTAAGCTTATAAGTAAACATGGCAGTAATACCAACACAACAATGTTGTTTTCGTAGAATATTGGAAATCGTAACTCGTGGTTTCTGTGTTATTTACGTTTCAATGGCGGATGCGTGACCGCATAACAGTCATGTATTTATTGGCAAATTATAACCACGCTATTTGATATAGGTACTTTTCTATTTTTGACTGTGCCAGAAGCCAAATGTATGGCCTGCCCTTAGCCCGGCCTGATCATTAATCTATCAACATATAGTCAACATGTAATGTTATTATTAGGTTTGTTTTAATAAATTCACACATAACAAATAAATAACACACATACAATTAGTTTATGTAGACACTAGCTTTTGCACGCGACTTCATCCACGTGGAAAACTACAATACACTGTTACATCCCTGTAGGTGTTTATTTTCGAAAAATCATTTCATAGTACACCCAACACCAAATTTCATGTTTCTTCTGTCAGTCAGTCACAGAACTGTTTAATAAGTTTAAGAATAGATGTGTCATTATCAACATAATACAACAAATTTTATTACATAGTATGACGAAAAGAGAACCGCGTGTGTAGTCGCGAGATCGGTCGTTCGTCACGTCACGTCACAGGAAGGGGCAAGGTCGGCGCCCAACCGTGAAGTTCCGGCACAAGCGACAACCTCCTTTACATCACTCTGACCCTTTAACGTGGCTAAAATAATCAAGCATATCATCATTCATATCGTCGATTATCTAAAATACTTGAAGAGATACTAGATATATCGTGTCGCTGACTTTATTTAGATCTATTGGTGACAAACGACCTGGTGAAGGCGGTGGGAACCCGTTGGATGAGGGCAGCGCCGGACCGGTCGTTATGGCGATCCTTGGGGGAGGCCTATGTCCAGCAGTGGACGTCCATCGGCTGAGATGATGATGATTGGTGACAAATATATTAATTGTTGTACATTATTTTGTCATACATCCAACCATGAGTTCAGCGCACGTCAATAAAGAAGCCAACAAGGGTTTTTTTATGCGATTTGATATACAAATATTGAGATTTCGAACTCAGAAATAGTGTAGCTTTCTATTAGTGAAATAATTCAACAATCGGTTCAGTAGTTCCAGAGATTACCCCCACATGTACACAACAAACATATTTTATCTCTTTATAATATTAGGACAAAGAACAAACAAATTTTACCTCTGCATAGATATACCTAATAGATTACGTGATTGGATCACAATTCACAATGCTGTATATGTTTCATTATTTTGTTACAAGTTGCTGATGATGTCATGACGAAGAAAGGAATTGTTGTCTTTACCAAAATAGCAATTGCAGTTTGTGTTTCGCTTCGTTATCGCAGCAATACCAAACGTCAGTCGTTAAAAATTGGTTACCTAAGTTACCGATGCGTGTTTATTTTTACGAGTCAACGATCCGTGTTCGGAACGGACCGCGTTCCTCGTTGCATGCCCTGAGAGTACCAGCTTTGTACCAGCATACATTGCAGCCAGTCGAATAGCGGAAGCGAGTCCAACCATAACAAGACTGACGGTTGTTTCGGTTACTGACGGCTAACACTAATAAACTGGTTTCGGATGAAAACTGAAATAGAAAACACGTTTCTGAGTAATTTGAAACATATTCGTTACACCATTAATCTATTACGCATCTTATTACCTACCTATGCTTAAGAGGACAGGCGGGCTCTGGAAGAAATTTTAAGAATAGGTCTGTTTTTCGACTGTTTACGTATTTCTCCGACCCGCCCCTCCCACACACCCCGCCGACTGGAGTGCGAAAGAGGCAACTGCAGCTCGGACTGAATTTATCTACATAAAATGGAAGAAATCTGCATTTCGTATTCCCGTTTCCTCCTCCAAAACTAAACCTTTTTTATAATTCTTTCAAATCAAATAAACTTTATTTTACACCAAAATATAAACAGTACAATACAGAGAAAAAAAACAAGAGGCACAAAATAAGGCGGTCTTATCGCTAAGAAGCGTTTCTTTCAAGAATAACATGATATATGGGGGCTCACCCCCCGTCACACTGGACAGAGTTTCGGTACTACTGGTGAAACGTGGATGCTCTGAGGTTTCAGAACATTTCTGACTACCCCCTCGGAGAATATAGTCGTGAGCATATACATACATGCATACATAATATGATAAAGACTCTGGCTATGTCTGTATGTTTTTTTTTTTTTTGTATATTCGTCTTTGTTTGGTGGATGTCTGAAAACGGGCGGTCATAATGGGCATTTTGGAAGTTTCTTACAGTAATTAATTTATGCAAAAAAACAAAACAGGGACAAAGCAGAGGTAACATGGATAGTGTGGTAAATTTTAGCTCTTGTGTCAAACAGAGTAATACGTTTGTATGAACAAAACAGTACCTAGTCTATCCTCTTAAGCATATAATAAACAGTGGAAAATGAAAATAGTTTGGCTTGTTGTACAGCTGATTTTACACACCGAATCGGCTACGGTCGGTTACTTAATAGTTTACTTAATAGTGCTTATGATCAATATCAGTTACAAACCTAATATTGACGCTTACCGAATTTAATTACTTCCTTCATGAACAGTTAAACTTTGAATTCGACGATTGATGTGCCATAAATCTCCAAAATATTTACTTACCTTTGTGAAGGAGTGTGGAATTTACGGGCATTGGTGTTGGAATGTTTCATTACTGGCGGGCCATATGTTTACGTTATAAATACAACGTGCGCGCGTGTGTAGGTGCGGTGCGCCGGCGCATGATGTATGGCAGGAACCGCCCACTAACTATATTTTTTTCAGTTTAACATAAATATCATTTATTTGCACGCCAAGAATATTCAAATGCTATTTATAACAAGAATGAGAAGGGTACAAAGGGCGGTTTTATCACTAAAATCGATGTCTTCCACATAACCATCTCTTCCGTCTCTGACACTACCGAGAACAGACGTCTTGTCATTTTAAATAAATAATTAAAAATCACCGCAAATAGTAAACTGTGCTCTAATCACTTAGCTATTACCCATACATTAGTGTGTGCGCGTGCATTGGACTTAGGTCAGTGAAATATCGGCGAGTGCAGCGTCCAGTGGCGAACCCCGCGCCAAACCGCCCCCCTCACCGATACGATAAGAGATAGTTGCTATTTTATTCTCGCTCCAACCGCGACTGCTACGAGCTGCTACGCGGTGACGCGTTCCTTCGCTACAGCCCTGCCCCACCTGCTTGCAGTGCTACGTGCTACGCTACGAACCGAGAACAGTCTACGAAAGTAAACAGCAAGTACAATCTTTTGATACATTAATCACTTCGAAATGAACACTTCTGGGGATAAATCGTTCTCAGATTCAGAGTTAAATACATCTAAGGACACAATGCATACGCCTCCTGACTTTGTCTCAAGGCGTAACAAAAGA
Organism: Agonopterix alstromeriana; assembly: GCA_963924505.1. Classification (NCBI taxonomy): domain Eukaryota; kingdom Metazoa; phylum Arthropoda; class Insecta; order Lepidoptera; family Depressariidae; genus Agonopterix; species Agonopterix alstromeriana. The sequence goes on from OZ004664.1 coordinate 9,288,991, forward strand.
AAGCGGGACAATTATCTTTCGGCAGAAATGTCAAACTTTAAAGATGAGATCATGAAGAATCTGACTGACTTATTTGCGAAGCAGGAAAAGAAAATTAATGAAAATTTTAATCCAACTCTTAAGGCTATCCAAGCATCAAATCACAATATTGAGGTCTCAATTTCAGTCCTCTATGAGCAGAACAAAGAACTGCATGAGAAGATTGTACGACTAGAGTCACAAAGACGAGAGGACAGAGAATATATAGCTATCTTGGAAAACAGCATCGAAGACATGCAAATGTCTATTCGCAAGCCCAATTTTGAACTGAAAAACGTGCCTAGAAAGGAACATGAATCGAAAGAGGATCTTGTAGAAATGGTCCTCTGCCTCTCGAAGACCGTGGGAAGTGACCTTGAAAAAAAGGACATAAAGGACGTGTACCGTATTCGCGGCAAAAAAGATGGTAACCTCAATACACCAATAATTGTAGAAACATCCTCTACAATAATAAAGACTGATTTACTAAAACTATGCAAAGCTTTTAATATAAAGCATAAATCAAAACTATGTGCTAAACATGTTGGCTTACGTAAAAATGAGGACACTCCTATATTTGTCTCTGAAAACCTGACCCATAAAGGATCGCGTCTACATTTCTTAGCACGAGATCTAGTTAAATCCAAGAAGTTCAAATTTTGCTGGACTGCATATGGAAAAGTTTACCTCAGGAAAGAAGAAAATTCGCCAGTAATTATAATAAAAAACGAAGCTCAGTGCCAACGCCTGATGAACTCTGAATGACTAACTCTAGCAATAACCGCTGCATGCATCTTATGTATTCTGATCTTCAATCAAGATACAAAGGTTTTCCTTCAAAGTATTTTTTCTTTCTTTATTTTATTCTTAGTCATAATATTGTTTTATGAATTTTGCTGTAAACACATAGTAATTACAATTTTTCAACACTCACACAAAGACTCACAAAACGACAAAATAGCGACTCTATACTCTCAAAATACACAGCTTCAACACACTCGCAAGGATAAACAACTTTTCAAACAACAAACACGATACAATAAATATACATACCTCCAAACTTCAAAACCAGCCATACCACAAATCTTACCTTACGACACACTTATATTCCAAACAAGCACGCACGCAAGCACTTTACGAGTATTGAATCAAATTACACTGCCACAAAACTTGCAACGATACACTCATACCTTCGTATCACATATTTCACTTTCTCATATACAGCTACTTTACTTATATAAATATACAAATTATAATTATAAAATATTATTACTACCTCAAAGTCAAGTTTATCCTATAAGACAAATAAAAGACATCAGTGTCCCGTCGAATCACCTATGGGTTGCCACAGCAGATCCTATTATAAACTCAAAATGAATAACACTCTTTCTACAGTAACTGAAATGGATAATATCGAAATTGCATCATCTATTAAATGTGACATCGACGATCTAAATAAATTAATAGAAATTAAACAAAATGATCTAACTATTGTATCCCAAAATATTAGAAGCGTCTATAGCAATCTTGATGATCTAAACTTAACACTAAGTTCTTTAAGCTTCTTACCTGATTTGGTCATTCTAACAGAATGTCGATTACAGTCCAACAAACCTATACCAGCTCTCACTAACTATACGACATCAGCTACCACCCATCATCTTAACCAGAATGACGGAGTTGTGGCATATGTTAGAAATACAATTCAAGCTAATACAAAAGAAATAATACTAGACGATGCATCGTGCATACAAATAGAACTGCAAGATAATATAATATTAGGAATATACAGGTCTCCGTCAAACAATAACGCTGAATTATTTATAAATTCACTAAGTTCATATCTGGAATCAACTAAATCACATAAAAACATTACAGTAACAGGTGATCTAAACATAAACCTTATCAGTAAAAATAACGAACAAAGCTATGAATTTAAAAATAGAAACAATTTTCTTAATATGCTAACAATGCATGGTATTTTACCAGGACACTCTTTACCTACCAGAGACGATAGCTGCTTGGACCACTTTATGCTGAAATTGGATAAAGGAAAAGTCAGGGCTCAAATTGCAGTCCTAAATACTACAATAACGGATCACTGTATGATTTTGTTAGCACTAGCCAATCTCAACTTAAAACGTAATGATATCAAGACGAAAGTCGTTACAGATTTTGATCAGGCAATACTTAGCTTAACCGAGAAAAACCTACAAGAGCTCCTTTTTTGTGAAAACCCAGATACTCTGATAGAGTTATTAGTTAGTAAAATAACAGAATCCCTAGCAGAAAACACTAAAACTATTCGTGTTCCCAAAAATAGACGTACCCTAAAACCTTGGATAACACCAGGCATACTTCGCTGTATTCGAAATAGAAATAAAATGCAGAAAAAGCTACGGTCAGATCCAACTGATGAAATACTAAAGATAACATATAGACGATACAGAAACTATTGCAATAACCTTATAAAAAAACTTAAGAGAGCTTACGAAAAACAGCAATTAGCAGCCTCCACCAAAAACCCAAAAAGTCTCTGGACAAACATTAAGAGCATAACTAACTTACAGCAAGCAAGGACTGATAATACACACTTACTACGGACGAAATCAGATCCTTTAGAATCTGTTGACGATGTTAACAAATACTTCGCAAACGTTGGAAAAATCTTAGCTGAAAAAATATGCTTACCACCAAACAACGATTGCGAAAATCTCGTGTCAAGCAGTTTTAGTAACCTTTTAAATTCCTTTGCCCTCATTGACACTGATCCAATAGAAGTACATGATATACTCATCAACTTAAAAACAGAAAGTGCCCCTGGGTGGGACAATATACCCACAAAATTTCTTAAGCTAGCTAAAAAAGAAATTGTCCCAGTCATTGCTCACATGGCCAACCTATGTTTCAGACATGGCACCTTCCCTTCGTATCTGAAAAGAGCTGTTATCACTCCGGTCTATAAAGGTGGAGACAGAGACGATGTCAACAACTATCGGCCTATTTCAGTATTGTCATCTATCTCAAAAATAGTAGAAAAATTAATGAACAAAAGGTTACTTAGCTATCTTGAAAAATTTCGCATTTTGTCAGAATCACAATACGGTTTCAGACAAGGTAAATCAACAGAAGACGCGATAACTGATCTGAGCTCACTAATAACAGACAACTTAGATCAAGGTAAAAAATGTCTTACAGTATTTTTAGATCTGAAAAAGGCATTTGACACCGTCTCTGTCCCCATCCTACTGCAAAAATTAGAGAATATTGGTGTGAGGGGGCTTCCTCTTGCTCTGTTTAAGAATTATTTAAGTGACAGAAAACAATGTGTCAAAATTGGTTCATTCACAGGACAGTATGAAGACGTAACTTATGGAGTCCCACAGGGAAGCGTGCTAGGTCCAACGCTGTTCCTCGTTTATATTAACGATTTGCTAAATTTGAAGGTTGGTGATGCTCGAATATTATCATACGCAGATGACACTGCGATCGTCTTTACGGGCCCAAATTGGGAAACTGTTCATTCAGCAACTGAAAAGGGGCTCTCAGAAGTTTATCGTTGGCTCAGTTCTAATCTCCTAACCCTCAATGCTCAGAAAACCAATTACATTTGTTTTACGATTAATAAAAAGACACAGCCTAAATCAGATCTAAATATAAAAATTCATAATTGCGATGCCTCGGAAACCTGTTCCTGTCCTACAATTGAAAAACTATCAGCTACTAAATATTTAGGTGTTCAAATAGACGAAAATTTTACTTGGTATGTGCATCTAGATTTAATTTCGAATAGAATTAGAAAATTTATTTGGATTTTTAAAAAACTGAGACATGTAGCCTCACAGCCCCTACTAAATAAAATATACGTCGCATTGGCACAATCCGTTGCATCTTACTGCATACCAGTGTGGGGTGGTGCTACAAAAACCAAACTCTTGGAGGTGGAAAAAGCCCAGAGAGCGTTACTTAAGGTAATGTACTTCAAACCCTACAGATTTCCAACAGAGCGGCTGTATATGAGCTGCGACTTATTAACAATACGGAAATTATATGTGCTTCATACCATCCTAAGGAAGCATAAACACTTGACTTATGATCCAATCAAAATGTCTCGACGTAGAAATGACATAGTGGATAAATCGCGCATGGTAAATACCTCCTTTGCCAGGCGTCAGTACAAAAAGCAGTCAACATATCTGTACAATAAAATTAATAAAGTCGTAGAAATATATACACTAACAAAACAAAAATGTAAAGAAAAAGTGATAAAATGGCTGAAAACATGCAGTTACATAGACACAGAGGAACTCTTACAGTACGTAGAATAGAAATCAGAAAATCATTCGAACATGAAAATACACACACACACACACACACACACGCACACACACACACACACACACACACAGACACACACACACACAGACACACACACACACAAACGCGCACTCACACTCACACTAACACGTTATTCTTCTCTTCATAAGTAGTAGGTAAATTTTTGTATATTCTTTAGACATAGATATAACTCGATATGGAAGAGCGGATCCTTCTGGCACAGGTATTTTTCGGATACTTACCAGAAGAACCCAATCACTGATATGTTTATGTAACAAAGTTTAAGAAATATACATTTTTCATTTTCATTTTCAACCATTTGATGGGCTTGAGTAGATTTGCAGTTTTTTATGGAACAGGAGATTTTTTTTCGCGATTTCTATGTTGGTGCCATATAGAAAGTTGTTCAGTTTAACGGTCTGATCATCCCCTTAAAAAAGTGTCAGCGTATTAAGAAGGAAGTGTTACAAAACTACAAATAAACATTTAAGGGGGTGGTTTAGAACATCAAACTGAACAACTTTGACTATGGGACCAATATCGAAATCGCGAAAAAAAAATAAAAAATCTTATGTTCCATACTAAACTACAAATCTCCTCGAGCTAAATGTCCCATACATACAGCCGATTTTTTTTCGCGTTTTCGGTTTTGGTCCCATAGTGAAAGTTGTTCAGTTTGATGGTCTAAACAACCTCCTTAAAAGTTTTAAATATTTATTATTACATTTGTAACACCTTGTATGACATACAACACAAATGATTAATAGGTTTACGTAGGAACATCAATACATGTTTACGTAGGTACATCATTATCATTTGCGAAACTGCATCAAAACCTCCGAAACTAAGTCATATAATTTGAAATAGAAATAAATAGTACACATAAGGCGTGCGCATAACAGAGAAAGTGCCTCAAAATGAACCTAGCCCCGTGACCTCAATCAGTGATTACCATCGAAGAACGGTTGCCATAGACACCGTTTGCTTGACTCAACAGTTTCACCAACATTTTTAGGGTTTCGTACCTAAAGGTTGTCAACGGGACCCTATTCATAAGCCTACGCTGTCCACGGTCCGCCTGTCTGTCTGTCCTACCTATAAAAGGCTGTATCTTTTGAACTAAAACAGCTAGACGGTTGAAATTTTCACAGAATATGTGTAATTGTGGCTGATTTAAAATAAAGTAAAAAATAAAGTAGTAAAGTTAAAAATTATCCTTGTACATTTCTTGAACGTTCATTTTTCAACGTTTCTTGTTTTTGCTCTACCGTAAAAACGGTCATACATACATGCGTCAAAATTGGAGTGATTATAGTGCATACTAAGGAAAAACAACAAATAATAAAAAAATCGGTCAAGTGTGTGTCGGACTTGCGCTAAGGATCCCGGAGAAAACTATTTTTGTTTGGTAATATTGTATGGTGGTACGGAACCCTCCGTGTGCGAGCCCAACTCGCACTTAGCCGTTTTTTTGTGTGCGGCGTGTATTTCGTAAGTCATCGACAGACACTACGCCATGCAAATGGTAAGCTAAACGATTGTTACATAAATCAAAACAGCGGAATGAAAATGACAGACGATCGGAAACAATGCTATTAGCCAAGTCGTCGTACATCTGAACTGAAACTACAAATCAATGTTATGATACCTAATTAAGTATAATCGTCTTGGTGGATAGATTTAGATACTCGTATGTATACTTTTAGACATAGATACCAGTATTACCAGTAGGCTATAATTACGTATAGTATACGGTTTCGTACAGCGGCTTTAGGACAACACGATCGTTAAATTAAATAACGTTGTTATCGAAACGTTATCACAATCACCCTTTTGTAGATAAGTATTTGTGTTAACACATTAAGGTGCGGCTGAACGGTGTTATTTGTTATTGATAGTTATGGTCGCACATTTCTACAGGGTTATTTGGGACCGCACGGTGAGATGAGTAAATGAAAGCAACAACGAGGAGTGAAATTTTTGAAAGTCACACGTTCAAATCAGCAGTAGAAAATGCCAAAATTTATATCAATAAAGTTTGCCACCAAATGATCATCATCATCACAGGCCTTATTTCATCTGAGGACCTAGATGGTTCAAACAGCGTCTTACCGACACCGACGTTCGTGACAGCTTAAATGCTTTACATACTGAAGGGAGTGTTTCAGACCATCAAACTGAACAACTTTCACTGCGGGTACTACTTTAAAATCGGGAAAAAATAATCTGCTGTTTCATAAATGTTGGTTGAGTAGCTTTGACATTTTCTATGGAACAGCCGATTCTTTTTCGCGATTTCTATGTGGACTCCACAGTGAAAGTTGTTCTGTTCGATGTTCGGAAGTACCCTGTTCAAATTTTTTTTCTATAGGTTTCTCAGGGAAAATTGTTCTGTATCATGGGTACAATCACCACTTAAATTAATGCAACTGTTTACCCTAACATACAGTTATTGTTGTTTGGATTCAGCTGAAGTTGTTAACCTACAAAGGCTTCCTCTTTAAAAGTGGATTAAAAAATTATCAAAAGTAATTTGTCAGAAACATCAACTTACATGGAAACGTTAGTGTGATTGACCTCTAATGACCGTTCAAATTAAGTTAATTTCAGTTCTTGTTACTCATACACAGTTTTTTCACCTTTTGTATTTGAGAGATTTAAAGGGTCCTTCTTAATATGCTGAATTAATGAAATATATTGACTGTTTTTAAGGGGATGATCACACCATGAAACTAAACAACTTTTTCAATGGGACCAACAACGTCGAAATCGCGATTAAATAATCAGCTGTTCCATATTACAAACTGAAAATCCAGTCGACCCTTTTGACCAAAGTTTTTTTTTGCCATTTCTATGTTGGCCCCGTAGGATAAGTTGATCACGACGATTGACGAAACGAGATGTGGATCTGAGTGGTTTATTTTCTTTGACGAAGCCTGTCGTGGATGCCCACTATGTAATTTTATGGAATACTTTAATTGATTAATATCCAAAATATAATCAAACTTCATAAGTAGTAGTTGTAATACCATGTAATACTTATTATAATTAAAACATGTTTCGATGATGTTCCAGGCGGACTTGATGCGGTGACACGATGGACGCGGCCGACAAGCGCATGCTGGAGCGCGAGGCGCTCCGCAACATGATCCAGCAGTGGAACGCCAACCGTCTGGACCTCTTCGAGCTTAGTGAACCCAACGAGGTATGTACCTATCACCTGTTCTGGTATAATAGGCGGCAGACAACTTGGCAAATACTGACTTGACTTTGTAGAACAAAATGCGTAGGCGAAAGCGCCCCATTGGTCAAGTTGTTTGCCGGATTGTGTAGATTACATAAAGTTATAGATAGGAGGATTCGATTGGAAGCCTTTATCCCATGGAATTCCGCAATTACAGACACAACAGAAAATCCATTTTTCGTCGCGTAGATCTACGTTCCGGCAGTTCAAAGATAAGCATACCAAAACGTAAGCACCACAGATTTACTTTATCTTCAAATTTTATTGTTTGAAACAGATTATTACGTTATAATTACCTAATTAATTATTTAATAGCACAACATGACTGTTTATAATCAATAATATTAGAAATTTAAAAAAATTAAAGTATTGGAGAACCTTCTCCATTTTTTAAGTCTGTTAAAAATATTAACTGTTTCATGTGATTGTCAAAGTTGCGTGCATCAGTTCAACATAATATTATTGTATCGGTGAGAGTCGATACTTGCAGTTTCCGCATCGTCAGTTACTTTCATAAACAACGTTTAGAATAGGTGTGACATTCGTCGGTTGAATGTGATGCTGATATACTAAGTCAGACAGCATATCGACATTTATCGGTCTTCGTTTTGCATAATGTTGAATGTATAGCATTTCACACATGCATTTCTGAATGCCTTTTGTTTTAGCCTTGAAATTTGAATTCGTGATGAGAGTTAATCTCGAATTTGACCTTCCAATTGTTTCTATAATGAATAATACATTATGACTAGTTAAGAACTCGTTATTTGTCTATGAATCACTGAATAAATTATTACTGAATGTAATCTACTGTAACGGATGCAGCATGTAAAACAACACTGATGTTTTATTATTTTTGACCTTTTCGGAGTAAGTTAGTAACTACCTAATTAAGTGACATTGGAAATACTAAATGTTTTATTATTATTTATACATTTGCGTGCATTGCTCACTTCAACTAAACCAAGATATGAAAACACTTTTCATTGCGGAAGTAGCTAAACGTTTTGCGAAAGTTTTTACAAAATATCTTGTGTCTTATTCCACGATGTTTGTAATAAACGTGAGTCATGCAAGCGTTCCTTTGATACACAATTTGCATAGATAAAACTTTGTCAACATTCTTTATCTAACAAAGGACGAGTACTAGAGATAACACCTTCCGCTTCGTTTGTCTACTTACCATTATTCTTTCGTAAACAACAAAGCATGGTATTACGATAAAAAAATCGGACATAGGCTCGCCTAAGTATAATCTGCTTGGGCGATCCACACATTCCCACCGCCGTAACTCCTGTAAACCAGGATCATCAGCGGTGACTACTTATAGAACTGTAGCCCCGGGCCTATTTAATCACCAAAAAAAGTTACCGATTGCCGGTTTGAAATTGTGAGATAGGACATTACTTATGTGAAAACACAAGACATAAAGATCACAAACCGCCGTAACCATAAGTAATGACCATAAAAAATATCAAAATTTTCTAAGAATTTAAAAGTTCGTGACTCTAAAGTTGTACAAAGTTTTTAAGGTCAAAAAAAAAAAGTCAAAAAACTTCCTTTTTGATCGGTCTTAAAACTTTGTACGGCTACGTTCCATAGTCTTTCTATTATGCATGGGCATAGAACTAAGGTGAAGAACATGACAGAAGAGAAATAAAGCAGTAACCTCGACAAAAAAATCTGTCAATTTAAAATAAAAATCCCACGACTGGTTCTGGTTGTGATCTTTAAGATTTAGGTTTTTATATTATATTAATGTCGTATCTTACAATAATTTCAAAACGACAATCGGTAACCTTTTTGGTAATTAAATAGTCACAGGGCTACAGTACAATTACAACACTATACAATGAAGTCCAGCGATCACGTGGGATGACTCTCATTTGTCTTTAAACCCGCAAAAGAAGGAAAAATATGGTATAACGACAGTCTTATTGAATAATCCGTATGGCTTTTACAGAATCTGGAGTTCCATGGAGTGATGCGGTTCTACTTCCAAGATTCGGGTCAGAAGATAGCAACGAAGTGCATCCGCGTCGCCTCCGACGCTACCGTTAGCGATGTCATAGGTGAGCGAGCTGCTATGTTCCTCTGAGGGCAACATGCTTAATTACGAGATAGTACATCTTGTAATCATTTCCATGACATACCTACTTACAATTTATGTCTTGGTCGCCGAGTTTTAAGTTTATGTAGTGTCATATAGAACCGGTGAGATCTTTGCCATCTAAATCTAAGGCAAGGCAAGTAAGATTAAGTATACCATTATAAATGCATAGTGCATAGTTGTTATACAGAACTAAGCTTGATGTTTTAGATTCATATGCACTTTCTTAGGCATATTAGTAAACTTTTCGTAGGACAGAAATTTCCCTGTTCTAGAATTTCTTGCTCTGGCTATGTATTTACATCCTTACTTCAGAATCTTCAGATCTCAGATCTTTAGATTCAATATCTTTTGTATCAAAATCTGATGTAGTTTATACATGACATGCAATGATTCTTATTAGCTAAGCAATTAAAGAGCCCCATAGGCTACACAGACGAAGTTCTCGTAGGGTATCAAGAAACTTTAATCCTACATGGATGGACATTTGTTTCTCTATCGAGCTAAAACGGTCGGATCGATTTCCGTTGATATGAAGGATAGTTCAAGGACAAGGGAAGAAGCCACAAGATAAAGCTAGTAACTAACACATACGATGCTAGAGTGTGATTTTGAGAGCCACTTTCAGAGCAGCACTGGAAAATGTCAAAATTACTATGGAGATTATGCATCATTCGATCGATCACGATTTTGAAGTGTGCGTGGGGATTCCCATATGTTCATTTTACTCTGCGGTATACCAACCAATAGGGAACCACAGTAGGATATAAATTGAGAGACAAATTTAAAAAAAACAGTACATACTGAGACTCAAATGCTTTTAATTACTTCTCTGCCCTAACCACCAATGCAGCCTCCTATTTCCGTACACGAGAGATCTATAAAATAGTGAGATTCAAAAATAGCACTTCAGGTCTCAAAACATTAAACTCAACGGCGTGCTAACACCGCTGAAATGCGATATAAACCGACCCGACATGCGGATTAATTTTATTGCAGACCTACGAGGTGGGTCGTCAGTACCGCCTGTGCTAATCTACACTAATATTATAAAGAGGAAAGATTTGTACCTATTTTTGTATGTTTGTAATGAATAGGCTCAAAAAGTACTGGGCCGATTTAAAAAATTCTTTCACCAATAGAATGCTACATTCTTCCAATTTGACATAGGCTACATTTCATTTTGAAAAAAAATTAGGGATCCTTGGTAAAATTTGAACAATGTAACCGAAGGTGTAGAAAAATGAGTCTTAAAATTTATTTGTCTACCCCGTGCGAAGCCGGGACGGGCTGCTAGTAACAGTATAAATTTGCAGAGACATTAATCGAGAAGTTCCGTCCGGACATGCGCATGCTGTCGCTCGGGTCGTACTCGCTGTGGGAGACCCACGGGCCGGACGACGAGCGGCGTCTGGAGCCCCACGAGAAGCCGCTGCTGGTCCAGCTCAACTGGCACGCCGACGATCGCGAGGGACGCTTCCTACTCAAGTGCATTAGCAACAACGAGGTATTTAAACTTACCATAAGAATTTAAGGGCCTGTTTATATCTTATTTGACCGATCGTTTGATCTTATTATTTTCATACAAAATATGTCAAATGAGCTGTCGGATAAGCTAATAAGAACTTATCCAAGTGTGGTGTTACAGGCCCTAATTGTACTAGTTTATAAGAAGTGTTATGTTGTAGAGTTTCTGGCAGCATCTTCTCTACAGCGATAATAGATTTCGACGCGGTGGTAGCTTCGAAACAATTTGACGTTTAATACGTAGGCTACAAGTTCCAGTATTGAATAATGTTTTTGAATTTATCTAACAAGCATTCATAAACTCACGACTAAAAACAAACTAAATTCGGGGTAGCCAGAAGCTTTGCTAGGAGTTCCAACAATATTTTTAAGCAGAAGTTATAGCAAGGCTCAGCTTAAGGTTTCAGTATATACAATTATATGTTAAGTGGTAATAGGTTTCCGCCCACGAGAATATAGCACAAGAAACCTTACCCCTTAGTCTCCTCGTATGACACCCACCGGAAGACACGGGGTGGTCAATTCTGAGCCAGAAACCACAAATTTGTGGTTACAGATAGAAGGCCTGACAATTTTATTAGTTACCAATCCTCTGTACTTAATACCATTTACTAGTATGTTTAGTCTTTATTTTAGTCATGTTTACTTTAATTCACAGGTTCCCTTGTCGTCGATTGGTGAGAAAGGGGACCAAAACTTCAAACGAAAACTATCGAAACGAGAGAAAAAAGAACTGAAGAAGAAAGAAAAATTATCTCGACTCAAATCTGATTCTAATAACGAGAATCGACCTGTAGCTGAGAAACTTTATACAGGTGGGATACAATTTACTTGGTGGTAGTGGATTGATACTATTAAGAGGAGTTAATTCTAAAAGCTCCCGAGCGCGCTGCATACTAACGAAGTTCCGTCCTATTTTCAATATCCAAAGCATTTTTATTTTTCTGGTCAGGATTTACTTTGTCAGATTTCCATTAAATATATAGTTTCAATGTTCAATGCTAGGATTAATTTAAAATTTGTATGGAAAACTTTGAGCCACGATAATTTTAAAACTATGTATTTTAAAGGAAATCTGACACGGTATCGATACAGATATTGGTTTCTACATTGTGTTAACAACATTTTTTTTACTTTAATTGCTAAGTGTTCAAACTAGGACGGAGCTTCGTTTTGAAACTTTTTCTTCTCCCCAGCTCTTCAGAATGTCTTCGAACTTATTCCATTATGTTCATTATTTATTTATCAGCTTCTTTAAAGGGATCCATTATGCCTTTTCTACATTCTCGCCAAGAACGAGAATGTAGATGCTCTTCATTGTCCTCACAGCTTCTTGAACCATACTTTCCGTTGTAAGTTCTTGCGAGAGTGTAGTGCCTGCTCTGCTTTAGACTATGGCCACAGAATAGGTAATAATATATAGTTCTACATACAGAACGGCCATTCCCCGCCCTCCTCTGACTTCAGATACCCCACCTCACCTCACACTCGAGGGGAGCCCAGCAAGGGAATGCAGTCAAGCGCGCGCACCTGTTAGATTTAACTCCATAAATTGTATTTTATTTTTATCCTGTCGTTTATAAAAATAAACGTTGGAAAATAACGCAAAATTCACATTTTCTGTGATTTTTTCGCTTAAATACTATTTTTAATATCTAAATAAACTATAAAAAGTAACGAAATGTAGACGTTGTTCATACGATGCGTGGTAAGTCAACATATGTCATGCAGAATTTGCGCAAAGTGCGCATGTGCGAACGTCACCATGTCAAATCTAAAACGATGTTTGAAGTGCCGGACCTGTGTTATGACTACCACTTTATACAGATCCTTCTAAATATGCTGACAATTTTTAAGGGGATGACAACATAGAAATCGCGAAAAAAAAAACTGGTGTCCCATACATTTGTTCAAGTAGGTTTGCAGTTTTGTATGGAATAGCAGATTTTTTTTGGGGGCGTGAGGGCGTATGGACTGATGCCCATACGCCCTCTCGGCTGATGATGAACTGTCTACCCTAACACCCTTGTAACATTGTTTGATTGTCTATATATTTGTTCAGAATTGCCGGAGACGTCATTCACCCGCAGCATCAGTAACCCGGAGGCGGTGATGCGTCGGCGGCGGCAACAGAAACTTGAGAGAAAGCTACAACAGTTTCGCTCCAAGGACGGAGGTCCTGATACTGGTGTGTGACACATCTTTCCTTCACTTATCTTCTTATTTTCTGCTTTGAAGTTAAAAGAATATGCAACATAGAAGTTTAGTGCAAATTAATTAGTAGATACAAATAAGATAGATGAGAACTTACGTTTACTTAGATAGTCTTAGATCGCGTTCCGATGAATGACGGGTTTTCATATAAATAAATTGTTCAAAGTGGAAGGATAGCGCTACAATCTTTAAAACTTAGCTGTCAGATCATGTCAGACGCTGGTTAAAATGTGAAAGATATTTTGATACTTTGATGCTTTAAATTGACAGATTTTACGTGCAGTCAATGTTCGTTTACGTACAACATACTAACTTTTTCGCTGTTATTGCGTATTTATTGGTGGTGGAAAGATTATCCATTGGCAACACCACATTTTTTAGATTAGACAAACCATAAACAAAAAAATTTTGTAATTTTGTAATTGCCATCTACAGATTTTTCGTTTTACTAATCCTTAGAAATCGCCTCATTGATTTAGTCTAAATAATAAATAGAAAATTATCTTGAAACGTTATTGTTCCATGTCACACTCTTTATAATTTGTCCAATGTTGTTGCGTCGAATATAACTCTAACCTATACTTCATTCCAAATAAGGAAGACGAGATTTTCCGATTCCTATGTCGCTTTCTGGCCAATTCTGATTACCGAATGTAATTAATTTATTGGATACATATACTATCCGACATATCTTGGACGTTACTAAAGCTGTTCTAAGAATGGTGTTTCAAATCTCTGTTTCTGTAATTTTAAATAGCCTTAAAATTTCGTTGCTATTTTGAATGGAGTATAGAGTCCAGTAGTTTTTGCATTTTGATATTCACATAGATAGTAAAGATCTTAAACTTATGAAACATATATTAAGTCAAATTATTAAAAGCTCCGGCTTATTACGAAATACAGTCTACGGAAGTTCCGTTGGTAGCCTGATCAGTTAACCACATAACTAATGCATGCCTTTTTTTCAGGCGGTACATTAAAGATATACGGCCTGTCACTGTCCCCGGACGTGCCATACAAGACGTTGCTTCTGTCGGTGGGTGATGCCGCCGCGGGAGTTGTCCGCGAGACGCTCGACAAGTATGGCCTATCGAGACAGGATCCTACACAATTCTGTATCGTACAGGTATGGGTAGCTTCTTTTAATTTATGTTTAGGTGGCACGGCTTGTTATTGTTCCCGGACGTTTAATGTAAGACATTCATTGAAATCATTACTACTATCAGTGGGTGATGCAGCTGCGTTAGTTGTTCAATTTGTAATCAAGATAGGATCCTGCTCAATTTTGTTGAATACAGATAGGTTTAGAATGTTTTAATTCTTACTTAAATGGTGCAATAAAAAGATTACCCTCCTTCTGGTGGTCGGAAGTCAGCAGTCGGGTAAAAATATACGAGCCGTCTTTGTCTCCAGGCGCGTCACTACTATCATTGATTCTATGTTCTTGCACATTAACAACTCTGGTGTATTCGATGAAGGCTGTAAAAATGTAGATTCGAGCATATAAAGACAATTATTTTGTTTGAATGAGTTCAAAAGGTCTGAAAGCTAATAGTGATGCCATTTGTTAAGTTAGTTGTTATACAGGATACTGTCAGCTATTCCACGAAGAGAGGACGACCAAAAAAAAAAAAGGGTTGGATTGTGTGATGACAAGATGACATGTGTAAAAAAGGAGTGAGCGCTGAAATAACGGCTAAAAGAGATGAATGGATGGAAGATAACATTTTGCGCTGAATCCAAATAATGGGATAAGAGAAGAAACCCATACATTTGGGTAGAGCACCCATTGACATGAGAACCGATTGATTTTTTCGATTTGATTGTGAAAATTATTCAGTTTAATGGCATGAAGCAGACAGCTGAATAATATCTACAAGGTGTTGCAAAAGTAAAAATCCACCCCCTTAAAAGTATTAAATATATATTTTTACTTTTAGTGAAAGTTGTTCAGTCTAAATCATCCCCTTAAGTGTTTATTTGTAATTTTGTAACACCTTGTATATTATTAGAGGTGACGGGTTGGTGTTGGATCAGATTAGTTATGGACATGAACGACGTAAAAAAAAGGAGGACTATGCCCAGCAGTGGGTTGATGTGGGCTGAATTGATTGATTGATTGTTATTATTAGAGAAACATAAACGTGATGTTCCGTGCAGGTGGACACGTCGGATAACTCTGAATACATACTGGAGGACGACGAGTGCCCACTCGCGATCGTGATGACGCACCCGCACCGCAGTGAGTTATGTTTCCTTTCCTTTCTTACTTTTATTATCTTTATAGCACTCCGTGACCTAAACCCGCACTTAGGTCACGCTTCTTCGTTACCTATTATAAGTAGTCCATTATTAAACCGTTCGAAAATCAATTTACTTATTGCTCAGATGCATAATAAACACAATAGGTACTTTTAAATGTCCTTAGACATTTAGAAATTCATAGGTAAAATCAGGTTCATGCTGTAGAAAAAGCGACAACGCAAATTTTGACGAAAATGTTTGTTGTCCGTGGATTACCAAATTTTTTCAGTGACTTTTACGCGTGTAATTCTACTAATAAACTTTTCTGCCACTTTTAGCGGGGGACGAGGTAGCATGAAGAATTTTATTTCATTACTGATTATAATATTGATTGTTAAAAATAGTCTCGTGTGAACCCCAACCGAGACTAGTTTGAAGTTATTGTTCCGAAAATATAGACTGTCTCGTTTATTGATAAGGTATAAAATTGTATGTAAATGCACATGATTAATTTATCTTGTAACGTGGCAGAGGGGAAATGCTAAGGCGAGGCTGGTCCCTAGTTATATGGTCTAAGGCGGCGTGTATCTATTGAGATGATGATTGTGATTGCGATATATTAACGAAACTTTTAATGTCATTCCTGTGTCCGCTCCGTCCCCGGACGTCCCATCGTGCAGATTGGCATAGTATACGTGTTCATAAAATTTATCAAAGAATTTCAATAATTTGAAAAGTTGGCGGGTTTAGGTCACACGAGCCATAAAATAGTATACGATACTCGTGACTTAAGTAAATCCATTATTACACGGCGCTTATAGCCCTTTCTGCGCTCGGACGATAATTTTGCCATGTATCGTAATGTACTACTATTCTTATCTGTTATTACGTTGTCTGGGACAAGTAGCTTTTTAGCTAAAGTCACCTTATTTGTAACAATATTTGTATTGTAATTTAATATTTTGAAAAAACATACATATGTTGAAAACATGATAATTCGATTCTGCTCTCGATTCTAAACAAACTACTTTCTAGTTTTGCGTTAATTCATTAACACGTTGTAGAACTGGAAAGCCTGAGATAACCTTCATAAATGTTATCCAGTATTCAAATTTACAACAATATAATATACTTGGTGACATTGTAGATTTAAGATGACGTTAGAAAATAAAGTAAAAAATACAGGGTCCATCTTTATACGCTGACGGTTTTTAAGGGGATGATCACACCATCAAACTGAACAACTTCCTCTGTGGGACCACCATCAAAATCGCGTTAACAAAATAGCTGTCCCACAGATTTGTATGAAACCGCAGATTTTTTCAAAGCATCAATATGAACAACTTTTACTATGAGAGCAAATGACAGCGCTAAAAAAAAATCTGCTGAGATGTAAAAGTTCAATCAGTAAACTAATAAAGCAGTACCGACACAAGACCCACGTGTTTCGTGAACATAACCTACCCTCGATAACAGCGCAGAATCTGTAGATTGCAAAGTTAGTGCATTCCTAAACCCCACGCACGACGTAGAGCGCCTGTGTGACTGTGCCCAAACATGTTAACAATTTCCTAAATGATTTCTCTAATATGATATTCTATTCGACAAAAACATTTTTTTCTAGATGTTGGCACCATACTGTGACCTTGTAGAGAATTGTTACACCTTGTAGAGCATATACGATACGATATACTTTCATTCACGTTTTCATTAAAATACATTCTTCTCAATGTTAAAAAAAAAATCGCCTGCCCCTCTTTCTAACTCTGCTGGAAACAGAAACAGCAAAATCAAATTCTGACATTGTGAATGTATTTTTTTCTTAATGGTCAGTTATATTAAGTTGATTTTAAGTTTACCAAGGAGTTTGCAGGTCTAGCGAGTGACGTCACTCGCTGGACCGAAAACGACGTTGTTTTATTAAAAATATCTGTAATCCTTTCATTTATAATCTCTGACATAGAAAATATTGTTTTTTTATTTTTTTATTTATAATTAATGGACTTCTTGCTTGTGCGTTAGCACCGCATTTCCGCCAGTGTCAAGTGGTTTGAGGGAGTATCTATCCAATCTCGAGGATTGTTTTTGAGTAAGAACACAACTGAGAAGGATTGCGGAGCCTCGTGGCAGGTTGAGACGCGAACCGCGCGAACACCACGCGAAAGACAAGTGTTCGGGGCAAACCCTGCAACGTGACTCCGAAAATATTGTTATTGAGACAATTAACTCGAGATGGTTTTCGATCCACCCCTCCAAAAAAAAACTTGACATACCGAATAGCATACATTACGTTTTGATGTTGACTGTACTATAGCATTTACTACGTTTTTTTCTACCAATCCAAATATGAATGGCCGCTGGTTTTAATTCAAGACACATTCTTAGCAAATAAATCTTTAATTGACTGCGTCGACTAGACGGTGGATATTTACTGCTACGTCTCGTGATGGCGTGTACGAATATAAACTGCTTTTTGCAGACTGCTTTTACATGACATGTTGAATTTATCTTAATAAGATCTAGACAGTGCGGAGACTTCTAACTGAAGATTGAAGCTATGATCGTCATACTACTGTAATGTGGCTGTTGTTTACATTAATAAATTTGTAGCTAAGTTTCTGAATACCCGTCCGTATGGTTGTGAGTTTATGCATGTATGTATTTTTAGGGTTCTATACCCAAAGGTTTAAAACGTGACCCTATTACTAAGCCTACGTTGTCCGTGCGACCTATTTTACATAATTTGTTCAGTTTGATGGTCTTAACCGCCCATTTAAATATTTCTAGGGTTTTGTTACACCCTGTATAAGTTAAATTCAGTCTCAGACGAAAACTTAAACATGTAAATTTTTGGCTTATATTGTACTCAATCTAATCTACACTAATATTATAAAGAGGAAAGATTTGTACCTATTTTTGTATTTTTGTATGTTTGTATGTTTGTAATGAATAGGCTCAAAAAGTACTGGGCCGATTTAAAAAATTCTTTCACCAATAGAATGCTACATTCTTCAAATTTGACATAGGCTACATTTCATTTTGAAAAAAATTAGGGATCCTTGGTAAAATAGACAATTGTCTACCCCGTGCGAAGCCGGGATGGGCTGCTAGTCTATTATAAAACTGTAACATAAGTGTGTCTGTACATTTAAGATGTTTACAAGAAAAAGAATACGATATGGTTTTTAGGTAATCCAAATCAACCCTTTTTAGAATTTTTGTCTGTTTTTTTAATGTTCGACTATCACGAAAAAACTACTAAACCGATTTTGATGAATCTTTGTCAGTTTAATGGCTTATGACTTAAAATCTGGTATATGATTTGTACGGACGAAGTCGCGGGTTAACTCAAGTAGTAGAGTAATATGAAATTTCGTTTGTTCAGCTTCCCATTTTCCAGATTCCATTCCAACCGTTCAACCGATCGCCATGAAAATTGGTTGTGCTGGTGGTAGCCTATGCTGTCTAGTTAGACAGGATACTTTTATCACTGATCTTAAGGTGGTTGCAGAGTGGTCAATTTCATACAAAAGTTTGACGCATAATACGCGTAAACGGTACAATTAAAAGTAATATTTTATAAATGGAAAAATAGTTTAGAAAATCTAAATGCCGCGTATCAAATAACATTTGCAATTTATAATATAATTACGAAGATATAAAGCTTTGAAATTTTCTATGGATAAGTTTCAAACTTTTGCGTCAAACTTTTGTATGAAATTGTTAACTCTGCAACCACCTTAAAAAGGAATATTCGTAAAAATATGAAACAACTTACACAAAAAAAAAACAATACATGCTCACAGAGATTTGTATTAAGAGAGTACCAAATATTTTACCTGACAACAAAAAGTTCATTTCCATAAACATTCGTTTAAGCATTAATTTATCTGAAATCTGTTTTAATTGGACATTATAACGACCATTATTAAGTATTTATGTAAGCTCGCGTGACTCGTATGAATGTACACACGGCGACACATCAAGCTATACAAAAACCAAAATAAGCTGGCCTCGCGTAGGTAGAATAACGTATAGTGTCACGGGGCCAGCTTATGTTTGTTTCGTGTAGCTTGATGTGTCGCCGTGTGTACATGCGAACTTATTAAAATATCCTTACGTACCATTTTGCTATTCAAAGAACTACTACTCTAATTCACCTGTAATGTATTTTTAAACCTTCAACAGTTTATTACCTTTTACGGTCATAACCTAGTCTGCTAAAATAGGTTATACAGGGTGTTTGGTAATTAGATAAGTTCCTTTTAAGGTGGTGATCATATCATCAAACTGTTACTATGTCTATGGAACTAACATCGAAGCCGCGAAGAAAATATTAGCTCTTTCATAAATTTGAATCGAGTAGTACCACGGAATAAATATGTATGGAAAAGCCCTTTTTTTTCGCGATTTCCAATTTGGCCCCATAGTGAAAGCTGTTCAGCTTGATGGTCTAATCATCCCCTTAAAAGGATAAACTACCAAACACTCTGCACAGGGTGTTAGGGTTAACAGTTGCATTACTTTAAGGGGTAATTATGATACATGATAGTGAAACATTTCCCAAAAGGAACCAAGAAAAATTCGCAGCAAACATTTACAACGACGGGCCCAAAGGGTTGTTGGCCAAAATTGAATAAAAAGTAAATTACTTAATATAAAACCGTCAAAATGCATTCAAAATTAAGCTCTCAAGCTAGTAAGCCGATAGGAATCCGTCCAAATGGAACTTTCGCTGTCTCTATCAGAGTATGGCTAGCTACGTATAATAACGTTCAAAGGGGTTTAATAGTAACGGAAGACTGAATAAAGTTGTTAGGAAGAAATGTTTCAGTTCTTTGATCTGTATCAAATTTTAAAGGCGCCAAAGGAACAAGAATCAATGTTGAGCTTGTGAATAGGACCACCGTAACGTAATTCAGGTAGAGCAAACATGTTTCTGTGATCATAATCAAACTTGCCATAATATGTCACCAGCAAGTGTCTTCTTTCACAAGGAACTTATCTTAGTCAGCCATGAGTACTTCTTTTTGCTTGTCACGTAACTTAGCCACAAATGGATGAACTATACCAGAATTGCATTTGCAATTCCTCCATTACATATAACCGCAAACAATAATGGTTTCGGTTGTGGCCGTCCCGGACTTGACCTACTAGTGTTAACACTACGGCGAAGAGTCGGCAATGTTTGCGAGAAGGCTCCTGGCTCGGACAATGCACGTCGCGAGACACAATAGGAATACATCAGTGGGTGCGAGCGGGCGCAGGACGCGGCTGCGGCAGTCGGTCCGCAGACACCGCGCCGCGCGCCGCCATCCGCGCCTCACAGACATGGATTGGGGTATCCGCCGTAAGTTTGCACGAAACTACACAACTTTTTCTTCACTGCCAGTACGTGGCTGGCCGTCTTCAGCGAGCATTCGGCCGCCGGCGGCGCTGTGCTGCGATCGAGGCCGATAGTAAACAAACGCATGTGGCTCCGCAGAGTAGTCTGACCGGTGTGTCCGCAGATGCCGGTCGACTTACCGGTGATGGTATTTTTAACTCGTTTCGCGGTTCGTTGTCCGCTGGTTCGCCGAATCGATATGCATAATACCGTCCTTGAAGTTCTAGTCGCGACTTTTGCAAAAGTTTATTAAGTGTTCTAAATTTTATAGCAGCATAAAGGATCTATGACCATCGTCTTCTCCGTAAGTTGCTAACTTGTTTGGATGTTGTACGCAATTTCATTCACATTTTGCTAGCTAATGCGCAAGTTTGAAACTTTCTGAATCACTTTATGTTGTCAACAATAAAAGGTTGTACATTTATTTCTTTGTCTCCGAGTAGGGTAGTTTTATTTCTCCGAGAAATGCCGCGATAAAGAGCACTTTTATAACTCGTTCATAAAATGGTGTGTCTTCGAAGTAATTTGACCTTTAATGTTACTCTACTTCGAGTGAACAGTCCCTTAGGTGACTTTTTGGGTTCGAGGCAAACTATTCCCTGTAGATATAATTATGTGGAAGTAAAGGTCTAATTTGGGATGATTGAAGGGATAAACTAGATTATTTTCTTATGAACCTAGAATCTAATTGTGGATTAGAATATAATGTCAAATCAAATCGTGAAACTGTTTATGATATTTCCTGACCTCAACATGATTAATGTAGGTACGCGCTCATTAATCATCTTAGTACTCAAGCTCACTTTAGTATACTTAGGTATTTCCATAATGCCTATAATTTGCTGTCCATTCGCTTAGCACAATAGATTAGTAATAATCGGCATTGGCACCTAATGTCCTTCACACAAATCATTGGCACATTTTTCATAACATCGAATAATGTTGTTAAGAAACAAGAGCTTTAAAAAGTAATTTCTTTACTCTCTGGTATTCATTTAATTACTAAGGTATTCAGCGCGCGACTCTTGCTTTATAACAAGGTTTCGTTGAGGGCCAATTAATTACCGTAATCTTGCTTAGGGATTACTCTAAGTAAGTGCTTCTTCTTGTAAAACTTGGAACAAATTCACTTTCCGCTCCGCTCTTGTCGGACTTTTCACGTTAGATTTCATTTTGTGTATAGAACTGGGTCAAATTTACTGTTCACTGGATTAGATTATAAAGCGCGCGTTAGTGTATCTAATCTCGACAAAGCACGAGTTTGAAGAGAAAACTTGCAATTTAGACAAGGCAGGTTCGTAATGTATGTTGTGTAGGAAATGTCTTACTTTGTACATATAATGCTTTACATAATGTGCATAGACGTGATTCGATTGTTTTTTGTAAATTTCTCTGAAATAGGGTTATGTACCCCTAAATAATAATAAAAATCGGCCTAGAGCGTGTCGGACATGTACATGATACGGTTACAAAGCCATTGTATAATAATTGTTTAACTATTTTTTCTCCGTCTGTGTTCATATACATTAAATAGACTTAGAGCGCAAAAATCTCGAGACAGAAGAATATAACTTATTCACAAAGGACGTTTTGTTTCATCAAGTATGTAATCTGTATTCGTGCCAAATTAAAAAAAAACGTTTCAAACTTTTTCTACGAGCGCTCAGATTTTATTTCCGTGAGATTAACGTCGATAATATTTAATACATATTTATGAAGTGTGATATGCACTAAAGAAGCTTGAAGTGATAAAAAAAGAAACCGCATTGGCGCAATGTTAATGCTGCCAAAGCATTTTGGCAATCCGATTCGCACTCAGAGGTCACACTTTCAAATGTTATTGGATTCTTGATCCCAAGTTTAATTGTACACACAGACGTACGTACAGATACTAACTTAGGTTACTCTTGTACCTTCTCTTCATTGAAAAATAGTCCGTTGTAACCATGTTGTAATGTAACGTTACCGTGAGGAATGGACTCAACATGAGGTCTCTCAAGCATGAGGTCCGTGTTCGAATCCGCACGAACGTCATGCCATATACAAGGTGTTACAAAACTACCAATAAACATTTAAGGGGGTGGTTTAGACCATCAAACTGAATAACTTTCACTATGGGACTAACATCGAAATCGCGAATAAAAAATGTTATGTTTCATACTGTTGAAAAATCTATTGAATAATAGGTTTGATGTTTTTGTTGTGAGAATTTTATTGGAAGTGACAACAGAAAACGTTCTTTGTACAAACAAAAATAAATTTTAAATATTGACATTGCAGTTGATCAAAGAGAGATCAACTACAACACATACTAAACTACAAATCTACTCGAGCTAAAAGTATGGGACAGCTGAGTGGTTTTCCGCGATTACGATGTTGTTCCCATAGTGAAAGTTGTTCAGTTTGATGGTCTAAACAACCCCCTTAAAAGTTTTAAATTTGTATTGTTACTTTTGTTACACTGTATACCAAATTACCAATGAGTTTTTCTAACTTTCATGTACGTATTAGTGACTGCTCTCAAACGATGAAGCAAAACATCGTGAAGAAACCTGCATACGCTGAAAATGAAATTCTGATGCGTATGTGAAGTCTACCAATCCACAATGGGCAAACGTGGTAGACTAACGACCAAAATCCAAGCCTGTGCCCTGCAGTGGGACGTATACAGGGTTTAAAATTAAATGCGTTACATATCCAATAGGGTGCTTAACGATCAGTTGCACGTACGTTCATTAAACTTCATCTTCCATTAAATCTCTTGCTAGCTTTTACAACGTCAACGAGACAAAAAGTGACAGCAAGAGATTTAATGGAGGATTACTTTAATGAAGTTATGTGCAACTGGCAGTCAAACCATCAAACTGAACAATTTTCACTATAGAGCTAACATAGAAATCGCCATAAAAAAATTTGCTGTTCCATAGAAAATGTCAATAGCTACTCGACCAAAATGCTTGAAACAAACAGCTGTTTTCTTTTTTGCGCGATTTCTTAGTTTGATGGTCTGAAGCACCTTGTTAGATATGTAACGCATTTAATTTTACACCCTGTGTAAGCTGATAGGATGATGATGATGATGAACGTGCAATTCATGAAAATGTGACGTACAATAACTGCTTCAGTTGGGCAGAAACATGTTGTAAATTTAAACACGAAGCGTGGGTGTACCTCTATTCTTATTTTCGAGGAACTATTTAACGTGTATGGTAAATGTCAAGGTCGTACTTACCTCCAATAAACCGAAGGGCCATTCCCGAAGACATATCGCCGGTATTAGGTCGGGAACTGGGTAATTGATGTTGGCCTTTCAATCCCTCCCCCGGCCCCGCACGCCTCTGTGTTTGGCCTAACTTTAACTAGGTCTTGTCTGTTTGCTTTCAATTTTGATTGAGACTTCCTACAAGAAGCCTTCCTCCTTTCCGGGCAATAAATTTATAGATAAGAGAATGTTATATAACCTTAGTCTAGTGTCTAAGAGCCGTCCCATTTGATGGTTGTTTGATTTTAGTTTTGAATCCCACACTGCCTGTCTTTCAGGAGGCGATGGTTCGACCATGTCGACTGTGCATACATTAAATGTTCATTGATATTTTGTTGTTAATGAGAATAGACTTGGTTAATCTAATTGTAGTTACGATTTTGGAGATTGATTAGATTGACTATTTCGTCACGGCATGTAAGCTCGGAGCAGGATTAAGTCGGTTAAGTTAAACTGGCCAATAGTTAGGTAAATTCTGAATATTTTGACACTTCCTAGGAATAAAATTGAAACACACTTTCTAGCTGTGTTGAATCAACATATTAAAAAGTTAAAAAGAGCCACATCGCAGTATAAGAAAGAGTATCTTCTAATACATACAGAACAGACACTCCCTGCCCCCCACCAATTTTTTACCTCACCCCCTCTCGGCTGACGGAGGCAAAGGACAGTCGGTGTTATAGTATATTTTTCTTTGGCAGTATAGTCCTCTCCCATTCGCACTAACTTTGTTTTATTAATTTTTTACTGCTTACATTTAGATTCAGGAATAATCAATCGGTAATTAATATTAAATCGTTTCTTTACTTAAAATGTGGTAGCCATATGCTCAATGAATAAATAATTGAATATTTTGTACTCTCCTGCAAATAGCAAAAATTTACAGTGTTATAAGTACATGGTTTTTCGATTATCTCTCATAGATTACTTTTTAAGGATAATTCAGTGAAATAGGTTATTCATAAGAATTCAATAACCTATCCAAAAAAGCCAATGTTATACAAAGTAATTACTGTATGATCTTTTTGTGATAAAAATTACAAAACGGTAGGGATTCACAATTCGCTCGGGAACCTATCAGCGACGGAATTGGAAGTATTGAAACCGAATATCCAATAAATGAGGCGAGTGATAAGTTGTGAAATTCAATTTCATAAGCCGGCTCGCAGTTTGAAGAAGGGTGGCAGCCCGATTCGTCTATAAATCTGAAATCAAAGGACGTTTGAGTTACAATTCAAATTTATGGTAATGTAAGCATCGACGTTTGTTTTTGAAATGTACCTAGTGTGAATTTTGTTTCATGATTATAAAGTAAAATTGTAGTAAAAGTTAAAATTGAAAATCTATATGTTTTCTAAAGGCACAGATATGTTTTCTGCTTTCGGTTTTGTTATGTAAATCGTTAATGAATAAATGAAATGAATGAGGCCATAGGACAGAAATGGCGTTTTAAGATTTTTAGAAACATCTTTTATAATCCAAGTTTATTTAAGCATAATGAAAATCGTATTCGCTTCGGTGATCATAGTATGAAAGCAGAACACGTCTCGACTCCTCAAAGGTCATGTCCATGGCGCTGTATATCTTCAGTATTATATGTTGTCGACTTTGTGTACCGGATTACTTCAGAATATTTCCTACGGGAATAAAATTCTTTTTCACAGGACACGGTTGTTTCCTAACATTCTTCATACAAGGTCAATAGGATCTAACTTAATATGCTGACGGTTTATAAGGGGAAGATCAGACCATCAAACTGAACAGCTTTCTCTATGGGACCAACATCGAAATCGCGGAAAAAATCAGCTGTCCCATACATTTTGGTTAAGTAGGTTTGCAGTTTAGTGTGGAACAGCTTCGCTTCTTTTTCCTGATTTCGATGTTGGCCCCATACAGAAAGTTGTTCAATTTGATGGTCCGATCATTCCCTTAAAAAACCGT
Organism: Agonopterix alstromeriana; assembly: GCA_963924505.1. Taxonomy (NCBI): domain Eukaryota; kingdom Metazoa; phylum Arthropoda; class Insecta; order Lepidoptera; family Depressariidae; genus Agonopterix; species Agonopterix alstromeriana. Next base: position 9,315,275 of record OZ004664.1, read on the forward strand.
CAGCATATTAAGAAGGACCTTATATTTACTATGTCGTCGACTTTGTGTACCTACCGGATTCCATCAGAATATTTCCTTCGGGAATAAAATTCTTTTTCACAGGACACGGTTGTAATATAACATTCTTTAAGACTTCGGTTGATGTCACATTCTTTATTTCACCTGTGGGAGTTCATCTCTGTAACTAGATATTAATTTTGTTGTTACAACGTTTTATGTTAGTTCTTTCGGGACAACGTTTTTTTTTTTTAAATTCAAACTAAAGATTTAACAATGATAGTGGAAGATTGTGTGATCAAATTTTGTCTACATACAATAAACTCAAAAATACATAAACTCACGACCGTAATCCCTTTTGGGGTGGTCAGAAACTTTATTACAACTACCAACTTTCTGTATACGAATTTAGTTGTAGCATTGCTCAAATTTAGCAATTTAAGTTTCAATGTTTATGTGGGCGAAAGACAAGCCACCTCTCACCACTTGGCACGTTATTCCATCCTGAAACTTAAATTGCTAAATGTGGCATTTTTTAACTTTATCCTTAGTTTATTCTGCACGGAGAAAAATATCTTGTAGTATATGTGACAACTCTTTATTTAAGCAGGCTACTAGAAAATAGCAGAATTTGTAAATTGTAATTATATAATTTTAATTCTGGTATATTCAACTAAAATCTATTTGTGCCAACAAAAAAAACAATTAAAGTTTGCTAATACAAATACTATACAACGTGTTAATGAATAAGCGCAAAACCTTATACACCCCAACTGATTTATAACAAAATAATTAGATTGAAACAATAATTTCATTATTTTGATGGTTAAAATTTAAAGTTATTCGCATTTTAAGTTTTCAGGCAAAAATGATTTGTTATTATTTCAGCAACGAATGAAAGCGCTAACGTGCTCGTGGATACATTTTAAGAATCTTGTCTTGGTAGTAAGTAGGGTGAGAGTGCCCGAGCGGTGGGTTGAGATCGAGTTTAGTAAATTTTAAATTTTACAAACAAATTATTTAATATTGTGAAAAAAATTACCTATGTTGAAACCATGATAATTCGATTCTGCTCTGGATTCTAAACAAACTACTTTCTAGTTTTGCGTTAATTCATTAACACGATGTATAGTCACATTTCAAATAGCAACAAAGTTTTAAGGCTATTTTGAATTACAGAAACTGAGTTTTGAAACACTTCCTCTCACTTATTTTTAGAACATCTTTAGTAACGTCCAAGATATGTCGGATAGTATATCTTTCTGATAAAAAAATTATATTTGCAAATCTGGCAAAAGACAAGCCACCTCTCACCACTTGGCACGTCATTCCATCCTGAAACTTAAATTGCTAAATGTGGCATTTTTTAACTTTATCCTTAGTTTATTCTGCACGGAGAAAAATATCTTGTAGTATATGTGACAACTCTTTATTTAAGCAGGCTACTAGAAAATAGCAGAATTTGTAAATTGTAATTATATAATTTTAATTCTGGTATATTCAACTAAAATCTATTTGTGCCAACAAAAAAAAAACAATTAAAGTTTGCTAATACAAATACTATACAACGTGTTAATGAATAAGCGCAAAACCTTATACACCCCAACTGATTTATAACAAAATAATTAGATTGAAACAATAATTTCATTATTTTGATGGTTAAAATTTAAAGTTATTCGCATTTTAAGTTTTCAGGCAAAAATGATTTGTTATTATTTCAGCAACGAATGAAAGCGCTAACGTGCTCGTGGATACATTTTAAGAATCTTGTCTTGGTAGTAAGTAGGGTGAGAGTGCCCGAGCGGTGGGTTGAGATCGAGTTTAGTAAATTTTAAATTTTACAAACAAATTATTTAATATTGTGAAAAAAATTACCTATGTTGAAACCATGATAATTCGATTCTGCTCTGGATTCTAAACAAACTACTTTCTAGTTTTGCGTTAATTCATTAACACGATGTATAGTCACATTTCAAATAGCAACAAAGTTTTAAGGCTATTTTGAATTACAGAAACTGAGTTTTGAAACACTTCCTCTCACTTATTTTTAGAACATCTTTAGTAACGTCCAAGATATGTCGGATAGTATATCTTTCTGATAAAAAAATTATATTTGCAAATCTGAAAAAATTATATTTATCAAATTGGCCAGAAAGCTATATAGGAATCGGTAAATCTTTTCGTCCTTATTTGAAATGAAGCAACGATATCGGCGTCGAGGCAGACCTAGATGAAGGTGGCGAGACGAAATTGATGGTTTCCTTAAGAACTGGCCTGTCGAAGCTCGGAACAGAGTCTCTTGGAGAGAACGGAGTGAGGCCTTTGCTCAACAATTGGACATCAATGGTTGGTGATAATAATATTTTTCTCCGTGTGATAATCACAGTAGTGAAGCAGCTAGGCCATGATAACATAAAAAATTATTTTTCAGCTTACAAACAAAATAAATAAGTAAACAGCTAAAGGTTATGTATGATACTCGTATTCGTAAAATAATAATTGGCTCTAATTACCTACGAACTTTACCAATAACTAAAAATATGTCAATAGGTCAGGACAGCTTGACCTTACAGTTCGTGTAAGTGTTCTAACAAAGGGCAAAAACATCTACATTAACGTCACACACGCATAAACATTCAATAATGAATACATGAGGTATGCGTCCGCCCGCCTAAGCCACAGAAAAGAGATATACAGGAATGCAACTTCATGCAAGCGCTCGAATCGACGCATGTACACACACGAGCGCCACGTACACGGCCCGCCAAGGTACTTTAGTACTGTCACAGCGTGTAAGAAAGAGTATCTAGTACTTACTACATACAGTATGGACACTCCCTGCCCCCTAAGAATTATTACTTCACCCCCTCTGCAGGAAGCGTGGTCTCGCTCGCACTCACTCAGTACCGCACCTGCTAACCTCTTCTTTAATTTTTTTCTCATTTGAATGAAATGACAGCTACGTGTCCAAGTTGTACAGTAAGACCATGAAAATAATTCCACTCGTCAATCTGCGTAAACGCAGATCAGCCCCGAGTCCCCGTCAAAACCCGAATTAAGTTAGTAATCATAGGGTGCAAAGACAGATAGCAGCGAATAGGGCGCGAAAACAAGTAGCCAATCGCGACAAGGGATTTCAGGCCCGACAAGGTGGCACATCCTGATTAGTGAATATAATTTCGCGCGCGGTTAAAATTTGTCAACTGTCGGTAAGACTTATAAATCGGCGCTACTGTACACAGACGAGCGCCACGTACGCGGCCCGCTAAGGTCCATCAGTTGTGCCCCGAAGTACGTGTGTCGATTCGAGCGCTAGCATGAAGCTGCTGTACTGTATATCACTTTTCTGTGCCTAAACGCCCAACCCGCCGCATTGTTTACGCAAGGTGCCGCGCGAGTATTGCGTGCCCGTCCCCATCACCGGCATGTCGTATATCCTCCCTATGCTGCGCCCACCTCCTGCTACTATTTTGTCCTAGTACTTAATCTACATGAGTTCACTTACAGTCAGCAACAAAAATATCCGAGCGATTAAGGTGCCTTTATATTATATCAGGGCAGCTTATGTGCTCAAAACTGAGCTGATAAGGATCAAAACCAATTTAAAATATACTTTACAGTACCCGGCGAACAACATGACCAATGGGGCGGGGAAGAGGGGAGGGGAGGGGGTTTGGTTCTGCGCAGACAACATTTTTGCCAAGTTCTCTGCCAGCCATTATACTAGCTGTTACCACCGACTTCATCTGTCTGTGTGTATGTCTTTCGTCAGGGTTCAAGCAATTTCTTGACCTACCAAATTTCGTTTCGTTAGTTTAGCCGTAGAAAACGTTAGATAGACACAAATTCCGCGTAATATTAGTTACTATGGAATCTAATAAGGAAATCAATGCCCAAGACCAAGAGGGATATATTTAATAATATTCAGATATTATTGATACATACTAGTTAGTTTTAGTTATAATACTTATAATCCACTCTACCGAATCATGCGGGTATAATCTGCTGCTCGTACGAATAATAAATCCTGATATTGGATAATCTGATTTAATGAATATCTAACAATCTAAATTAGGTACTGTATTTGTGACCTCCTAGAATTGCTAATACGCTCGCTCTAGTTGCTCACAACCGTGAAATCCCCTACGTCATTCAAAAGTCAATTTTCATCTGAATTGGAATTATGTTTTGAAACGCCAGAAATTAAAACAATTAGGGCCTTTTTCACCACTTCTGGATAAGTTCTTGTTAGCTTATACGACAGATAAATTGACATATCTTTCATACGTAATATGTCAAACAATCTGTCAATTAAGCTAACAATGACTTATCCAGAAGTGGTGAAACAGGTCATTAGGCGTTTTCCCAGACTAGTAAACGAAAACGAAAGATCAGTAGATGGCAGTATTAGAATTTTAAAAAAACCTGTCACATTGACGGCAGTAAAAAGTGCAGTTTGTCTATAGTTTGCATCATATAAATGACATTTAATACCAATGCAATGAGCTTTTGCTCGCGACTTCGTGCGCGTGGATTTTTAGGGACGATTTTCGAAATGTCCTTTCTTAGTACACTCCTACATCCTTTGTATAACATATAGTGTCCTTCTCAATTATGCTGTTTTTTAAGGAGATGATCAGACCATGGAACAGAAAAACTTTCTCTATGGAAAAAAAAATCAGCTTTGCCATAAATAATTGCAATCCTACTCGACCCAAATGTATGGGACACCAGTTTTTTTTTCGTGATTTTGATGTTGGTCCCATAGAGAAAGTTGTTCAGTTTGATGGTCTTAAAAAACCGTATTACTCGGAAGTTGGACCCCGTATATTCCATTCCAAATTTCATGTATCTATATTCAGCGGTTTATTATAGGCTTTATATATGGTAGGTTGTCTGTCAGTCAGTCATTCAGTCAGTTACGGAACTGTTTTACAAATTACTCCCTAAAATTAGGGAACCGAGAAATACACGAAAAACTGACAGTTAGGTTTACACAAAAAAATTAAAACGCGTCGTTAAGATGCAAACATTAAGTCGTATTCAAAACAATAAGCTAGTTCGTCCACAAAGACTGCTTTGTTTTTATTTATAAGCACTAGAACGTAGTGCTATCTCTTCTCCTGCTACATTTCACTTTCCGGCGCAGCGTTGAGTGGCCCTTGTTTTCAGAATGCCGCTCGGCGGACGTTCCTCTAATAAAACCGTGAGAGCTTGTCCTCTTCATTACATATGTTTTTGTTCTTACAACAAAACGAAAACAGACATACCTTTTTCTACAGCGATTACTTTTGTGTTTATGCTATTCAGTGACGTGTATTTGGGGTGCTAATTAACAAGACTTCTATTTAAGGCGCAATAGTAGAACGAAATACCTTGGAGGCATCTTTTATTTTTCATTTTTCGACTATATTTATACAATTTACCGAAACCAAAGTCATACCTCAGTATTCTTGGATAGTAAATCTAGTTTAATCATAAATTGAATACACATCAGTATTTGCTAGGTTGTCACTTACACCCTGTATAGTTGGCGTTGTAAAAAGAATATCAGTTTATTAGAAGCGTTCTCATTTTCCCGTTGCGTACATTATACAATCAGAAGTTGGGTTACGTGGTCAAAAAATATTCTGTAGCTTGACTTTTATTTGAAGTAGGATTATTGTTTTAACTGAATTTCAAAAAAGAAGTAGGTTATCCGTTTGTCTGTATTTTTTCATTTATGTTAAGCCATAAATGCAAAAGCTCACCAATAAATATTTAAAAAAAGCAGTCTGTTCAGAAAAGCAACCCCGTATACCTACTGCTTTTTGTACCGGGATCAGACTCAGATTAAAAAATTCCTCTAAAAAGCCTATTATAAACTGGATGATTATTTAAATGATCAAAATGCGTGGGTATGATACTTAGTTGCAGAAACGCTCATTAAAGTTAATCCTCCATTAAATCTCTTGCTGTCACTTTTTGTCTCGTAGACGTAGTAAAAGCTACTAAAAGATTTAATGGAGGATTAACTTTAATGAGCGTTTCTGCTACTGAGTGTGTTTGCCACTAGTATAGTATACATTATTTAATTAAATAGACTGTATTTTATTACACTATTATAAAACTGTAACAGAAGTGTATCTGTAAATTGAAGATATTTTACAAGAAAAAGATTACGATATAGCTTTTAGGTATCCCTGACTTCAAATCAACCTTTTTTATAATGTTTGTCTGTCTATTTGTAACAGCATCACGCAAAAACTACTCCACCGATTTTGATAAAACTTTTTTGTTTGATTATGATTTGACTTTAAATCTGGAATATAATTTGTGCGAACGAAGTCGCGGGTAAACTAGTATAAAATATAGTCAGTTTATTATGCAAACTGTTTAATAATATAAATGGCTCGATCGATATCCTTCGTCCGTAATGTTAAAAGGATGAGTGGGTATAACGCTCCGACAGCTAAAACTAATAAAGTTGAGTAAGATGCCACTGCAGGGTAAAGGCATTCTCTCACATAAATATTGCATTTACTTTTAAGTGACAGTGATGTATAAAAGTGTTACAAAAGTAAAAATAAACATTTAAAACTTTTAAGGGGGTGGTTTAGACCATCAAACTGAACAACTTTCTCTATGGGACCAACATTGAAATCGCGAAAAAAAAATTACTGTCCCATACATTTGGCTCGGGTAGGTTTGCTCTTTTGTAAGGAACAGCAGATTTTTTTTTCGCGGTTTTTATAGAGGATGTTGTTCAATTTGACGGTCTGATCATCCCATTAAAAAAGCATGTTAAGAAGGACCCTGTATGTATGTTTACTTGGCATTATTACAAAAATTTAAAATAATACAGTTGTTATTGATGCGAATAATGGGATAGAATTGTTTTTTTTTACCACTTATTTGATTGAAAAATATGAAAATAGGTTTGAAAATAAGAGATACGAATTTTAAATTTTTTGTTAATGTTAGGTTTCATGACCGTATTATTATACCTTGGCATCTAGAAATTAAAAAAAACGGTCAAAGTCAATAGAAAAGGCAGCCAGGCAAAGGAATCCATTCCATTCATCGTAACATTTAATTTTTCAGTATATTTTCGACTAACTCGAGAAATGATGATAGAAAAATGTTTTTTAAAATTTTAGTACCTTTCATAATATGACATGTTTTCCATTGTTCAAAACATGGAATAAAAAATCCAACTGCATGAAAAAGTTCTTAACTGAAAAGAGAAAAACAAGCTCTCTAATCATTAATCAACTATAATAACTTTGTTTGTGAAAATGTAATTTGAATGTTATTAGGTAGCTATCGCTAACAGTTACAAAGATAGATTACAAAACCTACCTATTTGTTGGTTATTGGTTTGTCTCCGCCTGCAATACCTACCTAATAACATTCAAATGACATTTTCACAAACAAAGCTGATTAATGATTAGAGAGCTTGTTTTTCTCTTTTCAGTTAATAATTTTCCATGCAGTCGGGTTTTTTATTATTCTTAATAATTTCATACATTTACATACAATTTTGCCACTAATATTGATAAAAAAATCTCTCACGTCACTCAAATATGGTAGTTATCTGTCGATATCTCATATTGCTGCTCCTATCCTTTTATTCTCTTTGATCATTTAGAAATCCATCGAGGTAAGAGCAAATAATTTCACAATCTATTGTTACATCTTGATTGTAACATATTTCACAAAGGATTGTATTCAATCCTACTAGTGACCTTTGTGTGAAAACATGGTTTTTAGGGTTCCGTACCCAAAGGGTGAAAACGGGACCCTATTCATAAGCCTACGCTGTCCGTCGAGCTTCAGACGGCTATATCTTCTGAACCGTAATAGGTAGCCAGTTGAAATTTTCATAAAATATGTATTGGGATTTGATGACAAATAAAAAAAAATACGAAATGTCATAAATTAAGGGGGTCAAAGTCAAAAACACAAGAAAAGACACTTTCAAGGGTTTTGTTTTTGCTCGATCGTAAAAACGGCAATACATATATTCGTACTATCTTAAAACTTTTAGAGTGCATATTCTAAGGTAATACAACAAATAATAAAAACCGGCCAAGTGTGTGTCGGGCTCGCGCTAAGTGTCCCAGAGAAAACAAAATTTTGTGGTTAATAATGTATGGTGGTACGGAGCCCTGCGTGCGCGAGTCCGACTCGCACTTGACCGGTTTTTTCTATACGTTTGTATGAAGCTCTCCGATCTCAGATCGTGTAATGTGGAGTGACGTTTTTCCATCCGGTCGACATCTATCGGAATGCCTAGCTGTGTTTGTGTGAGGGTCTTTACATCGCCACTCCTAAGCGAGATCGATTGAATATAATATGTTCGTGCTCAATTGTGCTCCTTCTAATGTGATATACTTACATCGTTAACTTTCTGTAAAATTTTGACGACTGTTTTTATATCCGCGATGTATTGACATGCAATTTTTAACTGTTGGAGAAATCATCACGTTTGATCAGCCATCTATTTAGTAGAATGGAGGATTCATGTTCACTTATCTTCTCTAGTAAACTGTAAGAAGTGTGTATCTGTCTATACATTGTAGGTATTTAAAAAATAAGTTACGTTATGTTGTTAGGTATCCCTGACTGGACCAATTTTGATAAAACTTGTATTTGAAAGCTTATACAATCTGGTATATCATTTATCTAGGTACAATGACGGGAACCTGTGCGGACCACAGTCAAATTACACGCTCCCCTAGGGTTCGAACGAAGTCGCGGGTAAATTCTAGTCTATTTTACAGGGTGTTGGTGGTAAACAGTTGCATTACTTTAAGGGGTGATTGTACCCATGATACTGAACAACTTTGCTTAAGAAGCGGCTTTGATAGGAAATTAGCAAACGTTTAACTAAAAAGTTTAACGCTTTTTTTTTTTGCAGATTTCCTATAGGTTTCTTAGGGACAGTTGTTCAGTATCATGTGTTCAATGACCCCTTAAAGTAACGCAACTGTTTATTCTAACATCCTGTATATTGCATTAACGTTTTTTATCAAAATAAGTTGTCTAATAGCTATTTGCAATTTGCATGCGACCTTATTGAGAAAGTTAAGAGACAAGGGCTGACAGGTAATCCGTTTTCTTATTTTCGTGTGTTTACTCGATTTTCTTGCTCCAAATAATTTATCGACAGTTTGTTGTTGACGGCGGCGCGGCGGTGAACTTCAAATATCGAGTGTCTGGGTATCGGGGACAAGATCGACGTCAATTTTCTCCCGCACACCTGACCGGAACATTTTATTTTTGACAGTACATTTTTGTTGACACTGACTGCCCATGATATACTATTCTAGGCATGAATGAATGGTTAAGGGGGCACCGATCCTATAGTGTTAAAAATTAAGGGGGGTCCTCATACAAGAAAGTAGTTTTTGTCATCGGTTTTTCATCTCGCGCTATCGTAAAAACAGTCATACATACAAGCGTCGAACTTGGTGTGATTATAGAGCAAACTCTACAGTATACCAACAAATAATAAAAACCGGCCAAGTGTGAGTCGGTCTTGCGCTAAAGGTAATTTTTTAACTTTTTGTCATTTTATTATTTGTTAGCAAACGCACATATGAATGTGAATATTTCAACTGTCTAGCTATTTTACGGTTCAAAAGTTAGAGCCGTAAATAGGTAGGACGGACGGACGGACGGACAACCTAGGCTTAGTACTAGTGTCCCGATTTCACCCTTTGGGTACGGAACCCTAAAAATACCATAGGCTCTTTTATTCTACTTTTATTTTGTTAAAGTTCAGGATAGTCCGATTTCAATGACTACAAATCAAGGGGTTACTACGGTTTCGTAAAGTTACTTACGACTTCTGATCAAAGCGAATCGGTACTTCAAAAACGTGTTTATCGTTTTGGGAGCTTTCACTGTCGAGTTATTTCGATTCCTTTCCCGAGTCTTTCTAATGCGTATTCAGGAAGTGAATGCTTGTTCTCAGTCCCTCTACTTTCATTAGCATACAAATGTCTATACTAACATGCTCTTTGGTAACTGCGTCGTCGGGATAATTTGCAAAACGCGATCGTAACTTGGATGTGTGACTGATTTAGTGATATTCGATATTTTACTCACCCTTAGGGCTCGTCGTAGTTTCTCAATTCAACTATTGCGGATATTAATGAACCTATCAACTAATTGAATCGATGTTATTTTGAGATTGTGTGAAAACTTTGAAATGGAATCTTTAGTTTCAAAGAATAGGTTAGTACATTTAAGATCGAATGATTATGATATATGAATACAGTCCTTCTAAATATGCTGACAGGGATGATCAGACCGTCAAACTGAACAACATTCTCTATGCGACCAACATCGAAATCGCTAAAAAAGATCTGCTGTCCCATACATTTGGCTCGAGTAGGTTAGCTGTTTTGTATGGAACAGCACTTTTTTTTTTTCGCGATTTCGATGTTGGTGCCTAAAAAAAGGGTAAACTAGAATTAAAAAAATGTAAGACACATTTTTTTTTTTCTTACGGCGGGTTGTGATCTGTAAGGCTTAGGTTTTTATATTAGTAATTTCGTACCTTACAACAATATTTAACGGCAATCGGTTATCTTTTTACCGGAATGCGCCAAAAGGAGGGTTAAGTTTTTGGTAATTAAAAAGTCCCGGGGCTACAGTACTATAACTTTCGCCTTTTTCCCTGACATAGACTAGGCGTAGTCTATGGTTCTTCACCGTGGACGATCATGACCTTTTTGATGACCAAGAATTTGGCTTCATCTAGATTCATACACTTATCACTGTACTAAAATTTTCCATAGTAAAAGTCGTGTGCGGTATAATTATAAAATAAACAAAACTATAAACCTCAAAATGTTGAAGTTACGTAATGACAATATTGGTTTGATCTTATCGAGGGTAATTTGTTGAAATTTTACAAGGTTAGTAATTTAGTTCAACAGGTGAAACGTTTTACGCGTGCGAGTGGTCACGCGGCACGCGACTGTCGGCGGGCTGGCCCCGGTCGATGGTGGCCCACCCACCATCCTGGTCACTGTCCACCTTCAACAAAACACCCTAGTAATACTTAAGGGGGTGCTTCAGACCATCAAACTGAACAACTTTCACTATGGAAACAACATTGAAAACGCGAAAAAAAGTCTGACATACATTTGAGTAAAGTGCGTGCAGCAGATTTCTATAAAACAGCAGATTATTTTTTTTCGCGATTTTAATCTTGGCTCCATAGTGAAAGTTGTTCAATTTGATGGTATGGGCTCGCCGTCGTTCGCCGTTGGTCAATGTGTCTCAAACCTAAACTAAGACGTAACATCGTTCTGAATGGAGCGTTATATCAGGAATACCCTCTTAAGAGGATATAATTCGGAGCGCGCTCCATACAAACGTACTATGGTGATATTTTTAACACTAACCAATGAAACTCAATGAAAATTTTCAGAATCAATCTAAAAACAAATTTCTATGCTTGTATGGAGTCAAATTTTCGTTAAAATGCATAGTTTTACAAGTTACAGTGCCTCAAAGATTTCCATACAAATCTTAAATTAATCCTAGCATTGAAACTGTATATTTTAACGAAAATCGGACTCCATACAAGCATAGATATTTGTTTCAAAATTGTTTCAGCAAAATTTCATTGAATTTAATTGATTAGTATTGAAAATATCACCATAGTACGTTTGTATGGAGCGCGCTCCGAATTATATCCCCTTAATTAGTCACCGCAACATTCGTCACCGTACTTCTTGACATACCACCCCTCATTGTCACAAACTAATAGTCATTCTTCTCTCATTAGGCTGCTAATTACAAAGGAGGGCGCGGACGTCTTAAAACCTTATTTATTTCTTAACCATGCACAGTACTAGTAGGTCAGGCGAGCAGGTGATCTTACTGCGTTATGTTAAATTAACATAAAATTATGACTGGACAGGACTAGTCTATAAATAGATAGATGAGGCGTGCTTCGTCAATTAATTGACAAGCGTTCATTTGATGCTGCAAGTACACCTGTCTGAAATGATATTTTCCTTTATTTTTACTAAATGTTTAAAATAGCTGCTCCTTAGTTACAGATGTTAATGGTGTTAAGGGGAGGTTCTATTCCTTTTGATTTTAATAGTAACGGTGGTATAGTTCGGTACTGAATAATTGTTTTTCGATTTGACAAGCATCAGTAGAACTACACAATAATTGGGTCCTTAATATGCTGACAGTTTTTTAAGATGATCAGACCATCAAACTGAATAACTTAGACTGAAATTGCAAAAAAAAACTGCTGTTCCATAAAAAAATGTAATCCTACTCGACCAAAATCTATGGCACAGATGGTTTCTTTCTCGCAATTTCAATGTTGGTCCCATAGAGAAAGTTGTTCAGTTTGATGGTCTGATCATAGTCTTAAAAAAAAGTCAGCACATTATTAAGTTGGACCCTGTATATGGATTTACCTTTAACTTGACATGACCACTTATAATGTGAATGTAACACACCATGTCTGGCACCTGTTTTGTATCTCACTGATCCCCGATAACTAATTGCCGCGTAGCCCCAGCAACGTCATATATCGAAGTTCGGATCCATTCTGGGTGCCCCTAGGTCAGTTGCTTAAGACATATCCCCCAAAGAACGACCTTGACCCTTTCAGAGCCGCCTTACCTCTACTAAACACAAGTTAAAGGCTGGGCCACACAGAGTGCGGCTGCGGAACGGCTGCGGGTCGGCATTAGTTGTAAACTATGGAATTATATGCGAGGTGTCACACTGTGGCTACCGTTCCGCAGCTGTTCCGCAGCCGCGCCGGACTGCATCTAGTGTGACACCTCGCATATAATTCCATAGTTTACTACTACTGCCGGCCCGCAGCTGTTCCGCAGCCGCACTCTGTGTGGCCCAGCCTATAATATGTATTTTATGGCAAAATAAGAAATATAATTCATCTCATCTCATCTCATCTCATTAATATTATAAATGTGACGATGTTTGGATGTTTGTGGCCCAATCACGCATAAACAGCTGAACGGATTTGGATGAAATTTGGCACACAGAATATATTCTGGATTAACACATGATAATGTTTTAAATTCAACGCAGACGAAGTCGCGGGCAACAGCTAGTAGTAAATAAAGCCGAGATGTTGAAGAATTTGTATGTATTTCAAATAACGAGAAGGTAGCTTCTATAAACCAGCAAAATATGGCCCGGCCCAGCGTTTACCTAGTGGGAGCGTCTTAAAGTTCATTCACTGGGTCGGTAGACCTTTCGTGATCCCTCCAATACTCCGCAGTAATAAGCACTAGCTGCTCCCTGAGCAATACTGTAATTGTAAATTCGAAAAAAAACTGTACTGTCATCATTACCGATCGCTTAGCAATTGCTAGCCCTTAATTCCGTATTGCATTGCTTATGAGTTGGAGTGTCCGGCCGCGGCCGGGTGGTGTTGTGACGTGTGGTGGTGTGCTAGTTGCCCAGTTCCAATTAGACCGTCCTGCCTGTCGTATGTACTCGTATCACTACCACGCAGGCTATGGCGCCGAAGTACACGTCTCCGTGCGAACGATATGTGGTTGAACAGATCCTTTAGTTATCGGCTAAGATACGGGACAAAGGAAATTGTGCTCGGTAACTCAAATTCAATGGAACCCCCTCGTACCGTATGTCACAGCGTGTGCTTTTGACGTTTGGAGAGTGTAGTGTGGCGTACGTGCGCTTTGTTTGCGTCTGTGTGTTGAACTTAACTTGTATCTGTAGTTTGTTATGTCGTGACACAATAAAGTCTTTCATTAATTTAAAAGCGTATATTAAACGTAGTGCCCAGTATTGGCAAAGTTACAAAATATGTTAGCTTTTAGGATTGCGTTCGTGCAAAGGTAGACGGACGTCTTGACACGCACGGCAAATGTTGAACTGATCAAGCCCGTCATGACTTGAAAAGCGTATTAATATTTAATGTTTCGGTGCAATGCTACTTATTGATTTTGCCAGTCTACCAGCCAGGCGCATTGTTCGCTTTTTTCCGTGTTTTAAATACGATAAATCGTGACCAGTGAAGTTTAAAAACAATGCTCACTCTTGCTAAAGTAAATCGGTCCGAATGGTTCGACTCCGCTTTGGTTTGCCCGTAAAGTTTTAATGTAGTTTGAACTGTGACGTTAATATAATGTAGGTAAAAGGTATGTACTGACTATACGTTTGCAGATATTTTAAAGTTCACAAGCTACGGCTAGGTGTGCTGTCAACATCAATCCAGTTAGTACATAGTTTATTTACTTAAGACGGTCATATTGAAATAAACTTTGTTGCTCACATGTTAACTTCTACCAGAGTTCATAAACAACCACTTTGTAACTCACGTCAACCTAATGGCCATGTGTTTTCGATTTGTTATTTATGCTGATAACAATCTTATTATCGTGTGGTAAATCGATTTAGTCTACACTGCCCGAGGTCAGATCTCGCTACATTACTACCATGCATAATTAGATTTCTTTAATTTCCTTGTAAATTAACTTATGATCAAACTAAACAACTTTCTTTATGGGACTAATATCGAAATCCCATACATTTGGTTCAAGTAGATTTGTTTCCAGTTTTGTGGAGAACAGCAGATTTTTTTTTCTTGATTTCGATGTTGGTGCCATATAGAAATTTGTTCAGTTTAACGGTCTGATAATCCCCTTAAAAAGTGTCAGCATATAAAAAAGGACCAAATATTTGGGCCGAGTTGGTTTGCAGTTTTGTATGGAAAAGCAGATTTTTATTTGTGATTTCGATGTTTGTGCCGTACAGAAAGTTCTTCAGTTTCATAGTCTGATTCCGTGCTGCGGATGGCACGTTAAGCCTTTGGTCCCGGCTACTATCTCTCGTGGTAGTAGCTGTTACATAAAAACCATGTCAGAAGCCATAAGGCGGTCTGAAAAAACTCTGACACCAGGTCTTGCCCACACGATAAGGAGAAGATAATCTGATCATCACCTTAAAAGACCGTCAGCATCTTAAGATATAGATCAAATGAACAAACATCCATGACTCGGGTACAAATATTCACATAGATCATACAAATATTTGTCCCTTACGGTATTCGAAGCCGCGACCCTCGGCACAGCAGGCATTTTCACTACCAACTGAGCTACCGCTCATATGAACTAGTTAAGAGGATATAATTCGGAGCGTGCTCCATACAAACGTACTATGCCTATGTTGATATTTTCAATACTAACCAATTAAAGTCAATGAAATTTTGCAGAAACAAATCTCTATGCTTGTATGGAGTCAGATTTTCGTTAAAATGCATAGTTTTAATGTTACAGTGCCTCAAAGATTTCCATACAAATTTTAAATTAATCCTAGCATTGAAACTGTACATTTTAACGAAAATCTGACTCCATACAAGCATAGAGATCTGTTTCTAGATTGTTTCTGCAAAATTTCATTGACTTTAATTGGTTAGTATTGAAAATATCAACATAGTACGTTTGTATGGAGCGCGCTCCGAATTATATCCCCTTAACAGCCGTCGTTTATAAGAAAGAATTACTACGATAAAACTTTGTTAGTTACAGTTTACAGTCTACGAAAATTCGTAGCCCGTAGCATCGCAACAGCTCTCGTAGCGATAGAGCGCTACGACAGTACAGTACACACTAATGATGTTGACACTAGACGAGCGCTTGACTCACTCGTGAACCCACCCCCGCCCTTGTTTCTCCCCTCTCTTCATTCCTTCACATAATATAGGTACTTACCTACAAGACTATAGTGAGTGCTTTGAGTTTCAAAGTTAACGGAACAAGACTGAGACTTAAATCTTATAGCCACTATAAGCCCGAGATTTATTTGTTTGGAAAACATTAACAATGGTGAAGTAGCATAAAGGAAAAGTCACCTATAAAGAAAAGTTCCAAAGTAGTAAATGTCGAATTAGCTGATGGTGATAAAACATTTAAGCCTAATTAAACCTAAAACCGGCCAAGTGGGTTCCGTACCTACTAACATATTTACAAAAGGAAAATTTCTCCTGGATCCTTGCCCTGACACACACTTCACCGTTTTTCATTATTCATTTTACTTTAGAGTATGCTTTATAACCACACCAAATTTGCGCTTATAAGTATTGCTATTTTTACGATAGAACAATAACAAACCTTGAAAAAACTAATGCCAAACAATGACACAAATTCTGTGAAAATTTCAAATCGCTACCTGTTACGGTTCAAAAGAACAGCCCTTTAGAATTTAGACGAATGAACGGACGGATGGACAGAGCGTAGGCTTCGTAATAATAAGGTTCCGCTGGCACCTAACCACTAAAAACTAGCTCCTTTGAGATATGAATTTTATTTTAATAGTAAATAATAGAGATGGCTATGAACTATCAATATTAAACTCGACGAAACGAATGAAATGTACAAAACACATTACTTGTAAGAGCAGAGCTAGCAACTCAATCACGAGGCGCCGTTTCGATTCCTGGCCTATACCACTAACTTCTACGGAATTTATGTACGGTTGTATTTATTATCTCCCCGTCACACTAGACAGAATTTCGGTACTAGTGAAACGTGGATGTTCTGTGGTTTCAGAATATCTCTGACTACCCCTCGGGGAATATAGTCGTGAGCATATGCATTACATGTATTTATTATTATCATTAAGTCCGACGACGAAGGAAAATATCTTGAGGAAACCCAACACATCCGAATAAGGAAAAAAAGTGCGGATGTATGTGTAAAATGTGTGAGAGCTTGGGGCGAACACAATAGACCAGCAATGGTCGCAGTGTTACATTAACGAACCTTTGCTTGCAATAGCCCAGCCAACAATAATAATACCTTATATATCCCAAGTCACTTCACTCTATAGTTATCTATAGAGGTGTAACTAAAAGGAACACTTCTGAAATGTTCCCAAATCGCGTTATGTCACTTATCGACGCTGTCTTTGACGTGAAAGCCTATGCCAAAGAGTTACAAAGCTCCTATTATAAAGTTAACGTATTTCCTCAAGTTATTTGATCACGTCGGCTTCTCACCTCGTCGGTTTCGGTTCTTTGTTTCCGTAATAGGGCTTGTGGATGATGGATGACGGATAATTTCTCGTGCTAGAACCAAATTTTTTTTTTTTTTAGAATTCTAGGCCTAGTTATTAAGGTTAGTTATAATATAAGTCGTAAAACGTTAACATTAAACGACAATAAATGCCACCAAATAATACATTAACTTACAAACATATTTTTTTCCGGAACCCTTTGCGCGAGACCGACTCACACTTAACCAGTTTTTTATTTGTTGTTATACTGTAGAGTTTGCACTATACCCATAAATACACCAAGTTTGACGCTTGTATGTATTACCGGTATCACGATAGAGCGAGAAGAAAAAAAAGTTGATAAAAACTTTGAACAAAACTAATTTCTTGTATT
Source organism: Agonopterix alstromeriana (assembly GCA_963924505.1). Classification (NCBI taxonomy): domain Eukaryota; kingdom Metazoa; phylum Arthropoda; class Insecta; order Lepidoptera; family Depressariidae; genus Agonopterix; species Agonopterix alstromeriana. The sequence continues at coordinate 9,332,682 of OZ004664.1, forward strand.
CCATTTGTAACTTTATCAATTAAAAAAATGATTGTTATAATTTTGGTGTCCTGGGATCATACAATAATATACAGTGTGTAATAATATAAAAAAAATCTGCTGTCCCATACAAAACTGCAGTACACCGACTCGACTAAAATGGGACAGCAGATTTTTTCTCGATGTTGGCTGAATAGTAAAAGTTGTTCAGTTTGATGTTCTAAACCCCCTTTTAGTATTACTAGGGTGTTTTGTTTGAAAATTACCGAATAATTATATTTTTTAGGTTCTTTAGACAATAAGATGATGGAAATCTGTGAAAAATAGTACGAAGTCGACTAACTATGAATTTCGAATAACAACCAAACCAGAACGGTTCCAAAGCTTCATCTTAATACAATAACTATGTACGAGTATGTATGTAATGTATGTTCTGTTTTGGTGTGCAATAAAGTGTAATTGATGGATTGAGTGTACGAACAGAATACCTAATATGTAGTACTACGCGTGTACGTCACACAGTCAAGTGCGACAAGTTTGTATTTCCATTACATATAGGTTAACTCATGAATATTTGGGCGGAATATACGAGTATAATCTTTTACGAAATTCGACAATATGTTTAATAGTTTTGCGTGTCGTGTTTAAATTACATTACACCTGGCCACGTATGGCGGTGAGTCTGGGGTGTTAATAAGCTCCAGTAAGAGCTTTTGAAATGTGTTATACAACGTGTTATAAGTAAGCGCAAAACCTCACACACCCCGACTGATTTAGCATAAGCATATGCTCACGACTATGTTCCCAGAGGGGGTAGTCAGAGATATTCTGAAACCTCAGAACATCCACGTTTCACCAGTAGTACCGAAACTGTCCAGTGTGACGGGGGGTGAGCCCGTCGCCACTTATAATGGACAGTGGGTACAATACATGCCTCGAAATTGAAGCATGCAGGTCCCGACTGATTTATAACGAAATAATTGAATTGAAACAATTCGCATTTGAAATTTTCACGCTAAAACGATTTTTTACTATTTCAGCCATGTATGGAAGAGCTAGCGTGCTCATGAATACATTTAAAGAATCTTATTTTAGTAGTAAGGAGGGTGAGTGTGCCTGTGCGGTGGGTTGGCATCGAGTTCAGTAAATTTTAAACTATACGAACAAATAATTTAATGTATTGAAAAAAATTTAATCTATGATGAAACCTTGATAATTCGATTCTGCTCTCGATTCTAAACAAACTGTTTTCTAGTTTGCGTTTGTTCATTAACATGTTGTATATATTTAATTTACTTAAGAGGATATACCCCTTAGCGTGCTCCATACAAATGAAGTTTGATTATATATTGGATATTAACCAATTAAACGTCTGGCAAACCACAGGCACAGAGATTAGTAAAGTCGATCGATCGTCGTTGGTCTAGATCGTGTTTAAAAACTATCATTGACTTTAATTGGTTAGTATTTAAAATATGATCTAATTTCCTTTGTATGCAGTGCGCCCAAATCAATTTTATAACCTCCTCTCATGACAATAAGATTAATCTAGAGGTTAATCAAAGACAACATTAAAATAAATAGTTTTCATTTTTAACGCCTTACAGTAAAGCGTGGTGAAACGTGGATGTTCTGAAGTTTCAGAATATCTATGACTACCCCCTCGGGGAATATAGTCGTGAGCATATGATTATGCAGTAAAGCGTTATTTAAAGTGTATGTTTCAAATGTCAAAGTAATCATGGGTCATTGTGTCACCGAGTGAAGGACTTGGTGCCCAAGGTGACCCAAGATTACCATTTTAATTTTTAACAATTCAAATCACAATACCTAACTTAAAAGCTCAGTTTTGTTGTTACAGTGAATATGCAAGTGGGTTTTTAGTGGTTAGTTTATTTTAAGTTTTGGAAAGTTAAATAAAACTACTATCGTAAAAACGGTAATACATACAAGCGTCAAACTTGGTGTGATTATAGAGCAAACTCTACAGTATAAAAACAAATAATAAAAACCTGCCAAGTGAGAGTCGGTCTTGCGCTAAAAGTATGTAGGGCCCTTAATTTTTAATTTTTTGACATTTCTATTGTTTGTTAAAAATTTAACCGTTGGTTTCGCGCTAAAGGTTCCGGAGAAACCCTAACTTTTTGTAACTTAATATGTTGTGTGGTGGTTTGGTAAGGAACCCTCGGTTCGCAAGTAGCCCGACTCGCATTTGTCTGGTTTTATTAAACTTTCCAAAATTTAAAATAAACTAAACGTCTCTATCGAGAGAGAAGGAAAAACGTTGATAAAACAAATTATAATATTTAGGGTTCCGTACCCAAAGGGTGAAAACAGGACCCTATTATTAAGCCTACGTTGTCCGTGCGTCCTACCTATTTAGGGCTGTAACTTTTGAACCGTAATTGCGAGACAGTTGAAATTTTCACAAATTGTGCGTTAATTATATATGTGGGATTGGCTGGCTTACAGGTAATAAGGAAAGGTATCATTAACCTTTAATCCACATACTTTATCCATCAAACTGAACAATAACTATTGGAGCAAACATGTCGGAAAAAAATCTGCTGTTTCATACGTTTTGTATGAAGCGCGTTCGCAGCATATCCTCTTAAGCCAAGCACGTGTCCAGGGGGGTGGAAAGATACGATAGGTGGGAAAAAATCAGCCATACCAAACCGCAATGCCCACTCGACTCAAATGTATGCAACAGCAGATTTTTTTTTGCTCCGCTCGTTTTGCTCCCATAGTAAAAGTTGTTCAGTTTGATTGCTAGACTCTTGGTTTAAAAGGATGCTAATGATATCAATTTCACCCTGTATACGATATCAATGTATAATCATCAAAAATCTTAAATGTTATGTACGAGTATCTAGCTAGAGCGTCTCCTGTTAAATGAATTCCTATCAATTCAATACATTTACGATTAATGAGAATTGCTGATGGTGCAAATAAAAACTTTATAGCACACAGCGCGGAACGAATAATCCCGTATGTCGTTTTATAAAGAGTGTCTTAGTATACGGTATGTAAACTAACTAAAGGCAAATCTTTAAACTCTTCCCATCAGACTGAACAACTTTTGCTATAGGAGCAAAACTGTCAGAACAAAAAAGAAATTGCTGTTTCATACGTTTAAGTCGTGTAGGCATTGCACTTTAGTATGGAACATCAGATTTTCTTTTTGCGCTGTCAGGTTTGCTCCCATAGTAAAAGTTGTTCAGTTTTGATGTTCTGAACCACCCCTAAAAATTTGTCGAATCATTTCAATTTCACCCTGTATATTTGATATTGTCAGACCTGTCTCACTCCACAGCTCAGGTATGCTTGACGGCCGATCGCCATCGAGGGGTGAATGGCAATAGGTTAGGTATCCCGTGTAAACTTCTTTGTCAAATGTCATTAGACTTGCCGCCATTTTGTGAGTAATCAATGCGAGACTAACGATGTCACGCTGCTAGCACGTGAAAGAATGAAAGAGGAGTTGAGACTATGTAAAGGAAGCTTTCATGTCTAATGACTCGGTTCATTTTCGTTTGCAAGCGCGCCGTTGTGACGTTTGGTAGGTTATTCGCGAATTGTACGTTAGAACGGGTGCGAATAACTTTGCACCTTATTGCCGTGCAGAGAGAGTCGCTATTTTTTTAAATCTGTTTCCGAAGTGATTGTTCTGTACGGGTAGTACTAGTATTTATTCTGTGATATTGTGATGTGCAAACAAACAAACATTTTTTTTTTTTTAATTTTCGTGAGCTACATACTAACATTTTACAGGTTAATTCGTTTATGTGATCTGTAGCTAACCCTGATATAGGCCGCGCTCTTTTTGGGTTGTTACTGCAACACCTGCACTACATTGGCGCTTACTTGAGTCTATTTTAAGGTGTATGTTGTGTTTTGCATTCTTGTTGTTTTACAAATAAATAACTACTGTTCTCCACGCAGCTATGGCCGCGTGGACCTATAAAATGTACAAAGTCTTGGCCGCGTCACACATTTTGTAAACGTCTCCTTTGTAGGAATGCAATGTATCAATCGTGAGCGAGTCCGTAGTCCGACTCGCACTTGGCCGTGACCATAACCTTTCTTGGACCCATGCATGATGTTTCTAACCTAACCTAACCAAATGTGATGTTCCGGCAGGCTCCATCATGTTCCACGTCCGGCGGCGGCCGGCGGACTCGCAGCCGCGGCGGCGCAAGAAGAAGGTGGGTGCGGGGCCGGGGGGAGGGGCGCGGCCCGGCACCGAACCCGCGCTGCTCGAAGTCGCGCCCGACGGCTCCCCGCTCGAGAACGGACGCCGCGTGCGCATCACCGAAATCATTGAGGTACCTTACTGTGTTTTATTTAAAGAATTAGGGCTTGCTTTACCACTTTTGGATAAGTACTTGTTAAGATCAGATCAGCACGTCTAGTATGATTTATCTACACGCGCGCAACGCGCCTTTGATCCTTATAAATTAAGCTGTTCCCGCGCTTTTCGGAGAGCGAAAGCAGCGCTTGCCACGACAAGTAATATGGAATATAGCTGAGTCGCGCGCATGTAGGGAAATCATGCTAGACGTGAAGCTAAAAAGAACTTATCAAAAAATGGTGAGATCTTTTGACATATTTTGTGTGAAAAACACAATGGGGAGGGCTATGCTCGGAGTTTCCCTGCGATATCGAATTCGAAATGAAGAGATTCGCAGAAGAATCAGAGTAACCGACATAGCCCAAAGAATTGCTAAACTAGAGTGGCAATGGGCAGGGCCCACTCGCAGAACCGATGGCCGATGAGGCCGAAGATTTCTCGAGTGGCGACCGCGTACCGGAAAGCTCAGCGCTGGTAGGCCCCCCGACGTTGAACCGACGACCTCGTGAAGGCGGCGAGTACCCGTTGTATGAGGGTAGCACAGGACCGGTCGTTGTGGCGATCCTTGGGGGAAGCCTATGTCCAGCAGTGGACGTCTATCGGCTGATATGTCAAACTGTCTGTCAAATAAGCTATCAAGAAGGTATTGAGAAGTGGTGAAATAGGCCCTTAGTCTTATTGGATCTTACCTTGCAGTTATGGCAACCTCCTTTGTTACACGTTTGCCAAACTCTACGCTTTATTTTAGAAAAAGAATAAGTCTTTTTTAGAATACAGTTGACATGGCACGTCACATACTTTTATATTTTCTTCTGTTCTGAAAACACATTTGTTCTTTGTAAAATAATCCATTCGAATGTAAATACTTTGACACGTGTAAATAAATGTATATAGTTAACGGCGACTTTCCTTTCCCGCCAAATAGTAATATTTCTGACCATCTCAAACATCTTTGCCACTACCAGTATGCCGCCCCCCTAGAATACGATAAAAATCTAAATGTGCCTTCTCTTTGTTATTTTACGTACCTATGCCAAAAAGAGCGCGCATGAAATTTTTGTTGCTTTGTCGTGGGTATCCTAGCCGTGCTGTAATCATTAAATCGGCTTTCCTTCCGACTTCGCTATTGTAACAGTGTTATTATTTATTAAGATCATCTGGTTCAGTATTAATGTTTACCCCCAGGGAGTGCTGTATATCAGAAATGTCTTTTTCCCACTCAGTATCTGTAAAATAGATAACAACAGCTAAGCCGCTTTACTTATAACAGAAAAGACAGCTCACTTGCCGCTCGAGCGGCTTGAGAAATAACTCCAACTTGCGAGATAGACGCCTGATATAAACAATGACTCGAAATAGCGTCTATTAATCTTCTCTAAACTTCTGTTGTCTTTATTTTTCTTTATCATAGTTGTGTTAACATTTTTCTTCATCATATTTCAATTATACAACGTGTTCAGAATCGAATTATTATCCGAAGAATCGAGAGCAGAATCGAATTGTCATGGTGAAACCATGGAAAACTTAGGTTTTTTTTTTCAAAATATTAAATAATTTGTTTGTAGAATTTAAAATTTACTAAACTCGATCTCAACTATTCTCAACCCACCGCAAGGGCAACCTCACCCTAATTACTACCAAATCAAGATTCTTAAAATGTATCCATGAGCACGTTAGCGCTTTCATTCATTGCTGAAATGATAACAAATAATTTTTGCCTCATTACTTAAAATGCGAATAACTTTAAATTTTAACTATCAAAATAATGAAATTATTGTTTCAATCGAATTATTTTGTTGTAAATCAGTTGGGGTGGATGAGGTTTTGCGCTTATTCATTAACCACGTTGTATAAAGTAACTAGAAAAGTTCCAAACGCTAAAGTTACCCATACTTACCTTTAAATATTTGAAAAACTTCCGCCGTTTGCTTAACTTCTACAGAGTTTTGGCTGTTTTATAAACATTAATGCCTAGTTAGAGCTCGAGACTTAGTGAATTTTTATATTTGGAGTTGCCGAAGCTTGTTTTTGCTCGATGTTATGAGCCAAAATCCGAAATTCAAGACTTTATAGAGTTCCGCATCGAATAACGTTGTTGTCTCTGCTCCGATCCAAAAAAAATATTTACTTTCGTTTGACCTGGATCCATCCTTTCGCCCTCTAGAATACATAACAAGTTTCACATTTACACTTCTGAAGCTAGAATAGAATTCTAAGATAACAACAACGCTACAACATTTTTCAGAGATGTTGTTTTATGCATTTGTTTTTCCCACGTGATTCTTAATAATGTTGCTCAAATATTACATATTTCCATTGAAATATGATGTACAACGAATTAGAAATAACACTGTATGTCACAACACTTTTCTATTGTTAGTGGCGTTATCGCCACACTTGCTTAGTATCTATCACCCGCTACCCGCCTGCGCTTGTCGTACTCTCATGTGGCACACAATGTTTGTATGTCTTGTTAGTTTTAGTATAGCGAAACATCCAGCTATACAAAACCAATATAAGCTGAGCGCGCGTAGCTAGATTAACTTATAACGTCGCCGTATATACATATAGTTCAATGCATACTTCATCCTCATTTATATCTAAGATTCAAAATGATATGATTATAAGGCGTCGTTCTAATTGTTCATCGCTCGCGCGAGCGTGCGATACGACCATCGCACTGCTAGTACGACCGTACGTTCATACACACAAGCACACAAACACGTGCACAAGCTCGTGCTCGTGCACGAGCGTCCATTAGGACATTCAATAGTGATCAGTATGTTTGAACGCACGTGTGATGGTCGCATCGAACAAGGTTTTTTTTTTTTAATTTATTTTCAACAAAACAGATACAAGAATATAATCTAGATATAGACAGCGAACGAAAACCGCGTACGATTTATCTGCCGCCGCTTATTCGCAATAACATAATACTATACTCCATTCCAAACAGCAACGACATTTTAAGGCTATATTGAATTACAGAATTTTCGGATTTGAAACAATACTCTCGCTTATTCCCAGCTCCAGTAATGTCCATGATTTATGTCGGACCGGACAGTATATCTTTCTGATCAAAATTTTATTTGCTAATCAGACTTGGCCAGAAAGCAAGAAAGGAATCGGCAATTCTTTTCGACCCTATTTTGAATGAACCATATGTAGCAACAAGATTTATAAATTTCAGTAGGTAGGCAAGTGAAATGATTTGAGTATTTTTTGATCTAGTCGGTGCAGGACCTATTATCTCATAGGATAGGCATTGACGTATCCTTCAGGAGACTAATGGTTATCGACCGTCCAGGTGGGGTCCGGTAACGGAACGGCGCTGCAACTGTACGGGCCGTCGATACAGCCACGGCACTGCGTGGTCGCGGCGGCGGAGGGCGGCGGCTACACCGTCACGCCGCTGCACGCCGACGCGCACGTCTACGTCAACGGCCGGCGGGCGACGCACGCTCAACGCTTGCAGGTAACATTATGAGTATCGACGTCCAGGTGGAGTCCGGTAAAGGAACGGCGCTGCAGCTGTACGTCAGTTTCAGTAAAAGTTGTTCAGTTTGATGGTCTAAAGCACCCTGTTTCATATACAGGGTCCAACTTAATATGCTGACAGTTTTTTTTAGAGGATGATCAGACCATCAAACGAAACCATCAAACGAAACCATCAGCGAAAAAGAAATTAGCTGCCCCATACAATTGGGTTGAGTAAGATTTCAGTTTAGTATGGAACAGCTAATTTTATTTTTGCGATTTCGACATTGGTCCTATAGAGAAAGTTGTTCAGTTTGGTGGTCTGATCATCCTCTTAAAAAGTGTCAGCATATTAAGGAGGATCCTATATAAAGCATTTACTTTTTCCCCCTGTGCATTTTATTTCAATCTTGTAATAAACATGTTTTTGGAATATAAACTCATACTTTCAGTAATTTTTTAACTTGTAACTATTTTTAATAAAAGGATTAACACTATACAAAGCTGTGCAATACATGTATAGGTAGATGAGGTCACAATACTGTATTTAGTACAATATTTCATACAAATGGCGCGTTTTGACGACTAAATAAATAGTTGCTAGAGTTTATTTGACTAGTTGGCAAATAGCCTATTTCAGCGTGCCATAGGGCTTTATATAATTTGATTAATTACGTGGTAGCCGAAACGCCAGCTTTTTGCCTTCCAATATTGTGTGTATAAGCATAAATTTGCATTAATTTCGTCCCCTAAAATCCCCGCTCGCAAAATTCCTGGCTCAGTTGTTGCATTTCAACCTATGTTCAACCGGCTTGAATTATCTGGGTGCAAAATATCTAACCATTTAATAACACGATAGACTACTTGATAGTAGATAATTTAATGATGACACGATAATAAAATACGATAGGTAGTGAAGGTACATACTACATAGTCTTTTGTATACCACACTATCTAGTGCAAGTAGATTTATACAGGGTATCCATCATACATACAAAACTGCAAACCTATTCGAGCCAATTGTGGGACAGCTTTTTTTCGCGATTTCTACGTTGGATTACTATAGATAAAGTTGTTCAGTTTGTTGGTCTTATCATACTCTTACACAACCGTCAACATATTTAGGGTCAATTCCCACTGAAAGAGCAACGGTCGGCAGCGTACGGCATTTTACCTAGCATATTGAACTTTATCTACAGTGAGATAAGATAAAATGTCAGTTGAGGTGACAGAACGGGTAGCCACACCGCCGCGGCGCTTAAAGTGTCATTTTATCCATTCAATTGAAATTTTATTTTATCTTATTGCTGATAAAGTTCAATTTGCTAGGTAAAATGTCATGCACTGTATGCCGCTGCTCTTTCAGTGGGAATTGACCCTTAGAATAGTATAGTATTTATGTACTTGTCAAAGACAGACGAAAAATGCACTCAATTCACCTCGCTGGCTTCGGTGAATGAAGTCTGCAATTTGGTATGTTTTATTCACTCGAGTGAATTTGCTTGGGTTAATCAAGCGGGTTAAAGTCTGCAAGTTTCAGGTAAAGAACTGTATAAATAAAACCGTTTAGTCTCTACTATCATCATACAGACGTCTGTCTGTACTGTGAAGGTATTTAATGGAGGCGCGATGCGGAAAGGTATGGCAACTCAATCTCAATCCGGATTTGAATCCACACGGATGAGTTTTTCTAACATACTGAAGTTAATACCGACTGCTGTCAAACGATGAAGGAAAACATCGTGAGGAAACCTGCTTACGCTGAAGAAGAAATTCCAATGCGAATGTGAAGTCACGCACCAATCACGCGTGGTGGACTAACGCTCATACACCCTCCCTGACGTTAGGCCTGTGCCTTACAGTGGGTCGTATTTAGGCTGATGACAATGATGGTTTTTAGGTGTCTCTGACTCTAACCACAAATTTTTGGTTTTTTTGGTCTGTCTGTTTTTTTGTTCGCGCATCACGTGAAAACTTAGACTATACGAAAACTACTGAACCGATTTTGAGGAGAGGGAGTTCCGCCCCCGAGTTTGAAGGCCCCGTACGTACCCAGTTGAAAATAGAGTCGAAATACAGGGTCCAACTTAATATGCTGACGGTTTTTTAAGGGATTGATCAGACCATCAAACTGAACAACTTTCTCTATGGTCCAACATCGAAATCGCGAAAAAAGAATCTGCTGCCCCAGACATTTGGGTCGAGTAGGAATTTAGTTTTGTATGGAACGGCAGATTTTTTTCGCAATTTAGATTTTGGTCCCATAGAGAAAGTTGTTCAGTATGTTGGTCTGACTATTCCCTTAAAAAGTGTCAGCATATTAAGGACCCTATATATTGCGAATTTTGAAGTCAACTCTAACATCATGAGCTGGAAATTGAGTTATATTGTAGCAAAATCTCGACCTATATATTATACTTATTACAGTACGTTGTATGTATATGTTCACTGGTTTAGCCGATACTATCAGACTGAATGACGTTTCACAATGCTATCTGATCTTGGGAAGCGCTTTAAATAAACAAAATATCTGATTTCTATGCGGAGTTTCCTTCAGTTCTTAGACTACCTATGTTTATGGGCGAAGGGAAATATTTATTAGACGCGTAACAGGTTTTGCTGTTTTTTTTTTGGCAGGGTATTGTGATAGTCATAGTCATAATAGTTTATCGCTTCATAAGGTTAAATCATTTTACAATAAGGCACATAAGAACCCTGTAAGGACACTGCAAAATAAAACAAACTATGATCTGTGCCTGCATGGGATATGCGTTGCAATGTCCTTTTTTTTCCCGACACACACTTAGCCGTTTTTTTTTTTCTAAAAATGGAGTTCGGACCAGTATGAAGATCTAAAAATAATAAAAACCGGTCAATTGCGAGTCGGGCTACTCGCGCACCGAGGGTTCCGTACCACCTCACCACACAACATAATAACTTACAAAAAATGTTTTGTTTTACCGGGACCTTTAGCGCGAGACCGACTCGCACTTGGTCCGTTTTTGTTATGTGTTGTTATACTGTAGAGTTTGCTTCATAATCACACCAAGTTTGACGTTTGTATGTATGACCGTTTTTACGATAGAGCGAGAAGAAAAAACGTTGATATAAACTAGTTTTTTGAATGAGGACCCCACAAATTTTTTTACTTTTTGACATTTTTATTATTTGTTAGCAAATCCGCCATAATCTGCAACAGACAGTTTATGTCTAGCTATTAGGGTTCAAAAGCTACAGCCGTAATAGCCGTTAATAGGTAGGATAGACGGACGGACGGACAACGTAGGCTTATGAATAGGGTCCCGTTTTCACACTTTGGGTACGGAACCCTTTGTTTGTCTTGTTTCGTAAACGTCAGGTATTAAGTTATTGTATCATGTAATTGTTTCAGGCTACGAAAGCCTTTCGCGATATTTTACCGGCATTCGGTTGTTTATATCTCACATTGACAGTTTCGGAAATAATATGTGAAAAGAAGACGCCTGAAATAGAAATACACAAATACAAATACCTTTGTCTAATAAAAGTTTCAAGACATTATTTTCGTGTCCCGATATGTTGGGTTTCGTCCGAATAGTTTAGCAACATTATATTTTATCCAACCTATCGTAGAAATAACTTTATTTTACGAACATTTCTGTTTAGATACTGAAAGTCAAATATGGCGCACTCAGTAAGCACTTACTGAATTTACAACTGTATTATGGTCGACCTTTGTTTTGGGATACGTAAAATTTATATACCTAGTAACAGCTTCGTGATTCCATTATTTTTTATTGTGCACTTAAAAAAGATTCGCTTGTTTCCGGAGTATGTCTCCTTAGTGCCGTAGGCGGGAAATTCTCTTGTGAACCGTATTTCCTATTTTGTGTTTATTGCTGCTCCCGCTGTTTTATTCGATGTATGAAGACTGAAAATTGAATTAACTGTAGCTCGAAAATATAACTATAAATACCCTTGGAACTGTTTCAGTTGTACCAATTCATATCGTGCTGCTCTATTGGCTTCTTCTTAATATTAAGATGCATTTTTATGTTACTTCGTCGAAAACGTTCTGACTGATTGTTACAAGGGCCTCGACGTCTTCTTTGTTCCTTCTTTTTTTTCCTTCTGCCAACCATTTTTACTTAGTTGTTTTGTGTTTTAATCCGTACTGTTTCTTGTTAATTTTTTAATATCATTTTACTTTCCGCGATGAGCCTGCTGTCGCAACTTTAGACGCGCTCCAAATACCGAGGCAGGGTCGCCATGTAGGGATGGATGTTGGGACGTAGTGAAACAACGGTGTTTTAGGTTAGACTGAATGATATATTGATTATACAGGGTGTACAGCCTTGCAAATACTGAAACGGCGAACTCAGACTATAAAACTGAATAATTTTCAATGTATATCTTATGATCTATTTACTCCAGTACACAGTTTTGAACATCAAAATAGACTGGTTATATATTTGCTAAGCTCGTTTACACTATGTAAACTCAGGGCCACAATAACTATCGGTGTAGTCAGAAACGTAGCTACAACTACTATATTTTTGAGCGGTTAGAGCCAGGTTCACACTTAGCATATTGAAGATTTCAGGGTGGAATGACGTGTGATTATTACTTTTAGCTTAATATATTAGCTTCATAGTTGTTTGACATACCTACTCGGTTCATACGATTTTGTTTTTCATTTTCATTCCGGTTCTTTGGACTACAGTTCCAAGGAGCTATAAAAATGCAATTTCATCGCTATATTCAGACGTTAAACAAACGGTACTAGACATCGTACCTATCAAGTATAAGTCACCGAGCGGAATACCTACGTATCTCCCGTCTCTCCGTACGTGTAGGATATATATGTTAAGACACTACGTCAATTTGGCCGCTTGTGTGTGCTTCGTTAACTTTATTTATTGGTTCCTAACAGCGTACGCTTGCTAGTTTCCTTGGAACTCTATTGGCAATGTACATAGTTTTTTGTGTCTGTGCGAAAATAAACCTAACCGTTTGATTAACAAAAATCCAAATATAAATAAATTTTAAGTCTTTAGTATTACACGGTCAATATTAAAACTAAAGTTAAACTTAAAAATGTATATAGGGTCCTTCTTAATATGCTGACACTTTTTTAAGGAGAAGATCAGAACGTCAAACTGGACAACTTTCTGGCACCAGAATTGAAATCGCGAAAAAAATTCAGCTTTTCCAAACAAAACTGTAAACCTACTCGGGGCAAATGTATGGGACAGCTAATTTTTTTTTTTCGATTTAGATCTTGGTCCCGTAGAACAAGTTGTTCAATTTAACAGTCTGATCATCTCCTTCAAAAAGTGTCAGCATATTAAGAAGGACCCTATACAACGTGTCAATGAATTAACGCAAAACTAGAAAGTAGTTTGTTTAGAATCGAGAGCAGAATCGAATTATCATGGTTTCAACATAGGTAATTTTGTTCAAAATAATAATAATTTGCTTGTAAAATTAAAAATTTACTGAACTTCGATCTCAACCCACCGCTCGGGCACCCTCACCCTACTTACTACCAAAATAAGATTCTTAAAATGTATCCATGAGCACGTTAGCGCTTTCATTCATTGCTGAAATGATAACAAATAATTATTGCCTCAAAACTTAAAATGCGAATAACTTTAAATTTTATGTATCAAAATAATGAAATTATTGTTTCAATCTAATTATTTTGTTATAAATATTTTGGGGTGTATGAGGTTTTGCGCTTATTCATTAACACGTTTTATAATTTTAATTGCCTACTTTAGTACTACTGGTGAAAACTTTCAATTGGCTCACATTGTACTATAGCATTGATTATTAAATTGTGATTGTAAGCTGTAAGTTCTCCGAATAAAATAAAATAAATAAAACACTCAAGCGAATTTTCGATATTTTAGCAGTCAGACCTGCAAGTGTCTTGGGATGACTCATAGTCTAGGAAAAATAAGGTTTGAGATTGCATTAAAGACACTTGGGTAAATTGTGTTTAAAATAATATTACTGTTAGTTTAAAACACCTTTGTCGAGATTTCGTGGTTGTATTGGCTCAGGAATCTGAGAAATACCTTAAAATCGATATAAATGTACAAAGGGCAAAGTTATTTCGAAAGATATTTCTTCCAGCATACTAGTAAAAGAGATGGTTAATTATCACAAGGCAAATTTAATGTGTACAAACAAACAGTACATCATTTAGTTTTGAGGTTATAATTTTCGAAGACTTACAAAATATTAAATATCTACTCAAATTTACGGTATTAACCGGGGATTATTATTGTTATAAATAAAACGTATTGAATGAAGCCATCCTGTATAAAATCACAAGTTTTCCATTTTTTGTTCATACCTAAATTTAATGTTTTGTAAATGTCTTAATTATTCAATAATACACAATAAAAAATCGGGGATTATTGAGAATTTATGATTTTCAGGTATTTATCTACTATATTCCAAATTATCACCAAAAGTGCAATTAATGCAACCTTCTCCATACAAAAATCCGTAGATTTCCCCGACTATCACCCGACCCCTTTTTACCCGACTGCGCGAAGCAAAGGAGGGTAATGTTTTTATCAGCCTATATGTATGTTAGTTCCTTTGAGACACTCTAGAGATCAAACGCGTGGGCCGATTTTGATTATTACAGAGGGGTAGGTAGAGACTATGGATCTTCACTTTAAGCGGTTCTGACATCTTTTTTACTTCGATTTCGGCTACTTTTGACCTGACATATCTTAATGACGTCCCCAATCTGGTCTAGGTATAGCATCAGAGAAACCTGACAAGTATATTACCCCTTTATAAGCGCAAGGGGGTTAGATTTCTCTGATGCTGAACGTACGCCCTCCTAGGTCTGCCTCTACCAATAATTCCTTCCACACTTGCCCTGCATATCTGTTTCGTAAGTCTACTTTCGCTCATCCATTCGATATGTTCGAACCATCGAAGCATTCTCTTCTTCACTTTAACCACTACAAAGATTTCTAAGTAAGTTGTTTATTGGTCTTATAGCACGGCTGCCTGCTGAAGTTTGGGCGCGTCTCGACGTTCCGGTTCGTGGACCCGGCGCAGGAGACACTCCTCAACAGGAATCTGTCACAGTCCCAGCACTTCGGCTCCGGGTCTATATACGACAGGTGGGTACTGATTCAGTGCACACGATGCTTATTTATGTTGTTTAGATGTGCCTTCTAGCGAAATTAGTTAGTTTATTATAGCTGGACACATTTTATGTTGTTAAAATTGTTTTGATTTTAAACTAGTCAAGGCTTGGGGTCTTGTTGTGTAACTACCCGATTCTATCGGTATCAAATCGACACAGTGTTTTTTGACAGCTCTTGGCAAATTAATCAATTTCAGACAATGGATATAGTGATCGTTTAAAATCATTAAAATTGTCCATCATCATCATAGGTCTTAACATCTATTGCAGATTACAAATTGTTCAGTACAGTCATAAATATATAACCGATCTTGTATCGAAATAATTTGAAACTTACACAATAGCCCTACATTTGTATCAGTTTAAGTAAAATGTGTCAGTTATAATATTTTTATAGGCTAATAGTTGATTCAAATTAGTAATGTCACTCATCTGCAACATTGCTATTATTTGTTACTTTTTCTTCTGAATTCAAACACTTACGTCAAACCAGCTCGCTTCTCTAATCACTGAATCAATGTTGTTTTTATGTTCATCATCTATCATAGTTGTTTTCTTTTGCATGTTTCTGTCACTGGCTCACGAACATCCGCTTGTGTACGTTACCCTTACTACGTTAGATCGCCGACCTCGCCTGAGAACAGCGGCGCCATGTCCCCTACTCTCTCGCACCAGCCCGACCCGCTCGACCCCAACGCGAACGACGAATACCCGAGAACCATGAGTCCCGTCTCACACGACACCTACGGGTACAGAGACTCCAACGATACAATACAGCCGTACAACAACAATACCTTGAAACTAGATAACGAATCCCTCATGATGTCACAACATCTGAACGATTCCAAAGACGACTACATAAGGGACGAACATTCGGGCTCGGTGTACAACGAACAGGAGCAGAGCGCGAATAGAACCGCCAATTCTCAGTACAAAGACAACTATGAGACTACGTTCGATTTGGACGGTAACGTGGAGACAAAGAGTATTTGCAGCGCGAAAAGCGGCGGCTCCGGTCACGATAACAGGTTCGCAAACATTTATTTTCAACTAAATAGACTTATATTCATTGACTTACACTCTCACGATAGACAAGCCTTCATAGAAACAGCATGTCACACAAAACAACACAAAATGACACATTGTGGTCAGTCATTTCCATAGTAACGAAGTGAACTTAGGAACATCAATGCTGTGCGGGAACATGCAGTTTCTACTGATCGCCTTATCTAGTTCTGGTTGCTTATATTACTGTTTTTATCATAAATGTATTATTTTTACGACTCTGCAAATAGGTTGTTCACTAAAGGCCGGAGGGCAAACCCGTAGCAATTAGACGAGCTATTGGATTACGCGCGGACTTTAATTACACTCCCTACCCCTAATACATACAAGCATAGTAATGAAGTAGCTAAGTTAATTAAAAGTAGGTTACTTTGCGAAACGTAGCCCTAATCAAAAGAATTTACTAATTACTTATTTAAAAGAAAAGGTTGTTTCAATCGTAATTTAGATTGACATTTCGTTTAACGCAACAAAGAAACTTTGAAACGAAATAACTTTTCGTTTCGTGAATGTAAAGTTTTAAATTAATATTCAGGTCCCAAAACAAACTTTTGTGACCGAACCAACACGTAGTAATTAACTCGGCAGAGGTAATTTGTTCGCTTACATACACATTCATACTGTGATAAACTTATGACCGTATTTTTATTGTAGCAAGGTACAATCTGGGTTAATTTTAAGGATAATATACAGGATGTAAGGAAAAGTATCATTAACGTTTAAACCACATACTCTACCCATCAAACTGAAAAACTTTTACTGTGGAAGCAAACCTGTCGGAACAAAAAAAAAATCAGTTGTCTTTAAAAAATCTGCTGTCTTTTGAATCGAGTAGGTATTGCAGTTTAGTATGGGACAGCTGATATTTTTTTGTTCTGGCTTGGTTTGCTCCCATAGTAAAAGTTTGATGGGTAGAGTATGTGGTTTAAAGGTTAATTATACTTTTTCTTACATCCTGTATACTGTTTCACAGCCCGTTGATATACCATAATATGTAAGCCTAGCTAGACTTTTCAAAATCTATTTACCTATATAATACGTACCTATTTATAACTCCACCCAATTAAACAAAATATATACATCTTAAAGTGGCTAAGTACACACGGCGACAGATCAACCTATCCATAGTTGAACTCTATGTTCATGGACATAAGGTCCAACTATGGGTAGGTTGATCTGTCGCCGTGTACCACATGCCAATATATGCCATGCACCGACTTTTTCTAACTTATGTACAGACCATCACACTAAACAACTATATCTATGGGACAAACATAGAAATCGTGAAAAAAAAAATCTGCTGACCCAATACCAAACTGCGAACTGCAAAGCTGTCGACACAAATTTATGGGACAACTGTTTTTTTCCGCGACTTCGATGTTAGTCCTATAGAGAAGATGCTTAGTTTGATGGTCTAATCATCCCCTGAATAAAACGTCAGCCTATTAAGAAAGACCCTGTATACGTCCCACAGCAGGGCACAGGCCTGCTTTAGTAAACCGTCCGTTTGATCACCCTCTTAATAAACCCTCAATATATTAAGTTAGACCCTATGATGAATACTGTTAGGTATTATACTATTTATTTATTTATTTTGTTTAACACTTTATTGTACACATAACATTACAGAAAAAACAATTAAAGTAGACATGTACAAAGGGCGAGCTTATCTCTAAAGAGATTTCTTCCAGCAGACCCGCAACAGAGACAGTTCTAAAGTGTGAGGCAGACATAATGTGTACAGCAGAAATGATAAAAACTATAATAAGTAGATGTGCGTCAATATATACAGGGTGTTACAAAAGTAAAAATAAAAATTTTAAATTTATTAGGGGATTTTTTAGACCATCAAACTGAACAACTTTCACTATGGGACCAACATCGAAATCGCAAAAAAAAAATCACCTGTCCCATACATTTAGCTCGAGTAGATTTGTAGTTTAGTATGTAACATCAGATTTTTTTTTCGCGATTTCGATGTTGGTCCCATAGTGAAAGTTGTTCAGTTTGATGGTCTAAACCACCCCCTTAAATGTTTATTTGTATTTTTGTAACACCTTGTATACATATATTATCTATAAATATAAAAATACATATTTAAATATAAACAAATAGATACAATAAACTTACATAAACTATGGCTTATTTAAGAGAGTGATAGTCTAATTTGTGTGACAATGTAAAAGATATTTATTTATTTATGTTATATAATAATGTGTTGTAACAGGATGAGCGCGAGCGTGCCCGCGTCGCGGCCTGGCCAGGAGGCGATCCTGCCGGCCGTGCTGGAGTTCCCCGAGGCGGGACAGGCACAGTTCCTAGCCGCCGTCGTGTCGCGCCTCGACCCGCACGCGCCCGCCTTCAAACTGGCGCCCGTCTACACGCTCTACCTTTGTGCCAGGTACTTTTTTTTATAAAATAACTTTTGACTAAGACTTCGTCCGCCTGAATGCCTGAAAATTTTAACATACCATTTTACTCCTTTAGGTGTTGATTTTAGAAAAAATATTTCTTAGTGCACCCCTACATCCTCTGTAGAATATATACTACAGGGTGTTAGGGTAAACAGTTGCATTAGGATCCTACTAGGTGAAATTAATTGCATCAAGATTGACTGTTAAGCGCGATTTACACGATAATCGATTATCTATAATGAACGTTCGATCTATAGGGCATTGCATAGGTTTTCGATTATATCGTTTACAAGATCGTACGTATTATGATTACGACGTTACTAGGAAATTATAAGTAAGTAATATTATGTTTCTCTGTCATGAATGTCATTCATGATATCAATTGTCTGAAATGAATTATCTAAATATATTAGAAGCTGAATCGCTCAGGACTGCCAAAACACCATGTCTTAATATTTAGTTAATCAATTTCAGACAATGGATTATGATGATTGTAGGAACATAATATTACTTAAAATTGGCTAGAACTAATTGGCCAGAACAGTTATAAACACGTTACCGATTTTGTATTCGATATCATCGGAAGCTTACACAATAGGCCTACTATTATTGTAACTGGTTTGCATGACTACTTCCAGTTAAGAACTAGGTAAAGTGCATGTTTTTGACAAGATAATGATTGCAGATACCGCGCGTCGACACACTATCGGCCCGAGTTAACGCCGACGGAGAGAGCACACAAACTGACTGCTTTCTTACACCACGTCGCCACTCTTATCCATGCTACCGTCCAGGTAAGTTCGTAAAACTTACATCTCTTTATTTCATATCTTTTTTTATGGATTTAATGAGGCGTTTTAGTAAAACGAAAAATTCATAAATGGCAATATTAAATTCGAGAAAAACTTGTCTCATTAAAGGTAAAGAAGGCTGTTTGTGTATTGACTGACGTTGCGAATCTCTGGTGTTGCTAATGGATAAACCTTTCACTACCAATAAATACGCTATAACACCGATAATATTATTTTTTTGTACATAAACGTACATTTACTGCATAAAATACCGATCAGTTCAAAGTATCAAAACATCTGTCACGTTGTAATCATCATAATCTTATTTATGAATTAACAAATTTCTCCCTCAAATTGGGGAATCGAGAAAAACATGGAACAAATATCCATAGGGATCGGAAAGGTATATTTTTAAGATTGTAACTCCATCCAGTGCCACGGAACTCTTTGTTTTTAATGAAAATGCCTTATTGAAAATTGCAACTCTTTAAAATTCGGGGTCACGCTAGTTCGGTGCTATAGGCTAATGTATATGACAAGCAGTAAAACTAAACCTATCTCTTACAGGAACGGTGTAGCGACTCAGCGGCGCAAGCGTTCTGGATGGCAAACGCTAGTGAATTACTGCATTTCTTGAAGTGCGACCGACACATATCGTCTTTTTCAACGCAGGCTCAAGACTTGCTGCCGACAACAGTACAAAATGCTTTCACGTAAGTCTCTATTTATAATTATTTATCGTATGGCTGATTCACGTAGTCACTGATATAATTACCAGATTGAAGATAATTATTTCTACGGTTTAGAATTATCGAGTCATAAAACGAAGATTCTATAAGCTGACCTAGCTATTTCCAACTTTCTCTATGAGACTAACGCTGAAATCGCACCAAGAGAAAGCTGTTCCGCACAAATATGCAAACCTACTCGATTCTAATGTATGGCACAGCTGATTTTTTTTCGCGCTATCGATATAATGGTTTGTTAGATTGACACAGTGACTGGGTCTAGTGCCGTAGAAGATTGTCACCGTTCCCTTTTCCTAATTTTTAAATTCTAGTTTAAGACACATTAGCCATAAATAAATACGGTTAGGATTAGCTTATGCACTTTGAACGGGTCTGCTGGAAGAAATCTCTACAGAGTTAAGCTTGCCCTTTGAGCTTGTCTACTATGCTGTATTCATCTTTATTTCCGTGTGTACACATGGCGACACATCAAACTACACAAAACTAACATAAACTGGCCACGCGTAGGGCGAATAACGTATAACGTCGCGCGGCCAGCTTATTTTGGTTTTGTATAGCTTGAAGTGTGTGTGTGTGTACAATAAAGTTTTAAATAAATCGTGTATTTATGTTCCAGCAACCTAGTGTCATGCTTCCAAGAGGAGCTTGCGCGTGCGCTCGCTACGCTGACCAACCCGGCAGCTGCGGACGCGACGGAGGCGACCGCGCCGACGCTGCAGGCCCTCGCCGCCGCCATGGTGCTGCTGCGCCGCTGCAGGGTCAACGCCGCCCTCACCATACAACTGTTCTCACACCTGTTCCACTACATCAACGCCGTCTGCTTCAACAAGGTATATCATCATTTTCTAATTTCTGTTGCTATTTGTCGCCTTAATTATCACGTTCTTTAGATTACATTTTATAGATTTCCTAGTGGGCTTAGATTTACTCTTATGAATGTCTGTGGAATGCACCAGGAGAGGACTGTGTCATAGAGGCTGACGGCGATAACATTATAATGTACTAGATACTCTTTCTTAAACTGTGGTATAATGTTTCGGTTGCAGCTGGTGACGGAACCGGGCAGCGTGTCGGCGCGGTGGGGCGCAGCGCTGTCGTCGCGGCTGGCCATGCTGGCCGCGTGGGCGGAGCGGCAGGGCCTCGAGCTCGCCGCCGACTGCCATCTAGCGCGCACTCATCAGGCCGGTGAGTTACCGACCTACCGGAGGCAAGCACGTCCCTACGCGAAGCTCGGCCTTCGGCCTCGCATTGAGTTTCTTGCGGAAACGCTTCTTCGCACTCGCCTACGCATACCTCGGCCTCGGCTTTAGTCGCTTAGCTCGGCCTCGGGCCTCGCTAACTTGGCTCGGCTTTCGGCCTCGCATTTAGTTAGTTGCGCAAATTAGGTTACTTGTTCTGTCATGCGGAACATTGTTATCTTTTAAGTCAAATCATCTCTCTTCAACTCAACTGCCTCCGTGGTCTAATGGTTAAGAGTATTGGGCTCTTGACACGGAGGTCGTGGGATCGATTCCCACGGGGGACACCTAGTGAAATGTCACTTTTTGCGTTTTTCCCCAGTTGGTTAGGACATTGCAGGCTGAATCACCTGATTGTCTGAAAAGAAAGATGATTCCGTGCTTCGGATGGCACGTTAAGCCGTCGGTCCCGGCTACTACCTCTGGTGATAGTAGTCGTTACATAAAAACCACGTCAGAGGCCGGCAAGGCGGTCTGAAAAAACTCTGACACCAGTTCTGGCTGCCTACACGATAAGAAGAAGAAGTCAAATAGTTTTATAATAGTTTAGACCATATTTAGACAGCATCCTTATTGGCGCAAGTTTTCCAGACAACCCTCTTTACCATGTGATGTATGTTTGTCAGCTCGCCTGATCCAAGGGGAGTACCGGAGCGGCGAGGAGGTGCGTGCCGCGCTGGCGGCGTGCTTCAAGCTGAACTCGGTGCAGGTGCGCGCGCTGCTGGCGCCGCTGTCGCCGCCGGACGTCGTGGAGGCGGCCGTCGCGCACGCGCGCGCCCTCGCCGACGAACTGTGCCGCGCCGACGGCAGAGAGGTAACCGACCCACTGAACTGAATACTACTCCTACAAGAATCACTTCCCAAACAGATTTAAACAAATAGCTACACTCTCTTGTTACAAACGCCAGGCGGGTGAGATTACTCGATCTTTACCGCGCGCAATCACCACTGATTAATCGTGCGAAAGTGCGAGAGTGTAAAACCTATTGAGCGTTTTTCCACTAGCAGGGCCTGTTGGCGGCGCCGGTCTACGCCCATTCATTTTAAAAATTGCGTCCCGCGCAACATTCATACACGCACACTGCTAAGTTTACATACACAATACAAATGCAATTTTACCGGCCGGCGAGGAGCGGGAAGCTTCACTTTATTTCATACATCTTTGCTTTCCCGGCTGCCGGGTCAGTGCCGACGCCGGCTTCGTGCCAGCTAGTGAAAAAACGCCCATTAGCTATGTGCTTGTGCGAAGTGGGTGTTGGGAACTGTCAAATCGATCGTAACGCACGCTGTGGCAGAAATGTGAACCATTTCCAGACCATCTTTAAAATTTGTCTCAAAATTAAAATTTGTTTAACACGAAATCTCAAAAACTGAAGCCTGCGTTACATTGAGACAGATGATTATATTAGAACAGACGAGACCAGCCGAGAAGGAGAGAGTGGATGCCTTTCATTGATTTCCTTGGAAGTTCTCGCGAGAGTGCAGTGCCCGCTTAACGATGTAATTTGTTTGCAGATAAGGCTGGAGGAGAGCGAGTGGCTGGGCGCGGGGCTGCTGATCCCGGGCGACGGGTTCAGCGCGGAGGTGGTGCGCGGCGTGCCGCCCGGCCTGGCGGAGTTCGTGGCGCCGCTGCAGCGCGGTGGCCTGTGCCGCCTGGCGCACCAGCCCCACGCCATCGGTAACATACTGCTTACCAACCACTGACTTACCAACTACTGGACGTAGGCTCCGCGCTCAA
Organism: Agonopterix alstromeriana; assembly: GCA_963924505.1. Classification (NCBI taxonomy): domain Eukaryota; kingdom Metazoa; phylum Arthropoda; class Insecta; order Lepidoptera; family Depressariidae; genus Agonopterix; species Agonopterix alstromeriana. Next base: position 9,355,646 of record OZ004664.1, read on the forward strand.
AACTGCCCGAGCACCAAAACGTATAAAGAGAACCAATTACGCGACAGTCTTTGTTTGACCGGCCGACTACTGGCACGCCGTGCCGTGTTTGGTACTACGCAAGCAAAATGAAAAAGAATTTCAGCATTTTCAATGGTAATATTTCTATACACGTACTTAGGTTTGTGTAGGTTAGTCTCGGACACTTGTATCGAGAATTTTGTACTAGTTCCGGTGTCCATTATTTTGTATGTCAGTGCGTTCTTTTTATTGGTTCTTTTTATACGTTTTGGTGCTCTTTTGGTTGGGACACTTTTGAGCGTGGACCCGACGTCCAGTCGACCAGTCCGACGTAAGTCAAGTTACCAACCAACCACAGAAAAGAGAACCCAGTTGGCATATGGACGCGGGTAGCACGCGGGCTGCAACTGCATGCTACTTCTATGACGGCGAAGCCGGGTTCTCTCTACTAATTTCTAACATGTTGAGGCCAGACATAGTGGTAGCTGAAACGTCTTTGCAACTACGATAGTGTCATACAATATTGAGTAGTATTTGGATTGATTATTATTACGTTCACAGGTGTATGGACGGTATACATGAGTGGTTACGGAGCGCACACACGTCGAGCGCCCGACCCTCGCCTACAGATCATTCAACTGAACAAGAACTCCAACGGGATGGGGCTGAGCATCGTAGCCGCTAAGGTAACCTAATCACTACTTTATTTGGTAGTTGGTATGGTTGGTTTGGTATGTTGAATTTTCACTGTCTTGTTCTTAGAGGTACCCATCTTAGTTTTTCCGTATTACTTCCTTTTTTCCTAATATTTTATGTAGCTACTATTAGAGCTGACTAAAGGACAACGTTGATTATCTCAGCGTATACGATCTATTTACCCGTTGTATACTGACATTTCAGACACAGTTACGCTAGGAGTAATAAACCAAACTCAAGCTTTCGCACGTTCTTAAGTTCCCTCTAGCCGCTAGAGTCTGAGCTGAGAAACTGAGCTTAAGAATGAATGCTTTTAGCTTAATAATACGGGCCTTAGACCCGTAATCCACCAAAGCGGAGATGTGTAAAATCCACCAATAAAATAGCTCGATTCTGTCTAGTCAACTTAGAAATTAGATTAGTTGATTTTACACTGCTCCGCTTTAGTATATACCGCGCCTTAACTTAGGCTTCATCTGAGAAATCAAATCATATCTCTCTATACTTACACCTATTGAAGTTTGCAAAAGACATCTAACTAAGAACAGTTGGACCGCCGGTTTTCCTTTTCATCTACATTAATTAGTAATGTTGTCACCAGGGCGCGGGTCAGAGTAAACTAGGTATCTACATAAAGTCAGTGGTAGCGGGCGGCGCGGCGGCGGCGGACGGTCGGCTGGCGGCCGGCGACCAGCTGCTCTCAGTGGACGGGCACTCGCTCGTCGGCATCACGCAGGAGAAGGTACCTACTGATATTATACTAAAAATACTAGTATATTCTTAAACAAGTTAGAGATATGTGTCAATTCACATCAAAGGGTAGCTTTTGAGATGCTAATCTCTTAATCAGTTGAAAACGTCGTTAGCTTATTAGCTTTTTCATATATATTGGCACATTATAAATATAACATATTGTTCACATCCACATTTCACTAGCAGTGCTTAAATTGAATATCGACTCTATAGCTTTTAATGGAGTAGAGTAGGTTTTCTTCACAGTGTCTTTCCTTTTTTAAGGACATATTAAAAACTTTAAAAACGTTGTGGTGCGGGCTCTAACATCCCAGCTGTTGAAGTTGATCATTCTCAAAACCTATTAACTTGACTACCGCTAAAAAACCCCAAAAATAAAGAAAATTTCGAATCATTTTATTTTAGCATTGACAAATGTGCAATGTGTATTCAATAACACTTTGTCAACAGGCCGCGGAGTACCTTGTGCGAACAGGACCTACGGTGACGTTGGAGGTGGCTAAGCAGGGAGCAGTGTTGCACGGACTTGCGACTCTTCTCCATCAGCCGGCATACAATCAACGACAAGGTATGTACTGGTTGTTTCATTTTAATCTTTATTTGAAGAAGACTGGACGAACTACAGTACCATAACCATCTGCATTTGTCGAAATCAAATATGATAATTATATGCAGGCCCAATTTAATATACTGACTGTTTTTTAAGAGGATGATCAGACCATCAAACTGAAAAACTTTCGGTATGGGACCAACATCGAAATCAGAAAAAATATATAAATAGGCAGTCATCAAAGCGTTTAGGTGATACGATAGCAATATGCCATATAATGCTTTTGACATTGACGTATTAATTGTATCTTCTGTTAAATTTGGTCTTGAACTATATATTTGTCAAGTTTCGATTTAGCGTGGTTAATTATCCAAACAATCAAAAATATTAGTAAGATTTATAATGCAATATTCGAAAAAGCAATAAAATTTAGGTTAGGCGTAGTTTCTCGCCACGCGCGACGCCGATTGGTTTTTTTTTCCAAAAAGCGCGAAAAGAGGTATCTTTTCTTGGTAGAGAAATGGTGTCGCGCGCAAGTACATACAGAAACCATGCTACTGGAGCTAGTAAATGAAATTTCAATGCGAGCTGCTCTTTGAACAAGGATTCTTATGGCACGCACAAAACATATCACGCATCACATTCTGCTTAATTGTATTGGTTAATAAATACCAACTCACGACCGTATCTTCCATGTTGATCATTGACTTTGTTGCAATCGTTTAAGGGTGCAATTGAAGAAAGGTTCACTTTTAGCATATTGAGCCTGTTTCATCACTTTTGGATCAGTTCTTAGTAGCTTTTGATATTTCCAACGATCTGCCATATAAGCTATCAAGATATTATTCACAAGTGGTGAAACAGGCCCTTAATATGCTAAAAGTATAAAATTTCATTTCAAGTTGGGATCGTCAACAAGAACCACACCTTACAAAACTTCTTGTCAACTAGCATTCCGCTCACAATACAAAAAAATACCTTAATTAGCTTCGTAATAAGATAGGTTGGTACACTGGACAGAGTTCGGATTTGGATTATATCCACACTGCCAGTGTATAATCGTGAGCCATATGCTATGCTAAGCTTACGAAGCGTAGATTAAACGAGTGTCGTCCGTTCGGTTGGTCGCAGCAGACGAGGCGGTACAGTACGAGGACCGCGCGCGGCGGAACTCCGGCACGTATACGAACACGCACCCAGCGCTCATCAGGCCGGTGTCGCCTCTCACTGAGCTCGCCACCGCAGGCAATCATACACATTATATTCATACCCACTGTCTTATTATCGACATATGAGCTTTACATCTGTGAGAGGGAGCAGAAAGTTATGTTATCGGTGTCGGAGGTGTCAACATGTGTTACTAACAAACGCAAAGCTCATGTGTCGATAATTTGACTATACTCCTTATGGGGATGCTTCACATTCAGTGCACGAAGTGTTAACTGTTTTACATTGCCTATATCGTAACAAAACTTTTGACCGCTTTGAATTTAGGGCCTTAAGTCTAATTTTGCTTGTGGCATCTAAACTTGTTGCACAGGCATTCGAATACAGCTAAGTTGAAATAAGCTTGACATATAACAAAATTGAATTTGACGTTTTCTAATTGAATAATGTATAGATCATCCACTTTGTCGACTGTACATACAGTATAAAAATCCGTTAAATCTATTGTTATTACATCATGACATGTTTGTAAAAATATTAGAAAAACATGACAACGCTAATAGATTTTAGTTTTTGGTACCTAAAATTAGGTTTTAGATCAGTTCTTTATCATTTTAGATTCAAGTACTTACTCGTATATATAACGCTATTTTGCATCATTGATAGAAAGAAAGTCAAATAATTTCATTGGATTTGAGACTAGACATTACTATTTATTTGGCAAAGTAAAATAGTCTACGCTGCGCTGCGTTGGTATGAATTAGCCCTTAGTCGTTCTTTGTTTTCTGTTTCCTTTATTTTGTGACTCTTAAACGTCGCCGTCGTTTCATTTATTTGCTGATTTCGTTCTCCTGATTTCTATTGGCCGGTAAGTCGTTTTTGTTTCGTCTTCTTTATTTCGCTTGTTACGTCCACGGCTTGTCTACGAAATTTTTGTCGTGGTATACAACTATCAAACATTACAGGATACCCTCGTCGGCCGTGTCACGACCGATGCCATCTACTGAGGGATGAATCCACGGAGTCCAGTACGGACGAGAGCGAGGGCTGTCACCCCCACTACCACGGTTCTATCCCTCGACTCATTATCACTCTAGACAGGGAGAACAACCAGCTGCACGACGATATCTCGCCCGACACGCCCGGCTGTCCGCTAGAGCTGCGACCCGCCCCGCCCCGACCGATTCCCGTCTTCACTTTCACGTGCGAGGACTTTGACGAACTGAACGCGGGCAGTGATTCCACGGTACCCGATAGTAACTTTCCTCCAGAGGAACCGGAACCGCCTCCCGTACCAGAACCCCCCTCCAATTACGACCAATCCAGCGAGAGTGGAGACGCTATCTATATTCCGCCGAAAATGAAGCCCATAGACACTAAACTAACGCTAGATCTGTTTAATGTTCGGAAAGACAATAATATGTACCGTCGGAGGAGCACCGGTGTCGACGAGTGCGTTAGCGCCTGCGAGTGTTGTCGCACACCACAGCCCGAAGCTCAGCAGATACCCTTCATAGACGAGCCTAACTCAGAACCTGTTATATTTGAAAATGATTGCGTCAGCGACAAGGTCACTACACCGAAAATTCGTCGGATACTACCGTCGCTCTCCATAGATAAATCTGAGGAAGTGAAACCTGAAACTGCAGACGCCGTCTGCCAAACACCCTGCTCTCCTATGGAGGTCGACTCTAAAACATTCTCCCCCGTGACAACGCCAATCAACAGGAAGCTGCAACTTAATTTAGATGTTAAGGTCGACTCTAAAAAAATTGATAACATACATTGCAGATTAAGAAGAGCACTGTTTAATATGTCGAAGTCATTTTCTAAATCGGAGGAGACGGAGGCTCCTTCCACGTATTCTACGACCGAGTCCTTCGACGAGGTCATGAGTGAGAGGCCAATTTTTACAAAAAGCCCAGCGCAGACCCCGCTCGATGTCGGCCCAAAGCAAGTACTTGATAGTGTCGATAGAAAGTCGTGGAAGTCGCCCGATGAGTACCGACCTGCCTTCGGCAAAGTGAAAGCTCTGGCCAAACATTTTAACTCCATCAATTTGAAATATTGCGTAAAAAACTATAAACGAAACTGCCAATCCAGCCCTAACCTAAGCACGCGGGAAGACAAATATAAAATAAGAGAGAACCTACCCAATAGCGCGAGCTTAGCCAACATACAGTATGAATCTAACAGAACTGACACGAGTGAAACTAAAGACATCAAAATGTCAGAAGATGAGGTGAAAAGTATCCTCATACAACTAGAAGACTGGTCTAAATACGGATCCCGGGGAAGTGAAGATACACTAGCCCAAGGCAACGAGTTTGAACTGCCGAATCTACCATCAGAAGATCACACGGACACCGTCACCTCGCATCAAGGAAGCTACGTCTTCAACGAAATAATAGACAAGAAACCCAAGACAATAACACTCGATAACATCAAATTGATCTCGAATCAATCGAGCGTTAATTCAGAAGTGAAACAGAGTAAAGAGTCGCTCGTTAAAAGCGATAGCTCGGAGAAACTGGGCGGGCTCAAAGTGCCTAGAGAGGTAGTGATACCGCAGAAGCACGCGCCTTTATCGTGTATTTCGAGGAATGATTCGCGACGCGAGTCGTACGCGAGCGTGGTGCAAAGTTGCCCGAACATAACGAGCGGCAGCGCGCGGGGCCGCAGCGCTTGCGCGGCCTCCACGCCGCACCACAGCTGCCCGGCGCTGTGCCCGCGGCCGGTCCCCTCCGCCACCACCTCGTGTAAGACTCAACACCACGCATGATAAATAAAATAGGTGTGTTATAGTCGTCCGCACGATGTACCCCTCATTTTAGTTGTCACTAGATTGTATTGTTGTCAGCTGATTTATTTACGTTTTTATTTTATTGGGATGTTCGCACAAGGTTATTTACATGTCATCGTTTCGTTTCTTTTTTTTCAGTATTTCTTTTTTCGTTTGCAAGATACACTGCAATGCTTACGTAAAAAATATATTTTGTTAATTCTAAGGATACTTTATTTTTATAGTCAGTCTTATTTCAATGTTGTAAAATGTTTGGCACTGATACGTTTTAAAGTCTATTTAGAGTGTAGACAAGAATGCGACCATCAATATGATGGTATATAAAACAGTATATTATGAAGTGTAAACATAATACTGTGTATTCTAGCCGGGGGCAGTACGGGTGCGCTGCGACGCGCGTCGGAGCGGGACCTGCCAGCGCGGCTGGCCGCCGAGCCCGTGAAGCCGAGCAAGAGCACCCCCGCGCTGCACCACGTCGCCTCCCCACCTCCGCCCAACTACCCCCCGAGGTATCGAACTATGTACATATTCAAATAACTTCACTGCATGATATTTATGTCTAAGGGCCTGTTTCACCGCTTCAGGATAAGTTCTTCTATTCTATTCTTCTTAATTAATGGCAGGTTGCTTGACAATGTCAAGTAGTTTATAATCCAAGGATACTTTATAAGGTTTCTATTTTAAGCATTGGATGTATGTGTTAATGATTGTTGTGTGTTTTAGCGGGGCGACGAGTCCACCGACGGCGGGCGGTTCGCCGGGCGCGTGGGCCAGCAAGTCCCGAAGCAGCCACAACCTGTCCCAGCAGTCGCACGACGCCTTCTACCAGAACCTCAACACTGTCCAGTCACAGTCACAGGCCCAGCACGCGCAACAGAACAGGTTACCTTCATACACAAATATAGTGTTCGAGATTTACGATAGCATGACCCGCGCAAGTGTTTACAAAGTGTTTACAGGTTTTAGAACACATGCGTGTACTTGTGTGCTGAGATGGACCCTACACAAAAACAAATACACGGATTTGTTGCTCGACTAGCAGAGGTGTCAATAATTGACTCGGCATTATCCGCGGGCTATGTTATCGCAGTAGATCTTTGCCACATTTATACGACTTATGAGATATCCCTGCGCAGTTAAGTTAAAATATACTTCTAATGTTTCATTAATTTGGCGCTTGTCGCATCTCCGACGCGTTCGATCGTCAGCCAGCTATTAAACTGGGGCAGTTTAATATTCAATCAATTTTGCTCTTTATGCACATGACATAAACTTCATAGGCATTGTTTTATAAATACTATTAAGTAAACTATCCAGTCAGAACCACATGAGCTAAGATTAATAGATATCAACCAGAACTCAAACTTCATACAAGAGCGCGCAACTCTAGTAGTTCCGCGAAAAAAAGGTTAATCCATTGCTATAAGGACCAAATTGCTAGACTTAGTCCGTTTATATGAAGCTTGTTTTCTGTGCGGCCTCGCCGAGATATCTGTCATGTGTTAGATCTATGCAATAGTTAGACTAGTGACTTTAAGGGCCTGTTTCAGCATTTCTGGATAAGTAATTGTTAGCTTATTTGACAGATCGTTTGACGTATTTCGTATGAAAGATATGTCAATTTATCTATCATATACGCTAACAAGAACTTATACAGAAGTGGTGAAAAAGGTCCTAAGCGTGATTAATGTGCCGACATAGTAGAACGTATCAGTGAAACGGAAGCGTTTTTGCAGATGGTCCTCGCTACGCAGCTCCGGCAGCAATCGACCGCAGTCCGCGCACTTCTCGGCCGCCAACCAGAACGAACAGCCTCCCGACTCGCCGCTGCTTCAACAGGTTTCTACACGCTTTTACCTTACGAGCTTTTGCCCGCGACTTCGCAGCACCGGTTCCCGTCATCGTAGCGAGATAAATTATATACTTGTTTTTAAGTTTAATCATAAGCTTATAAACAAAAAAGTTTCATGAAAATCAGTGTAGTAGTTTTTGCGTGATGCTCGAACAAACAAACAGTCAAATAATTAAAAAATCTATGATTTGGAGTCAGGGTCACCTAAACACCAAATCGTAACTTTTTTAATGTAAATGTCTTCTTTGTACAGACACACTTCTTCTACAGTTTTATAATGGTTTAGATAAACGGTGTGACACCATAGCGTTACCAGTAAACTTAAAAGCGCTCTCAAGTACCAATTTCTACAGTTTTAAATGAAGACTCTAACATTACTTGGACCATTTAAATGTTCATACAAAAAACCGATCAATATTTAAACAGTCGCCGTGGGTGACCGAAATCGGTCAGGAGCCTACATACAAAAATTGCTCTCGTTCGCATTTGATCAGAGTAACTGACGTCTCCTTGTTTCCAGGCAAACCAAGCGAACGCCATGAGCGCCCGCTCGGCTAAACTAGCCGAGATGTCCGAAGAAGTCACGCGGCGGCAGCAGCAAATGCAGTATCAATCACACCAACAAACTAAACCCCCGTCTATACTCCCCCACCAGCATCCTAATCAGATGCTAAGCCAATCACATCAACAGTTGAACCAACCCAACCATCAACAAATGTTGAACCAGAACCAACCCAGTCATCAACATATGTTGAACCAGAATCAAGCCAGTCATCAACATATGTTGAATCACAATCAATCACACCAGCCAGTACTCGGTCAGAACATGCACATGCACACGGGTCAGCCGATGTATCAGGCGCAACAGTCGCCCCAAATGCCCCATTACCAGCCTCAGTCACCCCAAATGCCTCACTACCAGCCTCAGTCGCCTCAGCTGCCCCATGGAGGTCAGATGCATCAGTCGGTGCAGAATCCGTCTCAGCAGATATATCACAATCAACATGTACCGCCGCAAAGGTCAGTGTTAAATGTAACAGTTAAACTTTTAGCTTACTTAGGCATCTGCATTTCGCTCACATTTCGACGTTAAAAGCACAATCGGGTCGATTGTAATTAACATCATTAATTACAAATAGTCTCAGGGGTCTTATTGTGCAACTACCCGATTCAATCCGTATCAAATCGACATTGTGTTTTTGGGGAGTTCTTAACAATCTTGCTTCTTATTTTTTAGCCAATTCATTTCAATTTCAGACAGTGGAAAGGATCATCACAGAAACAAAATATTACTTAAAAACTGCCCTAGCACATTCCATTCCTAATACGTAACCGATCTTGTAAACGATATAATCGGAAACGGTTTTATGCTTAATATGATCATCTTATTCACTAGTAAAGTTTCATTACAAATTTCAAGCTTGAACTAAGACCACAAAACGGCATTTGTCTGCCGAAATGAACTTTACAAAAATTCTGTTTGTGTTTAGGTACGAATGGCACCCGCCAGGGCCGCCTTCTCCACAAAGGTCACAACCGCCTGTAGCCCCGAAACCTCAGGTAACTATCACGACTTCCATACGATCATTACGAATTCTTCTTTTAGTTGTACCTACTTGTAATATTATGTGATTGATTGTTGAACAGAACATGAGACGACCGGAGTCTGAGTTGGAGGAGCATCTGCATCAACAACAGATGACCGGCACGATGCAGCCCGATGATGGTATGTTATTTTGTACTTACACTAAATGATTTACTTTCACCATCATCGTCATTGCCTTCTGGTTTTTGATTGCCCGATAGCCAAATTTTTATGAATCAGCCTGTGGAAAATTGCGCGTTGTAATATGCAGAACTAGATGGATTGATTTCAGACAGCGTTTTTAAGTTCGTAGTTATAAAAGTACGCGAAATCAGAACATTGCAGTATCTGTTACGTTAACTATAAAATAATCTGTGGAATAATTTAACAGTTTAGTCAGGCCTCCGTCACTCGGCCGTAGGAACCGAGATAAGTAGCTACACTTTGGCGCATCGTAAGCGATGCGCTTGTATGTATTCTGCCACTCGCTCCAGACAGCAACGTCGCATACGTCGCGCGCTGTACGAAGTAATAACAACTATAAGTCAAGCGCCATTAGATTCATTTTCGCGGGTACCTTCTGGTAGTAGATGATTAAAGCGTGAAAACTTACCGGTTTTTTTCTAAGGAAGTGTTGTATCTGTTACGACGTAACTAGTATTCAGTGTTTTAGTAGCTGATCGTGTTTTTGTCCCTCAGAGCGGTACGTGGCGAGCACTATGGAGCCGCCGGCGGTGTCTGTGTACCCGGTAGGGGGCGCGGGGGGAGCGGGGGGTGCGCGCGCGCAGCCCCCCCACAACCCTTGGCAGCGCGAGGAGCGCGAGCGCGTCGCAGAGGCCAGGCGCGCCGCCAACCGAGCCCGCAGGTACCTACACTACTAATATACTATCTACAGAGTGAAATTGATATCAATAGCATCCTTTTAAACTAAGAGTCTACCCATCAAATTGAACAACTTTTACTATGGGAGCAAATCGATCGGATCTAAAAAAAAATCCGCTTTTGCATACATTTGAGTCGATTAGGCACTGCTGTTTAGTATGGAACAGCAGATTTTTTGTTGTTGCTCCTAATGGTTTGCTCCCATAGTAAAAGTTGTTCAGTATGATAGGTAGACTGTTAGTTTAAAAGGCTGCTAATGATATCAATTTTACTATGTATAGCGTAATAATAATCTAGTGGTTAAGGCGTGGTCATAACAGAAATGCGCTGATTCAAATGTCCAGTACTCATAAATAACTGAAACTTACACTAGTAAAAATATATGTCCCTAGTGTTTACCCGCGACTTCGTCCGCACAAATTATATACCAGATTTTAAGTCAGATCATAAGCTTTCAAACAAAAAAGTTTCATCAAAATTGGTTCAGTAGTTTTTGCGTGATGCTGTTACAAACATACAAACAAACAAACAGACAGACAAAAATTCTAAAAAAGGTTGATTTGGAGTCCGGGATACCTAAAAACCATATCGTAATCTTTTTCGTGTAAATATCTTCAATGTACAGACACACTACTGTTACAGTTTTATAATAGTTATGATTATTGAGGATATGAGCAAGGTCCTAACGCGATCCAAGACATGATCAAATATATTTGGCTCGATAGAAAACATTCACAAACACACCTCTAGACTTTAGACTCATTTTTTACGTTTTTCACTAAAATAAATAATTATATGTATAAGGTAATAATGAAAAAATATACAAATTTTTGTTATAACAAGGGACAGGCGCAATTTAATTTAAAAAAATATGAATGTAAACTTGCAGAGATGCGGCCATAGCTCAGCTGGTGGCGCTGGGCGGGTCGCGCACGCCCGTTCAAAACCAGCAGCTCCGCTCGCTGCAGTTAGAACGGGACTTTGAGCGACGCGCCACACAGGACCAGGTACTTTCTACTATTTGTTGTTATTGACAAATTATGTGTCAGATGAAACCACCAGTGGAGAGGTGCGATTGACCAAAGACGAGCAGCCCCGGATCTAGGGGGGAAGCAAACCGGGGCCCACACCCCGGGCGGCAAGTTTAAGGGGGCTCCAAAAATTTATTTGATAAATATTTTATTGCAAAGACTTGAAAATATTGCAAAACATTTTCGAGCTCGCTTCGCTCGCTCCTGGTTTTAGTCATACCTGTTGCAGAATTCGATCCAGATTTTGGATCATAATTATTGCGACGAGCTAATCACATTGCAGTAAAACCTCGACCTCGCTTCGCTTCCTCTATGTTTTAGGTAAGCATTATTGCAACGACCTAACGTGGACTTGGCGAAAAAATTAAGGCTCCTCCCTCGGAGGGGAGGGGCTCCAAAATCCCCCGGCCTAGGAACATGTGTACGTTTTTTAACACCACAGACTTTTCTTTCGGTGAAGGAAAACCTACATGCTTCAATTTCAAGGCGCTTGTGCTCATAGGCCCATTATAAGTACCCAAACTGTGTCCCACAACAGCTCAAATTATAGCTGCGAAGCCAACAGATGGCGTTACCTGTCACACCCGCAAATGTGCACCATACAAGACAACTTTCAAAGTGAATACGTATAGGCCGACCAGAATCTCATGGCATAAAAAAAGCAAAAAAATGGAGATTTTCACATGATAGTGTCAAACTGTCATCTGTCTAGTCAAAATAGGTACCGTACAGACCACGACTTTTTGCAGCGATAAAAACGCGCGTTTGTCTATCGCATGACTTTATCACTACACTAGCAATTAACAGGCGATTGTATCGATTCACACGCATTATTGTAGCGATGCACAAACAAGTTTGAATCGATGCACACGCGCGTGTGCTTCGTGGCAAAGGCTGTCGACGAATAACTGATCAAATATTAAGAAATTTTTGCATCGAGCTGTATCGCGTTTGCATCTATGCTATAAAAGCGCGCAAAATCGGGGCAGTGCAGTATCTGTTACAAAGTAACTATTAAATAATCTGTGGTATTATATCATGCTTCAGGATGAAGGCGCGAACATGGAGCAGGGCGTGGACGAGGAGCGGCTGTCCTCCGAGTCGCCGACGGAGCCCGAGCCGCGGCCGCAGCCCCAGCCCCAGCCGCACCCTCCCAAGTCCATACTCAAGATCAACCCGCGCCCGGAGATCACCAACGGATACGCTATGGAGACCGTACGTACCATCTGTTTTAATTACTCCTCTATATCAACCTTAGACTATGTCAACATTTAAAATAGTATTAGCCTTAGAACATATCAACCATTTTTTTATACTAATTATTTACCTGATTTTAATTCAAATCATAAGCTATCAAACAAAAAAGTTTCATCAAAATCGGTTCAGTAGTTTTCGCACAATGCTCGCACAAACAAACAGACCGACAAAAAATATAAAAAACGTTGATTTGGAGTCACCCAAAAACCATATCGTAATCTTTTTGAAATAAAAATACAGGGTGTTAGGGTAAACAGTTGCACTACTTTAAGGGGTGATTGTACCCATGATACTGAACAACTTTCCCAAAGAAACCTATAGGAAATTCGCAAAATCGGTTCAGTAGTTTTCGCGTGATACTCACAAAAACAAACACACAAACAGACAGACAAAAATTATATTAAACGTTGATTTGGAGTCAGGGACACCTAAAAACCATATCATAATCTTTTTCTTGTAAATATGTTCAATGTACAGAAACACTTTTGTTACAGTTTTATAATAGTTTAGATAGAGTATAGATATTGTATCTCATTTTGTTATCAGATGTCTATGGACGAGCAGCGCATGTCGGATCAGTGCGGTCCGGCGAGCGCGCCCGCACCGGCGCCGGCGCCGCCGCCGCCCGAGCGCGGGTCATCGTTCGCGGTGATGGCGACTCATGCGCGCGCGCTGTCCCCCACCGGTCCTGCTCCGGCCCCCGCCGCGCCGCACCACGACCTCGCCCCGCTCTCGCCCGCGCCCTCCACCAACCACAACCATGCGGCCACACAGCCACAGTCAGTATTTATAAAACCCGCTCCCTTTCAGCGTCATCCTAATTCTTGAGAGGAAGCCTTTGCCCTGCATTGGAATTCTACAGGCTCTATTATTTTTACAGATTTATTTTTGAAGTTGTTTAAAAGAGCTTTTGCCCGCGACTTCATCCGCACCGGTTCCCGTCATCGTAGCGAAATAAATGATATACCAGATTTTAAGTCTAATCAGAAGCTGTCAAACACGAAAAGTTTCATAAAAATCGAACAAACAAACAGGCAGACAATATAAAAATAATGGGTGATTTTGAGTCAGGGACACCTAAACCATAGTATAAGAAAGAGTATCTAGTTCTAGTATTTGCATACAGTATGGAAACTCCCTGCCTCCCACCGATTTTTTTACCTCACCCCCTCTGGCTGAATCGTGGCGTAAAATGAGCGAATGCGTATTCCTGTCTCGCTTGCACTCATTCAGTATCGCACATGCTTAAGTCTTCTATTAAGTTTATCCCAATCATAAAAAATGACAGCTATCAGCTGACAGTGTCCAAGGTGTCCTTAAACACCATTTTAGAACTTGGAAGCATATGCTCACGACTGTATTCCCCGAGGGGGTAGTCAGAGATATTCTGAAACCTCAGAACATCCACTTTTCACCAGTAGTACCGATACTCTGTCCAGTTTGACGGGGGGGTGAGCCCGTCGCCACATAATGGACAGTGGGTACATGCCTCGAAATTGAAGCATGCAGGTTTCCTCAAGATGTTTGTGTATGTGAGAACTTGGAATCATTTAAAAAATGTGTATTTGTAACCTGCAGCTCGCCGCCGGGCTCCGGCCGGGACAAGCGTGTGTCGTTCCACGCGCCGACGCCGGCCGCGCCCCCCGCGCCGCCCGCCTCCTCGCCCCCGCCCCTCCACGAGCACCGCGCGTCGCCGGCCCCGCCTCCTCCCCGCGAGGACCCCGACGTATGTAGATAGATAAACTAGTTATTTGTATAAGTACTCACACATAGAGTTGAACCTCATCTGGCAGAACGAAATCTAATTTTTTGACGCTCCATCATTTTCTGTCGCTCAGGAATGTCATTTGCTAGAGCGAAAAAGAGAGCGGGAATGCAAGCGTACCGGCAGTGCTGCCTTTCTCGTCGGTTAAAGCAGGACAAGAAAAATAAAAAACCTGCTTTCGGGGCGTTACAATGGATTATAACCTTTAATGACAATGTTTCAAGACTTTCAAGTACAAAAATGAAAATCCAGCCCTAGTAACCGTGCGACACCTTATTGCAGGTCTATTAGAAATATTCCAAAATAAAAATTGTCGTTGTAAACATATCTGCTAAACTCCTCCCTAAACTAAATACAGTTATAGTAAGTAAAAATGAAGGAAAATAGAATAAAGCCTGACCAGAAATATAAAAATTTGGTTTGGGGCGCGACAATCGACTGTGACCTTTAATGTCAGTGTTCCATATACAAAAATTCGTTCCAAAGATTTTCCGCAACATTGGAGAGGTTTTTCTTTTTGGTCGGAATTTCAATTACTTAAAAAACATATTTAAGCTTAGTTTTACGTATACAATGTGGTACATTACATACGCAACCAAACTGCCTATGTTACAGCATATAAGCACATGCGCATGACTATATTCCCCGAGGGGGTAGTCAGAGATATTCTGAAACCTCAAAACATCCACGTATAGAAAGCCTATGGTACTAGAATAAAAAAAACAGTGTAAAACATCGTAGTTGATAAATTTGTACACGTTTGCAGCGTTTCATTGAGGAGGCGGAGAGCATGCTGGCCGGGCCGGCCTCGCCCACGACGCCCACGTCTGCCGCCCTCACGCACACGCCCGGCGTCATCGGCGCACAGGAGGTCTACAGGTACACACTACAACGTCGCTATCAACTATCACTGAACCACCGATTTTCCCATACAACGAAAAGGCTGTTGGCAAAAATCGTTTATTCTACTCAATCGAGCGAGGTGTCGTTAGATTGCTCTTGTAAAGTGAAACAAAACACCCATACAGACGAAATCGTTACAATGCTACTAATGCTAATGCTTTACTCCATACTATGTGGAAAAGCTCAAAATCCCGTTAGATGGCGCTGTCTCCTTGCCCGCGAGTTTCGACAACAACAATTTCTAATCTAACATTGGAAGACTAATCAACATTTCTTAACGTATATTCGCAATTCATCTACTCGCGGACAAGAAGTCAGTGCCATCTAGGAGACGGGCTTTTGAGCCTTATCAGGCGTACTCAACTCAAAATGTTTTATTCAAAATAATATCACATGGATAGCCTTCTGACGTCATTTTTGACTCTACCGCCGGCTCGGAAGGTGTTCCGTTGTAAAGAAGATGCGGCTAGAAACTCTACAACATACATCTTTAAAAAAAAATACAAAGTACACTTACAAATACAATATTGAATTACATAGTGTAACATTGTCAAGACCGTACGCCATTTAGAATGGAGTATAGCACTCTTTTTGTCATTTACTCTATGCTACTACGTTTCATAATAATACTTCGACAGAGACCCGCGCGCGCGCCGGCTGGCGGAACGAGAGGCGCGCGCCGCGCCCGCCCCGGCCGTGCCCGAGCAGCTCTCCTTCAAGGAGAAGATGAAAATGTTCGCGCTCGAGTCCGGCGAGGCCTCCACGCCCAAGGACAAGGTATAACTATCACACGCCCTTACACAGCACGTCTATTGCACCCGACTGACGCTGACAACATTACATCTACATTAAACTTGTGTGCATGAAGGATCACTGTTTACATAGATCTGAGATCTCGACTTAATAGAAGTAGCATGTAGGTGCAACCCGCGTGCCATAAGGCTGTGTACCTTACGGACTGTTGTTCCTACTGCTTAGTGCCACTAGTGGGTCCAGTAGGATTATCAAGTACTCATGTGCCCATTTAGATGGTGGAACCAACGATATAAGGGCCATAAGTCGCAATGACAATTTAATAAAGATTCAGTCATAATACTTATTAAGATAAGGTTGTATTTAAGAGGAAAGGCGGGTGCAGTTTAAACCATATAAACGTATTCCCGTTTCCTTAATGACATGAGCGAAAAAAATTTTACTATTTTAAACTACATTACCACTGCCATCTCCCTTGTTTTTTTTTCTATAAATTAATTACTATGAGAACGAGGAACCTTCTAAAATAACTAAAATTGCTCGATTTTACTGCCGTTTTCAGATAATTAAAAACAAAATAAAATAAAGACTTGATTGATCGAAATTTGACGAATATAACCAATAAAAGGCAAACATACATACATGGCCAAAGTCTTTCTCATATTATTCTTGAAAAAATTATAAAAATTATTCAAGATTTAGTTTTCGTCTATTTATGTAGGTAAAATCAGTCCGAGCTGCAGTTGTCACCTTCGCACTGGTAGCACAGTTGGGAGAAGCGCGACATCAATAGATCTGTTAAAAACCTATTCTTCAAATTTCTTGCAGAAAGCCGCCTTTCCTCTTAATCTGATTTGTTTTTTTGGTCACGCTCGTTTTCTGACAAAATAGTCCTCATGCTATTTCTATTGGTTCTCTTTTCTGTGACTGTTTATGTTACTTGCACGTGATTGTACGTTCTATTATTAAGTTTCGTCATTAGGTTTTTGCTAATAAAAGGTGTTCAGTGATTTGTAAAATGCTTATTATGTTACTTTCGTAGCCTGAAATAGTATAGTAATTTTATATAAACTAGTGTTTATTTATTTGCCATGCACGTTTTATTAGTCAGTCAATTATTCGATAAACATGATCATCCATTTGTTCCATCGGCAATGGTTTACACATTATTAATTTATGATCAATAAATTGTCTTATAGGTAAAAATATCGCGTGCTCAACGCGACATCGACGCAGTGCACTAGTCGTCTGATGATTGAAACTACTTACGTATGTTAAAGTGTTTACAGTCTATTTATTGCGGGACTGGATGACATTATTATAATACTGCAAATTATTAACGTGACACGCAAACGTAACTTAATGGTACACTTTATATTTCAGTATTAAAATATAACATTATGTGAAAGCGGTGATTTCTGTCCAAGTAAACAATGTTATTTATTTTAAATATCTAGAATTGTCCCTCCGGAGATTATTATTAAATATCATGGGGTATATGTTTAATACAAATTAGAGATCGTGTGGCGTTATAGATTTGATTATATAAATCATAAACCCTAACTTGCCCCTAACATGAATGAAGGAGCTTATAATTCGTTATCGTGGTCCACGATTTGCCTTCGTCGGAACGTAGCACCAATTTAAATGTAAATCTTAGATCATAAGAATTTTTGTCAAACGAATATATTTTTTTGTAACTGATTTTGATTGATGTTTACATGTCGCCTTAGCAGCTAGTGCAATCATTGTAATTCTACATAGACCTGATAATAGAGATAATTATTTGGTTATAATCCAAAGTGAAAATAATATTTAAATGTATTGTACGAGTGTGGTCGTAGTAATGGCATGGCACGATTAAAATCTGTCTAAATTTAAACACGTGCCATTGTAATTGTATTTTTATTGTATACAAGACGTAACATAGTATCGAATGATCCAGAAAAGTGAATTCTAACTCAATCTGTTCACTTCTTAATCAAATGCTTATTTAAGTAGTTACGATAATTTTGGATTTCCACAGATACTATATTACATCTGTATAATTTATATTTTATTACTTATACAACGTGTTAATGAATAAGCGCAAAACCTCATACACCCCAACTCATTTATAAAAAAATAATTAGATTAAAACAATAATTTCATTATTTTGATACTTAAAATTTAAAGTTATTCGTATTTTTAGTTTTGAGGCAAAAATGATTTGTTATCGTTTCAGCAATGAATGAAAGCGCTAATGAACTCATGGATACATTTTAAGAATATTGTTTTGGTTGTAAGTAGGGTGAGTGTGCCCGAGCTGTGGGTTAACATCGGGATCAATAAATTTTAAATTTTACAAACAAATTATTTAAGATTTTGAAAAAAATTACCTATGTTGAAACCATGATAATTCGACTCTCCTCTCGATTCTAAACAAACTACTTTCTAGTTTTGCGTTAATTCATTAACACGTTGTATAATAGAAGTTGAACCCTCGGGGTGGACCAATATAATAATTTGGACGTCGCGTCGGTGGGGGGTGCCTTTACGTGTACCTTAGTAAGTAATAGATAACATATCCATGGCGTTTCCTAAGTAGCTGTTCATGTTAACAACGTATCTTCGCTTATTCTGTAAAGCTTCGTTACATTCCAAAGAATATATTTCTTTATACTACTCTGAGACGCATTCCTATATTATCTTCTCATGGTCTATCTAAATTTTATGTGTGTGACACATTGTTACATATTTATTAAGAGCGGCTTACGAGATAGATCCGCCAATATATTTCGCGAGTTAAGATATATAGACATTGAAATTATACTCAAATTACATCTTTCACGAATAAGTGAAAATGACCTCTAGAAAAACCTCTGTGGTCATATACCTTATTATTCTCATATGACTACTCAATTTTAAACTTCAACAAAAAGCAATAAACACACTGTGAAGCCTTTGTTGTATCATACGATTAAATATTACATTAAGCACATCTTTGTGCCAAAATTTGTATGCAATTGTGACAAAGTACGAAGGATTTTGTATTATCTTTCTATGTAGTGGCAGCTTCACATAATGGTCACAATGCTGATTAGTCTGCATCCAACTGGCAGCAAGATTCACACACCACCAACACCGCAGCTCGGGCCGCGCGGGCCGGGCGTAGCGGGTTGCGTTCAGGCTAATCGGTTGCTATTATTAATTTTAATGATACGATATGATTAGTATATCATGGCACCAAGTTACTGTATATAATTTAGGTAGTAAAATCCTTATATTATGTTAAGGTTTTTGTACACCTGTTTGTATATGTAAATGTTTATTTAAAGATAACTATATGAAGAGTTTACATATGAAATGAAGGACGAAAGGGCCTATTTGGAGGTAGGATTTAGTTAAGTTTAGTTCCTGAGAATTATATTATTATAATCTCAGTATTCACCCAACGATAGTCAATTAGCAAAAGAATGAGATTTATTTGTAGAATGGAGTTTGATTATTTTATGCTATTTACTGTATATAACTTTCACTTGAACAACTAGACTTAGCTTCAATTAATGAATTTCGAGTATTGTAATCGGGATACTTATTAAATTCACAAATTAATTGTATTGTTAACAGTAATTATGTACTTCATCTACTTGAAAAATGCAAATAAATAAAGTAACAACTTGTGATTGTAATTTTATTTCAACTTCCTAAAATAAAAATACCACGGTGTGTGTTCAAAATAAAAGTACCACGGTGTGTGTTCTCTTGTCTCGCATACCACCCCCGAGAAAAACGATTAAAATCGAGGTGTGCCACCATCTTTGTTGCCAAAGAGAGCGCGCATGATGTTTTTCTCGTTTTTTCGCTTTGTCGTGGGTGGCATGCTAGATATTGTGTCAACGGGATTTAATAAAAACAATTTTTTTCAATTAACAGTGTTTATATTGGTTTTGAGGTTAATATTACGTGAGCCTTGTGGCTTTAGGTACCTTTAGGAAAGCACTAAAAAGTTTTCTAAAACATTATCAACATCGTCAATTAACATGAATTCTTTGATACATTAAACAGAACTGTTACAATAACATAGTTTATGTACAAACACATTACGTTACACCGTGGTTTCATTTCAAACCGATACATTGCACAGATTGGGGAGGTTTAATTGGGGTTCGGTCTACAAAGACTTTGTGCACTACAATTATAATTATTATATTATTCCTAGAAATATAAAAGTCCGAATATACAGTGCAACCAATATGGATATTTAGTTACAATATGTACCAAAAATAATTCAGAAACTTCTGCCCAAACATTTAGTTAAAACGTGTGTGCAACACATATCTACAAGTGAAAGAGTCAATGGCGCGAATATAACGAGTGACCGGTAATTGTGACCAGATCGACGTAAGTAATGCATAATTAATTAAACTTTAGATTAAAAGATCGTTTTGCACAATTACCTACAAAATAGTTGGCATCAAATGTTTAGGAAGCTGAATCTCAATATAAATCTTAATCTATAACAAATTTACAGCTTGTAACAATTTTCTACGTTCTCATAATTAACATACTTCACTTAATATTAAAGCTTGCCACTTATTTACATACAAGTGGATGAAACTAATTTTTGACTCATCAAACTATAAATGCCAATGGAAATTTTCGTAAAGCATAAAGTAAGATATACCTATCACGTGAATCCGATTGATTTTCACTATATTCTGTATTCGTATCTATCTATAATTCATTGTTATATAATTTATACAAAAATATTCATTTGCTAGCAAGTTTCCAATCATCAAACTACATACACAATGTTGCTGACCGCTTGTACTCACTAAGTACTTACATAATACGATGTTAT
The DNA here is from genome assembly GCA_963924505.1 of Agonopterix alstromeriana. Lineage (NCBI taxonomy): Eukaryota > Metazoa > Arthropoda > Insecta > Lepidoptera > Depressariidae > Agonopterix > Agonopterix alstromeriana. The sequence continues at coordinate 9,376,486 of OZ004664.1, forward strand.
TCGAGTCCACGACAGATATTACTGAAGATTGATAGAAAAATAAACTGTTATATTCTTCATTTTCTTTAAATATACCATAGAATATAATATAATCTAGTTATAATATCATAATCATAACTAATAGAAATAAAAATATATGCGACTATCTACTGGGTCACATTATTCATAGAGAAAAAACGCTCATGTGGTCAGTGTCTTTACAAATTGTAAATAATTATTTTTAACCATCAATTAATTCTACATACTTATATGTATATCACATTCACACATTTTCACTCCCATACAAATACAATTACATATTTCAACAACAATGGAAGAGTTATCAGAAGCCCTGTTACTAGAAATAACATTTATGAAAAAATATATAAATTTTAGTTCATCGTTTGTAACAAACCCTATGTCAAATTTATCCGATACGTTAGGTACTTCTTGCATAAAATAAACTATAATGTAAACGGTCAGGTGGCACAATGGAACCGGCCCGTAGTTCAGCCCCGCACTCGGTAGGCACGCATAGCCTGCAAGCAGCGCGCCCGTATGACCTCGATCCTCACGGAGGAAACTACCGTATACAACACAATCTCTTTATAAAATACCAGACATAATTTAAAATAGTATTCATTTATATTCGCATGGATACAAAATGCATAACTTAATGGAAGATAGATTCGGGAATGCATTTTAAACGTTTGTATCCACAGTCTAAAAATAACCAGAAATAGTTCATACCTAAAAAAAATAAAAATAGAAGCACGATCTATTAACAAACCCATATAAACATTTTAGGTATGAACAATTTTAAATTGTAAATACATATTATTTGATACCAAACTTATAAATTGACTTAACAAATATATGTATAAAGTATAACTAATACATTCTAATCCATTTTCACTTAAGACTACAAGTAACGTTACGATTTGTGGCACTAAACAGTTTAACTTTAGTTCCCCCGTAACATTTTAAGTGCTCGACTAATAACTATTATAATGTATTTATAAGAGTGTAAAAGAGTTCGCAGCGTGCGTAAACGACTATATTTTGTTAACGTGCTATCAAACGAATTACTGGGTACATACAAAAGTGTAATACTCATAGCTTCCCATAGCTCGCTCGCGGGACGCTTTAAGTCTAGTCTAATCTAGACCACTGCCCCTCGTTACAACTAAACATGTAATATTTATATACTGGAACGACTTGTACTGCTAATTGTAATGGTCTAAACGGTACATAATAACATTATGTATACGTACGTATGTGAAACATTCAAAACGATCACGAGTTTTTGTACTGTTGCATTAGAGCGTTGTTTTGGAACTTAATATGAGAGGACAAACGTTTGTACATTATATTGTTAGCAGTTGGACCCGCGCTTTACTGACGAGGGTTCGAAATTATCAAAATAATTATTTTGTTTGTTAATTATCGTAAAAACGGAAAAACATACAATCGTGAAACTTAGTGTGATTATAATGCATACTGAAAGGCAAATCAAAAAATAATAAAAACCGGTCAAGTGTGTATCGGGCTCGCGCTAAGCGTCTCTGAGAAAACACAATTTTTTGGTAATATTGAGGGTGGTACGGAGCCCTCCGTGCGCGAGTCTGACTCGCACTTGGTCGGTTTTTTAATGCATTCATATTCAGATCAAACAACGTCCAATCTTCGGCATTTTCGATTCGTACCAAAATTACTATCAAAAGAGAAAAATAACAGCGAACAGTAAGAAAAATTATGTTGTATTTGTGACTGTCTTTTTCCGCAAATCGTGTTTGGAATCCATGGCGTGACGTTGCTAGCGCAAGCTTTTGTTTTTCCAATAAATTAAATAATTATCAAGATAAATTATCAACGTATATTTATGATATCTATGACTTATTGCGCCGACCCCAAATAATGGGAAATGGGCAAGAGAGAATAATTAATGATAATTATCCTTTCGAACCCTGCGCCGGAGTGAGTCCAACAGGGAGGTGTGGGGGAGTAGCGTGGCGTCATAGCGTAATTATAACAATAGTGGGTGCGCTCAGCAGCGGTCGCGGCGGGACTAAGCTCGCGCGGTGTGCGGGGGACGAGGCACCGACAAACTCGGTACCGCGCGCGCAGGTAAGTCGGTACCGGCACATACTGGAACACGGTTCTCCCGGCCCCCGATCACCGCGCACGATTGACCAGTCGCGACCGCTGAGCGTAACCACTAGTTTAATTACATTATGGTAGCGTGGACGAGGAACCGGCCGTAGTCCGGGAGCCCGAGGCGTGCTCGAGGTGCGATGCGGTCATGACGCGAGGACACTACGAAGGCGGTGGCTTCACACGGAGGTCGCGGCGCCTACGGGCGCTGCGGCGGCGGCGTGAAGAACTGTCATTGCGGCGTGTCGCGCGCCGCGCTCCACCGGTCGAACTCGATGCCGGAGTCTGGCGAGACGCCGGCGGGAGGTGCGCAGCCGCAGCCGCCCGCGCCCCCCGCCGCGCCGCCCGGCCCTCCCGCCGCCCCGCCGCGCGTCCCGCCCCGCCCCCGCCCCGACCCCACGCCCGAGTCCGGCGCGCGAGACTCACGTACACCGTGCTGCTCCAACACCTAAACAATACGATACCACACTGTTATAAACTTCGCGACACCGATCTGTACTACGAGGGGAGGTTTTGTAAAACTCTGGTGCGGATACAAACTACTCGGAATGTATTATCAAAAAAGATACAGGTACATAAGAGCGGCTCCACACAACGAGCGAAACAGGCGCACGTATAGACGCGCGCGACACTAACACCATCACAATGTTCCACAATATTTTAATTACATGAAAAGTTTCAGCCGATTGATTTTCAATTTTTGAGGTGCACAAATTTTTCTCGTTCTGCGACCCATGTTCCTTAGAGAAAGTTGTAAGTTTAATTATCTGAATACACCCTTAAAATGTTTCTAGTAATTTAAAACTATAGGTGTCTAGTACTGACGTTCGACCGACTTGATCCGAGATCGCCGACCGTTCGCGTCTGTGTGCTAGCGCCTGTATTGCTCATTTGTAAGAAGCTGCCCTTCTGTACCTGTCTCTTTGGTGGTATTATTTAGTACCATTAACTTGCAGCTACGTGTACCTACATTTGTTTCAAAGTTACATTTGCTTTAGTGACTCTTCTACATGTTTGAGGAGCTAGCTGGGGGTGTGTTGGTGTAAAGTAGCCGTGTCCGTTTCGTCGAGTACGTCAATAACAACATAATTATTATACAGCACGTAAACTTAAATGCGTTACATACTTTTGTGGTTGCTTCAGACCATCAAACTGAACAACTTTCAGTATGGGAACAAAATGGAAATCGCGAAATAAAAAATCTGCTTTTTCATATATTTTGGTCGTCTTGAACAAACCTGGGCTGCGCAGAATATAATATGTAGGCGGAAGCGCTACTGCGCATACCCCAAAAACCCGCCCATTTTTCAATTGATTTGCCAATTTATATGTTAGCTATTGACATTTTCTTTGATTCAGCAGATTTTTTTTCGCGATTTCTATGTTGGTCCGAAACCACCTAAAGTATGAAAAGTATTTAAGTTTACACCCTGTATATGTATTCTATATCGTTGTCTAGTCATTATAATAAAAGTCCAGGATAGATTCTGGTACAAGATTTTTTATTGACATTGCTAAGATCATTATATTTCTAACATGTCGTACTCGAGGTAACGCAAACGTTTTAGGTGACGTAGTACAATGCAGACCTTACTCAGTGTGGCGCAGTGCTCGTGGAGGCCGAGGTCCCTCTCGAAGGAGTGCAGCTGCCGCATGAAGTGGAAGTTAGGCGCGATGTCGGTCTTGCGGGAGCGCACCAGCTCGAACGCGTCGCGGAGGCACAGCCGGTGCCGCTGCATCAGGTAGGCGAGCGTGACGGTCACGCTGCGAGATACGCCAGCTACGCAGTGGACTAGCACGCCGCAGTGTGCTGACATCGCCTCCTCTGCAATATTACACATTTCATTAATTATACAAGGCCCTTCATGTATCCATATTCATATAAATATTTGGCCAATAAAAAAAATACCTTCGGGATGATAAATTTTCCAAAAGCCATTAATAATAATAATCGCTCGTTGGCGTAGTGGAGCTTCGGTATTGGAAATGATCACCGAAGTTAAGCAACGACAGGTTCGGTCAGTCTTTGGATGGGTGACCGTTTAGAGGTATTTCATCTCGAGCGCATTCTCGGATTGTTCCGTCAGATGGCGTTGTAACTATTCGTTAAGCCAGGTCAGAGGCCTATTAAGGCGGCTTGAAAATTCTGACAGCAAGTTGACCATTAACTTGCCTCCACCAACACGCAATGGGCCCTCTCACCCTTATTCGTGACCCTTTGCCCTGCAGTGGGATTCTAAAGGCTATAACTTATACGTCCCACTGCAGGGCACATGACAGGCCTACTCTCAGGAAGGGTGTATGGAATCAGTACACCACGCGTGCCCAATGCAGATTGGTAGACATTACATACGTAACAGAATTTCTTCTTCAGTGTATGCCGGTTTCCTCACGATGTTTTACTCGTCCATTTCATTAAAAGAAAAAAGTTTCCAATAGCCCGATAGATGGCGTTGATGCGAGATGGATATGCAACCTCGCTAATCTTACTATTATTTTAAATAAGCAGGAAAACCTTTAAAAACTGCGTCAACGGAAGCGTCTGAACCAGTGACGTGCATTTATTTTAACTTTTTTTTGCCTATATTACCATCTTCAGACCCAGGTCACGTCAACGTCATCTAACGAGGCATGTTGAACTACGTTAGTAGTAGTCAGAAAACTCCCCATTACAGCACTAGAAATTATGTCTAAAATCGAAAAGTATGAAAATAAGCCGTACTAACCGATAAAGCGAATGGCCTGTGGGAAGTGTACTGATAGGTTCTGGCTCCAGTGATCGGCGATGGGTATCTTCAGGTAGTTGATGCCGCACCCCTCCGCCTCGAACGTGTTCGGCAAGTCCGGCGTCACGTTCAGCACGTACTGAAATGTTTAAATTACGTTGTTTAAATATGTGCCGTGACCAGGACTTGAAATACGGGTATTTTTGTGTGGAGGCTAGTTATTGTATTGGGTTGGTGTTCTGGACACTGGAACACCCAATCCAGAAATCATTCTTCACACAACTAACATTTTTGTTTGTAAAATTAACTAGAGTTTACCCGCGACTTCGTCCTCACAAATTATCTACTAGATTTTAAGTCAAATCATAAGCTATCAAATTAATCAAATCACAAAAATATCGGTTCTGTAATTTTTGCGTGATGTTCGAACAAACAAAGAAACAGACAGACCAAAATGAACTAAAAAAAAGGTTGATTTGACCTAAAAACCATATCGTAATCTTTTTCTTGTAAATATCTTCAATGTACAGACACACTTAAAACTTTTTTGTGTATATCATTTGTCACAGGTCAAAGCTCGTATTAGTTAAATTTAAAAAGTATATATCACCTTGATGTTGTGGCGGGCGAGCGCGTCGCAGTCCTCGCTGTTGGTGGAATTGCCCAGGTACAGGTTGGGCAGGATCTCGATGGGGAACTCCTGCTGGACGTGGGTGTGGGTGTCCTCGCACTCCGACGACGAGCCGGAGGACAGCGCTTCCTCGCAGCCAGACCCCGAGATACGCAGCGACCTGCAACCACAACATTTGTATGGTCAAGGGTTGGGATACAAAGAATACAAAATACTTTTTCTCCACAAAAAATGCACAGATGTACGCTTCACAATAAACAGGATTTAAAAATTAAATCCGTTACATATCGAACAGGGTTCTTCAGATCATTAAACTGAACAATTTTTACTATGGGACGAACATTGAAACCGCAGATTTTTATTTTGCGATTTCGATGTTGGTTTCATAGTCAAAGTTGTTCAGTTTGATAGTGTAAACTTTAGACTCTAAAGCACCCTGTTCGATAAGCATTTAATTTTATACCCTATATAAAAGTTGAAGATGGAGACTGGTGGTTGGTAAGCATGAATGCCTTGATGGATGTTCTGAGGCTTCAGAATATCTCTGACTACCCTCTCGGGGAATATACAGGGTGAAATTGATATCATTAGCATCCTTTTAAACTAAGAGTCTACCTATCAAACTGAACAACTTTTACGATTGGAGCAAACCGATCGGAGCAAAAAAAAACAGCTGTTCCATACTAAACTGCAATGCCTAGTCGACTCAAATGTATGCAACAGCAGATTTTTGGTGTTGCTCCGATCGGTTTGCTCCCATATTAAAGTTGTTCAGTTTGACTCTTAAAACAGAAATCATAAGGAAAGGCATCTTTGAAATGATGCTAATGATATCAATTTCACCCTGTGGTCGTGAGCATATGCTTATGCTTATGTAGGGAGTCTTATAATAATCATATTTGTAGGTCGTCAAGATGGCACTATTGCGTGCGTGACCAACACTAGGGACATTATTGCCTCTTATGCTAATATCAATTCCCAGATTACGGTTCAACATACAGGGTGTAAGGAAAATTATCATCAACCTTTAAACCACACTCTACCCATCAAACTGAACAACTTTTTCTATGGGAGCAAACCTGTCAGGACAAAAAGAAAATCAATCTGTTCCATACGTTTGAGTTGAGTAGGTATTGCAGTTTAGTATGGAACAGCTGATTCTTTTTTTGTTCTGACAGGTTGGCTCCCATAGTAAACGTTGTTCAATTTGATGTAGAGTAAGTGGTTTAATGGTTAATGATACTTTTCCTTACACCCTGTATAGCTATAATAAAATAATGCCGTAATTTAGGGCCTCATACTATTACAATGAGAATTCCATTCAGACGTCATGCTAGTTACGCATTCTTACACGCGACAAGCATAAGCACTTGTGTGGTAATGGTAAGACTTAATTGATATCATACTGTGCTCCTGAACGCGACAACTCAATAACCAAACAGTCATCATTCATCAGCCGCTCGAACGAAACCTAATGAACAAGATAATTCAATAAGGAAGGCTGTCCATTAAACATAGCTAATGCGTTTAGTATCAGTCACGTGAGCACCAGGCAGGCTGCGGCCGGGTGGCGGCGCGCGGCGCAGCGGCCGGCCCGGGCGCGATCGATGCCACCGCTGCTGAATGGGGGAGGAGGTTAGGGGGCGCCATTCACCTGCCGCCGCCCCGCAGCTCAATGGCCGCCCACGCAGCCCGCGTCCTTACTCCCGCCCACCCCGCGCGTCCCGACGCCAACGCGTCTCCTCCCACGCGACACTTTTCCAAATTCGCCCTCTCAATCGTCTCGTCGCCATTCAGTTTGCTGTTTTGAAAGCAATCAAATTAAGCGAGCAAGCCGGAGAACTGATGATAACTTGCCGCCCACGCAGAGCTTTGACTGCCAGCCCCCGACAGTTTGTGACACTCATCTCCGACATTTGCGATGCTTACATGACGCTTTCCACTTCAACTTTGGCGTAAACGTGTAATATATTTTACAAATGCTTCGAATAACAATAGATCAATTCGTGTTTCTGTTTTGGATAATGCTATTTTTATCACCGTTTGCATCATCTGCTATAAAAGAATATAAGAATCAACATCGTATTCACGGCATCATGACTCAGACATGAACGAATGAAGTAGTGGTATAAATAAAATCGATATCAATTCCACTTAAACGAAAGTAAAATATTGAATATCATGATCAATTCATGCTTGAGCAATCGCTCCTATATCGGTCAATTGCATCGCAATCAAAGATAATAAGTATTAATAATAACACACTCGTACAGTCGGCATCAGAGCAAGAATGAAAGTAAAACACGAATTATTAAATTATGCTCATCTGGTCCGATATGCCGATTATTTTTACGGTAACATTACTGGTTTTTTCTGCCCCTAAAATGCTCAGTCACTAAAGCCTTGCTCCTAAGTGATGTCTCCTATTTTCCCCCAATTTAAAAAGCACATCCACCAAAGGGACCAAATTCGACGATAAGGAACGAGGTTGCTGTAGAGACCATTTTTGAAACTCCGGAAAAAGACTTTTTCTGGCTGGAATAAGAAAACTGGAAAACCGGTAAGTATAATGTGTTGAAGTTTCTTTTGTTTTTCTTATCATTACCAAAAACTTTTATCATCCCTCGTATTTGTATTCGACAAAAACAACAACCAAAAACAACGTAATATTAAATTGTTGAATAGTGACAACAAATTGTTGATCATGACGCTCTAAAATGAGGATTGATCCTCATATTTTCCGACGCTGACTGTAGCTGACAGTCATTCATATTACAATCATCAATGCAGTTCGTGTGGTATTGAACCAATGCCTACAATGGAGATAAGCTCACCACTATAAACTCTTCCTGTTAAGCCTACTATCAATGGAAATTTTCCACAATTCGTTCGAACGAACACCAAATTAGATCAGCGTCACGTGAGCGGTCATCAAGATAATTAACAGTCGGCAAGTAGTGGGCAGCGGCGGTACCTAATGTACTATGTGCTAGGCAATAGTAGGCAGTGTGGGCCGCGGTGTGGGCGAGGTACCCGACACGTCCATTCAGGGGAGCCCGGCGCGCGTCGCCCACGCCACGCGCCCGCAATACTGCCCGGTGCGGTGTGCCCATACCCCTCACGCTCACTGATCTGATTAGATACTATTTCAGTTCATTTTAGGTGTATGTGGGTGTAGTCGACTACTATTTATACTAAATTTAAATTGATTATTTTAGACCGTAGGTAGTCCTTACTCAGTTTGTCAACATTTTCCTTAAAAACACAACCTTGTTAAAAAAAAATGGATTTATTAGATAACCTTACTGAGTTTTATTTCAACCAAGGCACATCCGCATCGCATTGTTATTTCTATTAAGATATCCTTCTTAATATGCTAACACTTTTTTAACGGGATGGTCAGACAGTCAAGCTTTCTCTATGGGACTAACATCGAAATCGCGAAAAAAAATCAGCTGTCCCATCTATCATTTCCCATCCCATGTCCCATCGATCACAAATCATTTGGCCCAAGTAGGTTTGCAGTTTTGTATGGAATACCTGATTTTTCTTTCGCGATTTCGATGTTGGTGCCATAGAGAATTAGTTAGGAGAGTTAGTTTGACGGTCTGATCATCCCCTTCAAAAATTGTCAGCATATTAAGAAGGACCCTATACGAGTATTATACGTAGAACTACAGGGTTTAAACGATATGAGTCGCCTTTATAGGGGTGGTTCACACCATCAAACTGAACAACTTTTACTATGGGAGCAAAATTGAAATAGCAAAAAAAAAATTAGCTGTTTATACATTTGAGTCGAGTAGGCATTGCAGTTTAGTATGGAACAACAGATTTTGTTGTGATTTCAGGTTTGTTGCCCCAGAAAAAGTTGTTCAGTTTGATGGTCTGAACCACCTTGTCGACTCATTTCAATTATACCTTACGGTATTAATTGTGGTATTAGGTATAATCATAATAAGCTGATTGTCTGAATATAAACATAGGGCTTTCAGAGACAGGTCATGATTGGTATCCCTATGAATTTAGATAAAAGTCCTGTACATGTTGGACCTGTGTGTCCCCACCCCACGCAAGCCTTACAAGGGTCCAGGCTACACCTCGTGAAATACCTTCCAAGATACAAATTTATTCAAGCAACCAAGACACAAGATGTTCGTAATTCCTTGTTATATGTTAGATAGATAGATAACTCGTTTATATCTTCATATGAAGAATCAAACGACATCGATATTCTGTTATCCATCCATTCCATCATCTATAAAAGCCGTGTTTCTAACAAGGCTCAACTTGTTTATTAAATTTTGAAAAAACAGGCAGACTATACAGGATGTAAACTTAAATGCGTTACATATTAAACAAGGTGATTTAGTCCATCAAACTGAACAACGTTCACTAATCAAATTTAACGCTAAGTATGCTGTTCCATACATTTGGGGCGACCAGCCATTGACGTTCTCTATGTAACAGTTGATTTTTTATCGCCATTCCGATGTTGGTCTCATAGTAAAAGTTGTTCAGTTTGATGGTCTGAAGCACCCCTTATAAAGTATGTAACGCATTTATGTTTAAATCCTGTATAGGGTCCTTCTTAATATGTTGATGCTTTTTAAGAGGAAGATCAAACTGAACAACTTTTTCAATGAGATCAACGTCGAAATCCTGAAAAAAAAAATCTGCTGCTCCATACAAATCTGAAATCATACTCGACCTCGACCCAAATGTATGGGACAACAGATTAATTTCAATGTTGGTCCCATAGATAAAGAGATGTTCAGTTTGATGATCTGATCTTCCTTTTAAAAAACCGTCCGCATATTAAGTTGGAACCTGTATGACTACATGTATAAATACACTAACTTTAGTATTAGTAACACTCAGTTGCAGAAACGCTCATTAGAGTTAATCCTCCATTAAATCTCTTGCTAGCTTTTACTACATCAGCAAGACAAAAAGTGACAGCAAGAGATTTAATGGAGGATTAACTTTAATGAGCGTTTCTGCAACTGAGTATAAGTGTTTTAAATATCGTATGTACAATTTTACACACAAAACATGTGATAGGGTCATTTTGCGTTTAAGTCATTTTACGTTTGGGTCAATTCGCGTTTAGGTCAGTTTGCGATTAAGTCATTATGAGTCTAAGACAATTATTGGTTTTAGGGCATTATGCGTCGAGCAAGAGCATAATAATATTGTATAACAAAGAATATATCTCACGAAACATATTATGAATTCATTGTGAATTCTACAATGGAATTTATTAAGTAGGTATTTTATGAAGTGGAAGAAAACAATAACTACAAAAAAAAGACATGGCATCGAATAAGAATGCAGTATAGGTTCACAGAGTTCACTCAGACAATGAATACGGTTGGTTCAGAGAGTTCTGTCGCCTGGATACTACCGCTAATAGTAGTAGTAGCTTCGTATAATAAAGTGACAACAGCTTCGTGCGAATTTAATTCCAATTTGAATGGCGGCTATGTGGGCGCAACCGGCCGCTGCGCCGCCGGAAGCCGTGACATGGTCGGTCGTGTTATTAATGAACAACTCCTATGTATGGGCGAGCGCTGCCTCCACGGAGCCGAGCCGCGTAACCAAATCGCGAAGACAAGTCATTCAAGACGAAATGAACGGGTGAGGTGTACTTCACAAAACGGGCGGGTAGCGAAGCATAGTGTAGAGCCGGTGCTTGCAGGGCTGCCACCTCGAAAACGCAATTGGGCTCTAAAACTGTGTAAAAAATAGCTATATGCTGAAACTTTCGCGGGTCGAAAAAGCGCTAGATTCTTCGCTAAATTCTTCTCCCATAAATAGTCCTTTAAAATTCTCTGTCAGCCTTTCCGAAACCCATTTATATATTCTATATCTAATATATTCATATGTCCCTAGTTAAATTAATGATAGCACTTCAAATAAGCGTTTGTATTTAAATCTCCCGAACACTACGCTCAATGGACATACATATTTTGACCTCAATATGATATCAATATGTATCATATTTCAATCACAAAATACAGCATATTGAAACACGAATGCTGTTGCTTCATTAAAAGTTCAAAAAGCGCTAGATCGTAGAGTGTTAGAATAGCGCTAGGCGCTAAATACTCAGATACGGAGCTAAACATACCAAAAAAGCGCTAGATCTAGCGCCGAAAGCGCTAAGGTGGCAGCACTGGGTGCGTGTGGGCGTGCGAGTGCGTGCGACGCGCGGGCGCTCCGGCGGCGCGCAGGAATGCGGACCGACCCACCCGCTGCCAATGACCGCCTGCGAGGGACGGTTTTTTAATGCCGGACTAGTCCCATCCTGGCAGGACTTTTAACGAGCCGTGTCGCCGGACAAAGGAGTTCACTGGTCGTTTATTTGCTCTAACTAAAGAGTTATGCGTCGAATGGACGCAGCGCAAGATGCGCGCTTCGGTCGGACGAATGTTTTGTGTTTTAGCAAGTGTGTCGAGGTCGCAGGCCACTCGCACCTACACACTGCGAGATGTTATGTTATAGAGCTCTATTTCGAGGTACAGCCTCGGTGTCACTTAACACTCAACTCGAGCTCGCGAGCCGGAACAGAGTTACGAAACTGGATAACAAAATAATTGTAACCACCTACGAAATACACTGTGATTAATGATACTAAGTCTATTGGTATCTATCACACTTATGTTATTAAATGTATTGAATGCAAGAGTGTGTATACTGTTTGTTTGTTACCTTTTCACGTTTAAACCGCTAAAAGTCGGATTTAGGTCCAGAAGAATGTACATCAAATTCGATTTAGTAAGAATTGGTAAAATGTTCATTCATAATTTCTCGCACTATTCATTAATTACTAGAACTTAGTAAATGTTTTACTATCGAAGATAAATACTTTGTTTTTGTATGATTTCTTTCTTTCTCTAAGTATAAAAGCCCCACAACCACAACCGATCCCGGGATCATTATGAAATTGCAAACTACTTAATATTTATTACATGACGAATGAATTTCGCATAGTAGAATTGCAAACCACAAACTTTCTATAAATCTTTTCCTTTGCCATTTTAATAATTGGCATTACATACTATTATTTCCATATAGTTTCATATGTGTACACTGGTGGCATAAGTTTCTTTGGAAACCTGGCATTGTCTTTTCGCAGGTTCCATCTTTTTTTTCGGTTTCCATCCAGACGGGCATAGATGGGAATCACATTCTCTACTAACAACGTCCCTCCTAGGAAAATTGCCACAAATACAAAATTAAACGAATGTAGTTTTGTTTATCAGAGGCATGAATGAGGTCGGCGGCAATGATACTAGTTATTGTGGTTTACCTTATGAATATATTTTGTACCATATTTTAATTTAGAAAATAAGTAATTTACATTTGAAACATATTAAGAAGGACCATTTCATAATTTGTATTTTTTCCTTTTTTGTAGTTTATGTAGGAGGCAGTAAGGATTCTTGTAATAAACTAGTGTGTGTGTAGTATATAACATGTGTGTGGGTGTATGTAAAGGTTACATTTTATTTCTATGGATTTTTATATTATTTAGTAGAAAAATCTACAGACGTTAAAATGAAACACAATATTATTATTACAACTTAGAGCAAGCGAGGTCTTGTCTTGGGCATCCAATGTCACAAAGATAAAACCTAGATAAAACGATAAAAAAATCCTATATATCTTACTAGGATTATTAAGATTTTGCTGAACTAGTCCGTAATATTGCAGGAACTGGCATCGTTAGATAATCCGGACGACTATATTAAAAATGTTACTAGGAAGATGATAATTTTACAGCTTTCACAATAATCCTGCGACAAGAAGATATGCATAAGTGTGATGGGTTAACTGATATGCCAGACCCTGGACCCTTGGCTGTCACTTCACATAAATGGGAAAAACTGGCAAGAAGAGGTAAGCATGCCTTTGAAGCATTGATATCTTATATATAACTGAACTAGATTCACAATCAACGTTCGAAAAATGGCAGAAGCAAAAGAGCTCATAAGAGCTCTTTTTGTACTAGCTGACAGTAAACATGCCAAATAAGATTATGTTTATGGATTAAAAACCACATATTCGTACCACCCAACAGCATGCAAACTTGATTTGTGTGGGTTTTATGTCAGATTCGGACAAACATTTTCAAAGTTTTTTTATGAGACTTGGAGCGATAGTATTTATGTCAATGTTTTGAAGTTGTTGTCTTCTGCTTATCATACACCCTAGTACTTTTATTGAAAATTGTATCGATACAAAGGGACACCTTTAAGAAACATGAAAATTAAATAAAAAGTTTGTAAAGCTTCATAGTTTTTTTGAAATGACTATTTATGTAGAGACTAAACGACTTTTTCAGAAAAAGTGGTAAATTCAGTGTAGCTTTTGAACCTTTTATTTCCGGACCTATCACATTTACACATATACTCACGACCACAATCCCATTCGGGGCGGTGACAAATTTACCTACAACCAACTATGCAACGTTCATTAGCGTATAAAGGTTTCAAAGTTGGAATGACGTGCTAGGTGTATGTGAAACCAACCTTCTAACACCTTGAGCTGTTCTCAAAGTTCAGCTCAGGAACCAAGCATACAAATTATATGTGTAAAAAGAAGACAATTATGGAAGCGGCATCGCCAGCTAGGCTGGTGTGCAGAAAACGATAAATATAAGATTGTTAGCCGACTCATTGCCCATGACCATGGGACGGTCGGATAAATTCGTGAATGAATTCACGCGAGCGGCGAGCGAGTGCGTCGACGCGGGTGTTTGACGTCAGCAACCTGTGGTGACGTCACTCTGATCATCTGCCGACAAGCCCAGCCCGGTCTGGGGCCACCAGGATCTCGCAACCCTCATCATCATCAATTATAATAACGCTATTATACGATCACTTCAAAACTATGCGGTGAAAGTACAATGGAATGCAACACCTAATTACCAGGTTAGCTTACCCAAATGACGACATTACTAGAAAACCAATTCAAGAAAACATTAGTCACGTAAAGCCATAGAATATCATTGGTGAACCGATTACATTGTTATTTCTTACCGCCAATTTAAAGTGTAACAATATAATTTCACTTTCGTAAAGCAGTTATTTTACTTTTACTATCAAAGAGTATTATCGAATAGTAGTTACTATTGGATGCGCAGGTCTTTTTGTTGATGAATTAAAATGTTTATGGTGAACAAGAGAAGTTGGATAGTTGTCCACGCTAATGACAACCTAATAAATTAGCATGTTTGCACTAAATGTCGTGAGTGAGATATGATTTAGTGTATTAATGTGTCATTGGTTTATATCTTGATATATGGGGGTTATGGCAAGCTCGTTAAAGCTACCATTAGAAATGACGCTCGAATGCTGACGTCAGCCACTTCTAGATTGAGAGGTTTCCATCGCGTGACCGGCAGCTCTGCCAAGCCGAGCGCTCTACACATGCACAAGAATATAGTCGACTTCAAATTAGCCTTTGATAACATCTCTGGTCTACGTCATTCCCGATAAGATTTATTTTAAAATCTAGTTCGAAACATGGTGGAGTGTGAAAATGTCACGGTCACTGGTCGGAATGTCATAACGAGGCTTGACCATTTATGGAAAATTAGCGATGCGACTTGGATTGCCGTCACCGTCTCCGAGCTAGATCCTTTGCCGGAAAACTTAGGAACGTCAAGGACTCATGTAATGGGCTTTACATCGGTTTGAAATCCAATTACCAACATCACATATGTTCAGGACCTTAGCTATGTTGCGTCCGGTCAACGGACCAAACTCCAAAATGAGATTTAGAAAAAAAACGCGTGACAGACGAACGGACGGACGTTTCCATACGACGATTCCATAAGTGTTCCGTTTTGACATTGTTACGGAACACGAAAAATTACTGTTATTTTTATGTATACATAATAAGAGTTTCTGTGGTAGAGTCTATCTTTATGATATTGCTTCGAGTAAATAATTTTCGATGAATTTAATTATATCAAACAAAGATACATCTAAATATAGTCGACCACGATTCGGGCCCACTCGATTCCCTCACGCACAAGATTGCTCGTGGCAGCGGCAGCGTGTAGGCGGAATCACATTTACACCATAAATTGTATGTTGCTGATATCGTGAGAAGGAGCCGTCAGACCTCCCAAACGTGGGCGAGGGGAGGCAAGTTGCTACAGTTCACTCGACAAGTAAAAGAATTGCGAATCCGTTTAGCTTCGCAGGAAATTGTTGTTTATTCCATTGTTACAACAGTTTATTAATGAACTGTTGCGTCATTAACATTTTAAGTAGCTTGTAAAAACTAGTGCGAAAACTGAATAGAATAGTGAACGGGCCGTTCACCGCATGCGCGTTGGATGCATGAATGGAGCGCTCTCATTGAGCGCGAGGCGAGGCGCGCGGCGAGGTTTCACCGCTTCTATTCTAATGCAATATGCCGATAACTCGGTTAGCTAACCGACTCCGCAGCCATGCTGCTGCCGGAGTCACGATTTAAAAATGATGAATGAGTTTTATTAACCAGTCGCGATATCATGACTGCAAAGCGTCTAGGCGGTGCCATTTTCATTGTAACGCCACGATTTTATTTGTGTTTGAATACTAACTTAGCTGACGCAATAGCCGTCGAGATATAGTGACTTGACAGACAATAATGCTTATTCATAGGTAGTATGTAGTTACTAGTTATATAAAATTAGCCATTGCATGTAAATGTGTACGATTAACACTGTGGCACTAAACGCTGATACTAGATGAGCAACAACGGTCTACACGGTTATATGAATGGACTATTTGACATTGAATCTCTGTAAATCTATTACATTCACACATACATAGGTCAATTAGCGCAAGACCATGTACATATAGCATTGTTTGTTTCGACCCCACATATACGTCCGACACGCACCTGGCCGAATTTTACTACCCACGTCGGCTGGGTCACTCTGCCCACACAACGATCAAAGTTCGATTAATGCTCAACTATAAAAATCTTTATTTATTATGTCTGTTTGAATTTAGCTTCCGGCTTTTTGATTAGCATATTTTAAAATTCTTTTTCTGTTCATGTTTACTTCTTCGGCATAACCACGAACAAATTCTTCAAAGCTTTTAATCTTACGTTTATAAATGACGTATCTTCTATACAATATGGGTTTATAAATCAGGACTATTATCACATTTGTGTTGTTCAGAAACCTTGTTACAACTACCAACAAACTTTTTAACCTTCAAATTTTTAGGCTTTCGCCAACAAAATACTGTGTCCCTCAGTCGCCTATTACGTCGCTCAACTTTGTGGATTCTTCTAGTCAAGTTTGGCATTTTTGATCAATAACATGCATAGCATATGCTCACGACTATATTCCCCGAGGGGGTACTCAGAGATATTCTGAAACCTCCGAACATCCACGTAAGAATCAATAACTTTTTCTAATAAAAATTACTAAACGTCATATTCAACACCTAATGTAAATCATACCAAATAGCTAGTCAATTTCTACGAAGAATTAATTTTTTGTTCATATGTTGATCAATTATCAAACAAAAATGCATTTTAATAAATTTATGATCTGTCTTTCAAACAAAAAAGACTAAATATTACTAGAGAGATCAGGTTGTTATCGACACCACCCTGTACAATATTTTAAGTAACATTATGTTTGTATCTCCGAGCTGCCATTTAATATTTATCAAAGGTAATGGAAATGGAAAACTGACTGAAGTTGAGAAAATTCATCTGATTCAATTAAGAACTGATAAATTAGCAATTCTAACTAACATTTTCAAATGAAACTTATTCAACTAAGTGAATGTATACACGGCCAGATCGCCATACATAGAAACGGACCACATTCTATGCATGTAGGTATACAGGTTTGCCAGCGAGTGTGTTCCCATGGAACACGGGTATAAATTAAAGAGCTCATCAACAAGATTGTCAAGTCAAGATCGCTTATTGAGAAAGCCGTCGTCGGTATCCAGTCGTGCCGGAATCGCTGCTCCGACCGTCGGCTTTTTCCGCCGACGCGAGGTGATTAAGGAAAACGTCTCACGCGCATGAAATCGGATTCCCACGCGTGCGCGAGTTTCCTCGTTCGAGCAATTAAAGCTGCGCTGGTTAATGCCTATGTCATGATTATTAGTTATCTGGTTGCCGTTGCTTTCGTTTATAAATAAAACTTAGAAAACGCGCGCGAAAACTCTTAAATTTATTAAAAAATATCAGTCGATCTAACTTTATTGAAAAATATGTCGATGTAACTTAATTGAAAAATATAAGTCGATCTAGCTTTATTGAAAAATATGTCGATGTAACTTAATTGAAAAATATAAGTCGATCTAACTTTATTGAAAAATATGTCGATGTAACTTTATTGAAAAATATGCCGATGTAACTTTATTGAAAAATATAAGTCGATCTAACATTATTGAAAAATATGTCGATATAACTTTATTGAAAAATATAAGTCGATCTAATTTTATTGAAAAATATAAGTCGATCTAACTTTAGTGAAAAATATACTTAGGGCGAATAACTCTGTAAAATGCCACATGGAGAAAAATATCTAGTCGTATAATATGTGACAACTATTAATATTAGCAGACTTGACTAGAAAATTTGTTGTTAAGTAGATTTTAGTTAAATGTACCAGAATCCGATGTATAACTAAATTTTTTTTAGTTTTAATGTCTGCTAAAAGAAATAGGGTCCTTCTTAATATGCCGAAAATTTTTAAGGTGATGATCAGGCCATCAACCTGAACAACTGTCTCAATGGGACTAAATGTTAATTGCAAATCTACTCGGCCCAAATGTGGGACAGCAATTTCTTTTTTGCGATTTCGATATTGGACCCATAGAGGAAGTTGTTCAATTTGATGGTCTGATCATCCCCTTAAAAACCGTCAGCATATTAAGAAGGACCCTGTATATTACTAGATATTTCTCTCCAGGCAATTAAGTGATCAGGTTCTATAATATTTCGCAGAAACAAAAATGAATCAATCCCCATTGATATAGCGAACAGGAAAGTTTACTCAATTATTCTTAAACCGGTTGTATCTGCGACGATCGGGAGCCGATTCATTAATTATAAACAGCACTTGCAGCTGCACCGCGTCTACAGTCACGTACATAAGCGGTACTGCTGCATGTACAGTCTCCATCAGATATATCATAGCAAACAAGGTGGTCAAATATTTCTAAGCAGTTCTTATTTTCAATTATATCTTTACACATAACCAATAAAAAATGTCTGAATGCCTAGAACATCAAATATATCTACGCAGTCAGGGTGATCATAAACATCTGAGTAGTTTAGGAAAAAATACTTTATCCGTTACTATACATTTCAATTTTAAATAAAATTGTAAAGACATTATTGAAAATTAGCTGTTTAGATATTTATGACACTATACACGTTTAGATATAATTAGTAACATTTACTGTAAAGAACATATTGAAAATTTGAAATGCTCAGAAATATTTGAACACGTTGTAGCTACGATATATCTGATGGCGACTGTACACTGTTTTGAGTGAGTACGGCTAGCATGTCAACCACGACAATATGAGAAAATCGTCATGCGCGTTCTTTTTGACAAAGACGGACACTCGATTTTTATCGTTTTCTCGGGGGTGATAGCCTAGCATGCCGCTAGGCCTATTGCACTTCATTCTCGCCGAGAACAGACGAGAAAGGCCAAGAACGAGAGTGTGGATGCCCTTCATTGTTCTCGTGGCGTCGTGAGCCATTATAATTTTCCTTTGGAAATTCTTGCCGAGAATTTCTCGCGAGAAAGTAGTGCCTGCTTTAGAGAATAATTTAGCATCGAGCGGTAGATTACTCACCGTAGTCCCATGAGGGGCAGATGGGGGACGTGCTGAGCGCCTGCCTCGCTGCACCATTCAGGATACGTGCGGCGGAACTCGGCAAAATCACCTGATAACACAAAATTACTATTAGTACAATAAGATTAAACTCTCATCGATCTCACACAATTCATAAATACGTTAAATTCTATTTAAAATCAACAATACCAAATAAAACCAAATTCGTTACAATCCATTAGAGTTTTATTCACACAATTGCAATTCCAAGTTGTTGAAGATTTCGCGGAATGCCACTGCCAGCCAGCAACTGTTTGAGTAAGTCAAGATCGTGTAGTTTTAGGCCCCCATTAATAATTTGCTCGGAGTTTCGCTGCGAGATCGAATCACAAATGAAGAGATTCGCAGAAGAATCAGGGTTGCCGACATAGCCCAAGACCTGAAGAAGGCGGCAAAAACCCGTTGGATGAGGGCAGCGCAAGACCGCTCGTTATGGCGATCCTTGGGTAAGGCCTATCTATATTCAGCAGTGGACGTATATCGGCTGATATGAACCCAAACGCTGCTTAATTTTAGTACACGTTACAGCCAAGCACACAGCACCACAACGCATCGTGTGGTAAGAGGGGGCTTAAGAACACACAAGCGCTCGAGTTCGGTCTTTGTATCATCATCATATCAGCCCATAGACGTCCACAACTGGACATAGGCCTCCCCCAAGGATCGCCACAACGACCAGTCCTGCGCTGCCTTTATCCAACGGGTTTTCGCCGCCTTCTTCAGGTCTTCAGTCCACCTTATGGTGGGGTTATGCACGCTGCGCTTTCCGGTACGTGGTCGCCACGCGAGAAATCTTCAGACCCATCGGCCATCGGTATCTTTAGTATGTAAGCCTTAAAATCAAGTTTATTTCATTCATTGTTTTCGTGTCATTGATATTCTTCCATTCACGCGATCGTGATCGTAAAATAGTTTCGCAATCCATGCAAGTGTTGAAGGCTATTGGAAAGGGCTTTGAAACTACAAAGGATCTTACGACGATCTAATATGACGGTTTAGAAGCGATAGCGAAGAACGAACAATTGAATATTTTTACTACTTTTATATTTTAGATTTATATATTGTGAATGCTCATAATAAAGATGCCGCGCGCCCGGTCCGCTTTATAAATCAAGTCCCTAACAGCAAAAAATCCAAATAAAACCCTTCACATCCTTAACCTTAGTCAGTGAACGGAAATAAACCCCAAAATGTTCAACATCGATACACCAACGGCTCATGGAACCATTTACAGTATGGGCACGTTCAAAATTAATAAGCCGTTGACGGTGATGTTTGAACAAGGCTGTTGTGCCAGGCAGGTACAATGTGGACCCATCGCCAAGCGTCGGTCGGTGCTTCCGTCGTCAGTAGGTACCGGCCGCTTCCTGCTGCAATGCTCATGCTAGCGTATCCATTGTAATGCTAATATCACTCCATTTAGCTCCCATTATATCACGTGGTACTGCTGATGACGGCTTATAATTAAAAATTACGATATTAATAGTCGTCAATGCCACGTTGAAGCTCAAGGTTCTTTTGATCGCTTAGCTTTGTTCGATTTGATGAAGTGGATATGCATGCACGGGACGCAAAAAATGTCCTACGGAGAATGAAAGAAATGTGGAGGCTAGAATTTTGTCTGGAATCCAAGAACTAGCCAAAGTACTAAGGACAGATTACAAGCACAGAATAAATAGTACCGCAGTACTAGCTAAAGCGAACTGGCGTGGCTTCATAGTAGCAGGACACCGGAATGAATGACGTCCTGACAATGATGGTAGAGAACATATAATTAAACTTTAACTACTTTTCTCTAAGGAATATGGGTCTAAAAACGACAAAACAAAAGTGCGGATCAGCCAATCTATTTACTATGGGAGGTCCAAAAAAAAATCTAGTTTTAGTTTTTCCATGTTCCGTATAGAAAATTGTTCTCTTTCATTATCTGAATAAAACCTTAAAATTTATTATGTACCTAATTTAAAAAAAAATGTAGTGCATAAAATAGCTTATAAACAACTAATCCATGACTAGAGATATGCATAGTGAATAGGTATTATGGCGGTGACGTGACCGGATGTTTAAACGTTGCACATTGATAATACCTATGTAGGTACCTATATGATCTGTGACTATACAAAATGAGTCAACAGATCCAGGCTTAAGGCCATTACTTATATGCACAGTACTGATATGTTGAAGTAAGGTGGAGTCTTGTAATTGCAACTATCTGGTAATAGCAAATAATGGAGCAATTGCACTTATAAGAATCACGATTCAGTTCTCTCAATAGACACATGTCTAGTCATCTAGAAGGCAGGTGTTGGTATAAAGAGAAGAACTAAATTTTGATTCTTGTAAGTGCAATTGCTATACAGGGTGTAAGGAAAAGTATCATTAACCTTTAAACCACATACTCTACCCATCAATCTGAACAACTTTTACTATGGGAGCAAACCTGTCAGAACAAAGATAGTTGCAATTACTAGTACTATTATGAATTACGAGTATGATCTATTCCCTGGCATCGGCAGGTGTACCAATACCCACCTGGGTGGGTGTAAACTTAAGTGCATTACATACTTTTAAGGGGGTGCTTCAGACCATCAAATTGAACAACTTTTACTATGGGAACAACATTTGAAAACGCAAAAAAAAATTATCAGCTGTTCTATACATTTGGGTCGAGTCGCCATTGACGTTTTCTATGGAACAGCAGATTTTTGTTTTTCGCGATTTCCATGTTGGTCTCATAGTGAAAGTTGTCGATGGTCTGAAGCATCCCCTCAAGTACGTAACGCATTTAAGTTTACACCCTGTATACTCTACAGCATAGTGTAATATGGACGTGCTACTCCTAACATTATGGTCTCTTCTCCTATCGAATCGATGACATGTCGAGTTGTTGTGATTAGAAGGAACTAAGCAGCTTCACAAAAACATCTGTGCTGTAGTCAACGAGGACCATAAAGGGTTTTTCGCAACCTTCAGTTCAAAATTGGGCTATTGGGTAGGCTGAGCGCTCAGCACGCAGCCGCGAGAGGGCGCGGGGGGAAGGGGGCAGCAGCGGCATCGATCCGGTGACTCATAGCGCCCATTCATCCGCCGCACTGAATGAACCTGCCGTACCCCGCGCGCAGCCCACACCCCCGCGTGCGGCCTCACTCGCAAGGACTCCATTAAATTTGCTCCGGCGTGAATCGAATCCATCAACCATACTAAGATATAAGTCTGATGCTCTACCCGTTTTGTTCCCTTAGCCAGGTAGCTACCTGAGCATACAGAAACCAACAATGCTTTCCAGTTACGACAAATAACTACAATCGTTTCTCATTAAAACCTCACCGAAGAGCTATCTTTAGTGGTGTCCAAGGCGAAAACAATACTTAAATTAACAAAATCGAACAGGAATGCACAGCCGTGGTGGTCCAGTGACAACCTTGGTTCGATCGATGGTTCGATCCCCATTCTACGTCCAGGCCGACTCGTATTAATAAGTTTTTCTGAATTTATGTATGATTTGTAACACCACTGGCTTTTCGGTGAAGGAAAACATCGTGAGGAAACCTACCCTAGGTATTGTACCCACTGTCCATTACAAGTGGCGACGGGCTCACTCCCTGTCACACTGGACAGAGTTTCGGTACTACTAGTGGAACATGGATATTCTGAGTTTTCAGAATATCTCTGACCCCTCGAGGAATATAGACGTGAGCTATGCGAAAAGGAATAACAAATTATCTTTCTCTATGAGAGCAAAGAGATCGCGAAAAATTTTTTTTCGTGGTTTCGATGTTTGCCCCTTTGAGAAAGTTGATCAGATTGGTGGTCTGATCATCCTCTTTAAAAATCGTCAGCATATTAAGTTGTAACCTGTATACAGGATCCTTCTTAATATGCTGACACTTTTTTAAGGGCATGACCAGACCGTCAAACTGAAGAACTTTCTCTATGGCACCAACATCGAAATCGCGAAAAAAAATCAGCTCTTCCATACAAATCTGCAAACCTACTTAAGCCAAATGTATGGCACAGCGGATTATTTTTTTGCGTTTTCAATGTTGGTCCCATAAAGAAAGTTGTTCAGTTTGATGGATGATCATCCCCTTAAAAAGTGTCAGCATATTAAGAAGGACCCTGTATATGGACGAGTTGTTATAATTGCGAGGTGTCCCGGACGAGGGCAAGGGGCTGTGGGCGGCAGGTGCGGCGGGAGAGACCTTGCCTTGGCCCGCCCGCGTCCTTCCCACGGCGTTTACCAATAACCTTGCACGGTTTCAAACTGGGAGAGATTTAGCATTTGATAGTTTTATTGTTAGTAGGTTGGCTGCCGTCGCTTTGCGCCGAAGTTAACTATTACAAAGTAGCCATTCGCCGCTTCAAATGAGCTAAAATCAATAAAACCAACCAAGTTACACAACAACCAGCAGCCATGCACCTGTAACTACGGCACATATTATTATGTTATAGCGTTATAAAGCTACGAGGAAGCGAAAGTGGTCAGGCCACACTTCTATCAGACTACATCGTTGTAACATCTTCAATAGACTTTAATCAAGCCTGTTGGAACAATTTAAGCCAATTTGTGCTAGTGGGCGAGTTGGGAGACTTATAAATACATTGCACATGGGCCCGATTGACTTTATGCTCTGTAAGCTAGGTCAATTACCTACACCAATTCTCGGACTACATGTACAGTATTTCAAACGAATTGACTTCTAAATCTTTTAATAGATATTTGTTTATTTCAAATAGAACGATAACTGGTTACCGTTTGAAGCTCCTTCCATCCGGCACATAGTACAGTGTTAAATTTAGAATTTTGTGAGAAAACAATAGAGCTCAATAAAGTAGCAATAAATGAATAATGGTCGGCCAGATTCTGAGAATATATTGATGTCACTGGATTAAGTAAAATTTCTAAATAAAAAACGAACACGAAGTTGGATTGTTTCGTACCTGCCTACGCTAGCTGATCAAAAATAAACTGACTTTTACAAGATGAAAACTTCTTTCAATAAAAGGTTAAATCATTGATGGACCATTGACATTTGAGGTAGGTAGGTAAGAGATACTTATTCATCAAAACGTTCTGAAATTAAATCAAGTGAAACATTGACCTTTGAAAGTTTTCAATTTACGTAAACTAAGAAATTAGTTTTTAAGAGCATTTTTTAACTCTAATAAACGTTCATTTGTTAACCGGGACGCATTGAGAGAGCGGAGGGAAACCTTTGCCCAACGATGGGTCAACGATATAATAATAAGAAATTAAACCTTAATAAGTCTACAATTAGAACAACATTAAAACAGAAAGCACCCATGAATGGACGGTATATACTAAGCTAAATACCATACTAAATTAATTAAAGGGCAGCTCGATGTGCATCTGATAAGAGTGAATGTGCCGTTCAACTACCTAGAGATTATTCCGTCAATAACATTATCAGCGGAGCAACATTGATCCTCGACCTGACATCAAAACACACTGTAGAACAAAATCATCAATATCGTGCCATCGTGTGTTGTGTACATAATGATCGGCTCTAGATAGGCGGACTTCCACGAAATAGTGACCTTTAACGCGAATTTACATATTTTTTATTCGGGATCACTGTAGCGCAACGAGACACAAATAAAATCAGAATACAATGAGTGGCGTAGCGTTGTTGTAAACCGCGGATTGGACAATTACATCATCACGCAAAAACTGTCAATGCCAATGTTACACCTTCGAATAATTTATTCACCGGTGCGCGCTTCATTCAACTTTTCATACTTACTATGTATTTTATCAATGTTGAAAAAGTTACAAGTCACTTATTGGCTTTTGAGTTCGAGTATTATACATCCATCTGGAACTATTTTACGAGTTCTGGCTTCCCAGTCCCATTTAGTTTTCCAACAGGAGTAGGTAGTAATATTCGCGCAAGCCACACCAGATGCATACGATTTCCTGCGTCATTATGAATGTTAAGCGGCGAAGAGTTTACATTCAGCGCGGTACTGGCAACATCCTGTTATTCGCACGCACGTGCTATTTATTTTACGATCGAGCACACTCATACCTATCATATTATGTAGTACTAGGCAGGGCTGCCACTTCAAAAATCGAATGGGCGCTAAATCTGTAAAAAACGCTAGATTCCAAAATTTTCGAATGTTAAAAAAGCGCTAGATTCGGCGCTAAATTCTTATCACATAAATTGTCTTTAAAAGTGCTCTAAATAGACTTATCAGTGTTTCCGAAGCCCATTCCTAAGTCAGTCAATTCGTAGATCTCTTGTAAAATTTATGATAGCACTTCAGATAAGCGTTCGTATTTGAATCTCCCGAACACTGCACACTATATGGACATGTTTTGACCACAATGTGCTATTAATAATTATCATATTTCAATCAAAAAACACAAAATGTATCATATTTCGACACAAATAATGTTGCTTTGTTAAACGTTAAAAAGCGCTAGATTCTCCGCAAGACGCTAAATTTTAAGATACTCTTTCTTATACTGTGCCTATAGCCATAAGCGGTATGGTATGGGCCAGATCGCAGGCGGCCACTGCGGCCGTTCCATCTTCAGAAGGGCCCCGTTCATCCAATACGTTCCAATCTTTGATCGGAGATTCTCTACTAACGATCGTTAGATTTTTAGGGTTCCGTGGTCAAACAAGGAACCCTTATTCTTTCGTCTGTTTTGTCCGTCTGTATGCCTCGCCTCAATTACTCCCTATGTTTAAATTAATTTAATCGAAATTTGGCAAGAAGACAGATAATAGAAACCCTAAAACAGAAAATTTATGGTAATTTAGAAGAAACATATTTTTTACGACCCTTCCAATACAAATAAAAGGGGGTTGGAGAAAATTAGATCAATGGAGTGAGGTGTCGTTGGATAGCTCTTGTAAAATAAACAAAACCCACATACAAACTAAATCGTTATAATGCTTGTATCTCGAGATAATCGCGGTATCGTTTCATTTCAATCTACATATCTTTAAATAAGCTGGCGTCCGCATCAGTCACAACTTATACAATGACTACGGAACCAAATCATAGACCAATACGACACGCTCTTGGTCAGTTTTCTATTTCATTCATAGACTGTCGCATTATGTACAGATTTTAGCGTCCAATCTACTCTATTTATAAACGTTGTCCACGATCGATTATAACATTTCCTTTCAGAAATAACAGCGGTTGCTGTAATTTGTACATTTTAAACTTTTACCTATATCTTAAATAGTTTTGAACATTTTGGCCATCATCATCCGCTTTGCACGTCCCACTGCAGGACACAGGCCTCAAGGATGGTGTATGAAGACTACCACGGGAAGGCCTGTGCCCTACCATGCCTGCCCATTGTCTAATGCGGATTCTTAGACTTCACATACGGATCAGATTTTCTTTTTGAAATTTCTGTGCTGGAGCGAATTTTAATAATTCAGACAGTTGCCTTTTTACATCATCATCATCAGTCTATACACGGCCCACTGCAGGGCACAGGCCTACCCTCAAAGAGGATTCATGGGCGTTAGTCCACCACGCGTGCCCAATGCGGATTGGTAGACTT
Source organism: Agonopterix alstromeriana (assembly GCA_963924505.1). Lineage (NCBI taxonomy): Eukaryota > Metazoa > Arthropoda > Insecta > Lepidoptera > Depressariidae > Agonopterix > Agonopterix alstromeriana. The sequence goes on from OZ004664.1 coordinate 9,403,420, forward strand.
CACATACGCATCGGAATTTCTTCTTCAGCGAATGCAGGTTTCCTTAAGATTTTTATTCATCGGTCTAATTAATTTGACAAGTTTTATCGTTAATGCAAATGAAGCTGGCAGAACGTGATTGCCGGTGTGGTGTGAGTGAGACGGTGATTGAAACAGGAACTTATTAATTTTGCGGCACTCTTCCGTCCGCCCGCGCCCGCGCCGGTCTCGATCTAAAGTAACACACTTCCGTTCTTCTTTGATCATCCAGTCCGTAAATTTCGATAAATAAATCTTGATCTAGTTAGAGCGGGTTAGAATATATTTTCTTTCCTTTTTGGTTCATTCACAATATTTAACTACTCCACGGAATATGTTTTCTGTTGATTAGTGTGAATGTAAGTTCGCGAATTGCTCAAAAACCGATTTTGATTTTAGATTAGTTACATATACAGAGTCCTTCTTAATATGCTGACACTTTTTTAACGGCAGGACCAGACCATCAAACTGAACAATTTTCTCTATGGCACCAACATCGAAATCACAAAAAAAAATCTACTGTCCCATACATTTGGCTCGAGTAGGTTGCGATTTCGTTGTTGATGCGGTAGAGAAAGTTGTTCAGTTTGACGGTCTGATCATCCCCTTAAAAAAGTATCAGCATAATAAGAAGGACCCTATAAGCATTTACGAGCTTTTGCCTGCGACTTCGTCCGCGTGGATTACCCCTTTAGGAGTAGATTTTCGAAAAATCCTTAGTGAACCACTACATTCTCTGTCGAATCTATATTTCAGATTTCATGTTTTTATCTTCAGCGGTGTAGGCTGTGCATTGTCCGTCAGTCAGATAGGTATGCATCGATTTCATAGATGAATAAAGAAATATAATTTACAGTTTTAAAGGTTTTTTTGAAGTCTGTTCAATGTAATTATTTTATCATGTGTTGTACTAACTCAGTTTATGAGATTAATCAAAATTTTACGTCAAAAATTAATTACTTGTGTATGTTGTAAACTTCACATTTTGAATAAATTACTTTGACTACTTGCACTTCTTTACGTTATATGTCATCCCTATATTTATATTAGACACATTGTTAAAAAGTATTAGGTGAAAGAATTTACATAGTCATACATAGTCAACCCACATTGTAAAACAAATCGGTAATGACACGATAAATTGAAAATCAGCAATGACTACAATGCGATATTCTTGTTTTTTGGAAATTTTGTATTATAGTTTAGAAACTAAAAAATACGTTATAAGCTCGGTGCCCCCTTAAACATACATGCATGTATAATGCTGCAGCCGACCGTACAATCGAGCTCGTTCGCCTGCACAGGGGGGGAGGGGGGCGACGGCGCGGGCGCAGGAGGCGGTGATCATAATCTATCGTCTCGCATTGAGGAGCACAATAAGTAGCCGACTTCCTCTCTCACGTCAGAGCAGCGGATGCCTCGACTTGCGACCTCCGTTGCGGCAACGCTCTTAAAATCTTCGTTAAAGAAGTTCATACCTTGATTTATGACTTAATTTCACTCAATATTAATATTAGTATTTTTTTTTAATTTATATTATTACAAAACTGTAAATACTAAAAACTACTGAACCGATTTTGACGAAACTTTTTTATTCGATAGCTTATGATTTGATTAAAAATCTAGTATATTATTTGTGCGGACGAAGTCGCGGGTAAACTCTAGTAAAATATTAAAATATGCTATGGTCTTGAAAATTTACTTATGCTTGGGTCCATTAACCTCAATGTCAGTTATACAGGGTGTAAACTTAAAATGTGCTTCAGACCATCTAAAAACTTTTAAACAACTTTTACTACGGGCCCAACTTTGAAATCGTGGAAAAAAATCAGTTGTTCAACAGAAAATGTCAAGAGCAACTCGACCAAAATGTGTCGCTATTTTAAAGTTGGTCCCATCATAAAAATTGTTCAGTTTTAGGGTCTGAAGCACCCCCTTCAGTATTGTAATGCATTTAATGTTACAACCTGTATGTATTGCATAGGTATTCCAATTTTTGGCTGTCTTCGGGTACCTATTATTCATAGTTTATTAATATAATAACAGTTCTTTTGTAACAATCTCATCAAGTTATTATTTTAAATCACCATAATCATTTAATTTCTATTAGAGTTTAAACAGAGGCAAGTGATTACAAGTTGTTATTCATTAGTTAATTGGGCACACTAATGTAGGTACTCAGGTAGTTGGCTAATGAGTGGTTTGAACCTTGTTGTAGGTACCTTTAATCTATGTTATGAAGATGTTTTTTTGTCAAAGAATTGTTACGTAAAAGCCTTACTGTGGCAACCATTTTGTGTTCCGCTTAGGTAATAACTTACTCAATGAATGATAGACGTGGTCGTGGGAAAATATTTACCTACACAATGTTGGTATTTCAATCTACAAATAAATGGTGAATGTGTTTCATTATAATAATCTGAAGTTTCATAACAAAGTACTTGAGTGCTAGTTAGGTATTATTAGCAATTTTTCACACTAGTTATCAATTTTTTCAAGTAAAGAATTTCTTTTGAAATTTACTAAGATTCTTTGATTTATTGTTGCCTTCTTGACTTCACTATTAAGCTGTAAAACTCACAGATTTTATTAAATAAATTATTACTTTCATTTCTTTACTCTATATTTGTATGTCTATTTGATTGCCTTTTGAATAAAAATTTTAACAAAATTGTACTAATTTAGTACAATTTAATTGTATTTTATTTAAACATGAATGAAATATAGACACAGTATAACTGGAAGCATGCATTTTTCCTCATTTGTGACACAAAAACAGCTTTTGTGGAAATTATTGGTTTTTATTGGAGTTGCATTTGATACAAATCTGGATAAATATTAGTTGATTCTATAGTTGATAGCCTCTTTTGTCATTGATTGTAGTTTTAGGCAGGTTTCCTCGGAGATGGATACCCAAAACCGGGAGACCTTAGGTTTCTTCCCCTCAATGGTATTGCCTCCTTCATTGACCATGTATTTGAAGGGTGAAGAAAGTTGGGGCTAACACAAAAGATCCCACTGGGTCGAAGTGTTGCTGGCTTGCCACCCACCACAACAAGATAAGATAAGATAGGCAGGTTTATTGAAAAATAACACAAATGTACGATAATTATTCTCACTAGATTACAAATTACAATATTATGAAGTCAAAAAACTGCCTGGATTAATTAGACATATAATGAAATATCTGATACCATATTAGAAATACCACTGCCATATGTTAGAAATACATATGACCATATCAGAAATATGCTCCAAGACTTGCATAGCTGATGCAGGTGTTAAGGCCGCCAAACTGAAGTGGGACTGGGCTGGATGTGTTTGTCGCATGCTTACAGAGCGGCAGGCAACATATGCAACCCAATGGGAGCCCAATGATGAAAGCCAGGACCGGGGCAGACCAAGAAAGAGATGGCGCGACGATCTGGATGCCCACGAAGTAGAATGGCAAATGATGGCATGGGATAGACAAGGCTGGAAACACTTGGTGAACACTTTTTTCAAACAATGGGATGAAAAAGGTACCTAAAAATAATGTATCAAAATAAAAGAGTACCTAATTCATAGTTAACAATATGGAAAACTGGATAATGTGCGTTTCACCTACCTAATAACATTCTAATTATATTTGCTCGCACCAAGTTGTTATAGCTGATTAGTGGTTATAGAGCTTGTTTTTCTCTTTTCATTTAATAGTTTTTTTTATGCAGTCGGGTTTATTGTTTTTCTTAATTCTCTTTTAGTTTAGTATTGTACAGTTCATGGATTTGTGTTAGATTTAAATTATCTACACTAATATTATAAAGAGGAAAATTTAAATTATCTGTATTATAAAGAAAAAAAAATCGATTTTTTGTTTGTATTGAATAGGCTCCGAAACAGATCATGAATAATTCTTTAATCATTAAGACATGCCTTAGCCTCAAGACTAAAAACTCCATGTCTATACTTATAAAACTGACTGACAGACAATGCACAAATAAACTGACAAAATAAGAAACATGAAATTTGTAACACTTATTCTATGGAGAATATTGGGTGTACTAAGAAAGGACTTTGCGATAATCAAAATTCACGCGGACGAAGTCACGGGCAAAAGCTAGTATGTAAATAAATAATTTTTAAAAATATTAAACTTCTATTAACATAACAACATAATATGCAAAGAAAAAGACCCTAGTTCCATGCAACATAGATACTGAATAAAATCGGTCAAGTGCGAGTCGGGCTACTCGTGCACCTAGGGTTCTGTACCACAACAAACAACATATTACTTTACTCCGGGACCTTAGTGGGAGAATGACTCACAAACTTGGTCGGTTTTTATTATTTGTTGTTACACGGTAGAGTTTGTTACACCAAGTTTGACGCTCGTATGTATTACCATTTTTATGATAGAGCGAGTCGAAAAACTATAATAAAAACTAGTTTCTTGTATGAGGACACCCCTTACTTTTTAACATTTCTATTATTTGTTAGCAAATCCGCCATAATAATGCACATTCTGTAAAAATTTCAACTGTCTAGCTATTACGGTTCAAAAGTAACAGCCCTAATTAGTTAGGAAAGACAGGCGGACTGACGGACGGACAATGTAGGCTTAGTAATAGGGTCCCATTTTAACCCTTTGGGTACGGAGCCCTAAAAACTAGATTTGTGAGCAATATATTAATCATCAGACCAGTCCACATAGCGTTGTCAACATTATGTCCACAGTCATGTCACGCATGACTATCTCATGAAGGTCAGGGGTGTGCAAGCATAGGCATAGAGAAGCTTACCTTCCAAACAGACGACCTGCACGCCATCTTGTTTCAATCTCTTCAGCAGGATGCCGTGCACGGAGTCCGGGTCCCGCGGGGCACCGTCCCCGTACAACACGAATATGCCCCGCGTGCGGCAGTGCGCGATCCTCGCCTTCAGCTCTTTACATTGAACCGTCGACGCCAGCTCGATCTTGCCCGCCGCCAAACGCCGCAGCATTATACTCGGTATAGAGAAGTTTACAGCTGACCGTATGTGAGAGACGGAATACTCGTTCGATCCACGACAGTCTATCAGTATCGTATCCCTCTCGTCGGATCGCAGCTTCGCCAGCAGCCACTCCTTTGACACCAAGTCACACTCGCACTCAGAGTCTGTGGGCATCTTGTAATCACAATGTCCTCTTGTTTACACGAACCTTCCAAACGCCTGTTGCACTGGTCGCACCAAAACGCGTGAATCGTTTATATTATAAACACAAGCATATCACTAACTGCATTATTTTATTGAGTATTAACTATTTTTGATAAAGTAAGCCATCTAAATAAACACTACACGGCTGGAACGTCCACAACGAGCGAGCTAGGCAGGCGGCAGGCGGCGCGCAACGCAAACACAAGTCTCGATCTCAAACGCAACTCAACCAACTTTTTCATTCAACGCAAAACAGCAGTATGACCATCTGGAAAAATAGAGAATCTGCCACACACTAGCTAAAAAAAATGTCCCAAACACCGCAAAGAAAAATTCCATAACATAAATATTCCACATAAATTCTAGGGTCCTTCTAGACCATCAAACTGAACAACTTTATGTATGGGACCAACATCGCGAAAAAAAAAATCGGCTGTTCCATACAAAACTGTAATCCTACTCGACCCAAATGTAATGGGACAGAAGTGTTTTCGTGATTTCTATGTTGATCCCAGAAAGGTTGGATTATATGGCGTACATACCCAATCTGGTTGGGTATTGGTTCAGAAAGTTGTGTAGTTTGATGGTCTGATCATCCTATTTAAACCCGTCTGCATGTTAAGTTGGACCCTGTATATTTTAGTGTGTCCAAACACTTATTTTAATGAATTTGTGCAGGGTTTAATTTAAAACTTGTCTTACTTTAAATCTTTTTGCACGTCCACACCACATTCACTTCGTATTCTATATTTTTTTCATCGTACAACAATTTTGGTCCCATGTTTTTAATTAATCATTTCTTTTGCGAAGAAAAATTTGAAATAAGATAAAAATTAAAAAAACTGAAACTACGAAATGAAAAAAATTACATCAATAAGAATATGGACCTTAAAATAAAGACTTTTCAGTTTATAAATAACACTTGCTTCTCAACAAATTTTAAAGAGTAAGGTAAAATTCCTAAATCTGCCACCTAGGTGTAAATTCGATAGCCAAATCTGCAAAAATGGTAGAAATCTGCCACAAATGGTCACATTGACCGATGTCGAGGGTTGCCAGATCGAATTCCTGAAAACCTCTCAAATATGATTTCGACTCACTTTCTATATAGCTGTATCGGATCAGCCATAGAAGAAGACAATCTACGCATTTCCCCATTCACTGCAGTCCGACGTGTAGGACTTCAGACGCAGTTTCATACATTTTGGGTAGCGTATGGTGTCGCAGACCTGAATGGCGTCCGACAACCTAAAGCAAAGTGTTTGTGCAGTCCTACACGTCGGACTGCAGTGAATGGGCCTCCCATACAAAAGTTCGGATTAGCCGATTTTCTATGTAGCCCAGTCATTTTACGGTTTGAGCTGGGACTGATTAAGAATTGTTTTTTTGTCGGTACATAATTTAAGGCCGAGATTCAGAGACGATTTTTTTAGTCTTAGCTCGAGCTAAGCAACGCGAAAATGTATGGATTTTGACACACGGAAGTTCGAACTATGATTTAAAAATGTGTAGGTGTTCGCGCGGTCCGCGTTTCAGCCTGCCACGAGACTCCGCAATCCTTCTCAGTTGTGTTCTTACTCAAAAACAATCCTCGAGTTTGGATAGATACTCCCTCAAACCAAGCTCAAACCGCTTGACAGTGGCGGAAATGCTGCGCTAACGCACAAGCAAGAAATCCATTAATTATTATTTTTTTTAAGTAAAGACTCGTCGATTTTTATAAAGCTCATAAGACCATACTGACTCATCCATCTATCAAGTGGTCTTTACATTTCAGGAAGCGGAAATTGCTGTTTGACTGCGCAAAACCTTACTATCCGTTTCCGTTTAAGTAAAGACTCATCGATTTTTATAAAGCCTTCCCCGCCCTTCCATAAAGCTTATAAGACCATACTGCCTCGTCCAGCTATTAAGTGGTCTTTACATTTCAGGAAGCTTAAATTGCTGTTTGACAGCTCAAAAGCCCTCCCATAAAGCTCATTAGACCATACTGCCTTGTCCAGCTATCAAGTGGTCTTTACATTTCAGGTAGCGGAAATTGTTATTTTACAGTTCAAAACATTAACTATCCGTTTCCGTGGAAGTAAAGACTTTTATAGATAAGAAACCTGATTTAGAAGTTGTGCAACTTCCGCAGCTGTCAAATTTAAATTTCAAACTTCCGTTACACGAAAAGATTGCGGAACAAAATTTCAAAGCCCCCCATAAAAGTTTCACTTCAAAAAATCACGTCAGCAACATTCTCAAAATTTTAAAATCGTGAATGGTATTGCAGTACTGCATTGCGTCCGACGACCTTGAACAAAATGTACGAAATTGCGTCTGTAGTCCTACTTGCAGGACAGTGTGTGGGCTTCAATTCAAAATATATTTTTATTACTCTCAAAAATCACATTTTGTTAAAACTTTTCCACAGCTGACAACCCCAACGATGTCCGTTCCAACCGCTTCGAATGAATGAATGAATGGGTACCAAATGAACCAAATGAACGAACAACCGGGTGGGCGAAACAAATGCATACTTCCTATCTCTATGAACAAATGCAGGGGTGCGTTCAGAACCTACGCCCAGAGTGCACTCCGAGTGCAACTTTTCGCACTAACACCGTTCAGAGCCTCGGTGAAAAAACGCTCTTTGCTCGGTTGTCACAACTCAACCGTTCCGAACCTCTGACAGGTTGCAACTTTTAACCATCAAATTCGACGGTTAAAAAAGACTCTGACGTTTTGATTATCTGTGGTTACTTGACTTTTTGCTCATTTTGAATAAAAGTTAGTTTTTTTCAAATTATTTTTATTCACTCTTTGATTCTATAGCATGGAAGATGAGTTTATATTGTATTTGGAACTGATGGAAGCCCTGGAAGCCCATATTACTGTCAATGTCAAAATTTGAGGTTATAAAACAACCGGGATCGTTCCGTACCTTTTTGCGAGTTGAAAAACAATTGTTCGTTCCGTACCTTAGATTGAAAAACAACCAAACAACCGCACCCGTAGGTTCTGAACGCAGCCCTGTAGTAGAAAAAAGCCAGGTTTTCTGTCAAGGCCAAATCGCCCGTTAGCCAAATTGCTCTGGTAAAAGTCGATCGCACGATCGCAAACTTGGTCTCAGCCTACCTCCCTCCCCCTTCGATTAATGTAGCACATTTCTAAACCCAATACACTCCATCAAGAGCGCGCGCGGCCTCCCTCCTCGGACCATTTTTGCTATTTGGCCTAGATAGTAAGCCTGCGATCAGTTGCCCTTCTAAAGGGCGATTAGACTTGGCTTAAAAGACTTTTCTATCACGCCACTCGACACCTTAAAAAAAATAGCTATCATCGTCAACTGTCAAGTAAAGTCTAAAAAGATTTTGCGCGATTGCGCGTGAAGCGTCCGCGTAGCGTCTTCTAGCTTAAAGAAAAAATTTGTTATAATAGTTAATTTCTGTGAAAGTCGTTATTTCGCTGTTTAATACACTATTCTGTCTTCTCTTTTAGTACACCAAGCAAAATTTCACTATGGATGATATATACGGTGATTTAGAAAACTACAATGAAGTAAATGCTATCGATGAGGTAAGGAGTTTTTAGCGCCAAATATATTGTCATTTCCAACGTGAATCTGTATAAAAGTTAACATTTTTTCGTTTTATTTAACATGCATTTCGAAATAATGCAGAAGCTATGTGTGATTCTATGATTTCAATGATTTAATCCTTATATGGTTAACGTTTATTTATCTACCTGCTTTATTGACAATATTTTGTTTTAGCTTCGAAAAGAAAACAAGGAACTACAATTCAAATTAGAAGAATGTATTTCAGCTAGGGATAAATTGCAAAAAGTAAGTATATCAATTTTACCCAGTCAGTATTCTTTTCTTAACCATTGACCTAATCAATAAAATGTGGTGTGATGACGTTATTTAACCCCCCTTATCCTTTGGACAACTTTACCCAGGGTAAACCTTCTTAACGCTATGGGAATAATGATTATATGGGCACCTATTACCAAACCCCCTTCCGATTAAGGTAGCACACATGGACTTAGAATGATAAAGAATACCAATCCTCCTTACAAGCATGTGTTTCCAACACGAAAATTGGCCACAGCGGTCAGTAATGTTCAACCTTCTTCGTACGTTGGTGTTTCAAATTCTATCAGAACAAAAATTTAATAATAACTCTTTTAATTTTCCTTGTTGGATTATAAAGAGACAAACCAAAGATGATCATGAAAATGTACAAAAAAGGTTGAACATTACTGACTGGAGTATTTTCATGTTTCACCGCTTGTCAGGCAGTCTGTACTCCAAGGTATAGACAATACTTCTTTCCATATTCCTGGTCGCACATTTCTAAACCTAACCTTGCTGAAATAACATTCATCAATCAAATTGATCATCAACTAAATCCATCATTGATTGAATTGATCATCTATGTATTGATCATTGATCAGATCAACCATCACAGTTCGCCGATAGCACTGTTTGCTGATAGCAAGGGCATGGTTTGCCAATATAATCTTCACATTAAAAATTGACATAGGAAATTGATATATCAGTTTCTGCCATTGATATTTTATGAATTCAACGTTCCAAAAATGGCAGAACCAGATGAGCTCCTAAAAGCAATTTTTTGTACTAGCTGACAGTTAATATACCAAATACAACTACATTTATTAACCAAATACAACATATTAGTGCCACCCAACAGCATGCATACTTGATTTGTTTTGATTATTTTGTCAATTCAGACAAAAATTTGCTAAGATTTTATTTGAGTCTTGGAGTATTTAAAATGTCAATGGTTTCTGCTACAAGTAGTAGAACAAAAACAGTACGTCTAGTATAATTTCTCTACACGCGCGCCACATTTTCTCCATAAAAAGTACCTGTTCCTGCGCTTTTCGGACAGCAAAAGCCGCGCTCGTCGCGACCACTAGTATGAAATAAAGCCGAGTCGTTCGCTAGACATGCAGCTTTTGGAAAAACATGTGGTTGTTTTATAAGATTAAATCATTTCTGCATGACAAACCATGGTATCGGTGAACTATGTATTGGTGAAACTTGCTATAGGCGAACTGTGATATCAATGAAGAGTGCAGTCGACGATCAATGGCATATTATTTGTAACTTTACTTCACTGTCACTGCTTCTCATTGTGTTATAATTTCTTTAATACTACTAACCACAGGAGATATGCTTCAGTTCTTTTGCAGCAGGCCCTGCTTTTGTTAGAAAAGCTTTATAAAATCTACAAGTATTGCCAAAGGAAAGTGTTAGGTTAGGAAGTCCATTGGTTTATTTTATTGGTAAATGTTGATCATCACAACAATACAATTATTAGCTAAAATGAAATCTTATACCGCTCGAAAGTAATAAATTAGTTTAAAGTGTAAGAACTTAAGGTCAGTTCCCACTGAAAGAGCAGCAGCCGGCAGGGCATTTTACCTAGCATATTGAATTTTATCTACAGTGAGACAAGATAACATTTCAGTTGAGGGTAAAGAACATAGCCACGCCGCGGCTGTTGAACTGTCATTCTATCCTATCAATTGGAATTTTATCTTATGTGACTGTAGATAAAGTTCGATATGGTAGGTAAAATGCCGCGCGCTGCCGGCCGCGGCCGCTACTCCTTCAGTGGGAATTGACCCTTAAAGTGTCAAGGGCACAGAACGGATGCGCATTGAGAGTTTAAGAGTATTTTGCAGGATTTCGACAAAATTGCCTCCGAGTATAAGAAATTAGAAATGAACTACTCATCATTGCTGAGGACAGCCAGAGCAGAGGTTGAGAGAAAGACACAAATTATTACAAGCCTCAACACTGAGTAAGCATTCATATTTTTTAAAATTATATAAGTACTTTTACATATTTCAAAAGATAGAATTAAAGGAAGAAAGTGTTATTTGAATTGAATAATCTTAAATATATATATATTATATAATCTAACCAAAGGTCGCACAAAAGAACACACTTTTTCTTTAGTGATGCAATTTGCACATGTTAATTATTATTTCTTTTTATATTATAGAAAGTTAACCATAGTGAAGTTGGCAAGCATTGTATAAGTATTGTGGATGCACTAAATTACTGATTATGCATCAATTTTGTTTTGTGAGGAGATTTAAATTATCCTTTATCTATCTGTTGAAATAAATTCATACATAAACTCACGACCGTAATCCCATTCGAGGTGATCAGAACATTGCTACAACTACCAACTTTCTGTTTAAAAATGTTTTAGTAGCAATGCTCACAAAAACAGCCGAATTGAGATATTATTAAGGAGATAGTGCCAATTAAGCAACTGTACCTTGGTGATACCTTTATTGTGGCCTGCCTGCCTTGAAAGGTATGCAAGCTGTATAAAACATCTTAATTCTTGGATTCCTTATTAGTTCAATTTTTAAATAATGAAGATTTGTTACTTATTTAACAAAATGCCTATGGTTTAAATTATACTTTCAAGTTTTCAACCCATCTTTATCAAATTTTTAACACACTTCTTTTGCAATCCAAAAAATACGAAGTTCATTGTCATCATCTTGAAGCTACGATCTTGTCGATGAAGCATTTGCCAATCCAGTCTATTCCGCTAGTGTCTTTAGTTCTTGATACGATACGACGAGGTTCATATAGACAATAAAAAATATTTAACACATACAACATTTTACTTTACAGGAAAGACATGATGGTTCTTAACTCAATTCAAAATTCAACCAAAATAATTTTAAATATCAGAAGAAACATGACAAAGGAAAGACCAAATACCTTCAAAAGTAATAGAAAGGATAATTCTTCTGACTTTGGTAAAGGAAATAAAAATATGGACTTGTCTGAAACTAAGAAACGCACTTCTGAGAGGTAAAATTGAAATTATTCGTTTCTTAATATACATTCGGGGCATGCATGTTGTGATTAATAATAATTAATTTAGTTCTCTGGTAAAAACAATATTTTTTATTTATTAGGTCTGAGGATAATCGAATGGCTTCAATAGATACGGTTTCCAGCTTGAATACAGACGAAACGAATGTAGATAGCAGGCCTGGAAAACTAGAGGGATATACTGAGAAAAATAATGAAGGAAAAGAGAATATTACAAAAGTGAAATCTCGAGCTTTAAGCATAAGGAATAGACGAAAATCAATGCCAGCTGCTGGGTAAGTTGAATTTATGGGTAACATAAAATATGCCACCACAGGTCACAGATTACAATAATAAATATTTCGAAGTATTGAGCGTTTTTCCAAAAATTTTCCTGAAAATCGCTATATGGCGCCACTGAGCTTTCAAAATGTTGGTTCTTAAAATAAAATAGATAAGATCATCATCGTGAGCCTATACAGTTTTAAACTTAGAGTCTACCCATCAAACCGAACAACTTTTACTATGGGAGCAAACCGATCGAAGCAAAAAGAAAATCTGCTATTGCATACATTTGAGTCGAGTAGGCGTTGCAGTTTAGTATGGAACAGCTGATTTTATTTTTGCTCCGATCGGTTTGCTCACATAGTATAAGTTGTTCAGTTTGATCGGTAGATTCTTAGAAGGATACTAATGATATCAAATTCACCCTGCATATGTCCCACTTTAGGGCACAGGCATACCCTCAGGGAGGTGTATGGGCGATAGTCCACCACGCGTGCCCAATGCGGATTGGTAGACTTCACATACACATCGGAATTTCTTCTTCAGCTAATGCAGGTTACCTCACAAAGTTTTTCTGACGAGAAAAGATACTTGATCGAAAAGATGCGAATATATCTTAAAATTATAATGTACAATTTAATTATTTATGATTGAATTGCATTACATGTTTTCTATGGAGTGATTAACAACACCATCTGCAAAAAACGCTCAATAACAATCAATGCTTTAAAATTTCAGTATGCAATTCGCAAAGTTTAGTTCAGATGAAGAATTCGAAGGAAACTATTCAGGAGGAGAAGCCATTCACAAAGAATGGCCAGCAAGAGATGATAACATCAGAAGAGCGTTTGATAGAGTTTACCATGACAAACATGGCCATAAAGTATCAGAAACATCTGGTATTGATGATAAATACTCTAGCTATCATGAGTCCTCAAGAGAAACAAATTACAAAGGTAAACCTAACAGATACAGTGATAGATACAGAAACAGAGATAAATATGATCTATCTCAAAGACATAGAAAACGTTTTAGTCCTGACAGACAATCCAGACCAGGTCAAAGAGATCGTTCTGATGATAGATTACAAAGAGCAGAATATGGAAGACACCGAGTTTTAGAGAGTCCTCCGCCTGACAGATATGAAACTCAACGTAAAAATAGGGATCGTCGATCTAACCATGAAAGAGAACATCCTTTCGATGAAAGACAGAGACACCGCCACGAAAGACATGCAGTCAAACATAAGAATTTAAGTGATTATGATGAACCAGCTACTAAGCGTGTCAGGACTGAATCGCTTGGCAGACCAGTTGAAGATATTAGGTGGCACACTGAGATTGATAACGCTGAAGATCCTGCAATAACAAAAATGGTCGAAGATTATCATACTTCTTGTCAATCTCCAGATTATATGCTTGCTGAAGCACTTTCTACCCAACCAATCAAAGGTAAGATTTTTCCTAGCAACTAATAATATATTGTTAAATAAAAAGTAAATTGTAATATTTAACACATATTTTTAACGTCCACAGAAATAATGAATACTGCAACAACACCACTTGAAGACCCTAGAATTGCTAGCAAAAAATATGTCACTTACAATGAAGATGGAAAAGAGGTATTATCAACCCTAACCGGTAGAAATATAGATTTAATAGTGGTAGATAGGTCGAAATGGGATATCGCTAAAGTGGATGTACCAGACGCCTTACGACGACCGCCGCAAGACACGGATGAGATCGTAAAACAAATGTACATGGACATCGATAATCCAGCCTCAAATATGTCAATGGAATCGGGAGAAATACACTCTGAAACTAATGACGTACCCCTGGGCGACGTCGTTACAGAAAGCTTATTTAATGATTACGAAATTGAGAGAAATACTCGTAATGAACAAACAACCGTTGATGAGAAAGTAAAACGTACGCAAAGTTCGAAACACGAAAACCCTCCAAAACCTTATAAATACAAAATACCAAAAGTAAAAGTAAAGGACAAGTCGCTTGAACCGCCTGATCCGCAAAAGCCTCTGTCTAAACTAATAAAACAAATGAGTGATGAAAATACTCCCCAAGAACATCTCAAGAAGAACAAACCATGTAATTCTAGGAAAACTAGACATATAGATTATGTTCAATCTGAAGACATACAAACTTTTAGTGGGGAAAATGTTCAGAAACATAAAAAAAATACTGATCCAGTGGTTGAAGCAACGTCTTCATATATACCAGAGAGAACATTAACAAATAGGGAGATCGTTGAAGGTGATTTAGAATTAAGTGATGAGAATAGCGACTATGTAGCAAAACCAAAGGTGATTCCGAGCAAAGTTGTACATAAATCAAATGATATTCATAAGAATGAAAAAGAGACTGTAGTAAAGGAAATTCTCGAAAACGTAGTAATAGATAAACTTGCTTGTCAAGATAGTTCTGATAATCTTAAGAATGACAAAGTTAGTATTTGTGTTGAAGTTGAAAGAACAGTTACAGAAACAGGTGATCCAATTATTGAGACCAACAAGAAAAAGAAAACTAAACGAAAAACTAAAAAAGACAAAGGAACAACTAGCAAAGAAATTGAAAGTGCTGAATTGGACAAAAAGAAAAGACCAAAGAAAGAAAAAGAAACGAAAATAAAAGATTTAAAGCCTAAATTTAGTGATCTATTTGGTGACAGTAGCACTGTTGATTTAATAACACCTGATGATTTAGGTATTCCGGTACCAGAACAGCAATTTCAGTCTTCTAGAACATACATACCTATTTTTGAAGATGCACAAGATGCAATTGATGTCAATGTGGATAAAATAGAAGAAATTGAATCAGTATTACCGAAAGTAGATACAACGGAAGTGGATGTTTCTCCAAACATTAACAAAGAACAGCTTAACTTTGTAATTGACAGTGTCAACAAAGTTAACTCAGAAAGCACACAGGGAACGATGATTACAAACAATGAAGCAGAATTCGTTCCTACTGAAATTATCAAAACAGTTGATAATAATGTAAACATCGAACCTCTATGCAAAACGTCAGATATTGTAAAAACTATAATAATATCAACTGGTGTTCAACCTTTAACCGTACACGATAGCGATGTTAATTCTAATTTAGAGCAAATTAATATAAATCTTCTAGATAGAATAGATAACCCTGAACCACAGGACGTGATTTTGTCTAAATTACGAGAAGTACAAGCTTTGGCAACATCGACACCCCATAAGAATCTGCTCATAAATAATACTAATACAGACATTACAATAGCAGAATCTAATTGCAATACCAGTGATAGTAGGATCGTAAGAAATGATGCTTCGAGCACGATTGACCAGTCATCGGCGTCTATTGGATTAGATTCTCAAACTGACGATACAGATGTTCCTGACGTGAGAATATTCGTGAGGAGACGAAGAAAAGTTATGAAGAAGTGATTTCAATTCATTTATTATAAGTGTTTATGGAGCAATATTTTGATATTAAAACATATCATGTTGTTATTTTTTAAGTAAATATGCTGAAGATTTTTTTACCGAGCACTAAATAGCACATAAGTACAGGAATATAAGTATTTGTACCTCGTACATATCCTTTGTAAATATTGTAAATAAAAATAGATCTTGCACGAATGCAAGATTGTAATTTATAAGTTCCTGGCTGTAGTTTTTCATGCGACGTCTTTTTTCGAATGGAAAAACCAATGGCAAAATGTTGGTGAGCGTTGGATGCAGGCAATGCAACGATGTTTTATTTTAACGTTACAGCCATTAACTTACTAACTGATGGACGCCAGGTCTGGTATAAAATTCGCGAAAAAAGTGTCCCAGACTAACCTACATAAACGTAATTACGTTATAGTAATATAAACCAACTAGTCCGTTTGTACTTAAAATAGGCTTCGGGCACATTATAAGAAAGTGTATCTTGTATTACACACAGTATGGATACTCACTGCCTCCTACCGACTTTTTACCTCATCCTTTGGCTGATCCGTGGTTCCTCTTAACCAAATGCGTATTCCTGTTTCGCTCGCACATGCGTATCTCTACTTTTAAATTTTTCCCATTGTATGAAATGACAGCTATCAGCTGACAGTGTCCAAGGTGTCGGGTAAAATCGGTTATGTTCGTAAAATAGAAATAGAGTTAACCCGCGACCTCGTCTGCACAAATTATATACCAGATTGTGGTTAAACTTGAAATTAATTTTTAATTTTGTTTGTGTAGTTTTTACATCGATCAAAAGACGAATGGCGCCTAATTGTTACTCATTATGCCTTTTGTTACTCTTGGTTCTGACACTTGAGCGCGGACCCGACCTCCAGTAGTTTGGTAAGTCAATGGTTACAGCAGACCGTGAGATAAGAATAGCAGAAACGTAGCTCGTCCAAGGCAGAAACCCAATGAGATGGCCGAAGTTTATGTTGATGCATTTTCTTGAAATAATACAGATTGATTTATTCCCATAACAGTCTTTATTTTCCTTATACGTAAATCTATTATGTTACAGTTAGAACCTGAACCGATGTGTTGTATATACTATACCTATTCTGTGGTAAATTGGCTAAGTGTACCGACACACCTGAACGTACGGCGCCGATCGTTCGGTTGAATATCGCAGTTGTGTCGCTACCCTAACTGCTTAAACGCCAATCATACTTTCAGTGCAAACCATTATTTTTCCAGATCCAGCTTCTAACTGTCACATCTATATTAATAAATAATGAATTCTGTACGTTTCATAATATCAATAAATAAGGAAATATTACTAAATTTCAAGTATTTACTACAATAGTCAGACCAAGAAAAAAATACATACTGCCGAACATAGAACCTCCTTTTTTGAAGTCGGTTTAAAATGCACGTTTATGAAGTTATTTTATAACTAAAGTGGACCTTGCATCAACAATTTATATAGGGTCCTTCTTAATATGCTGACACTTTTTTAGAGGACGTTCAGACCAAACTGAACAACTTTCTCGATGGGAACTGTTCCATACTAAACTGAAATCTTACTCGACCCAATTGTATGGGACAGCTGATTTCTTCTTCGCGATTTCGACATTGGTCCCATAGAGAAAGTTGTTCAGTTTGGTGGTGTGATCATCCTCTTAAAAAACTGTCAGCATATTAAGTTGGACCCTGTATACTATACTCGTATACAGGGTGTTAGAGTAAACAGTTGCATTACTTTAAGTGTTGATTGTATTCATGATACTGAACAACTTTCCCTAAGAAACCTATAGGAAATACGTAAAAAAATTTGTGGACTTCCCATACTAAATACAATCAGCTGATCGGAACTTTTGTATGAAAAGTCGAAATTTTTTTTGCAAATTTCCATAGAATCCTTTAGGAAAGTTGTTCAGTATCATGGGTACAATTACCCCTTAAAGTAATGCAACTGTAACACCAGTATTTTGGTCCATGTAATGGACATTATTTTCCACATCGATGCCATAGGTACCTACTCTCGAATATTACTATTCCCGAACATGGTTTCTTGGTCAACGAAATCAACAAGATTTATAATTGTGAAATTATTGACGTAGTAAAGTCATGACATTACTTTTAGTCTGTGTTTCAGTTTGAATGGTACTGGTAATTACATTCGAGTTCACAATAATTGTTGATATTGTCTGAAGTTTTATTAAACAAATACTTAAAAAAAATTTATTATGGAATGAACAGGGTGTCCATTTTATGGAAAGTTAGGGAAACTCGAAGCTCAGGGACACCCTGCTGAAGTAGATTAGAGCCACGAACTAGGGTGCGTCCAAATCTGGCGAACCGCAGCTCGCGAGCTGCGAACGCTCTGCATGCCAGCCGTTACTGCAAATTGTTTGGTGCGTCTCTTGAGCGCAACTCATGAGAGGCTTGTATATAGTGAGCGCGCGTGCTTACAGCTCCGTGCGCTTTCATACTGCGAGCCTTAGTTGTTTCGGAAGTAGGTACAGCGCACGGCTCATGCACCGCTCGCGATCGCGCGCGGGCAGCGTAGCAGCGACGCACGATCATAAAATGCACGCGTGCAGCTCGCGGGCAATTCGCGAGCTGCGCATTCGCCAGATGGGGACCCACTTTTAAATAGGATGCATTTAATCAACAATTGGAAAAACAAAACCTAATTAAATGTTGAAACATTATCGGCACACTAACGTTTAGCAGCAGTCTTAAAAAATTTAATTATTACTTACAACTAATAACAAATAGCTTACATGACATTTATCTACCATTTTATATTATAACACTATCTATATTACTATGACACAATTTATTTAAAAGTTTACATAACACTTATATTAAGGGCCTATTTCACCACTTTTGGATAAGTTCTTGCTAGCTTACCTGACAGTCAAATGATCAAGAACTTATTCAGAAGTGGTGAAAAAGGACCTACTCTTAACACAAACATATCACTTGTAAATAATTTGAAAAGGAATGTCACTATGTTAATCACTGATGCTATAAGCATCCTCTGGTATTTGATAACGTTCCTATAATATTGTTCGTACTAGGTAGTACATCGTTACTTCCGGAGGAGGTACCCGGACTTCGTTTGCTAACTTTTTTGATAACGATGGGAGTTTGTTCGCTGATCTCGGAGTGGGGGGTGACGTGTTGGAAGCACACGGCAGACGCGTGGCCGGACCGCATGGATGTTAGCGGAGTGCCGCTTTTCCACGTGTTCGTTGTGGGGTCGTAAACTTCTACAATGTCTAGGAATGAGGTACCGTCGTAACCGCCTGTTGAAGATTAAGGAATGCTATTTGAACTATTCTTGTAAGTTTACCTAGAAAGGGGTCATAAAAAGAAAAACGCCGCGCAGGTTACCCAGGCTAGGAAACTAAGTACCTACGCTGGTCAATCTTCGTTCGCGCAGACTTTCGGTACTCAACCATTTGGGCGGGGTACATTACCCGCGGAAGAATCGGCCCGACGGCCGATGGGGCCGAAAAGTTCCATAGCGGCGACCGCGTACCGGAAAGCGCACCGACAAGCTGGTGAAGGTGGCGGGAACCCGTTGGATGAGGGCAGCGCGGGACCAGTCGTTGTGGCGATCCTTGGGGGAGGCCTATGTTAAGCAGTGGACGTTCAAAGGCTGAGATGACGATCGTATAGTATAGTGACGTACCCATAGCGAACAGCTTGTTGTCGAGCACGGTGAGAGAGAGTGCGGAGCGCGCGATCAGTACGGGTGCGGCCGGCTCCCATACGTCCCGCTCCGTGTCATAGCGCTCTACTGACGCTAGTTGCTGCGACCCGTCGTAACCACCCACTACGTACACGTACTGGTTAAGTGCTGCTACACCTGTGAAGGTCATACGTGAAATGTTATTTAAATATTGAATGAGGCGCATTCCAAGGGTAGAAAAAGAAAAATCTGAAGACGGCTGTATGAATCTTTCAATTTGGAGGTAACAAACGACCGAGAGCGTGTTGGAAACGTTCAGTTTATTTTTCCATACAGATTTTGCTAAAGCATCCGTTATAATTTTCATTAAAATTACTTACTAAGAGAGCTACAACTCATTTTGATATACAACTTTTCGCATAAGTTTTCTCTTCTCATAAAAACACAAAAACAGAAGCTGTTAATTTGTAAGAATAGTAAAACATTTGCGTATTTCAAAATGTTGCATCAATCAATCAAATCAAATCAAACCACTGCTGGGCTGCATAGGCCCCAAATGTTGCATACTAATATAATTTAATTATCGATTCTGTACAAGTTGTTATCAAGTATTTCATACATTTGTTGCGAGATAGTCCATACGGAAGAGAGCTAGCGACTCAATCACGAGGCGGCGGTTCGATTCCTGGCATGTACCACTAAGTTCTTCGGAATTTATGTACGGTTGTATTTATCATTATCACTAGCTCGGCGGTGAAGGAAAACATCCTGAGGAAACCTGCATATCCGAGAATAATAAAAAATAGTTCGGATGTATGTGTAAAATATGGGTGAGCTTGGGGCGAACACAAAAGACCAGCGATGGTCGCAGTGTTACATAACGACCCTTGCTTGCAATAGCCCAGCCAACAATAATCATAATATATTTGTTAGTATTGTGTATTGCTAGAAACCGCACCTATTATAATTTTTGTTTATTACACGAACAAGATCCAAAAGCAGGACATGTAACGCATTTAAGTTTGCACCCTGTGTAACCTACCGGCTCCGCTCCTGGCTACAGCCATGGGCGCGACCTCAGTCCAGCAGTTGTTCTCCGGGTGGTAGCACTCGACGGTGTTGATGCGCCGAGCGCCGTCGAACCCGCCCACCGCGTACAGCAGCCGGTTTACAACCACTACGCCGACGCCGAGTCGCGCGCTCCTCATCGGTGCTACTGACGTCCAAGTGTCCGTTTCTGGGTCATAGCTGTGACAATATACACATTTATACTATGTTGACATTTGTAAGAAACTTTAAATTCCATGCTACGACAAAAAAATAGTATATTGTTTTGTCAAATGTTTTGTTCGGTGTGCAGTTTCTATGTTGGTCTCATAGAGAACATTGTTCATTTTCATGGTCTGATCTTCTTAAAAACTGTCAGCATATTAAGTTGAACTCTATACCATTTTTTAAGTTTATTTACTTAGATTATACGATTAAAAAAAGTTTCATAAAAATCGGTCCCTTTGTGTGATGTTCGAATAAACAAACAAACACAGACAAGCAGTAAATAAATCGGTGATTTGGAGTCAGGGACACCTAACCGTATCGTAAATTTTTTTAAATATCTTTTATGTTCAGACGCACTTCTGTTGCAGTTTTATGTGAGTAGTGTAGATATTTAAAATTTACAAGCAACTTAAAATTCTATACTATGACTAGAAACATAGTATACAGAGTATAAGAGAAGCGCTTCCGAAAGCTCAAAGGGTTCACCCCTTCAATATGAACAACTTTTTGTACTGGCCAACTTCATAGTTGATTTTTTTTTGAGTTCTCAAAGTTAGTCCCATAGTAAAAGTTGTTCATATTGTACTATCACCCGTTTGAGTTATCGGACGCGCTTCCCCTACACCCTGTATTAGGTTAGGGTTAGGTTAAAAATTCATACCATTCTACGGATTTGTGATATTCAGATCCAGCTGAACCGCCGACCGCGTAGAGTAGTCCGTCCATCACCGCTACCCCTACCTAGAAAAAATATTAATCCTTTTGTGAATATTTAATCAAAAAAGGCTTGTCGATTTTAACCACGTCTAAAAATTTGTGTATTTTGGGAATTCTATTTAACGTATTCCACCATAACAAATAGTGCAGTTGACAATAATTATATTTACAAGTCATTTATGCAATCGTTCCACTTTTTATCCTAAGCCTTGACAGATAGATAGTGTCATTCAACCCACTACAAGTTATTGGTTATGTGGACGACACTAGCGGTTCCGAACCGCAGTGAATTATGTTAAAAGTTTTTTATTGTATATAATAAAATCGTTTAAAAAAGGAAATGAGCAACATTATCGATCATGACCATATGCCTCGGTGTAGAAATAGGACTGCAGGGCCGCCTGTGTTTTATGGCCGGGTTGTAAACATCCAACCACATTATAAACTTGGTACTACTGGACTATTTTTATAGATGACCTACCCTATGCCTCGGTGTAGACATGGGACTGCAAGGCCGCCAGTGTTCTATGGCCGGGTTGTAAACATCCACCCAGTCGCTGTCGTACGACGAACCGGGCGAAGTGTTACGTCCTCCGACAGCGTAGAATAACCCCTGAAAAGATTATTGTTTAAGTACGTATATACGAACGCATTATTCTAAACACTTGTCACTATTATTCGGATCTCCACAAAACGTTTTCCGTTCCGCTAGAGGCCTTAGGCTCAGGCCAATATTTTCTATGAAAAACGCGAGTGCCCAGCTCTCCGGAAAATGCGTGCATGTGCCGTATTTTCGATTAAAAAGAATTAGTAAAAGTACTTTTATAGATTTTTTAAAATGATTTCACTAGATAAACTAATGGTGAATATGTGAGTAAAATACGTATTTTATTGTAACTTGTATAAATCTTGTAGAAAAACGAAAAATAAGAGTCCCCTTCCCAAGTAATTCCGGGATGGTCCCTTAAACATGGACCTTCAGACCATTAAATTAAACAACTTTTCCATCATAAAGAGATGATTTGAGTTTAAATATGAGCCATGATGTATGGAACAGCATTTTTTTGCGATTTCAATGTTGGCTCCATAGTGAAAGTTCCAAGAAAGAAAGCTTTGTGGTCTGAAGCACCCCGTTTTAGATGTAACGCATATGCACGGTGGGGGCGACCAGGCGTGAGTGGCCTACAGCAACCTACGCCACTGCAGAAACACAAATTTTTCATCCTCCTTCCCAATAACTTTATCTGTCCATTGGACCCATTTAGGTTGGACGCCCACAAATATTGCATCTCTATTAGAAATTACCTTTAGAAAAGCAGCACCGAGTCCAGATCGGGGTACAGTAAGCCTCGGCAATGTAGTCCAACAGTTATCATCCAAGTTGAAAGCTTCGAACACGTCTATGGAATGTCTGAAGTAACCGCCCGCCACGTATATTATCCTAGGAGTATTCGGCCTTCGCTCTTTTACTACTGGCTTTTTGTGTAACGTTAGGTCCTGGAAAAGAGTTAAAGTAGTCAGACCAAAATTTGTTTTGATGAAGACTTAGCCGTGCAGAGCGGTGATAGCTCATACGGATGAGAGCTAGATATTCAATCACTAGTTCTATTCCTGGCATGTACGATTAAGTTCTTCGGAATATGTACGGTTGTATTTATCATTATCACTAGCTCGGCGGTGAAGGAAATCATCATGAGGAAACATGCATATCCGATTTTGAAAAGAAAATACCATAAGCTCGGAGGTATGTGTCAAAATTTAAAAACAAGCTTTTATTAAGGTTTATATTGAGGCGATGCACTTGGAGTGAATATAGTTCGTATGGGTCGATTCTAATAAAAGTAACTAGTATATTATCGCTAAAATATATAACTTTACGAATTACTATGTTTTCAGTTCAAAATATATACAAAAAATTGATAATGTCATAAAAATTTTTATACCGCCGAACTTGCCGGCAACATAAAAACCAATAATACAAATACCACAGTATCAAGAATACATCGCGGTACACAAATTTTGCAAACGACATCCTTTGTCTCTCCTGCTCTAACATAAATGTTACCTTACCTGAAATATTTTAGCAAGGTATTCTCTACAGGCGGGCACTTTCTTGAGAACAGCGCATGTGCTCATCTGCTCCTTGAGGAAGCTAGGCGTCAGGTACTGGCAGCGCACCGCTTGAAGGATGTGCTCCATACGGGAATGCCGCCGGTCCTCGTCGAACGTTACCTTTTGAACCACAAATACTGTTAAGAAAATTTTTTTACCCACAGGATATATTTTGCTAACGGAATCGCATGGGAGACTATACAACGTGTTAATGAATAAAAGCAAAACTAGAAAGTAGTTTGTTTAGAATCGAGAGCAGAATCGAATTATCATGGTTTCAACAAAGGTTAAATTTTTTCAAAAAAATAAATAATTTGTTTTAATAATTTAAAATTTACTGTACTCTATGTCAAACCACCGCACAGGTACACTCACGCTACTTACTACCAAAACAAGATTCTTAAAATGTATCCATGAGCACGCTAGCGCTTATTCATTGCTGAAATAATAAGAAATCGTTTTTGCATGAAAACTTAAAATGCGAATAACTTTAAATATTAATTAACAAAATAATGAAATTATTGTTTCAATCCAATTATTTCGTCAACAATTTGTTGGGGTGTATGAGGTTTTGCGCTTATTCATTAACACGTTGTATATTAGCCATGCAACAGATATGGCTTTGATAAGTTAATATGTCAAGATCAGCAACCTTTTTAACAAGGGTCAAACTTGTTGTGATTATAGTGCATACTTCAAAGAACAAATAATAAAATTGGTGAAGAGCGTGTTGGGCTCACGCTAAATTGAATGAAAAAACATTTTATCAAATTTGACTAACTTATGCTGTCCGGATTTTTTACTTCCCATGCAATGAAATGATCCTTACATAAAACTGAGTCAATCAGCATTAAAAAAAATGTAAATTTTAATGCATATTTATGGACAAACTCACACTTGACCAACGATCTACTAATGCCAAAATTGTGTTTACAAAAAAAGACCAAAGGGTTCCTAAAACAGTTTGCCTGTATCTGCTATGGTTTTGGATACTATACCCCATACTGTCCTTGTTTAATAGAAAACTGTGTACGGAAACCTCGGAATAATGGAGAGCGGCGAAAAAAATGGGTGAACATTTTCGTATTGAATGTAACTTTCAGAAGGTTTCATAAAAGGTTCTGCCCTGGACAGGTAAAACCCTAATTTGACTCCACAAAAAAATATGATAATATATCTGAAACTTAATAATTATTCATTCCAAACTCACCCAACTCAATACTGCATTATAGACTTCTCTTTCTTCTCTCACGTTCAGTTCGTCTTTACGTATCAAGGATATTAGTTCTGAACAGGTCAATTGTAGAAATTCTTCTTCTTTGCAAACCTGAAACATTAAATCCGTAACTTCGATTATGTACGCAACGAGTTTGGAAAGAAACTAAGCCGTAGGCATAAGCTAATGGATAGGCGAGATGGCTAGAAAAGTATGGTAGGATAAGATTAAGTAATGCAGATTTATACGAAAACGGGAAAATGGGATCCTATTCATATGCCTACGCAACGCTGCACTGTCCGTCCATCCGTCCGTCCTAGCTTCAGAGGGCTATATCTTCTGAACCATAATAGGTAGCGGGTTGACATTTTTACAGAATATGTATCATTATTCTGTAAAAATGTGGGTATCATTATTCTGTAAAACCCTTGATGGGTTGACATTTTTACATATTTGATGAGAAATAATAAAAATATAAAAAAGTAAGGGGGTCCCTCCCTATACAAGAAACGTGTTTTTTATCCAGGTCTTTTGTTTCTACTCTATTGTAAAAACGGAAATACATACAAGCGCGAATTACTATATTCATACTCCATGTCTATGTCGGGCTTGCGCAAAGGATCCCGGAATAAACAAAAATTGTTGGTAATATTGTACGGTGGTTGGTACGCAGCCCTCCGTGCGGGAGTCCGACTCGCATTTGGCCGTTTTTTTAAGTATATTAAAATAATGATAATTTACCTCAGTGAAATGTCTCTCGATGAACTGATTGGCTTTCTGCTTGAGGTTAGCGCAGCCGTGTTGTTCGGCGAAGTTGGCGATGCCGATCGCGTTGGAGGGGTCCAGCTGTCGCTCGAGGAACGCGCAGCACGCTTCTATCACGTTCGATATCTGCGTGCAAATAGCTAAAAGACGTGTAATTCGCTTACATGGTATACGTTGACATTGATTGGTTACTAACATAAAGCTAGAAGAAACACCGGAGGAAATACTGGAGGGTTATTGTGTAAGTTTTCGATTATATCGTTTAGAAGTATGACTATATTAGGAAATTTTAAAGTAATATTTTGATTCTGTGATCATCATAATCATTGTTAGAAATTAATTAACTAAATAAGATTCAGATTTAGAAAAGCCAAAAAAAGCCATGTCGGTTTGATACCGATTGAATCGGGTAATTCCAAATAGTGCGATTTTGGAAAGTCACACGTTCAAATCAGCAGTAGAAAAAGACAAAATTACTATGTATATTATGCATGCATTATTCGAGTGTTGTCAAGGCTCAAATCGTTATCGCATTCCATGAGGTAAAAACCAAAATTTCGGTGTCGGATCCTACTAGAGAGCACTAGTGAACCAGAGAATTGTGTCTCGTTTAAACAGAATTACCAGCAGAAAGTAGTTAGAAAGATGAGTCTCTGATTTGTCTTCCCGCTATGAAAGCATTCGAAACATGAACACTCGGTTCGGTCGTTCTAATAAGTTCATGGGATTCACAACAACATTCACAAAGACATTTTTATCTTTTTGGCTTACGTAAAATAACAAAGATAAAGACACATCTAATTTTTATAGTTTACTCGGCGGTGGCATGCGAGGCCTACTTGATAAGAACAAAAACTAAATTACGCTGTTATTAGTCGCAGATTTTTATTTGAACTAGGTGTTTAAACTCGTCCACCCTGTATAACTCGCTATATATATAATAAAGGGGTCAATAGGTGTATAATATCGACACTTATTATTTCAACGGTAATTTAATAACTCTACAACGTGTTAATTAATAAGCACAAAACCTCATATACCCCAACTGATTTATAACAAAATAATAAGATTAAAATAATAATTTCATTGTTTTGATAGTTAAATTTTAAAGTTATTCGCATTTTAAGTTTTCAGGCAAAAATGATTTGTTATCATTTCAGCAATTAATGAAACCGCTAGCGTGCTCGTGGATACATTTTAAGAATCTTGTGTTGGTAGTAAGTAGGGTGAGTGTGCCCGAGCGGTGGATTGAGATCGAGCTCAATAAATTTTAAATTTTACAAACTATTTAGGTATTAAATGTTTTGAAAAAAAAAACTTTGTTGAAAACATGATAATTCGATTCTGCTCTCGATTCTAAAAACAACTACTTTCTAGTTTTGCGTTAATTTATTAACACGGTGTATATTGACATATCGTATTGACCCAGTCGATCTGGCTTCAGGCTAAGTGAACCAGATTATATTGAATTGAACACCGTACGTTAATATGCGAACAAAATAACGCAAAATCATTGTGACTTGCTGCTGAAGTACCTACCAAATTATACAGTCACAAACAAACAAAATTTTCATTATTATTAGTCTTCATTTTAAATGTATGACTACCGGCAGGTATTTAAATATTTTATTGAAATTATGACATTACAATAATTTAATAAAATTTGGACTAGTAATATTTGAAAATGTAACTTGCTAATCGGTGGCCTAGAGCGCATCTTGGACACTTAGCTGTCATTTCATACAAATGGGAGAAATTGACAAGACGATAAGGTAAGCATGTGCGATACTGAGTGAGTGCGACCGAGACAAGAATACGCCGTTGCCTACATTTTCCAACACGCGTCCTGCCAGAGGGGGTGGTACTAGATACTCTTTCTTATAGTGTGACTACGGTATCTACAAAACGGTAACTTTACAGGAGTGAAATTAAACTATCTCGTAACAAACACAGTAACTAGGTATAAGAGGTTCTTTCGTCATACAGGCTTACTGCAAATCATATACATATTGTATAGAACTGAACTAGATATATAATCAACGCTCCAAAAATGGCAGATTCAAAAGAGCTACTAAGTAGCTCTTTTTTGTACTAGCTGACAGTAATCATACCAAATACGAATAAGTTCATGAATCAAAAACAACATAATCGTGCCACCCAACAGCATGCCATTGCATACTTGATTTGTGTGGGTTATGTGTTAGATTCGGACAAAAATTTGCTAAGATTTTGTCTGAGACTTGGAGTCTATATACAACGTGTTAATGAATTAACGCAAAACTAGAAATAAGTTTGTTTAGAATCGAGAGCAGAATCGAATTATCATGGTTTCAACATAGGGATTTTTTTTTCAAAATATTAAATAATTTGTTTGTAAAATGTACTGAACTCGATCTCATCCCACCGCTCGGGCACTCTCACCCTACTTACTACCAAAACAAGTTTCTTAAAATGTATCCATGAGAACGTTAGCGCTTTCATTAATTGCTGAAATGATAACCAATAATTTTTGCCTCATTACTTAAAATGCGAATAACTTTAAATTTTAAGTATCAAAATAATGTAATTATTGTTTCAATCTAATTATTTTGTTATAAATCAGTTGGGGTGTATGAGGTTTTGTGCTTATTCATTAACACGTTGTATAGTATTTAAGGTCAATGCTGCAAATACATGTTAACACTACAAAACAAGGAACACTTAAAATCTGACAGCTAAGTGTTTAAGATTGTAACGCCATTCTTTCAGGGCCTTTGAACAATTTTTTTTAAAAGAAAGCGCCTTAATGAAAGATAAATACTAGAGTTTACCCACGACTTCGTCCGCACGGATTCCCGTCATCGTAGCGAGATAAATAATATACCAGATTTTAAGTATAATCATAAGCTTTTAAACAAAAAAAGTTTTATCAAAATCAGTCCAGTAGTTTTCACATGATGCGCAAACAAACAGAGACAAAAATAAGAAAAATTGTGATTTGGAATCAGGGACACCTAAAAATCATATCGTATATTTCTTTTTTTAATATCTTTAATGTACACACTTCTAATACAGTTTAATAATAATAGAGATTAAATACAATTTTTACAGTGTATTTATCGGAACTTCAAAGGTCAAAGTCCAAAGATTTAATTTCATACTGCAAACATGCATGACTAATCACAAATTATGTTATAGTACCTTATCTACAACGGGTTACAGTTTAGATAAAAGAATTATTTCGTCGGCGTCGTCGTGACGTCGAAGTTATCATTAAGACGTATCCCCCACTGAACGACCTTGACCCTTTCAGAACCGCGTCTCCTCTACTAAACTACGTCATTTTAGTAGGTATTTTTGACTAGCTTGTCCTTCATTGTGTCACCGTGGTGCCTTCTAATCCAAGGAAACCAAATTTGAAAAGCTTTCTTATTATTGCGAATTCTTATTCGCACCAAATTTTAAAATGATCAAATAAATCATTAAAAAAGGTCATAATATTGTCAACCTACAGTCAGTGCTTTAAATTTGTTTTTTCATAAATTTATTTGTAAGTCTTTATCAAATAACGAGAAGATAGCTTCTAAAAACCAGAAAAATATGGCCCGGTCCAGAGTTTACCTAGAGGGAGCGTCTTAATTTGAACACAAATCAAATCAGACATGAAAATTCATTTGGCTATACAGTACATTAGGGTAAACAGTTGCTTGTACTTTGTATATTTTGTTTTGTTTAAAAGAAGTGTGTTGTAGAGTTTCTGGCCGCATCTTCTCTACAACGGAACACCTTCCGACGCGGTGGTAGATTCAAAAACATGACGTCAAAAAGTTATCTATGTGATATTATTTTGAATAAACAATTTTGACTTGACTTTGACTTGACTTGTAACTTTTCATACAAACGTTCGATCAGCTGATAGCGTTTAGTACGGAAAGTTCAAATTTGTTTGCCAATTTCCTATAAGGTTTCTTAGGGAATTTTGTTCAGTTCAGTACCATGGGTACAATCACCCCTTAATCCTTTATCAGGTATAGCACATTTCATCGATCACATATATGTAACTGGCATTATACATAAAACTTTATATAGGGTCCTTATTAATATGCTGACACTTTTTTAAGGGGATGATCAGACCATCAAGCTGAACAACTTTCTCTACGGGACCAACGTCGATATCGCGAATAAAAAATCAGCTGTCCCATACATTTGGCTAAAGTAGGATTGCAGTTTTGTATAGAACAGCAGATTTTTTTTTCGTGATTTCGATGTTGGTCCCATAGAGAAAGTTGATCAGTTTGATGGTCTGATCATCCCCTTAAAAAAGTGTCAGCATATTAAGAAGGACCCTGTATAAGTCCCACTGCAGGGCATAGGCCTAATCTAAGGTGTATGGGCGTTAATCCACCACAACACGTGCCCAATGCGGATTGGTAGACTTCACATACGCAACAGAATTTCTTCTTCTGCGAATGCAGGTTTCCTCGCGATGTTTTCCTTCACCGTTTGTGGAGCAGTCGGTAATACATACTTACATAAGTTCTTACTATAGCAAAATTTTACAATGGCGGACGTGCCATTTTCCAACAAACGTAGCACCTCAATAAAATTAATAAAAACAATGATAAAGCTAAAAAGATAAAACATTGCTTGTTGAGTCATATGATAAGTTTGATACCGATTGATAGAGTTTTCTAAACACAAAATAAAAGGACACTGGGCAAAAATGTATGGCCACTGGTTGAAGAGCACGAGATATAATGAATAGTATCCATATTAGCATATGCTCACGATTATATTCCCCGAGGGGGTAGTAAGAGCTATTCTGAAACCTCAGAACGTCCACGTTTCACTAGTAGCACCGAAGCTCTGTCCAGTGAGACGGCTAGTGAGCCCGTCGCCACTTATAATGGACAGTGGTTACAATACATGCCTCGAAATTGAAGCATGCAGGTTTCCTCACGATGTTTTCCTTCACCGAAAAGCCAGTGGTGTTACAAATCGTACATAAATTCCGAAAAACTAATTGGTACGAGTCGGCCTGGACGGGGATCGAACCATCGCCTCCTGTGCGCCAGACAAGGTTACTCGCCACTGGACCACCACGGCTTATATGTCACTTCTCATCTATACGACACAAGAAATTCAAGCAGCAGATCAAAATAGCGGCGAAATGCTTACATTAGTATGCAAAAGCATCTAAAGAAAACACCCTGTAACTTTTTTTATCTCGAACAGATAGCACAAACAGAGAACACCTGCCTCATCGTCAAAATCATCCTCACACTGAACCTTTTTATACAGAGTCCTTCTTAATATTCTGACGGTTTTTTGAGGGGATGATCAGACTATCTTCCTAAGCTGCTAAACCCTACTTTTAAACCGATGATAGCCCATACGGAAGAGAGCTAGCGCCTCAATCATTAGGCAGCGGTTTGATTCCTCTTTCTTCTTCGGAATTTATGTACGGTTGTATTTATCATTTACTAGTTCGGCGGTAAAGGAAAACATCGTGAGGAAACTTTCATTCCCGAGAATGAAAAGAAAATCTGAGGTATGCGTAAAACATGGGTGAGCTTGGGGCGAACACAAAGGACCAGCGATGGTCTCAGTGTTACAATAATGACCCTTGCTTGCAATAGCCTAACCACAAATCAAAAACCCTAGTTGTGAGTTTGCGTTTGCAAGTCGTGTCTGTTGGTCGGAAAGAAGTGAATTAAGTTAAAAGCTAGCCTTCGATTAACATACCTGGAACATGGTGGCGGCTGGCAAGAGCTGGCACACTGTGACCTCCGTGATCCTGACCTTGCCAGTGTACATGAAGTAGACGAGCCAAGCCATGGCGGAGGGACACACGCCTTGCAGCCGCACTCTCGACATCTCGCTTTCTTTTAGACCGCTTGTGAACATCGCCTGCGGGAATGAGACGCAAGACGTTATTCTGTTAGAATTTAGAAAAACTTTGGGTTGAATGATATGTTTTAGTTAATATGACAGTTAAAGGTCAAAAAATACTTGTTGTTAGTTATCATAAACATACACTTCATTGGACACCAAAAGAAAATTGGTTATTTCATACTTTTTATTAGTATTGTGTCAAAATGGTACCATAAAAGTACTTTAATATATATTTGGAATCGGCTATTTACCAGCTATATTTATTCCCCCTCTCTTATTAGATTCGCAGTCGCCATATTAAAATAATTATACCCTATGCCACGCTCACAATTAAGACAAATCTAACGATATCTTATATGTTAGAATCAATCAAGCCGTTTAGGCTACAAGGCGTGATAAAGAAATAGACATACAAACATGCACTTGATACACTTGAAAAACGTTAACCCACTTCTGACGCAGTCGGGTAAAAACAATCAAGCGCATATACAAACAATAAACAAGAAGTCGTATGTACAAAAAAAACGTAAATTACCTTAAAGTATGGACTGCCAGCGGCTAGGACGACTTTGTGTACATGGAAGAGTTCGTTACCGACCTCGAGGACGACGTCCGTCAACATGTGGTGGGATCGCATCGTAAACATCATCTGGGGACAAGTCGCCTTTCATTAATCATTGATGAGGCTTTTATACAACCACATACGCGTATAGCATAGCGTAATAACAATATAGTGGAACAGCTCAGCGGTCGCGGCAGGTCAATCGAGCGCGGTGTGCGGGGGACGTGAGTACCCTAAAAGGCCTAATAAGCAGAGATTACATTACCTAACATGTCGGGCCCGATTCGGCATTCATTGCTTACTTTGATCACTACACTTTAAAATAGAGAGAACAAATCAGGCAATGGGTGCCGAAATCGGGCCCCACCAATTAACCAAATGAAATGAAATCTCTGAGTAGACGGGCAACTATCACAGGCTTTCTGTCAAGACCATATCGCAAAGGGAAGAGCGAAGGAGCAGGCTCTCCTTATTGGCTGAGTCCGGATTTGCGAACGTGCGATGGCTAAAGTATTTAGCCACCGAAATATTTTGCTAGATCTAGCCAAGAAGTGGCTAAAGTGGCAATACTGACGCGCGCAGACAGAGGGGGCCGGGACGCCTGCCGAGACCGATAAACTATTGCACTATATTGTTATTTATTACGCTGTACGTATAGTATAATATGCCACGCTGCTATTGTGCAAGTGGTTTGGTTTTCACTTTTGCTATCGTACAGGAGATCACGACATAGATTCAATTATTAATTAATTAACTTACATAGGTATGTATGCATGTACTACATTTAAAGCAAAGAAATGATTCATTAAATAACATACTCGTACGTTGATACGACACAGTTATAAAGGTAATTACAGTGTCATTCTCACTATGGTCATAGGGATGATATGGTCCTAGGGAGTGTCGATACGATTGCATTAAAGGAAAACCTGAAAACCGATTGTATAGAACATTGATAAGTCCACAGTTGACAGTATATGAGTTTTAACCTCTAGCACAGAATACATACTAGTACTATAGCCCTAAAATAGTAGGTACTTAGATCGGTTTGGGCAGAACCACAGAATAACTACTAGTACTATACCACATACTAGTACAACAGAATAAATACTAGTACTATAGCCCTAAAATAGTAGGTACTTAGATCGGTTTGGGCAAACCACAGATTAATAATAAGTTACTTGCAGAACTTTGAACTACCGAGTGATGGACAGAATTTTTTTTCGTGATTTCGATGTTGGTCCCACAGAGAAAGTTAAGTTAACTAAAAACAAATGTAATGGAGACTATAGAAAGTTATTTAAAATTTGTAAAATTTTACCGGCATCTCTTAAATTAAAATACCTACTGGCCATTAACAACCATAGCAGTCAAGACCATAAATCGCTGATATCACATAGCTACGGCACAAGATCCCTGACTACGGGCATGTTGTTTGTGACCCTAGCACAAACTATTACGGAGATAGAAGCCTTTCTAAACGCATACCTTATCTGTATACCATATATTATTAGGAATGAGTTGAATAAGAGTAGATTTTCTAGACTGTTAAAGAAATTCCTATTGGATAGCATTACCTAAAAACTAAGAATCTACCAAAATGTATAATGACAGGTACTTGCTTTATTGTATTGCAACGTTCGATGTACCTAAATAGACAAAATAAGATGTTAAAATAGCTTGAGTGTGATTGTAGCTCCCACAGACAAACCGAGCAATTGGTTTTGCGTGATTCATTGTTATAAGTGTTCAGTGTAACCTATGTAATAATAATAAATAAATAAAAAATAATAGTCGCGAGCATATACAGGGTGTAAGGAAAAGTATAATTAACCTTTAAACCACATATTCTACTCATCAAACTGAACAAATTTCAGTATTTGAGCAAACCTATCAGAACAAAAAGAAATCAGCTGTTCCTTACATTTGAATCGACCAGGCATTGCAGTTTAGTATGGAATAGCAAATTTTTTTTTTCGCTGGCATGTTTGCTCTAATAGTGAAAGTTGTTCAGTTCCTTTATATACATTTTTTCACTAGATGACATATTTCCTATCAAATACATTAACGTTGATAAATCATTAAAATTTACCGTTCTACGGCCAGATGATTTGTAGAATTGTGTGCCTACGTACATTTAATACCAACACGGCTTGTTCACCGCTGTGTCATGCCAACTCGCGGTTTTAACAACGATAAAATGGTTATTGCTCTTTTTTGGTTTATTTATATGAGCATGGATAACTGGTTGTTGTTTTAGTGTAGATAAGTATTATAAGATGTTAACCAGCGAATAATATATCTTATTCGTATGTGTTATCAATGAACGTGAAACATAAAAATGGTAGTCTATTTTTTATTCACAAATGCGTATAAATGTTATGGCAGTATGAAAGTATTTTGTCATATCCAAATTTCAAAATGTTCGATGAATAATGGCCATTTATGTATAATTTTATGCTCGCAAAGTCGATCATTCAAGCCTGATAACCTACAGTCGCCATGAGATATATCGTAGCATACAAGTTGTTCAAATATTTCTGAGCAATGATAATTTTCAATAAATTATTTACAGTAAATGTTACCAATTATATCTAAACATGTATTTTGTCATAAACATCTGAACAGCTAGTTTTCAATAATTTCTTTACAGTGTTATTTAAAATTGAAATGTATAACAACGGATTAAGGTATTTTTTCCTAAACTGCTCAGATTTTTATGATCACCTGACTGCGAATATATTTTTGATGTTCTAGGCATTACAATATTTTTTGATTGGTTATGCGAAAAAAAATTATAGAAAATTAGAACTGCTTAGAAATATTTAACCACCTGGTTTGCTATCATATATCTGATGGCGACTGTACTTCCCGTTGACCTAGAATCATGATAATTAGCAAGAAGCAAGGTCTTACAGCACAAGTAAAGGAAAAAAACAGAAAATCGTTAATTTATATAAGTTTATCAAATAAAACATATTATTTTGCGAATACGACAATACATTTGCAGTTGGTATTTACATAGATAATTAAGTCTTTAAGGAACCCTCAGGGCGAGTCCTACTAGCACTTGCCTGTTTTTTTAATTATTTCCCCACCCCAGACATGTAAAACTAGGACGAAACTCATCCCTTTCAAGTCTTCTCAAATTAGGCCGTGTATGTATGAGTGTGTCCCTTTTTAGGGTTCCGTACCCAAAGGGTGAAAATGGGACCCTGTTCATAAGCCTACGCTGTCCGTACGTCCGTCCGTCCTAGCTTCAGAGGGCTGTATCTTCTGAACCGTAATAGGTAATCAGTTGAAATTCACAGAATATGTATCATTGTATTGGATTTGATGAAAAATTATTAAAAAGAAACAAAAAGTTAAAAATTAAGGTGTGCCTAGGGCTTTAATTAATGTTTTTTCTTCTCGCTCTATCGTAAACACGGCAAACTCTACAAATTAACAACAAATAATAAATACAACAACTTTCTCCGAACCATTTGGCTCTAGTAGTTTTGCACTTTTGTATGGAACAGCAGATTTTTTTCGCGATTTCGATGTTGGTGCCATAGAGAAAGTTGTTCAGTTTTAGGTTTGATCCCCTTAAGTGTGGAGCGCGCTCCGTACAAACGAAGTCTGGTAATATTTTCAATACTAACCAATTAAAGTCAATCTAGAAACTAACCTCTATGTTTGTATGAAGTCATTCGTTAAAATGTATAGTTTTAAAGTTACAGTGCCTCAAAGATTTGCAGAAAAATCTTAAATGAATCCTCGTGCTAAAACTGTCTATTTTAACGAAAAACTGACTTCATACAAACATAGAGATTAGTTTCTAGATTGTTTCTGAAAAATGACATTGACTTTAATCGGTTAGTATTGAAAATATCACTAGAGTTTTTATGCAGCACGCATTTACGCATTTTGTGTAGTGGTACGGAAGACGGAACCCTCGGTGCGCGAGTAGCCCGACTCGCACTTGGCCGGTTGATTTATTTCTAAACAATTTGACCTATATAAACTGGTTCACCTATGCTAGTGGACCACGCTATGACCTCTCAATGAACATTATTTCGGGTAAGTTCAAATATGCTGTGAGTTAGAGTAATGACATTGCAAGTTACAATTCGTCATCAATATTCAAATTTCTGAATAATTATTGAATACACTACACATACTACATAATCTGAATAGCATACAAACGTGCATACAGTAAATAAAAACATAAAATTTTGTTATCTATGTTTGATCTACGTAATAAAATGTTATCTATGTCAAACAAAATAATATTTAAAATGATGACTGTTGAAAACAACAAAACTTGCTATTTGACAGGCGGTTTTAGAGATTTTATAGTACTTTTTAAAGCTGTTTGAACCGTCTAAACTTTTTAATACACTAAAAATATACAAGATTAATTAACATTTAACACAAAATTGACCCTTTATCTAGCATATCACATGTCATCGACCATATTTAAGTTACTGACATTATACATAAAACAACAATCAAGGAAACATATGTTTGATGATTTTAAGTCAAAAGCAGGAAGTTGGAATAGGTATTTCAAAAAAAATTATATCTCTGATCCTTCAAGACCGTTATGAGATTTTGGATGCCCTAGGGCACTATTTGAGCACTATTTTTTTAGTGTCAAATCGTTACTGTAATTATAATGTAAGCCGTTTTTTCCACATAAATGTGTACAATACCTTGACGTTAAGCTAGTGTACCAGATAAAAAAAAACGATATCTCGTAAAGTACAGAGGCACTATTTATTTGACCTTGGCACTAATTAGGCACTATTAATTTATTAACACTAATCCTATCCCGATCCCTTTTATGAGTACGCTAGTTATACGGACACGATTTAATACAAAAATTTTCGGACACGATAAAATTTGACTATTTGCGGTGTCACGGTGATTGTCTTGTGATTGTAGCGAAACGGGTATTTACCGGAAACTTGTCACCTTTATGCAAGGCGACGGGGGGGTAGATAACAAACGACCGCAAAACTTGAAAACCATTCGTACAGAATCGATGACTGAACAAATTTGGATACGTAACATTTGGGAATTGAAAAATTGTTTATTTTTTCAAATCCTGTTCAGTTATCGATACAATCTTCTTCTTAACGTGTGGGCAAGCACTGGTGTCAGTTTTTTCAGACCGACTTAAGGCCTCTGACGGGGTTTTTATGTAACGACTACTACCACGAGAGAAAGTACAACAACGGCTTAACGTGCCATCTGAAGGACGGAATCATCTTTCTTTTCAGACAATCAGGTGACTCTGCCTGCAATATCCTAACCAACTGGGAAAAACGCACAAAGTGACATATCACTAGGTGTCCCCCGTGGGAATAGAACCCACGACCTCTGTGTCAAGAGTAGCCCGATGCTCTTAACCATTAGACCACGGAGGCAGTTCAAGAAGATCGATACAATATCGATATAATATTTGCAGGTTTTGCGTTCATGTGCTACACCTTTTTTATAGAATAGATTACTGAACAACATAAACCTTCTTAAACCTGCTTAAAATTCGCAATTTTCTTTTCGAATTTTTATAGAAACTCGAAAACCACGTGATAAGCCATATTTTTTGGTATCAATCCTGAGGTAATGATTTTCATGTTCATTGTTTACACTTGTATATGAAGTGAAATGGATTTTCTGTTGCTGCCTATATTAATGGTATGCTACGGAAAAATTTGCTTGAATTATTTAATATTTTACATGAGCATGAACAATTTAAACTATTATCTAGGTTCATGCTATTAAGTAATCTGTGCCCTGACGTCTTAGCCTGAGGTATACATAAGCTATTCCACACAGGGTGTAAGTGACAGCCTAGCAAAGAGTGAAACAGTGTTTCGTGTTGATTTTTCCATAGTGAAACTTGTTCAGTTTGATGGTCTGAAATCACAGTTTCAGTATTTGTTAGGCTGTCACTTACACCCTCTATAAATAAATATCTGACTGATCTACTTATGTGCCTAAATAATATAAAAGTTTGCGCTGTGTATGTCATGGTTATTGGCTTTGTTTTGAATTCTACGAACAACAACGCAACGAAGCAACTGAAATGGAATATACTGATCAATTTGTATTGTTTCGGTCGATCAATGGCGACTCTATGTGAATATGACTTATTATAGTACTGAAATTCCCGGATAGGTATCGAATTAATATTTTATTTCACGAAGTTGTAAAAATTGCTGTCTCGAAATAGTAAAAGAGTTATAAGGGTTGAAGCAAGAAAGATAGCGAGAATGCGATCGTGCTGCGACCTTTCTCGCTCTAGCAAATGACGTTCCTGAGCGACAGAAAAGGATAGAGCGTCAAAAAATGCGATTCCGTGCGGCCAGATGAGGTTGAACCCTCAGACAAACACGTCTGGCTTTTGCCTGCGTATAATTTTATTCGTTTTCTAAATATAAACTATCCTCTACACCTACAGGGTGAAATTGATATCATTAGCATCCTTTTAAACAAAGAGTCTACCCATCAAACTGAACAACTTTTACTGTGGGAGCAAACCGATCGGAGCAAAACAGACCAGACTTACTACTGCCTCCTAAAACAACTACTTAATTAAGGCTCACTTTACCGTTCAGTGGCGCCCTCATCACAATATTAAAGATTTCTCAATAAAGAAAGCCTACATTAAAAAGTGCTACTCCGATATACTAGAAAAGCCTTAATGCAATTTTATTATACAGGGTCCAACTTAATATGCTGACAGTTTTTTAAGAGGATGATCAGACCATCACACTGAACAACTTTCTCTATGGGACCAATGTCGAAATCTCGAAAAAAAAATCAGCTATCCCATACAATTGGGTCGAGTAAGATTTACGTTTAGTATGGAAAAAAAGTGTCAGCATATTAAGAAGGACCCTATACAATACTTTTATAGGTTTTTAGAGGTCTAGTCTAAACATAAAGAAAAAAGACAAAAAAGTATTGTATAAATAAAATAGGTTTAAGGCTTTAAGGCTTTTGTAGTAAATTGGAGTAACAAAGTAATAAAATTTAATATCGTCAAGAGGGCGTCATTGAACAGTTAAAGGACTCTTCAATAACATATAACCAAATCAATTCAATAAAATATAAAAAAAAAATTTTTTAGTGTCTGCTCTATAGGCTTTAGAATCAGACATGTTATAAACCTTGACAGTGAATGGACTGACCTTCATAAAGTCGGAGATATAGTTGCCCATGCAGAAGGTCATGTCACCGATATCGTTGGAGCCGGTGCCGATGGCCCCCTCCATGATGCCATCGCCCCCGATCGGTGGCAAATCGTCCAGCAAGTTCTGTTGCAGTACTTCTTCCTCTGTGTCCATTATATGGCCTGTACAAGAAATGGTCTAGGTCATAAATCCATAGGGTTGAACTAAGAACGTTTTTTTTTCGCCATTTCGATGTCGGTCCCATATCGAAAGTTGTTCAGGTTCCTGGTCTGATCCCCTTCAAAAACCATGAGCATATTATGAAGGACCCTGCCTTGAGGATAAAATATGTTCAACTTTTTTTAACTTTTTTCGATTATCTTTAAAAATAACCGATATATAAGTGTTCAAAATGTACGATTAGAGATAGAGGCATATACTGGGTGATTTATGTCAACACTTTCCAAATTTTCATGGGTGTTTCAGACCATGAATCTGAAAAACTTTAGGTTTAAAAATACTGTATTCTCAATTAAAGACAAAATAGTCACATGAACTCGGACGAGCAAAGAGCAGACCGCTGAATTACGCACTGAAAACTTGGCGCAAATTATACAGAAAAGGCATAAGGCGAAGGTACGGCACAGGCGCAGCACAGGCATGGTGCCACTTCAAAACTTTTTCATAAAAACGTATGTAAGCGGCGTGTTGTGATCGTGATTTATACTCAAGCGGGCGCGGACATCGAGCCGCTTTCATACATTTTGCATGAAAAAGTTTTGAAGCAGCACCCGCCCGGTGCCGTGCGCAAATTATACAGAAAAGGCATAAGGCCTCCCCCTTATGCATAAGGGGGAGGCCCTGTATAATTTGCGCCTAAAATTCTCAAATCTTTTGATGCACTGACCCAAATAAAAAGAAAAAGTGTTTGTTCGAGTATCACGCTAAAACTATTAAACAGATTTTCACTGTTAGCCAACGCTCCAACCATGCTCCAACCCAAATCCTTTCTATCCTAGGGATCTACCGAGATTGAAAATGAAGAGATCCTTCAATTCCCACCGAAAATTAGGTTTCGATATATTTTAACCCAACCAATAAGTTACAAATAGGATTGCATGTATGAAATATAATAATTTTTTTCACGATTTCGACTATGGTCTCATGGAGAAAGATGTTCAGTTTAATGGCCCTTCATCACCTTAAAACCATATATCATATGAATATAACTAGTAACGAGTTACGCGTGTAATTCTACCTAAAAAACTTTTCTGCCATTTCGCCCCTAAGGACCCTGTATATTTTAAACCAACAAATAAATTAAATGAGAAAATGTACCTACCATTATTACCATTTAAATAGTTGAGGCAATATTTTAAATATCCATTACTTTCTTTATCCAGCTTCATTTTGAACAAATTTTAAAGTCCTACTACAAAATACTGATGCACGCACTTATGTTAAATTATAGACAATTTAATAACTATCACAGAAATCACAGTCACTTCACGCGTTAAGCTTAAAGTCCCATGATAATAACATAAGGATGTCGGCCCGTCGACTTATCGTATCCGTATAATTCATAGCGCGAATAAAGACCTGAAACCATGTGCTACAATGGAGTTTGGTCTGAGACTGGTTGTCGGTGACTGTTGCCACACCCGGCCGAGCAATCGCGCTCGGGCGTCCACGTCGAATGATTCAGCAATTACAGCTACAGCTGCATAGAGGTACATATGCTAAATATATATTCTGACCCTTGTTAGATTACCAATATAATTATCGATGATAAATTTAAAAATAAACAGAAATGAGTTTTATTTTAGGAGTCACCAATACGTTTTTGGTAGGAAAAATTCAAAGCACACAATGTTAGGTATTGTACTATTAATTATATATTCTATGACATAATTATGTTCTATTGCTTTCATAAGAACATGAACTGTTATAAAAGTAAATAAAAATCTAACTAAACATTTTAAAATCTATTTCTTTAAATATTATTATAATACTAACATACAGGGTCCTTAATATTCTGTCAGTTTTTAAGGGGATGATTAGACCAAAAAACTGAATAACTTCTATTGGACCAATTTCGAAATGGCGAAAAACAGAGTCCGTAAAAGATGTGAATCACTAAGCACACAACCGATTTTTAGGTCTGATTGTCGGACCTGTGAGACTCACATCGTTTTATTAGGGATTCAAATATTTTGGATTTTATTGCGACAATTTTTTGCTAATTGGGCGCCACCGTCACTGCTACAGCCGCGTCTAGCTAAAGGTAGCCAGCCAATTCATGTATTTGCAAGGCAAAAACCTTAGATAAAGTATATGTCTAGATAGAGCCTCACGCTTTTACCGTATAAAAGAAAGTGGCCAACTTTCTTAGGTTGGTGTTAGTGAGGCGTCATACAACTTATATCTGTATGCGTGCATACCGACACGGTTTATCACTCAAGAGTTCGAACAAAAAACCTTGGAAGACACTAGTTTCTTGTACTTACCCTTAATTTTGTACTTTTTTTATTGTTTGTCATCAAATCCAATATAGTGCGAAAATTTCAAAATTTCAACCTGCCTATTAATTACAGTTCAAAAGACCGTCGATTAAGAATCCGTTAAACGTTAGGACAGATGGACGGGTATCCTGTTGAAACCCATGGGGAACCCTAAACAGGTTAGGGAGACACTGTAAAACTTAAACTAACAATAATCTAACTTTAACTTAGTTATTTATGTTTGATACTAACAAAATATGGATATAATGTCTGAAAAAAAGTTTTTTTAATTTTAGTATCAATTTATCTTAAGGGTGAATTGGTATTAGCTGGCTTGGTTAAGAATTTAAGCAAAGATAAAGAAGAAATACATTTGTGAGCCAGTGGACATTTCATTTTATGAAAGGTACCAAAATTCGAAAACCATTTGAAAAAAATATTCTAAGATTTTATATGAGACTTGGAGTCTATAGTATTTATGTCAATGGGGCAAATATATTTAAAATAAGAGATAATAAACAATGTTCCATTAATCATACTTGAATGAATATATTAATGTTTATTACTCAGATATTAAGGCTTAATTACTCAGATAATTGAGATCATTATCATAACTTAGCTAGTCACTGTTGATATTATAACACAAACATAATCTTACTTATAAAACAGTTCCATGACTAACTGACTGATTGACTAGACAACACACAGCCTAACCCGTTGAAGATAGAGACATGCAATTTTGAATATAATATTTCTATGGAGGATGTAGGGGTGCACTAAGAAAGGATTTTTCAAAAATCCGAAGCCCACACGGATGAAGTTGTGGGCAAATGCTAGTGTACTTATAAATTCACATCTAGAATTTTTTATATGTAGCGCAGTCTACCTGCTTTCTAAATGTTTCCTTGTCACTAAAAAAAAAGTCTAAAAAAAGAAATAATCTTTTGAAATGTCAAAGTGTAGTTAAAGGGATGCTATAAAATTTAGGACTTCGAAAAATGAAGTGAACAGCATTATACTTCTAGAGCAGCAAGCAGTGGCATTTCAGGTCTGGAGAATCAAATGAAACTGGATATGCTCATCATAACATCAACGATGAAGTGTAATGACTGACCTATCTGCATAAAAAAGGTTGATTTTAGATGAAACGAAAAATGAGTTTTTTTTTTTTTTACACCTAATGAATAATTTTTATATTGTAAAGTTATTGTCATTGGAACTTTAATTTATGACATAGTTTGGTGGTCTTAATAGTACAATGTGAAATCGTATTTTAAATCTATTTACACAAGAATCACAAAGAAAGACAAAATGTAGTTAGGAGGTCATTAAACTTATCA
The DNA here is from genome assembly GCA_963924505.1 of Agonopterix alstromeriana. Lineage (NCBI taxonomy): Eukaryota > Metazoa > Arthropoda > Insecta > Lepidoptera > Depressariidae > Agonopterix > Agonopterix alstromeriana. The sequence goes on from OZ004664.1 coordinate 9,446,427, forward strand.
TCGATATATCTCTTAGGTCAAAATTATCAAGATAATCATTGGTTTAGATAATTATCGTAATAATTATCAGATAATTAACTGATAATTATCTAAGCTGATTCTTAGTTTTCACCAATCACCACCTCTGCCATTTCATACATTTTTGATGTAATAAAATTTAAAGTTACAGCTGTCATGCCAAAATTAAATAAATGCTTAGACAGACAAGTTCTAACAGAATATAGAATTAGTTTTTGTTGGCCGGCATTTTCATATTTATACCAAAAATTTATGAAATGCAAATAAAGTCCTTTCTACCTTAAAGTTCTAATATAGCTGTTTTTGCTTAAATGCACTCGTATCAGGACCAATCAGCACCTGATGATTGACATTTTCGCTTCATATCACAATTTATAACAAGTAATTGAGAAACGTAGAAACATATGTAACGTAACAGTGAGTAATTGATTGGTGTGACATGGCTAATGCAAGCTATTTGGTCTTTCAAATCAATTTTATAATTATCAACATATATTTATTAAAGCCATGGTGGTCCAGTGGCGCGTAACCGTACCTGCCGTGCAGGAGGCAATGGTTCGATCCCCATTCCCCATCCAGGCCGACTCGTACCAATGATTTTTCAGAATTTATGTATAATTTGTAACACCACTGGCTTTTCGATGAAGGAAAACATTGTGATGAAACTGGCATGCTTCAATTTTGAGGCATGTATTATACCCACTATCCATTATAAGTGGCGATGGTTTCAATCCCCATCGCACTGGACAGAGTTTCGGTACTACTAATGAAACGTGGATGTTGTGAGTTTTCAGAATATCTCTGACTACCCCCACGGTGAATATAGTCGTGAGCATATGCTATGCTAATGCTATGCTATGCTTTATTACGATATTTTCCATTTTTGTGCATCTGATGTAAAAAAAATTTTTAGAATACTATTTTCTCCTCAGTAAGTATACAAAACTTCAAAAACACGAAATAATACCAAATTTTTCTTACTGTTTTCTGTTGTTTTTCTCAATTATTTGTTATTCATTGTCATATGAAGCGAAAATGAAAATCACCAGGTGCTGGTTGCTCTGGATAAGAGTTCATTAAAGCCAACATATTAATATTTAAAGTAGTTTTACTTGCTCCATTGCATGATCCCGACCCCATAAAATGATTAAAAAAATAGTTTATTGCATAGGGGTTAAAGTTCTGAGCGAATTTTTTATATTGTTAGTAATTACAAAGTTTACCAACTTACCTTAGTAAAGTTAAGTTTAACAAATATTCTTCTCTTCTCGTTTTGTTCCTTTTCTTCAGCGAAAACTGGGTAACATAGTTTTCTTGCAAGTTATCTAAACTGACTTCTACGACGAGACCGAATAAATTTTAAAAAACGGAATGTGCTTTACGTTCCGTAAATGCAAAAATTTCCGTTCCTATACAGTATTATTCCAAAATATTAAGTTTTCTTATTTGTGAAACGCAAAATTGATCTTTCGACGAATCCTTGAACACGAGAATTTTGATTTGACAATAATTTTCATTTGTAAATTTTGACATGACAAGTGACAATAGAACTGACACTGACAGTATTTTTTTATATCAAATCTTTAACGGCTCTGGATACTGCCTTTTGAGCCATTATTTACATTTGTTCTTTATTCTTAAGTACCTTAGAGCATATAGCAATGGAGTTGTTAACGACGGCAAGCCCCTCTGCCAAAGTACGTGGCCATTTTTGTCCATGCGCGTTATATAAAATTAGTTCACGCTCGTCAGCTACCATTAGCCATAGCATAGTTTCATGTCGCAATCGCAAGACAGGGGCGCGTTCAGAGCCTACGCCCAGAGTGCACTCTGGGTGCAACTTTTCGCACTAACGCCGTTCAGAGCCTCGGTGAAAAAACGTCCTTTGCAACTCGTTTGTCACAACTCAACCGTTCCGTACCTCTGACGGGTTGCAACTTTTAACCATCAAATTATATGGTTAAAAAACACTCTGACGTTTTGATTATCAGGGGCGCGTTCAGAGCCTACGCCCAGAGTGCACTCTGGGTGCAACTTTTCGCACTAACGCCGTTCAGAGCCTCGGTGAAAAAACGCCCTTTGCAACTCGGTTGTCACAACTCAACCGTTCCGTACCTCTGACGGGTTGCAACTTTTAACCATCAAATTACATGGTTAAAAAACACTCAGACGTTTTGATTATCTGTGGTTACTTGACTTTTTGCTAATTTTGAATAAAAGTTTGTTTTGTTCAAATTATTTTTACGCACTTTTTGATTCTCTAGCATGGAAGATGAGTTTTTATTGTATTTGGAAATGATGGAAGCCCTGGAAGATCTGGAAGCCCATATTAACTGTCAATGTCAAAATTTTAGGTTATAAAACAACCGGGATCGTTCCGTACCTTTTGGCGAGTTGAAAAACAACTGTTCGTCCCGTACCTTAGAGTGAAAAACAACCAAACAACCGCACCCGAAGGCTCTGAACGCAGCCCTGTGGTTACTTGACTTTTTGCTCATTTTGAATAAAAGTTAGTTTTTTTCAATTTATTTTTATTCACTATTTTTATTTAAATGTTATGCAACATTTGGTAAAGCATTTGGTAGCACAAACATGGCCCGATTTGGATGATATCATTTTTGGAAGTTTGTGTGCAAAAAAAAATTCATAGACAATTTATTAAGCTTAAAAAAAAAGTTGACCATAAACAATCCACAACTCGACATTCGACGACAATGGCAGATGCTAAGCAAGGTAAAATTTTGGATTTTCTTGTAAATGTAATGCTTCCAGTCACATATTTAAATAGTTTTGAAGCTGAAACAATATGTTAAGTGAAAACCATTCAATCTTAGCGAATACATCACGTATTGAATGGTCTATTTGATTGTATTAACACTGCAGCATCAGTGACATTTTTTTTCGTTCTCGTGTGTTTTTGGTCACAAAATTAGTATTGTAAAGATTTTGCTCATCTTTAGCTTAACTGTGTTGAAATTAAGGCATAAGCATAACATAATCTTATGGTTACCTTACTTAGCCAGGATAACAGCATGAACCACTCTTCATTCTCCTCTGTATTGTGGTGATCTGCATAATTTACTGATTTTTGAACCAGTACGTTTATATCGATTACAAACCTTATAATATCATTGATTACAAATGTGTTTGTTATATTACAACATTTATTGTACGCATATTATCTAAAAACATTCAAATGATATTGATTATATCCAGTCATTGTATATTCTTGAGTGCATGCAATGCTTGATTGTGAATATTGTTTTTCTATATATTTGATAACAATTTGTTTTATTTTATCATCGTAAACATTTGACATCATTGCACAGATAACACCAAAACTTATAGGTTTATTAAGTAATATCACTGACTTTTCCTCCTGACCACCACTAGGCTCATTTTTAATTGCATACTATAAAATAAAAGCGCTGTCTAGTCTAGCCCCACCCTATTGATGAATTGATTAGTAAATGAATAGTTTCCAAACAATAAATTATATGCCAAACTATGCAAAAACATTTAAAGTGATCAGGCGGCAAAGTTTGTGATAGTACCTTTATTATTCTCAAAGTCAAAGTCAATATAATTTATTCCATATAGGAGCTTGCAGAACACTTATAAATGTCAAACCCAATGTGCATTCTGGTCCTAGATTCTAGTCTCTGGTAATAAATACAAAATTTCAGTTAATGCTAAGGTATAACTATGTTTTTGTTCTAGAGTTAAACAAAAAGTACAAAAGTTTCTCATTAACCTCTTAAATTCAAAACATGTTTTGACTTCATATGGCAAATGCACATTAGGGTTGAGACACATTAACAGATGGCGACCAACAATGGGACCATACAAAAAGCATGTTTAGTTGGCCATTGGTCAATGTGTCCTGACCCTTAAACTACTCTTGTAATTAGTTCAAGTTTAAGGCCAAGATTCAGAGATGTGTTTTGAGCGTTGTTTAGTCTAAGTAGGGTTGACAATGTATGGACAATGGACATACTTAAATTTAATAACCGGCCTATAGTGTGTCGGACTCGCCCATGATATGGTTCCGTAGCCAATGTATAAGTAGAATAAGAAGAAAAGTAAACACCCTGTTTATCTTACCTAAAAAAAATATTTGGAACATAAAGATAGCGCGATTTAACTATGTGCAACGCCATCTAGTTTATTATAAAAAAATCTATCTACCTATGTTATTGGTTTTTTCCGAAGCATTTCAATCCAATAGGTGCAATAATGAGCGAGTGATTGAGGCGCGGCATACAGACAGACAGACAGAATAGACGAAAGTATAAGGGAACCCTAAAAACGAGTCTGAATTGCAGACTATGATCCTGCACTAAAGTAAAACATTTTTATTTTCTTCCAGTCTTATGTAAGATTGAGTTTATATTTCGGGTGTTGTGACTGCCGCTGCCATGATTGCACCATCACAGTTATATACCATTAATAAATATCCCTTCAGGACACTTGTCTCGCATGGTGTTCGCGCGTTGCATTATTGCCTACCACAAGGCTCCGCAATCCTCAATCTCTTCTTCTTGATCAAAAACAATCCCTGAGATTGGGATAGATACACCCACAAACTATGCGACATTGGCGGAAATGCAGTACTAACACAAGCAAAAAGATCATTAATTATACATAAATAAAGGTGCACTTCCGATGCCAGCGGCCGATGCGACTGACGCGCGCGTCTGACGCGTGGTTCTGTCATATGCCATATGTCTATCGCATCGGCCGCGCGATTCTGACGCACGCGTCAGTCGCTGGCATCGGAAGCGGCACCATACGTTTTCATAGTAACTAGTATTGTCTTGGGCCGGCTGCAGTTTGTGCAATTGGACAAACAAACAGGTGCACACACTCAGCCGGGGTATGTTCTCCTACTTGTTCATACATCATCTAACGCATGCTATGTGTGAGTGTCCTGACAGCAGCCACTTGTATGAATCTTTCATTCTGTAGAGATATTTATTCATGTGATTACACTCTGGTCATGGCTCCAATATGGCACTGAAAACTAGATAGATGTTGTACTGTGAAATTAATTAATATTTATGATTTAACAGGAAAAACACCTCTTGAGGACTTCCACAATGGTTCATCTCAGACACGGGTGGTCCTCGCCAAGCCGAGGCTCGGAGGCTTCGGCTCCTCGAGCTTCGCCTCTAGCTCCAGCAAAGGATGCAATCCTTTTGGTAATTACAGCCTTATCACTGACTACTAATACAACTAATAGTCTCCATAGTAAAGAATAGGTATAAAGATGTACCTACCACTAAGAGTAGTTTTGCGGCATGTATAGAGCCAGTTAAACTAGATTTGTGTTTTTCAGTTGCTGGTGTTCTGTATGTGCTCTTGCATTGTCTTTTCCATATCCCTGTTTTAATAAAATATTGTTTAATTGTGTTGTGTTATTGTTTTTCATTCAAAGTTCTCAACAAATAATTGAGAATATCAACAGAAAACAGTGACAAAAATTATTTCGTGTTTGTGAGTGTATGAGTAAATCGGGATCACATGGAGTGACATCGCTAGTGCAAGCTTTTTGTCTTGCCAATTCATTTTTATAATTACCAACATAAATGCTTTGGAACCCTGCTTAATAGTTTTAAAAACCATTTTCTATTTAATATGAATTCTTGTTTTCTTAATTCAGTCTTTCTGATGTCCTTAACATCAAGAACTATCATATACAATGTGATAATGAATAAGCGCTACACCTATACACCCCAACTGATGTATAACAAAAAAATAAGATTGATACAATAATTTCAGTTTTTTGATAGTTAAAATTTAAAGTTATACGCGTTTTAAGTTTTCAGGCAAAAATGATTTGTTATCATTTCAGCAATGAATGAAAGCGCTAGCATGCTCATGGATACATTTTAAGAATCTTGTTTTGGTAGTAAGTAGGGTGAGTGTGCCAGTCTGGTGGGTTAAGATTGAGTTAAGTAAATTTTAAATTTTACAAACAAATTATTTAATATTTTGACAAAAATTACCTATGTTGAAAACATGATAATTCGATTCTGCTGTCCATTCTAAACAAACTACTTTCTAGTTTTGCGTTTATTCATTAGAACGTTGTATATGACAATATTAGCTGTTTCTGTCTTTTCAACAACTTCTATATCTATTATGTGTGTTGACAACTACAATTCTTTCCAACATTGATTTGTTGGTTGGGCTTTTGCAAGCAAGGGTCATTATGTAACACTGAGACCATCGCTGGTCCTTCGTGTTTGCCCCAAGCTCAGACGTATTACACATATATTTTCATTCTCAGGAATGCAGGTTTCCTGTCTATGCTAATGATAAATTCATTTACTAGCTCCTAATCATTTCCATCATTACTGGACAGGTGCAGTTCTACGGCCATCTCAGCTGAAGCCAGGAGCGAACCCGTTCCTTAAAATTGCCGAACCCGTTAATGATGCGGACAAAGAGAAGGAGAAAGATACTGATTCTACCGATGACAGGTTAAAGGATGATAAAGAAGAAGCCGACACACCCAAGTTTGTTCCGTTAGGATCTGCCAATGTTACCCCACGGACAACCAACCCTGTGCCAGTTCCAGCGCAACCAACCACTAGCACTTCTTCCTCTGGGTTCGTCTTTGGACAGAATTTGAGTGAGAGAGTGGTTATAATGGAGAATGCAAATAATGGTGATGTGGCTCCTACTGACCACAGCTCTACGAATGGAACTACAGAATTGTTGTTTACTAATGCCGCTGCATCTGTCAAGGAGAATAATCAGGTATGGAAAATTTTACAAATTCTCTTTGTTATGTCGAAAATTATAAAACGATACTTATTGAACAGACTGGCAAGGCAGATTTTTATGAGTCTTTACTTGAGTTGGTCCATCAGATGGAAGCATAACTGTTCAATATGCGTTCGCGAAAAGCAAAAAGACCACCTCATTTTGTATTTTTCGCTCTGTACATTTAGGCAGCTAGAAAATTATTTGACAGCAATTAGTTCACTAATAAGGGTGAGAGAAAGTACTAGAGTAGTACTTTCTCTCACCCTTATTCATAAGAGGCCTGTGCCCTGTACGGCTAGCATGCCACCCACGACAAAGCGATAAAACGAGAAAAACATAATGTAGAGCGCAAATGACGTTTCTTGTTTTGGCATACATCAAATAACAAAGTTTTCTCGGGGGTGGTGGCGTGCGAGGCCTACTTACCACTTTGGGATATGCAGGGTCCAACTTAATATACTGACACTTTTTTAAGGGGATGATCAGACCGTCAAACTGAATAACTTTCTCTATGAGACCAACATCTAAATCGCGAAAAAAAATCTGCAGTTCCATACAAAACTGCAAACCTAGTCAAGCCAAATGTATGGGACATCTGATTTTTATTCGCGATTTCGATGTTGGTGCCATAGAGAAAGTTTTTCAGTTTGATGGTCTGGTCATCCCCTTAAAAAGTATCAGCATATTAAGAAGGTGTGCCCTATGCAGGGTATATTCTTATCAGAACGAGAGCATCTAATAAGAATAACACATAATATAGCAGGAGGAGCCTGGCCCCAGCGAGCCGCACACGAACAGCGGCGGGGAGGGGCTGGCGGCCGCCGCGGCGGAGTACGAGCGCTCCCACGCGCGGCCTCCGCCCCCCACTACCAACTACACCACGACTGGCGAGGAGGGAGAGATCAATGTCTTACAGGTAAACAGCAATATCCTTACGAACTTAGATGAACGTAAAATTAATGGACGTGGGGGACGTGAAAATTTCAAACGAGACAAATAAGCCATAATTGACCTAAAATATCTTAAAGGAAGTTAAAAAGTAAAATAAACATTTGTAACGTAATAGGTTAAATTAATTATTTTTCACTTTTTAAATGTTTGTTTTTGGCGTTGGGGTTTTTAAATATGTATTTTAATAGTATATCATAATTTTTAAAGCAAAACTGCTTGAAAACCTTGAAAACTGCTGACCCGATACTTATGAAAAAAAAAAAATGGAAAGCTAATTTTTGGGAGAGTGTAAGAACACAAATTAGCTTTCTATTAAAAAACCACATCGAAATTGGTCCACCCGTTTAGGAGTTACGATGCCACAGACCGACAGGTGTCAAACGTATAACACCCCTCTTTTTGCGTCGGGGATTAAAAACAAACGTCAGGTATACTTCAAATACATACCGAGATGACAGAACAAGTGTGCTACTTGCTATGGACCAAGTACTACTTGTGTGCTTCAACTGAATGCGCTTTGGCTCTATCCATTTTTACTTTCATCCAAGCTTACCTAGCTTATAGATTCTCGACCCCATAAATAGTGAAAACATTTAGTTAATACCTCGCTACCCATTCACTAGATAATAATTTAATAGTTATAAAAATTTTACATCAAAAATCCTGACTAAGAATGTTTTACAGATGCCACAAATACAGACCACCAAGTTCAAACCGAAAGATATGCTTGTTCTTTTCTCTATATTACTGGGAGGCAGTACAACGGATATTGCTTTCGAAATGGCCAATACCAATTAGGGCATTGCTGAGACTATTGTCGGTTTGCGAATAGATGGAAAAGGATGTTTATCTCATATTATTATGGGGGCCAGCTACACTTCGACCCAATGGGATCTTTTGTATTAACCCCCAGACATTTATTTCCCTCAAAAACATTGGTAAATGAGGGGACAATACCGATCAGGGGAAGAAACCTGTAATCTCCCAGTTTTGGGTAGCCATTTCCTAGGAGGCACTTGCGTGTAGCCGCCAAGACATCGCAGTCACGCACCCATCGCATGCTGGGCAGCTGGGTCTAGGGTGAGCTGCATCTTGTACATCGTCGTGCCTGTAGTGTAGTGAGGGCTCCGACGATGGCACGATGTTTCGTTCATACGGATCTTATTTTTGACAGATTGCGACCCTTCTACTTACGCACGACCTTATACTTCCCTGTTTGCTACAAAAAATTAAACCCTCGTAAATACGAATAGTTAATCTATAACATGATGTTTGTACGCAGATATCGTGCCGTCTATTCGCTTGGGAGACTGGTAGCTGGCGCGAGCGAGGCCGAGGCGTGCTGCGGCTGAACGACGCGGCGGCGGGAAGCGACGGGGCCGCGCGGCTCGTGGCGCGCGTGGCAGGGTCTCTCCGTGTTGTGCTGAACACCAAGCTGTGGCCCGACATGGTGGTCGAACGCGCCGGCACCAAGTCGTTGAGGATAACCGCCGCTGACGCTCAGCAACAAGTCAAATTGTTCCTTATTATGGTGAGTTACGATCTAAAACAGAGTAAATAATGAGGAGCGACGTGGCTCGTCGCATGGCATCCTCTCATACATGACGTATTGGGAACGAGCCATAATACGCAGATTGGTAGTCTATGATAGATTACTTGCTGTCATTGTATTTTCAAGCTGCCTGAATAGGGATCAGACTGGGCATAATCATCGACCAAAGTAAGACGGTTTAAAGAAAATCGTCATCTAACGGTAGTATCCTGGACCAACTGTTTAAAGTGCCTTCGGAGGCTCTCGAGATAAAATAAATCCATCCAAAGGACAAACATCCATCTAGCTAGTGATAATTATTAAAATATGTACCAAGTTAACCATTTATATTCTTGTTTCAGGGCGCACCAAGCGATATAGTCCAGCTAAACAGAGCTCTTACGGCCCGAATTGCGGTAAGCAAACGAACAAACACGAGTGCACAATACTCAACTTCACAGAAAGCCGCGGAACGCCTCGAGGCGGATGCCGACGATGACGAGTTCATCTACAAGTCCGCCGACGAGCCCTGCGGCCAGGACGAGCCTGAAACCAACTGCACTACCGACAAAGAGAACGAATCCACAGAGAATGATCGATTAGAACAAACTGAACAAAAGACTGAGGAATCCAATGTAGATAATGACACGAAAGCATTGAAACGGAAAGAACCAGCAGAGGACGGGACACAGTCCAAAAGACAGTGCCCCGAAATTTTAATAGAGTGATGAAATTCAAACTTTCTCAAAATATACAGTGTATAAAAATTGTGATGTAAATGTGGACATGGTTAATTAGTTCTACTCCTCACTGGAAGCTCTGAGAAAATCTTATGTAAAAATGAAGAGATAAATGTAGGAATATTTATGAATTAATTAGTATAGCATAATCCAATGTTGTTTAATTACTAATGATGAACTCCATTCTGCGACGGTATCGGCAGTAGGTACAAAATAGCTGCAGTATTGTTAAATGATTTAAAAAGGCTTCGCATAAAAATAGGTTTTACCGTCTTACATTCCAATTTTTGCAAACCTAAAACATCATGTTATGCCAGAGTTGATTACCAAATACATAATATTACCAATGTGGTTTATTTTCTGATCATGATAACAAACAATAAAGAAGATTTTACACCAAACACAAATGTATAAATTATACCTAATGTTATAGGCCATAGCCCAGACCTTTGGACGGTTTGCGTGAAAACACAGATCCAACACGTAGAGGCCTCTTTGAGATACTTAACTAAATGCAATGGGATTTTTAAATGTACTCTACATAATTGGATTTTTTGCAATCAAAGGACTTCATCCACGTTTCATATATTTTTGGTCCAAGTGTGGGAGTGCTGGTCAACAAAATCGAATGCTATACTCTGTTAGAACTTGTCCATTTAAGCATTTATTATTATTGCATGAATGATGTAGCTGTAAGTTGCCTTACATCAGAACCTACAGCTTTGCTGCCATACTAATAAATGCTGAGACGGACATATTTCTGGCCGCATCTTCTCTAAAGCGGAACATCTTCCGACGCGGTGGTAGAGTCAAAAATGACGTCAGAAAGCTATCCATGTGATATTATTATGAATAAAACATTTGAGTTTGAATTGTAACAGAACATAACTTTTTTGTTGGCCGGCACTCACATTTTGGACACAAACGGATGTCTTTTTCATGCGAGAAAATAGTTATTAGGTACAGTAAAACACCAGATAATTGAAATGAGTGCATAATAAATAAGTAATTATTCTCAAATCACAGTGTAGCCGCGCCGCCGCCGGCATCGACTGCTTATTAGCTAGTTGTCTTAATTGCCGCTTTATAATTAAACACGTTGTTAGAGGCAGATAATTGTCCGTTTGCGAAATTAGCGCCTTCTGATACTTCTATTTTGTCACTCAATTAAGAGTACAGGATGATTCTTTATATTTTAATCTATCTAAACGATTATAAAACTGTAACAGGAGTGTCTCTGTACATTGCAGATATTTACAAGAAAATTGTTACGATATGGTTTTTGTGTCCCTGACCCCGAATCAACTTTTTTAGAATGTTTGTATTTTTGAAACAGCATCACGCAAAACTACTGATCCGATTTTGATGAAACTTTTTTGTTTGATTGCTTATGATTTAACTTAAAATCTGGTATGGAATTTGTGTGGACGAAGTCGCGGGTAAACTCTAGTTACACATATAACACTACAGAAACGAAACATGAGCGCTGGGGGAAAGTGGTAGGGATTTTCGCGCAGGTTGATGACATTACGACTAAGGGGGTACTCCACCCACCTCAACCTGAACCTCATCTGCCAGCACCGAATCGCATTTTTCCGTCGCTCCTTCTTTTTCTCTCGCTCAGGCACGTTATTTGCTAGGGCGAGAAAAATAGCGCTAATGCGACAGCACGCGGCAGCACCGGCAATGCTGCGACCACACAGCAAATAACGTTCCTGAGCGACAAAAAAAGATAGAGCGTGAAAAAATTCCAATTCCTAAATTCCATGCTGCCAGATGGGACTTAACCCTTAACGTCCAAAAATAACCAGGTTAGATGCAATTAGTTTTCAAACATTTTCATGTTAATTGATTTAGTACACCCTGTACATATCTTTGTACATATCTTATGAATATTGTAAATGTCCTGACGGTATAAGTTGACACTTCTCGTTAAATCACTTCAAAAGCTATTTCTTTTTGTTAACAAACTTATTAAGTCCTCAAAATGGATAAGATCAACTCGTATAACACGTTTGAAGCTTTCAGACCACATTTCGACGCTTTAGAAAGGGTGGCGTATTTTAAAATTGTCTACAAATCTTTATCACCTATCAAATGTATGATGCATAAAGCATTGCGAATTTTTGTTTGGATTATAGTTGCGATGTATAATTTACAGCATGTCATACGGGTTGTTCAGGTAAGAATTAGAAAATATATGTTTTTTTTCAATGACATGCCAAAAAACAGTAGATATGTTACTTAGAGCGCGCAAAGTGAAAACTAAAAAACGACCCAATTGTGTCTTCTTTTCAATAGTCTGTATCAAGCAATGCCACGCGCGAGACGGTTGTCGCACGGCACAATTTCACGCGCCATTTTCTATGATGGTAACATCTCTTTTTTTTTCAATGAAGTAGGTTTTTGAGAACTATGTTACGTATAGATTTTAGTAGCAGATAAATAAACAAAGAATATAACTATAACACTTAAATTATCGTTCTAATTCATATTTTATTCCTATTTAAAAAAGATCAATTTTCATGTATCAGGCCCAAACAACTGATCAGATCGTGGACACCCTATTCATCTTGCTCACCACGCTGAACACCCTGGTTAAACAAATTGCCTTTAACGCGAGGAGCGGCAGAATCGACCATATTCTCAGCATTATAAACGGTTAAATTGATTTTTTCATTAGTCCCACGTTGGGCGCCATTTTGGAAAGCGTAGGAAATGGCGCCCAACTTGGGGTAGTTTGTTCCTTATACACTATTACAAGTAATCGTGATTTTCTGACATAAATATCCTTAAAAAGTACTTTGTTTTATAAAACACTGGAAGCTTATTACCCATTTCCTTTCCTTGTTGAATGTAATTTATAGAACATTAATTTAGACTGCACGTATTCGCACAAAATCTGTGTAGTGCTTTACACATTACGTGAATGTCATAATTATACGAAAAATATTGAAATTTAACGTGCATTTATTCTTGTGTATGATCCGTAAGAGAATTAAATTATAGATTTTTGTACCTATTCTTGACTACTTAGGGCAATACGGCTCTTGTCGCTGGCCGGAGTCGTGTTATACGGCCCTAGGGTTCCATGCTCAAAGGGTGAAAACGGGACCCTATTCATAAGCCTACGTTATCCGTCCGTCCGTCCGTCCTACCTTTTTAGGGCTGTAACTTCTGAACCGTAATAGCTAGGAAGTTTAAACTTTTACAGAATGGGCAACAAATAATAAAAATAACACGTTATTAATTAAGGGGGGTCCTCATACAAGAAACTAGTTTTTATAGAGGCTTTTTCTTCTACTCTATCGTAAAAACGGTAATACATACAAGCGTCAAACTTGGTATGATTATAGAGCAAACTACAGTATAACAACAAATAAAAAAAACCGGCAAAGTGTGAGTCGGTCTCGCGCTAAAGTGCCCGATTAAAAAAACATTTTTGTAAGTAAATATGTTGTGTGGTGTTGTGGTACCTACGGAAACCCGACTCGCACATGACCGGTTTTATTTCATTTAAATCTTTTTCATCTTATAAAATGGGGCATAGTGACTTATGACCTTTTTATATGAAATGATATGGTATATCGACCATATCAATGGCACGCTGGCTGTACCTGCACGCTACTTCTATTAAGGCGAAGCCGGGTCCTCTGTTTTGTGGAAAAAGACACTAATAATTGATCCTTCTTTAACTAGGTTCTATGTTCGCGCCAGTAAAGTCCTATCACGTGGAGGTGATGAAGTCAAACGCAGTTGTAATGCGCCGTCTGCTAATGTTTTACATTGGCTGTATCTTTACCTGCGCATCTCTATGGACAATTTTCCCATTAGCGAATAGAGCTCGGGGGATAGAAGTTGAATTCACAGGCTATTTTCCGTTTCAAACGAATTCATCGCCAGCGTAAGTTCAACATGATTCCTACTGGTCGCGCAACGAATCATGACATTCATGACCATGAGCGCTGGGGGAAAGTGGTATGGATTTTCGAGCAGGTTGACGACGTTACGACTAAGGGTTGATCCTCATCTGCCAGCACTGAATCGCATATTCCCGACGCTTCATCCTTTTCTGTCGCTCAGAAACGTCATTTGCTAGGGCGAGAAAGATAGCGGGAATGCAACGCGGCAGCATCGGCAGTGCTGCGACCTTTCTCGCTCTAGCAAATGACGTTCCTGAGTGACGGAAAAGGATATAGCGTGAAAAAATGCGATTCTGTGCTACCAGATGAGGCTCAACCCTAATCGGCCCATGGCAAGAAATTTAAAATACCTACAAAGTTGGAGATTGCATTACAAACATTTTTTGAAGCCTAAAAAATATGACCTTGGATGACGTCACTTATGTTTCCCATCTCATTTCCTTTTTACATGGAGTTGTCCAAAGAAATTGTGGAGTTGTCATTCTAAAAATGACATGACTTTAGAATGACAACGTAAGTGACGTCATCAAAGGTCATAGTTTTTGGCAATTTGGCTTCAAAAAATGTTTGTAATGCAATCTCCACTAATATGTATTTTCTTAATGGAGTTCGCGCACGCGCGCATTCAGTCATCGCTCTTGTTTTGTTGCGCGATCAGGAGTGCGTTTTTAGAGTTCTGTACCCAAAGGGTGAAAAAGTGACCCTATTCATAAGCCTACGCTATACGTCCGTCCGTCTGTCCTACCTATTTTGAGCTGTAACTTTTGTAACCGTAATAGCTCTGTGGTAATAGCTAGACAGTTGACATTTTTACAGAATGTGCGTTGTTATGGCGGATTTGTTAACAAATAATAAAATGACAAAAAGATCAAATTTAAGGGGGGCCTCATACAACAAACTAATTTTTATCAACGTTTTTTGTTTCTCGCTCTATCGTAACAATACATACAAGCGTCAAACTTGGTGTGGTTATAGAGCAAACTCTACAGCATAATTACAAATAATAAAAACTGACCAAATGTGAGTCGGTCTTGCGCTAAAGGTGCCGGAGAAAACAACACTTTTTTGTAAGTTAATTGTGTGGTGGTGTGGTACGGAATCCTCGGTGCGCGAGTAGCCCGACTCGCACTTAAACGGTTTTTACTTTGAAAGTCATACGTTCAAATCATCAGTAGAAAATGTAAAAATCACTATGAAGATTATGATCATTCGATCATGATTTTAAACGTGTGTCCTATGGGTTCCGTACCAAACCACCGCACAACATATTAACTTACAAAAAAGTTTTAGCGCGAGACCGATTTACACTTTGCCGGTTTTTATTTATTTGTTGTTTGACGCTTGTATGTATGACCGTTTGTACAATAGAGCGAGAAGAAAAACGTTGATAAAGAATAGTTTCTTGTATGAGGTCTCTCGGTAGAGAGTAGTATATTCCTTGTATGAGGTTGAGGACCGCCTTAATTTTTAACTTTTTGACTATTTTATTATTTGTTAGCAAATCCGCCATAATAATGTATTCTGTGAAAATTTCAACTGCCTAGTTATTACGGTTCAAAAGTTACAGCCCTAAATAGGTAGGACAGACGAACGGGCGGACGGACGGACAACTTAGGCTTAGTAAAGGAACCCAAAAAAATCACTCTTTTACCTATTACATTATTACGTTTAGTTTAAAACCTTGTCTGTTATTTGAATGATATAAAAATCTTGCAGATTTGAATTAGCACTCGCTTATATGATCATCCTAATAACGTTGCAAGCCTACGGCAATGTTACTATGGACTGTACGATAGTAGCATTCTACGCTCAAGCCAAGGTTCAGTTACAAATACTCCGTTACAACTTGGAACATCTTATGGATTCAACTGATGATAGCAAAGAAGAAAGTCAGAGAATTGATGAAGTGGTAGATAAACAATCCGAGAAAGTTATACAAAAGAGATTAGTTCGCTGTGTGTTGCATCATCGAAAAATTTTGTGGTAAACATAAGTATTAATACAGGGTTTGGTTTTGGTCACGCGACGCGCATTTAGGGGTGCTTCAGACCCTCAAACTGAACAACTTTCACTATGGAGCCAACAAAGAAAATTTGAAAAAAAACTTCAGTACCAGCTCGACTCAAATGTTTTTTTTTTCTCGATTTCGAAGTTGGTTCCATAATGAAAGTTGTTCAGGTTGATGGTCCGAAGCACCCCCTAAATGCGCGTCGCTGACCAAAACCACCCTGCTGTTCCTGTATGTATTGGTTTTTAATTTCGTACATTTTGTCTTTAATTTCCCTCCCTCTATAGGTTTTAAAACATGATTTAAATTAAATACAATTTACAGGTTCAAAAAAGAAATTGAGTCTATTTTCGCCGAAGCCATGGTCCTTCAGATTTTAGTAATGGCATGGGTTATTTGTATGACCATGTACAAAATCGTTGGGGTGAGTAAGAAAGAATGAAATCATTTATTGAACTCATGTTGTACATACGGCGACAGATCAACCTACATATAGTTGAACTCTATGTTCATAGACATAAGGTCTAACTATGGGTAGGTTGATCTGTCGCCGTGCGTACCTATCTCAAAAGAGGCAAAAAATTTACACGCAAAGCCTTTCGCAAAGCGAGACCGCGAGAGTACTCGACACTCTTTCATACTTTAAACTTAATATTACTAGCGTAAATAAAATGTAGAGTTAATATCTATGACCCGATGGGTCACATATGATCCTCTGTTTTTATCTGAAATACTTATTGTTGAATAATTTCTTTGCAGCTAAGCTTGTTTTCAATAGAATTCCTATCGATGGCAATGTATCTGTGCTGCATGCTTGCTCAGTTCTTTATTTATTGCTATTACGGAACACAAGTTAAATATGAGGTGAGAACCCTAAATATTGACTAACGACCCGCCCCGACCCGACTTCGCCCGGTTGGTATCCATGAAGAATAGATGAAGATCCGGAAGTTTAATGACATTGGAAACCGCATCATAATCTGTTTGCTTTTTAGAGATTTCATAGATACTCGACCATTAATTTTGTGATCTCATTCTCCTAAGATGGACCTCCCGAAAGCCAATCCAAAGTACAGCAGTGGGCGTGCTTTATACCCTTAAAATTTACAAATGAAGCAGGCCACCTAAAATTAGAATAAAGTCCTGCTTCTTGCTAAAATCGTCTTATTGTTAAGAGACTGCTTTCAAGTTAGATGATTTTGACAGTGGGATGTTGCATAAGTTGCATTTATTTTCTACAGAGCGAGTTCGTGAATAAATCAGCCTACTTGGGGTCCTGGCTGTCGATGTCCCCTGCATTCAGGAGACAACTGTTGGTGATCATGGTGGTGTGCTCGCGCCCCATCACTCCTCGCACTGCCTACATCATTCCTATCTCCTTGGAGACTTATATTGCGGTAGATTAGATCATTATATTACTATTACCTCATCAGCATCATCAACATCATATATGTCCCACTGCAGGGCAAAGGCCTACCCTCAGTATGGGCGTAAGTCCACCGCGCGTGTCCAATGCGGTTTGGTAGACTTCATATACGCATCAGACTTCCTTGATGGCAAGGCAACCTGGACCTCAAGATTGAGATACGTTCTTAATTTAATCGCTCTTGCGATTAATTATAGTTTGATTATTGTAGCATAGGTATTATCCCCATATTTACACTATAAATCAGAAAGATGACTTGTACAAACTAAGGTAATTTATAATGGGCAAACCCATAGGAAAAGTTTATAATATTTTTAATAGATTTACATAATTATTTTTAATGGACGGTTGAATTGGTATGGTATGATTAGAATAATCAGATAATAGAGCCATTAGGTATGTTTAGGTAGGTTAGTCATATCGTCATTCAAAGAAACGAATGGTTTTACAATATCCTTTTATTTGTTGCAGGTTTTACGAGCATCTTATACACTTTTCACGTTTTTAGATCAGAAGAAGGTTGAGAAATAAATAGCGATTTTGTTTTGTAACTAGTCTACACGAATATAATAAAACTCATGCACTGTTTTCTGATTGATTTATCGGATTTGTCGGCTTCTAAGACTAACTTATTAATAATTGAATTACCGACTTACTCAATAACTAGATACCAATTTTCCACTATTTGATACTGAGATAGTTCACATGAGCCGTTTCTGTACCAAACTATCAGAGGTCGGTCGTAAAATTGACCACCGTTTGAATTATTGCGTCTATTTATTGCAATTTTACGAGACTCCGTCGATGTTGGAATAATGCGGCGTAACAGAGAACTCGTGCGTATATTCATTATTATTAGGTAGATTCCGACGATTATTTACAGGAATTGTTACATAATATCAAAACCACACTTGCAATTAAATCGTTATACCAACCTACCTAGATCATGAACCTATACCTCAATACATTGACAATAGTAACAAATGCTCAATGTATGGGAATCTTACAAAAGTGATTTAAATCATCTGGTAAGGGCTATGATGATGATGGGAAGCTTTTATTTAAGGTGAGTATCAATTATATTAGGTAGCTACCTATCCATCTTTAGTTAGGTACATAAGGGTAACGAAAGAGAAGTTTCATGAATGTTTTCATTAATATTCTATTGTTGGAATCTTCAAGAAAACAATGAAATGAGGCCGCTCTAAAATAAACTTTATCTTCTATCATTTAGGTAAGTATCCGCTGAATTCTTGTAAGCTTGTTATTATTTTGAGCGTCTTTTCGTTTCCAAATAAATTCGCTTAAAGTTTAGTTCGTCGAACGCAACCGGTTGACTCACTCGGGCTTCGCCAGACAATCCACAAGTTCAGAGCACGCCTCTTCAGTCCTCCGTACGACGTAAGTGCCGAAAGTCGTGTAAAAAGTTGTATCCGGCCGCGAATCGCGCGAGTGGAATTCCGTTTATAAATAAGCGAGGGCGGACGTGCGGGCGACGCTAACTGTGTGACTCCGCCGGTGGCAGAGCTCGGAGTTAGGAGTTCCTAGAGCTGCAGACCTGCAGGGCTGCGGCAGTGGTAGTGGCTGACGGCGGCGGTGCTGCAGGCATGCGCAGCCGCCGATGATATTCACGGGCGGGGGAGCGCGTCGCCGCACCTCGCCCGCGCCCCGCGCGCGCCTCGCCGCGCCCCCGCCCGCCCAGCGCTTCCACGCCGAACAAGTGAGTTTACTAAAGATTGACTGTTTTCGATGGGCGGCTTACATGAATCCAGTGCCGTTCAAAAACGAGCGTTGAAGAAAATGTTCTCCGATTTGTTTTCTATTTTCTAGTTGAAACATTTAGGCTGAGATTCAGGCCGAGATTCAGAGACGATTTGTAAGTCATAGTTCGAACTCCCGTATGTCAAAATCGATACATTTTCGCCACGCTAAGCTCGAGCTAAGACTAAAAAAATCGTCTCTGAATCTCAGTCTTAGTCGTAAATAAATACGGTTACTATCAATTATACTTATCATTTATTATTATCGTAAAGAAGTTATAATAATCTGAAAGATATTTTTTAAGCAGAGCCTTTATGCTTGTTGAGAAAAAAGTACGGTGAAAATTTTCTTCCACACTCGTTCGTTTTTGAACGGCACTGGATTCATCTAAACCCCCCACCACATCACATCATTGTGTCGTCACAAAGAACGATCGGTTCAATGATTCTTAATTACGTCTGAAAATGTTAAGCTACAATAAAAATGATTGATCACGATTACGATATGATGATTCATAACTGCTTTTGGCAATGGGCATTGTTGTTTTGTTACTCAAATCTTCAAAGTAAACAATTTTAATGTTCTAGCCAGATAATAGTTTGCCGCAGGAAGAGCGATTAAATAAAGATAACTCTAGTCTCGCGCGTTCGGATTGAGAAATGTGTAATACTGTCGCAACTGTTTATTTACTCTACTCTACTCGTTCATTCATTACGAAGGCGGACCAGATGTTTTAATTTTACGGCGTTTTGAATATGTACTTAGTATAGGTACCTACCTATGCCTAGATTTATGAGTTTATATTATAATTACTATTCTCCATGCTCTGTATTTAATCTGCTTATTAGTCTGCGGTATTTGAAAGCTTGATCAACATCGTGAATCATCATTCATTTTCGAATGAATTAACAAATTATGATGTTCAGTTGGTATTGGTAGAGTACTTACTCGTAGATAGGTAAGAGATGATACCTAATACCTACCCTAATACTTTAAGTTAAATTGAAAATTTTGTCTGAATTGCATAAGCATAATTATGCTCACGACTATATTCCTGGAGGGGGTAGTTAGTCAGAGAAATTCTGAAACCTCAGAACATCCACGTTTCACTAGTAGCCAATTATACTATGCATATGCTCACGACTATATTCCCCGAGGGGGTAGTCAGAGATATTCTGAAACATCAGAACATCCACGTTTCACCAGTAGTACCGAAACTTTGTCCAGTGTTACGGGGGGTAAGCCCGTCGCTGCTTGTAATGGACGGTGGGTACAATACATGCCTCGAAATTGAAGCATGCAGGTTTCCTCACGATGTTTTCCTTCACCGAAAAGCCAGTGGTGTTACAAATCGTGCATAAATTCCGAAAAACTCATTGGTACGAGTCGGGCTGGACGGGGATCGAACCATCGCCTCCTTCACGACAGTCGAGGTTACTCGCCACTGGATCACCAAAGCCAATTATAGTGTAGTGTAGTAAACAGAAAATGTTGTCGTCTGAATAGAAGAATTTTAATTCCATGTCATATCATATTGAAAGGAAAGACGATTGCTGATTTATGGAGGAAGTCTGTTAAGTTTGTTAATTTTATAACAAAGAGGACATTCCAGGTGTCTTTGATTTGTTATAAGAAATCCCATCAAAAGACATTTCATGTAAAAAAATTAGTCTAGAGTTGCAATCCTGTCACTCTTAAAAAGCTAAGAGATCTCATGTAGAGCAGAGCTAAGCCTTGATCTAGTCTTCATCTTGGTCAAAGAAAGTTATAGGGTTACCTAAGGCTTGGCACGTCCGTTGGAACTTTGGCATATAATTTTGATCATGCAATAAGAAATTATGTATATTTTTCACACCTGCATACTAATTGTGCACCAAATTGGCTGAACTTGCAATAAAAATTATACGATTGAGCAACTTTTAATGTGTTTCTCAAAAAAGATAAAAAACCAGTATAACGGGTGATTGTATTCATGGTACTGAAATACTTTCCCAAAGGTTATAAATCAATGTTTCGGGCTAGTTTAAAATAATAGAAACCACCTGCGCATTCAGATATCGCGGTGCACTTTCAGTAATAAATAGTTGTTACATTTAAATTCTTTAGGTGCAATCTATTTGGTACATATTTAGTAGGTAGGTACTTAGTTGAAATTTGGTGGGATACTTAATTAATTCGATGAAGAAAAGAAAACGGTGATTAATTGAGGATCGTTTAAATTACGTAGAAATATGATACAACACAATAAACTAAAGTATATACAGGGTCCTTCTTAATATGCTGATAGTTTTTTTCTCTATGGGACAAACATCGAAATCTTGGAAAAAAAATCTGCTGCTCCATACATTTGAGTCGAGTAAGTTTGCAGTTTTGTATGGAACAGTGTTTTTTTTGTCGCGATTTCGATTTTGGTCCCGTAGAGAAAGTTGTTCAGTTTGACGGTCTGATCATCCCCTTAAAAAAGTGTCAACGTATTAAGAAGGACCCTATATTAATTAAGTCACAATTGTTACTAACTCCAAATGGATCAATGTTGTCTGAAATAAAATAAAATTGAATCTTCAATTTGAATACGATACTAATAAAAAGCAAGAAAGCTCAAAGTAAAAACAATGTAATAAAAACCTCCATTTTTAGGTCGGTTAAAAAGACAAATGAGTCACCATGAATAAGTCCTTAGATAGAGCACATTTTCTACTCGGCTTATGATATAATAGAAGATATGCTCGGCTGTCTTATGGGAGAATTTCCAGGACCTCGCTGAGAACCTCGTATATGAACTAGCTGCCCTTGTAAAAACATTACTCAGTTTGATTGAATTTTGAAACTGTAATAGTATGAGAGATCCAGTGATACATAAATGACGCACAACGCAATATCTCCGTGGAGTTCCATCGAGCGTTTATTGTGGCTCGAGCATGGAGCGCGGCTAGTTTTCTCTATTTATATCCGTGCATTTACTGGCCGATAGTCGAATGCTAACCTTGATACTACTAACAGATTTTTTTCCCTTTATACGATTCCCTATAGGTATTACCTATAATAAGCGAAAAACTAGAAAACTGTTTGTTTAGAATCGAGAGTAGAATCGATTTATCAATGTAGTATTTTTTTCAAAATTATCAATAATTTGTTTGTACATTTTTTAATTTATTGAAATCAATGCCAACCCACCGCACGGGCAAACTACCCTATACTTACTACCAAAATAAGATCCTTAAATTGTTTTCATGACTACGCAAGCCTTTCTTTCATTGCTGAAATAAAAACAAATCTTTTTTGCATGAAAACTTAAAACGTACCTAAATAACTTCTAATTGAATTATTAAAATGATTAAACCTATCATCACCACCTTAAGATCACAAAAAATCTTACGATTAAATAATTTTCATTTCATTATTTTAATTAAGGAAATCCTTTTATTATAAATCAGTTGGGGTGTGTGAGGTATAGCGCTTGTTCATTGTAGAAGTATAACGGCATGAAGAATATTTTGTTATTCTTTTCGATGCAGGATATTGCGATGCTCTATTCAGCGATATCTAAAATGTTTAATAGCCTAGTTCCATTAAAAGTTGGTACGAAGAGATGCGTTCCTACCTAAGGTACGCATAGCATAGCATAATGCTCACGACTATATTACCCGAGGAGCAGTCAGAGATATTCTATAGGTAGGTACAACGTAAATAAAATGATGAATTGAAGTGAGCAGGAACCTACTTTAATTAGATCAAAGTCCCAACAATTCCTTTAATGGAGACAATGTCAATAAACAAAAGAAGATATATTTACGGCACAGAGTACTATAATTACTACCGTGTATGGTATCTTTTAGCCACGCAGTCGTTTGTAGATTACTTAAACTGCGCAAAAAACTAACTCTCTCACTTACACGTGTGTACCGGTTAACATGACTAACGAATAGTCAATTTCGGTCATTCGACATGCATATCTATAATTCAAAGCCGTAATCACCGGATCCATGCCAGGGAATTCATAAAAAAGACCTTGTACCGGCGACGTTTTCTATACGAATACCGATCAACTAGTAGAGTCTCTTCTGCTGATAGGGCTAGAGACTAACGCTGTATCTACCTCGACAATGGCATCTTGGTCCATCGGTGACGTGTAGTTGGCGATGTCCGCACATTACGTCGGGGACGCGCCATGTCTTCGTGGTTATCGGTATGTTACACTCATTTCTCACTCAATATGAGTAAGGATAGGGTGGCGTAAGAAACAATCTCGAACAGTCTTAATTTACCTGTTTTTCTTCACATTAGGGTAAAATTTATAGCAGTACGAGTATTTCTCCCTATTTTGTTTGCAGTTTTTGAAGTGCTGCTGTTTTCACGCCTCATTGAGTCATGTTCGTCGGCGGCGGGCGTCGCCGTTTCGTCTCAAACGTGACTGCATTGTTGGCAATTAGTCAAGCTACTGCAATCAGTGTTGACACCACAAAACAAAACAGCCGGGCCGGCCGTTTTGCAGACCGTTGAAATTATGTTAAATCTTTACAATCTGTCTACATCATGCGTCATCTCCATTTTAGTTATTAAAATATACAGTAGAGTAAGCAACTTAGAATACGAGTGTAAGAAAACCCGATTTTCTTTGAATATTTCAATTGATATAAGTCTGTTAAAAACATCATCGGCTTGAAAAATTTCCTCCGTCGAGTAAGAGTGGAGGAAGAAAAGGTCAAACTCAAGATTGTTCGCAAGCTTGCAACCTAGGTATCTTAAGGTCTCTTAAAGACGCATAGTTTTGCTTAAATAATATCAGAATTCGAAGATTCCTTGAGTCATAATTCCGAGGTTCCTCCCCTTGGGTTGACCCTAAAGCAATTTTCACAGGCTACAATCGCAGGCTTGCGAACAGTCTCCTTGAGCTAGGAGCTAGTAAGGTCACTCACAGGACATTGCAAACTGAACAAGCACATGCACACACTGAAATTAAGTGATACAACTGGCTGCAGATTTTACAAGGAGGAGATGGAAACTCCTCTGCACCTTCTATGTGACTGTGGCTCCCTGATGTACACCAGATGAAATACAAACCATCCCGATTCCCAAACATACTACGATTTCTGGCCGCAGTAGGGATTAGTAGGGAATTCTAAAAAGGGCGTTCACCAGCGATGGTCTAAGTCGCACAGGTTAAACGATCAGTTGCACGTACGTTCATTAAAGTTAATCCTCCATTAAATCTTTTGCCAGCTTTTGTTACGACAACAAGACAAAAAGTGACAACAAGAGGATTAACTTTAATGAACGTACGTGCAACTGGCAGAAAGCCTATCAAGGCTCCAAACCCTCAAATAATAAATAGGGTTGAAGTGAAGGAATCGAAATTATGACTCGAGGAATCTCGAAATTACAGATTGAGAATACAGATTTCGAGGATGAGTGGAGGAATTTTTTCTCTGAGGCCGAGTCGATGCGGAGTTCGAGGAAGCGACGGATAATGAGAATAAAGGCGTAGCCTATAGTCATTAAGAAGGAAAGAAAAGTTTTCGAATGAACTTGCAATCCAGAGCAGTCCTTTTTGATTGATTTGAAAGTTCTGCCTTAATTTCTCTCTACCACACTGAAAACATTAAAACATACCATAGTTGCTATAAGAAAAGTTCGCTGCTGTTCATCTTTTTATAAATTGAATAAAGATACCTAATACAATATAATTTTTCTAAAAAAAGGAATTAGCTAGGTACTAAGTATTAAATATTTGCAAAACGTACGTACGCTCGCTCTGTTATGAAAGATTTGATTTATTCACGGATTCGGGATCGACTAAAGGATTAGGTACCGTAGTTAAAATGTCTTTGTTCAAAAGCTCGTTTTATGTAAATTTCAGTGGTTGTCGGGCGGGAGCAACGCGAGCAACGAGGGCGAGGTGACACGCTCCCGCAGTAAGCTTATCACCCAGCGCCGCGGTGCTATCAAACATCACAAGTAGGTACATTATTATATGATCATATGATCTACTACCATAGTGTAATAACATTAAAATGGTGAAGCTCAGCGGTCGCTCCACACTCGCGCGCAGGCAGCGGGGGCCGGGACGCGCTCCTCCCGGCCGGCCCCTGGACACCCCTAAGATTGGCCTGTCGCGACCGCTTAGGTTCACCACTATTAGTTTTTATTACACTATGCTGCTACTAAGGGTGCGTTTCCACTGAAGCGGAGCTGTGTAAAATTAACATATCAAATTGCTCAATATCCCTCGCTTGTCAGAATTAAGCTATTTTATTGGTTCATTTCACATCTTCGCTCTGCTTCACTGCAGACGCACCCTATACTTCATTCCATATCCTTATATGAGGCCAGAAAGCCAGGGCCTGGCCTGTTCTGTTGTGATTAGCAAATATGATTTATTTGTCAGAAAGATCTATACGACATATCTTGGACGTTACTAAAGCTGCTCTACAATTAATAGTGAGAGTGTTTAATTGAAATTGCATAAAAATTTCGATTCTATTTGGAATGGAGTAACTGAAAGTATCATAATATTAATGGACGCTGACCATTGGCCAAACTAATTTCTCGATTTTAGTTTGTCTAGGTCCCAAAATTAAAGGTTTTGTTTAGATGCGTGCACGACAATTAATAAAACGCGCCTAAATAGGAAGTAGCCCTTCTGTACTCTCCGTAAAGCGAGCTACATTATGACCTACTTCACACGCGTCGAGCAAAGCGCCATACCGCTTTACCATTGTGCTAATATAATTTTGAACTTTATCTACACGGTAACACGGAATGTAATTGAAAATTAAAAGAATGCACAAACAGTCCTGAAATGTTGAACTGACTTTTGGATGCGTTTGAACATTAATATTATTTAGAGTTACTAAAGTTCTAGATTTATTTGGCAAAATACAGTGTGTAAAGTTTGGGTTACATGAAGCGAGTGTAAACGCCAAAAGTCAAAACAACAATGCTGAATGTTTTAATTATTTTAGTTCAGATTAGTTCCGCGGAACTAGCAAGGCATCGTGGGGAACTAGCAAGCAAGCCAACTAGCAAGGGGGCATCGTGGGGGATTGCCAATCCACTATAACGTCTTTATTATAAGGGCATCGAGGTACGAGTCCAGGACCTTGGACTAACGGGGCCTCGAAACTCATGCTCATAAACTATTTTAAAACTCAAATACTACCCGCAATCACCTCGTAGGTCTATGAAATCTGGAGCTCGCTTCGCTCGCTCCAGGTTATTTGTCTTGTTATGCCAGTCGATTCAGCTCTGCCCACAATCGACTCAGCGTGAAATTTCAACCTGACTCCAACTTTTTCTTAAATTGTTAAACTACATACTTAGCTTTTTTTAAACTTAAGTCTAACATTCTGGTGACAATTAAGGTGGTTGCAGAGTTGTCAATTTCATACAAAAGTTTTACGCGTAGACGGTACAATTAAAAGTAATATTTTATATTTGGAAATTTAGTTTAGTAAATCTAGATTCCGCGTATCAAATAACATTTGCAATTTATTATATAATTATGAAGATATAAAGCTTTGAACTTATCCATAGAAAATTTCAAAGCTTTATATCTTCGTAATTTTATTATAAATTGCAAATGTTATTTAATACGCGGCATCTAGATTTCCTGAACGATTTTTCCGTATATAAATTATTACTTTCAATTGTACCGGCTTCGCGTATTACGCGTCGAACTTTTGTATGAAATTGACAACTCTGCAACCACCTTAAGTCAAATAGTTTTGAAATTTTCATATTTTTAGTCTAATGGAACCAGTTGCACAACACTCACACACAACACAACTCTAAACGGTTGGAACCACCACCATTTTGAGTCATGGAGTGTGAAGTTTTGAGCTTGTTTCGTTCGCTCAAAGTTTTGAATGATGTTTTAAGCTTACATACTCGTACTTTAGACTAATAAACAGGGTTCGAAATTAATCATGATAATTATCGGATAATTATCAGATACATATCCAAGTTAATTCTTAGTTTTTGATTGCTGGTTTTACTCTAATACGCTCTTATCGAGACCAAACAGTATTGTCTTTGACATTATAGTTTCTCATCACAATTAATAATAAATAATTGAGAAAAACAACAGAAAACAGTGAGAAAAATGATTTCATGTTTGTGAGCTTCTTTTTTCGCCATGATTATACATGGCGTGAGATTGATAGCGCAAGCTTTTTGTGTTTCCAATAAATTTTATGATTATCAATGATTACCCTGCTAATAAAACTCAAACTAACATCATTTTTAGGGTTCCGTAGTCAACAAGGAACCCGATCGAAGTGGGTATACAACGTGTTAATGAATAAGCGCAAAACCTCATACACCCCAACTGAATTTAACTAAATAATTAGATTGAAACAATAATTTCATTATTTTGATAGTTAAAATTTACTAGTTATTCGCATTTTAAGTTTTGAGGCAAAATGATTTGTTATCATTTCAGTAAAGAGTGAAAGCGCTAAAGTGCTAGTAAGTAGGGTGAGAGTGCCCGAGCGGTGGGCTGAGATCGAGTTCTGTTAATTTTAAATTTTACAAACAAATTATTTACCATTTTGAAAAAAAAAATTTCCTGTGTTGAAACCATGATAATTCGATGCTGCTCTTGATTCCAAACAAACTACTTTATAGTTTTGCGTTAATTCATTAACACGTTGAATAAAGACTACCAAATTAGCTGAAGCTATTTTAAGGTGATGATCAGACCATCAAACTGAACAACTTTCTCTATGTGACCAAAATCGAAATCGCGAATGTAAAATCTGCTGTCCTATACGAAACTACAAAACATAACTCGACTCAAATGTATGGGAAAGCAGATTTTTTTTTCGCGATTTCGATGTTGGTGTAATAGAGAAAGTTCAGTTTGACGGTCTGTTCATCCAAAAGTATTAAGAAGGACCCTGTATAGGTAGTCTTCTAGCTGAAAAGAATCGAAGCGGGTATACCTACGAATTACGTTATTTTATGATGGCAAATATGGTGCTACACTTCCTGTGTCATTATCTATAATAGCCACTGTAGAGTGCTTACCGCCTCCACATCTTTAGTCTGCGCGTTTCATACGTGAGATTCTTGGCTCCGTGTTAACAAATATCATGTTTGGATCCACCTACATGGTTCATAGTTGCATAAACACATTCATTACATTTTATTATTGACAATGATTAAATCTTCGGTCTTTATATAAACATAAAATACCCTGTTCTGAACTGTACTGCACATACTGAAATGCATGTAGTTATAGCATGGATTTGAAAACTTTAAAATCATAGTTTTGTGTGAAAACGCCATCCTGATTGATTCAGTAGTTTTTAAATGATGCGTGCATGAACAAACATAATATATCCTTTATCCCACCAATTATTATTTCAAATATTTAAATGCATAAATGAATAATGAAATTATATTATAAAAGCAATCAGAGTAACCACAAAAACATAGAGGTCAGCACAAGCGTCGTCAATAACAAAGATACACAAACAGACAAAAATCAGCAACAAGCTTCGTGATAACAATGAAATACAAGCTCAGTCAAATAACCCGCCCCATGTCGATCCAAAAAGCATAAAGCAATGCTTATTACTACTACTTTATAGTTGTAACACACGGTCAAGCACGTATCTAGACTTTTGGTTCGGGCGGGGGATATTTCTTTCGGGGGGAGCGTGATATTAATTGGGCGTGCGCCGGGTTTCAGTCTCGCACATCCACGCTTGTGATTATTATGAGCGTCTCTTTCTCGCGTCCTGTTGCAACGCTAATAACTATAAAACTATATTTATGACTGAGTATAACTTTTGATTAATTTAAATAAAAAACAAACTTACCAATCAATTCTAATTTAATTCTATCTTCTATTCCAGAATCCACGAAGTGAATGGTCATCGATTCGTCGCGAAATTCTTCCGGCAGCCGATCTTCTGTGCCTTCTGCAAAGAGTTCCTATGGGGCTTTGGCAAGCAGGGTTACCGATGCGTGGTCTGCCAGACCACGGTGCACAAGAGATGCCACAACAAACTGCTGGGCAAGTGTCCAGGGTCCTCCGCACATTCCGAGTCTACTGTGGTAAGGTTATACATATTCATAGAAAATAAACCGGCCAAGTGCGAGTCGGACCAATCGCGCCCGAAGGGTTACGTACTGCTACTTTCCGAAAAAAAATCTTAGATCCTTAGCGCGAGACCGACTCACACTTGGCTTGTTTTTATTATTTGTTGTTATACTGTAGAGTTTGTACTATAATCACACAAAGTTTGACGTTTGTATGTATTACCATTTTTACGATAGAGTAGAACAAAAAACGTTGAAAAACATTAGTTTCTTTACTGGGTGGCACTGAACGAGGGACTTTCCCGAAAATATCGCGAAATATTAATGACGCTGATGTGTAGTTAATAGTTTTAGAAGGATTGTTGAGTCGAAAAACGAGAACATTTTTTGGACCTTCCATACAAAAGTGCAGATCGGCCTAAGAGGAAGGATCTCCATAGAGTCCGCATAAATTTACGATTGCAGTTGGTCTCTTTTGTCTTATGACGTACCATTAATAGTAGAAGGAGATGGAACTATAGATATTTGTTTATGCGGCTGTCCACTTTTTTTTGAGCTAGTGTGTGTGAAAAGTGACCGTAAACATAAGGCCATAAATGTCACTTGGTGCCTTTTGTCCATACTACTTGACACCACACACTCAAACCTAAACGTCAAAAAAGTGGACACTTTACAATTGGTATGGCTCACTC
Organism: Agonopterix alstromeriana; assembly: GCA_963924505.1. NCBI lineage: Eukaryota > Metazoa > Arthropoda > Insecta > Lepidoptera > Depressariidae > Agonopterix > Agonopterix alstromeriana. Next base: position 9,476,298 of record OZ004664.1, read on the forward strand.
TAGTCTTAAAGAGAGATCCTTCCTCTTAGAGATCGGCCGATCGATTTTCCATCGGAGGTCCAAACATATTTCACGTATGTAAAAAAAAAACGTTGTGTTTGACCATACTTATTTCTTTCATAGAAAAGACATAAACGAGACTGAAAGTGCATTATTTCATGTTGTTCGCAGTACCTCCGTGAAAGATTCAAAGTGGACGTGCCGCACCGGTTCCGGCCGCACCAGTTCATGTCGCCGACATTCTGCGACCACTGCGGGTCCCTTCTCTACGGGTTTATCAAACAAGGACTTAAATGTGAAGGTACATACAGGCCCCTTCTTTATATGCTGACGGTTTTATAAGAGGATAGGCGAGCGTGCTTCATACCAACGAAGTTTGATTCTACAGGGTGTAACAAAACACCCTAATAATATTTAAAGGGGTAGTGTAGACTATCAAACTAACTGTAGCTATGGAGACAAAGTTGGATAAATACTTAAATAAAAACCGGTCATCTGCAAGTCGCGCTACTCGCGCACCAAGGGTTCCGCACCATACCAGCACACAACACATTAACTTACAAAAAAGTTTCGTTTTCTCCGGGACTTTTAGCGCGAGACCGACTGACACTTGGCCGGTTTTTATTAATTGTTGTTACACTCTAGTGTTTGCTTTATAATCACACCAAATTTGACGCTTGTATGTATGACCGTTTTACGATAGATCGAGAAGAAAAAACGTTGATAAAAACTAGTTTCTTGTATGAGACCTCCCTTAAATTTTAACTTTTTGACATTTTTATTATTTGTTAGCAAATCCGCCAAAATCTTGTTATTTGATCATGATTAAAATGTAATAGAATTTAATTGGTTCATGTACATAATAGGATCAAACTTCGTTTGTATGAAGCGCGCTCACCGGCATTATCCTTACAAGGGGACGATCAGAATATCACACTAAACAACTTTCTCTATGGGACTAAAATCTACAATAAAATCTGTTTTTCAATACAAAACTGTAAGTCGACTCGACCTAAATATATGGGGCAGAGTTGATTTTTTTTCTCGTTTCGATGTTAATCTCATACAGAAAATTGTTTAGTTAAATAGTAATATTCAGCATTTTAAGAAGTACCCTATAGAGTTAATTATTATCTGTCATTTTTAGACGATCTAATTGAACAATATTATGATAGGAGTCACGTTGCAGGGTTTGCCCCGAACACTTGTCTTTCGCGTGGTGTTCGCGCGGTTCGCGTCTCAGCCTGCAACGAGGCTCCGCAAACCTTCTCAGTTGTGTTCTTACTCAAAGACAATCCTCGAGATTGGATAGATACCCCCTCAAACCACTTGACACTAGAGGAAATGACGTGCTAACGCACAAGCAAGAAGTCCATTAATTATAAATTAAAAATTAAAAATTATGAGTGCACTCTGAAATTACGGATGAATATGCAATACAATGATAAATAATAATAATAAATATATATCTTGGACATTTAAATTAAATTATACAAAAAAATGTCGAGAGTACTTTAGGTACATTTCTTTGTATATTTTTTTATTATACCAGGTGTTAAAAATGAATAAACCTGGAAATTACTTGTATATGATTTTTTTTAATATATTTTTAACCGTCGTCGTGGCATTAAAGGATTTTCAGTTACGATTCTGGAGAATCGTATTAGTTTTTGCGTTCATTTATCCATAGTTTGAATACGTAAGGTCTCCGCTACAGTACTGCGTATTGATATGACACATCGGGCTAAACGAGATATTATTCGGTAAAATTTTCTGATTATTTGATTGTTATTTTTGCCTATAATACCACTGGTATACTTAAAATACAATTATAATACGCTAAGGAGTTCGCTTGCCGCCATTATCATGTTCGGTATTGTTGTATTTGTTATTCGTGAAAAATTGGTTTTAGTGATATTTGTGACATAATTTCGTGCGGATAGTGTTCCAAAAAGTTGCGTTAATCGACCAACATAACAGGAATCTCAAATACATACGAAGAAAGAACAAAAGTTTTGGTGCAAGTTTACTCTTACTGGTGATTTTGGCGGCAACGCGCGAGCTTACAAAATCGACCACAATTTCATCCTCATCTTTCATCTATCATCCCATCATCATCAGGAGAGCTTTGCACGGGAATCGTGAAGAAAAGGACGGGCTTTGTTTCTTAATTTTCTAAATTAGTTTTTCGTGGCTATTATTTTGTTAATGTGGTGGATTGGTTTAATAATGTGCCATTAATGGAGAACAATATAGTAAAAGTGAGAAATAAAGAAGGCGCTCCCGTTTGATTCGGATTGATCCTTGCGTAAAACTCCCCTCAAAATTGGAATGTGTGTACCACCCTCGCATTTCAAGAGTTAGGTATTAAGTACAAAGAAAAATAACACTAAAGACCAGGCTGTAAGGGCTAGTTCCCATTGCCTTTCCGAAAGGATAAACTATTAAAAAAAAAAAAAAAATAATACGCTAATCACATTGAGTGAGCGAGAGAAAATGTATGTTGTTTGTTCCTTTCTTTTTTGCCTATGCGGTATTCGTCTTTAATTTAGTTGGAATTGCTTGCAAAATCTTGCAAGGAAGTCAAACAAAGGCATAATTTCTTTTTTCATACATTTTTATCATATCTACATCCCTTTCCGTAATATTCAGTCTATGAATCTAACCAATTTCTCGATCCCTATGTGCTATATCAAACGTTGGTAGCCTTCTATGCCTACGAGGCTACGGCGTAGCGTAAACCGAAAACTGCGTAGCACGCGACTACGAGGCGTAGGCTGTACTTTATACAGGGTCTTTCTTAATATCGTTTCTGTTTTTTAAGGGAATGATCAGACCAGACCAACTGAACAACTTTCTCTATGGGATAATAATTTAAATCGCGGATGAAAATCAGCTGTTCCATGCAAAACTAAAAAACCTACTCGATCCAAATGTATGGGACAGCAGATTTTGTTTTAGCGATTTCGATGTTTGTCCAATAGAGAAAGCTGTTCAGTTTTATGGTCTGAAGCACCCCCTAAAGTTGTAACACATTTTGTATAGTACCTTGTTTTTGTCCCTCTTACCTACATTCAAATATATATATTACTACAGTTAACCCGCGACTTCAGCCGCACAAATTATATACCAGTTTTTAAGTCAGATCATAAGCTATCAAACAAAAAAAGTTTCATTAAAATCTGTTCAGTAGTTTTCACGTGATGCTCTCACAAACAAAAAAACAAACACACAAACTAACAGACAGAAAACGATTCTAAAAAGGTTGATTTGGAGTCAGGGACACCTAAAAACCAAATCGTCATTTTTTTTTGTAAATATCTACAATGTACAGACACACTTCTGTTACAGTTTTATAATAGTTAAGATTTAAGTTTATGCCCATTATCAGCCGTCACATAGCCGTAGGAACCGAGATAAGTACCTAGTACATCGTAAGCGATGCGCTTGTATTAATTCTGCCACTCGCTCCAGGCGGCATCTTCGCATATGTCGCGCGCTGTACGAAGTAAAAACAACGCTGAATCAAGCGCCTTTCGATACACTTTCGCGCTTACCGTCTAAAATTTAAGTAAATGATTAAAGGGATTGAAGCGTGAAAAGTTATCGTTTTCTAAGGAAGTGATCTGTGTCATTATTTTAAAACTGTTATCATGCGTCACATTCTTATCAGTTACATAACGCTCGCTGGGCGACTACGATATAGAAATTGCTACGCCGTTTTTGATGCTATGCCGCGCCGTAGCGATTTGACTAGTTACGAAATTTGTATAATAATAGTTTTACATTTTTATTTTTACCCGACTGCCCCAGAAGGAGGGTATTGTTTTTTATTAAGTAAATTATAACAGAAATGCAAAATAATTTTTATTTTTTTTTAAGTACTTGTTACTTTGTTTTTAAAGAAAATTGGATTGAAATACGATTGCCTGATTGCCAATTTAAATATAATTATTGCATTTGTTTAGTAAATGTGCTATTGTATTTCGATCTTTAACAATTTTAGTTGACAGTAGACAGTTACTATGAATTGAAATTACATTAAAGATAAGCGCAAATTAAGAAGGATCGCAACGGTGCGGGCCGCAGTGTATAAAACTCCGCACAAATCACTTCTATACAATTTAGATGAACAACCGCATACTAACGGGCTGCATCGACGCGGAGCGTGTCTCATTTTTGCGCGGCGGATTTCTGTCCGTGCGATGCCGCCCGCTCCGCCCAGATGCGGGCCGTCGTAGTGTGCTATACCAAGTGGAACTTTTAAAGCATGCTAGTATTAGGCAGGTAAAACTAAAAATCCGTCAATGCGTTGCGACCCGGGCCGCTCTAGTATGCGAAGTACACATTTTCCGATGCGATGCGGCCCGGTCCGCCCCAATGCAGCCTGCCCTAATATGCGCTTACCTTAATTCGTAACGTAAGGTAATGTTCGTAACCCATAAAAACAACTTTACTAATAAAATATTAACTAACACGATTACAGTGTTCAAATAAAAGCCAACCGCTAGCGTATATTTAACTGCAACTAACTAACTTTGTAACATTTTGTTAAAATATTAATTTATAAATACACGATCTCAAACTCACAAAACGATGGCATCGTAGATTTCAATTCGATAGGGGAGCGCTTTGTATGAAAACTTGCACTAAGTGACGTCGTCAACATTTAATTATTTTTTATAGTTCATCCTACTAATAATAATAATAAAATAGTATTCAAGCTAAAGAATAAATGAAAAAAAAAATGTTTCTAAAAAATATCTGTAGGTATTTTATGCAGTCCGCTACCTTATTCAATCCATTTATTTCAGAAAACAGTTTGAGGACAAAGACGAAATATAAAAAACCGGCCAAGTGCGTGTCGGGCTACGCGCATGGTTGTGTTCTGTAGTTGCCCGTCACAATATACGGACTTAGAAGGGGGCTTTTGGTTTTATACTACGGTTTAACTGCTAATAAAGTCTAAAAAGTACATTTTACAAGTTGGTAGACTATTACTCTTTTACTTGTAAAGGCTTTACAAGTTACCGAGTAACTTAGCGGTGATAGTTTTCCTTTTAAATTCGTTATATACACTACTGCCGTGAATTTTTTCACTTATCCAGAAACAACCGTTTAGCTGGGAGAGTGGGGGGGGGGGGACACTTGACTCTAACAAACATTTTCACTTTAAAGCTTAATATTTCGCTAACGGATCCCTAAATCGAAAAATAATTTTCGCACACCCACAATATTTTTAAAAGACCTATCCAACGATATCCCACACCATGGGATAGAAGAGAAAAAATAATGGCATCCCCACTTTTCGTGTAGGGGAGGTACCCCAAAAAACATATTTTTCTAGATTTTATTTTACCACTTTGTCGGCGTGATTAATATGTATACCCGTGTCAAATTACAGCTTTCTAGTACTAAGCGTCTCTGAGCTAAGCCGCGGACAGACGGACAGACGGACGGACATGCCGAAACTATAAGGGTTCCTTGTTGACTGCGGGACCCTAAAAAACAGGGCGTGTCGTAAAGACACGATAGAAGTAAAATTACAAGAAAACATTCTAATTATTCATCAATCTCTTTTGAATAGCATAGATTGTGTTTATCATTCATTTATTTACATAAAATTATATACGAGTACATCTGTGTCACCGTGCAGAAATCGGTTTATGATAACTAAAATGAATGCGTTTTATACACACGTGTTTCAACCATGGACTTACATTGATAAAGGATACCAATCCTCATTACAAGCATGGAAATACGAAAATAGGCGATGGCGTGTCCCTTTCTGTCAGAACAAAAATTAAATAAAACTCCAAAAAAACTCTCTTAGGAAAAAATATTTTTTCGTTTGGATTAGAAAGGGACAAACCAACAACGACAACGAGAACGTACCAAAGAAGATTGAACATTACCGATCGCCAAGGAGTATTTTCATGTTTCACCGCTTGAGCCTGTACCAAAAATGTAGATATATACAATGTTCTTGGTCTGGACTCAGAGATTCTGTACTCCAGGGAATAGATAATACCTTTTTCCAGCTTCCTGGCTGTACACAGACAAAACCTATTTTATTCCTGCTGTACACAAAGAGGATCTTTAGATAAAGTCTTCTTTGAGATGGTCTTAAAACCCTCCCATAAAGCTCTTAAGACCATACTGCCTCGTCCAGCTATCAAGTGGTCTTTACATTTCAGGAAGCGGAAATTGACTCGTAAAACGTCAACTATCCGTTTCAGTATAAGAAAAGACTCATCGATTTTTATAGAGCTTCCGCAGCTGTCAGTATTGACATTTCGAACTTCCGTTACACGAAAAGGTTGCGGATCCAAATGGGTAGATATGAGCACAGAGTACCTGTTTTGCCTCTGTACCGCGTCAACTCTCTGAGTGTAAACATACCAAATAAGACTAAGTTACTATACTTACTACTAGAGTAGGGTATACTTATTCTATGTGGCTTATAATTTGTCTCTGTTCTGCACGTCTAGTATAATTTCTCTACACGCGCGCGACGCGCCTTCGCTGCATAGAAAATAACCTGTTCCCGCGCTTTTCGGAGAACGAAAGCCGCGCTTGCTGCGACTTATAGTATGGGAAAAAGCCGAGTCAAGCGCAAGTAGAGAAATCAGGCTAAACGTACTGGAGTGCGATTTTTGAAAGTCACGCGTTGTAGAGAAGTATTTTCGATTAAAAAGAATTTAAAAAAGTAGGTACTTTTTATAGATTTTTAATGATTTCATTAGATTAACTAATAGTGAATATGTGAGTATAAATACCAAAAATCTGAAACTATTTTAAGTTCTTCTAAAACGAGGAAAATGTTTAAAAATACATGAAAATATGTCAACTTTGTGACGATTTTCTATCGAGTGAAGTAATTCCAATCGTGTATTCAATTTATCATTTCACTAGATAAACTATCCAAAAATACTGAGGTATGACTTTGGTTTCAGTAAATTTTATAAATCTAGTCAAAAATGAAAAATAAAATATGTCTCCAAGGTATTTCGTCCTATTTTTGCGCCTTAAAACATCGTTTGCCCTACGGCACAGAATAGGTAATCCTAGGGCCCTAGATTGCCCATTAATATTAATAGATATTTGGAAACAGAAATCTTAAGTTTAAAGTTATTTCTTTCGACTGATACAAAATAGAGACATTAAGGGCCTGTTTCACCACTTCTGGATAAGTCAATGTTTGCTTATTCGTCAGATCGTTTGACATATTTCGTATGGAAGATATGTGAAATTATCTGTTAAATAAGCTAACAAGAACTAATCCAGAAGTTGTGAAAAAGGCCCTAAATAAAATTACAAATAAAGTGACTTAAAACTAAACTAGGATGTGGTGCGGGTTCGGTCCTTGTGGGAGGGTACAAAAAACGCTGGCTGTATTTCCTCGCTTAATGGCTTGCACCAGCCCTTGGGTCCCCGTTGATTTATTTAGAACAGAAATTTTATATAATATCATCTATTAAGTTTAGGTTGTTACTTTATAACTTTTAATAACATGTTTGTTGCTCGCAATAATATTTTTTTTCTTTGTATCATGTTATGTAATGCTTACACGAGTGCCGGATTTGTAAATGTCGTAACTAAATTTAGGTTCCACTTCACTACAAATAGAAAAGTCGTCCATGATATCGCAACCAATTTGTATTGTTACATTTACAATAAAAATAACGTATTTTGGGACCTACTATACTCCTACCTACTCACTATTCACATACGTTGACAAAATAAATAAAAAATTAAATGGCTCGGTACCACGATTAATATGAATTCTACGTATTTACTTTCGTCGTCACTTTTCCAAAATTTTAGTAAAAGTCAGTGTGTTGTCGCGGCTATTATTGTCTGTGTCTACAAAACGATCATCAATCAATCAGCTGGCATGCGACGCGGGCGGCGCGGGCAGTAGGCGGGGCGGGATGCGCCCGCGCTATCCACGCGCTACCGCCAGTGTGAGCCGCGCCGCTGTCGACCCCGGCTAGAGCGAACCGCGCGCGCAACCATGCCTCTCTACTCAGAACATATCTCGAACATGTACTATAGTGGGTCACCGTCTTACAGTGCGCCGTACAGTTACAGCAGTTCAGTTTTACCCTCGTATAGCAGTGCTTCGTACCTTAACTCCGGAGGATCATATAGCAACCACTCGTCTCTCGGAGGATACTCGCGGCCCATATCTTCCAGATGGATACCCAGCAGTGCGAGAAATTACTCTCCGATACTCAGCACGATATCGGAGAGGGGGACGTCAAGCCCTTCGAGACTTTTGAGTCCGAGGAGGATTCAGTTATCGAAAAGATCGTATGCAGCCAGCAGTTACACTCCGCGGCCTATCAACATAAACACAGCCGATATAGATGTGTCTCGCGATAGGTATCGTCAAAAAGCTCCCAGTCCGCCACCTAAACCGGCGCGTGCGAAGACTCCGAGTCCTGAGAAAGAAAATGGGCCCTACATGCCGCGTGTTGATGAAAAGCCTGATACCGGGATAGATTCCTCGCCGGGTACACAGCGTAGCACAATAAAACGTGGACGGACTGTGGTCAGACTTCATACAGTGAAGAGAAAGGAGAGAGATTCCCCTCGCAAACCTCAAACGGACGACTCACAATCACAGGGGGGTGATGTTTATGAAAACTGTGTTGAAAATGTTGTGGAAGATGTAACGAAAACTGAAACAGCCGAACCTGTGAGATGGAGAGAAAAACTATCAGAGGATTTAACATATAAAGATAAGAGAGAAAAGAAAACTTTAGGGGCGAGGCTTGTTGAGAAGTTTATAGTCAGAGACAAAGATAGTGATTCCGACGGTTCTTTCAAAGAAAAGTCTAAAAAGTTAGATGTTGTATCGAGACCACAAGAAACACCTTTATCGATTAGTAGCTCACCTAGTATCACGTCACCGGATAGACGGTGCTCAATTGAAATGTTAGCAGAACAAGCATGTTTATTAGATTCATTAATAAGAGGTGAAAATCTAAGCACCGCTACTTTAGACTTAAGCAAAGTTGGTGTGGATGAAGAATGTAAGAGTGACATTGAACCGCCCCAGCAAATAAAAAGAAGAAAATCAAATAATAGAGATAATGCTTTAAAAACGACTAAATCAGATCAATCACTACACGAGACTCTTCAATCATTTAAAGATTCCAAACACTTTTCAAAAAAACGCAGTTTGAAAAAATCATCTTCTGCTGGAGGCAATATTTGCAGATTAGATTCTATCAAAGAATTTCCTAAAGATCCAAATTTTGCGAACTTACCTCCTATTGAAGAAAGTAGGGTGTCTATGAAACGCGAAAGCATAAAATCTAAACCAAAACCAAAATTAAGGGCAAAAATTACGTCATCGGTTGAAGTGTCTGAACCAAAAAGTCCTTTGAAATTCAAGATTGAAAATGTAACTGTTGAGGAAACTCCACGATTACCGAAAAAGGAAATCATATACAGCGCAGTGGTAGATGAAGTCTTGCCAAAACTGCAAACAAGTGAAAGCACGCCAAAAGAAGAAAGTGCCACGAAAGCACCTCGAAAACAAATGCAATACGATACCAAGAAAAGAACAAAGACATTAGTGAGAGAAGATAATGTTCCTGAATTTCCAGAACCAGACGAAGGCAATTTTTGGGATAAAATTGGTAAAAGGGAGACCGTTTACTTACTGAAAAGAAAACAATATATTGAGAATGATAGAGAACAAAACCGACGAGCTATGTTTTGGTTCCCAGAAAATGAAGAATCTTGCCCTAACGATGTTCCAATCACCAAAAACACGGAAAATGTTAGTACGAGTTCAATGAAATGTGAAGATAATATATTAGATATGAGTCAAATGATACAAAGTTCAGATAATAGTAATAAATCTATTGATCTTGACACTAAAGATGAAAAGTTAACGCCACTGGAGTTACAAAGTGAAAAAGGCCAAGAAAGAGAAAAGAAATCTCAAGTACAAACAGTTTTAGATACCAGTGAAATAATTTCTCCAGCTATCAAAGAAGAATGCCTAACACCGGGCACGGCAAAAGATTCTTATGAGCAAAAAAATAAGTCAACCTTTGACGCAACAGATACAATATTTCCCGTGCAAAAAGAGACCATTGATACTAAAACGAAATATCCTACTCCAGATAAAATAGAACAAACATTTATTGGAGCACTGAAGTCAGTGGAAAGTATTGATGAACAAAAAGAATTAAAAAAGAAAAACAGCCTTGAAACCAAAAAGGAATCTTCTACTCCAGATAAACCTTTCGAACCAAAACAAAAATCAGATGAAAAGATGAAGTCAGTGGAAAGTATTGATAATCAAAAAGAGTTAAAAAAGAAAAATAGCCTTGAAACCAAAAAGAAATCTCCTAAACCAGATGAAACTTTGGCACCAGAGCAAAAAAATGATGAAAAGCTGAAGTCAGGGGAAAGTATTGACGAACAGACAGAAATAAAAAAGAAAAACAGCCTTGAAACCAAAAAGAAATCTCTTGCACCAGATAAAGCATTGGTACCAGAACAAAAATTTGATGAAAAATTTAAGTCAGTGGAAAGTATTGATAAACAAAAAGAAATAGAAAATAAAAACAGCCTTGTAACCGAAAAGAAATTTCCTACCCCAGATAAAACTTCGGTACAAGAACAAAAAATAGATAAAAAACTGAAGTCAGTGGAAAGTATTGACGAAAAAAAAGAGTTAAAAAAGGAAGAAAGCTTTGAAAACAAAAATAAATCTCCTTTGTCTAGTAAAACCTTGGACTCGGAACAAACATTGGTTGGAAGAATCAAGTCAATAGAAAGTAGTGAAAAGCCGAAAGAATGTGAGCAATGTCGAAAAATAATTGTTAAAGATATAACGAGTGTAAAGTCACTTGATAATATGTCGTTTACGGAAGAAAAGATCATTTCACAAAAATATGAAGTGAAAGAAAAGCCAAATGAACGAAAAACAAGCGTGCCTGAGCAGAATGGTAACGATAGTAATACAACTAAAATAAAATCACTAGATAAATCACAACAAAATAATAGCAAACCCGAAATTAAAACAAGTACCCTGCCTGCTGAAAAAGCTCCAAAACAAGAGAAAAAGTCTGACGAAATAAAAATTTCTCAAAGTACTGTTCCAGAACCAAACATCAAAATTGATATAATCTCGAATAAAAACAATGATACAAAATTGTCTAAAGACTCGATAGCCACAGTCTCTCTACGAAGTGAACCAGTCCAAGCTAAAGTTATTCAACCTCCGCCTGTCGCTTCTAATTCTAAGGATGATACAAAGACTTCATTACAAAAGACATCCGATGCAAGTTCATCAATAGTACAATCGGTAACCAATAAAGAAGATCCATCTTCTAATGTTCCTACTACCGTGATAGAATCAGAAAACATTCCAAACAAAGGCATTCAAGTTGAAATTGAAACTTTAAAGCAAGCAGAACAGACGACAGGAGAGGACAAAAAGGCTGAAAATATTACCCAGCAAGGGGAAAAACAAGAGGATGTCAAAAAACATTCTGTAAAAGCCATAATTAAACCATCGGCTCCACGTAAACCCGTGAAGGAAGCTGCTGCTGCAAGGCCCCTCATAGCTACACCTCGACCTCTTCAAAAGAAAGCTCCTCAAATAATTCACTCGTCCAGCTCTTCGGAGTCATCGTCTGAAGAAGAATCCTCTGATGACGACGACGCAGACGAGTCTGACACTAGTGAAGGTTCCACAGAATTCTTTGAATGTGAAAACAACCCGGACGGCAGGACTTCCACCGGATCGAACGACTCAGGATTCGATTCTTCCGCGCCGAATTCACCAGCAGGATTCCTCCAAATGAAAAAAGGTAAAATAAATATCATCAATCATACATTTAAATAGGCAGACAGATACTACACAACACGACACGAGACCATACTAATAGATATTACTTCGGCCCTGTACAAAACTAACAGAACTAACGTTACTAAGGTGTACAAAAATCAATCACAAATGCACGAGCACGACTGCTTTTGCACGGCTTAAGCGGGTTTCGTTAATTGAATGTTAAGGAAATCCTTTATCCGCGCGATATGCCGTTGTTTTGTTTTAGACTGCGATGTAAACTGCCATCGAAAATGTGAGAAATTGACAGCGAACTTATGCGGGGTGAACCAGCGTCTACTGGTGGAAGCTTTAGCGTCTCGGACGTCTTCGAAAAGAGGTGGGTAATGTTTGAATTTTGAATCTATGTGGCCGATAGGGTGGGGCCAGGGAGACAGGACGCGTATCTCGTGATCGTTACTTCAGAATCGAGCGTCACAATTACGTCAGAAAGATATAATTATGTTGAGTTAGATCTGTTTTATTGGTTAGGTTAGCAACTTTTGGTTAGTTAGCTACCAAAATGTATTCCTAGCATTCATAATATATAAATTCACAAGTATACGAACGTAAAGTTTGTTTAGAAAAGTTCCGTTTTGTTTCCTACTTATCATTATTGATATACTCCAAACTACATTATTTGGTCAATAAATAACATTCAACAGAACAGAACATTAGATATGTGCGTATTTGTTTGTTTTTTTATATTCACGAGTACATAGCTGAGTGGGCGAACGATGCGGTTGTGTTCTGGACACAGGCCAATCACTCGAAGCTCACCTGTACAGAATTAATAGCATCAATTGCTGCTGAAATTAACATTCGGAGATAGAGCCTACGTAGGCGTTTATAAATAATCTTCCGTTCTGGGTGTCTATTCATGGATTATTGATTGTTTAATTGATTATCTATACATATGTCCCTTCTTTTGGTGACATAGGATATACATAAAAATTTGTCAATTTTTTCATCTCTTCGTGTTTCTTTCGACAAGACCATTATGCCCACAACTCAAAATATAGAATAGTCACAATATCCACATTTCACAAGCAGTGCCCAAATTCTGTCCAGTGTGACAGGTAGTGAGCCCGATTCCACTTCGTGAAATTATATCCAGTCCGGTCTATTATATTACTAATTGGTTAGTGTTTCAAAATCTTTACTACGAGTATCTCGACTTTTTATTTTCTCAAAAGTAGTCTGGAAAGCATTCTACCTATCCTTTAAAATATTTTCGACTGTTTCACTTTAGGTATCGTCTTTGTTACTAATCTAATCTTGAGACTATAACAGTTGTTTCCCTTAAAATAATAATACTTAGCTGTTTCTCTTTGGTAAATTTTCCTTAATACCTATACAAGGAAGTGTCACGATTTCACGTTACGGAACACTTTTATTTATGTCTGATCAATCATCATAGCATCTATGTTGATGAAGATAGATGCCAACACCCGTGACTAACAGATCTATGGTCACTATAAGATCGTAGATTACTTGGCCAGACTTCAAACTTCAATAAACGTATTTTTATTCTTCGATCTGTCTATTTGTATAGTTTGGCGATGTTTCGTTTTATTTTACGGAGCTTTTTGGCAAATTTTATTATGTTGTTGATGGGTTTCATTGACGTGAATGGTTCACTCGTTAAAATGGAATGTTACGAAGCGGTACATTTTATCTAAAACGGAAGAAAGAAACAAAATCATCCAAGCATAATTAGTATGAAAAATAATTTACATCACACATTTTAGTTAAGTAGGTAGGTATACTAAATTAATTAACAAACACAGACTATTGAACAGAACAGAAAAACAGAGAAACATCTATTTTTGGTGATTCTAAAAAAGACAACAATAACCTGCACGGGTCGTGTTCTAATTTTAAATAACTGTCTATTCTTTTCACAATACCTACATTATTATTTTCTTTTTTCTCTGATGTGATTCACCTACAATTTTGTGTAGATCTTAAAAGCCAAAGACAAAGCAATATTACTACACACTAGTAACGAATTGATATCTAAAGTGATTGCAACACAATAGTAAAGTTCACTGCACAGCACAACTAAAACTCAATTAACTAACAGACGAAAAACATTGGAAATTGTAAATGCAATGAACGCTTTTAAGAATGTAGTTAAAAATTGACTACATTAAAAACATGACAAGAATTAAATGAGACCCTTTTGATTTTCCATAGTTAGGTAAAACAACAATAGTAAAGAGAAGCAGATTACTTTATACTCTCTATACAGGTGGTGAGAGTGCTGGCACTTCAGGCACTGCGTCTGCGCACGCCGACTCTACTGACATCTCCGAACAGGAGCTTGGTAAGAACATTACTCTCTTTTAAGCTTCTAGAGTCCACACTACGAAAGAAATCAGTACAAATACGAAGGTCAGTGGATGATAGTTCGATTCGCGAGACTTTTTTTGGACTCCGACTCTACCTGGGACAACTATTGGCATTAATTATAGCAAAGGCTTATATTGATTAATTGAAAGACACCTCATCTTCGGTACATATGACGTCAACCCCTTAAGATACCTTCGATTATGCGCATTGATACCAGATCATATCTGCACGGGCGTCATGGCGCCGTGATAACCGTTTTATCGCACTTTTATTGTACCTTCCGTAGACACCGGATAAAACGTTTATCGCGCCGCCAAAATCGTGCTGCGCCCGCGGCATGATGGCGCGATAAAGCGCTATCGCGCCCTAGCTCCCTTTCTCTTTGCGCGCGAACGAACGAGTTAGCAGGCGATGAAACGTTTTTCGAGGCACCATGCCGCGGGCGCAGGCATTGCAAAATCATCTGATGCTAGAGGCAACGCATCTCTCATAATCATAAGAGAATAATAAAGGACGATTGGTGCTATGTGTCTCTTAAGTTACCTAAATACTTCGTTTTTTAGGTATCACAGCCTTAACTGCATCCAATGAAATAAGTCCCAGGATTTTAGTAAAACTAAATTTAATTTGAATCTAATAATATCCTTGAATACCTTTTTTCTTTCTCTTTGCTTGGCATGTTTTATTTTAGAGTGTTATATACGGACCATATGATGTAATTTGCTTTGTTTGCCGCCACTAATGTACACATGATTTCATTCTGTCTACACGATTTTACCTAACAAATTCTGGTTAAGAAATCACAATTCATACTCCACTGTCTAAATATTAAGTAGAGAAAGTTCTAGGTGTGGGCTATTCTTTCGGTTTCAAGAACAAACAACTAAACACAACAAAGTTTCTATTTCGGGAATAGTTTCACTTACTTGCTGTAGATAATAAATTTTTGCGATCTGACACAATTGGCAAAAAGCAAATTGTATTTCAAAAGCGTCTAAAAATATCGATGTTGAAATCGGCTGAAAGTGCTTGAAGTATACGCGCGTCCCATTTCACGCGTCACTGGGTTCCGCATTCCAGGGACCTGGTGTGATAATATTACCATTTCAATAATTCAGTATGAACTGAAGTCAGCATAACATACTAAAATAAATGTTCCACTTTTTGATGCCTCAGTGACATTATAGCTACCTATACTCCATTCGAAATAGCAACGAAATTTTAAGGCTATTTTGCATTACAGAAAGAGATTTGAAACACTTACTCTCACTTATTCTTAGCAACAGCTTTAGTATCGTCCAAGATATGTCGGATAGTATATGTATCCAATAAATTAATTACATTTGGTAATCAGAATTGGCAAGAAATCTTAATAGGAATTGGAAAATCTCGTCGTCCTTATTTGGAATGACGTATAAGTTTGGGTTTACTCCTAGTTCGTAGACAGACTGTTAGCGGCCAGTTTCGGCACTTAAATTTAAGTTCATGATACAAAATATTTAAATAGTAATTTGAACAACTTGAAAATGATGGAAACAAAAAGTTTCACAAAATTATTCCGAGTATATTTTGTTATATTTTAATTAGATTACACCTGCTCCCGTAAAAATGACAACTAAAATCCAAATAGAGAGTGATATTTATTGTTGTCCATTTCTTGCGAAAAATTCTACCAGTAAAGCTAATAAATGATTTTTGATGCTAACCACTATCCTCTACTATCTATACCTCGGTAGTAGGACTGCGGTATCGATAATTTACCAAGTCCAAAAGACTAATAGAGAATAGGCAATACAATGGTAGAGTGTACAAATTCAGTACTTATTGTATAAATCTGTAACTAGAATGAATCCCTCGTGATTGAAGTTCTGATGATAATCTGACAAAAACGCTTGACATAATTGTTTATACAAGATGTTATTAAAATACAAATTAACATTTAAGGGGGTGGTTTCGACCATCGAACTGAACAACTTTTACTACGGGATCAATATCGAAATCGCGAATCTGATGTCCCATACTAAACTACAAATCTACTCGAGCTAAATGTACCTATGGGACAGCAGATTTTTTTTACGGTATACGATGTTGGTACCATAGTGAAAGTTGTTCAGTTTGATGGTCTAAACAACCCCCTTTAAAGTTTTACTTTTGTACTTTTTGAGCAATTTTTTTATTCCTTATATTTCTATGGGGCTATACATTAAAGTACAGTAAAAACTGAAAAACGCACAATATACCTATAGTATCGAATATTAAGTCACAGTTTCCTTAAATTACAGAGTGTTGGCAAACCAAATAGTTTCAGAAATATCGCGCATTAAAACAGGAAAACGTTGAACTTCCGTGGAAATCGATTCGAAAGTGAGAGACTTGCCAAAGTGACAAACGTAAACACGCTCTCGATTTCGCATTATCTATCCAAATAATGTGAGCCAATATGGAACCATAATTTGAAAGCAGTTATGGAACTATTAAAAATCGAACAATGTTCTTTTCGTGATCACTTTACACTTTAATCGATCAGCAGCGACATTAACATCACACACAACATAGTACGTACACGCACACTACAAGGCGACTCAGGGGTTTTCGGATACGCTCTTTAACCTATGAGTGAATACCTCACAGACACAAAGCTTCAAGCAGTAGACAATCTATGGGAGACATTGGACGAGCGCGTCATGTTTCATTTTGTGCGCTCCTGGCTCCACAGAGACAAAGCTTTTAGAGCGCACAAAATTATCACGTAACACCAGCCCTGGATCTAGGGGGGTCAAATCGGGGCCCACGCTCCGGGCGACAGGTTAAGGGGGCGCCAAAATCAAGAGTTATTGTTCAATATTGTTATAAAATCGGGCTACTCGCGCACCTAGTTCTGTACCATAACACATATGGGTACGCAACATATTCTATTACAAAAAGGTTTTGTTTTCTTGGGGACCTTTAGCGCGAGACCGACTCACACTTGGCCGGTTTGTATTATTTGTTGTTTTACTGTAGAGTTTGCTCTATAATCACACTAAGTTTTACGCTTGTATGTATTACCGTTTTTACGATAGGGCGAGAAGAATAACGATGATTAAAACTAGTTTCTTGTATGAGGACCCCTTTAATTTTTAACTTTTTGAAATGTTTTAATGGTTAGTTCGCCATAATAACACAAATTCTGTGAAAATGACATCTGTCTAGCTATTATGGTTCAAAAGTTACAGCCCTAAATAGTTGGACAGTCAGACAGACGGTCGGACGGATGGACGGACGGTCGGACAACTTAGGCTTAGTAATAGGGTCCCGTTTTCGCCCTTTAGGTACGGAACCCAAAAAACGATAATATATTAAGATCAGGTGCACGTACAAACCGGTAGATTTATCACACAATCCAACGCATCTACTGCCAAATAAACTAATTGTAACTATTATTTATTCAGACAAGCGATTGTACAGACTGATATGTACTAAAATATTATAATTTATAGTTCCGATTATAACCAAACTCTAATATCGTAAAGAACTTGTCTGAAATATTTATATTCTAAACGATGAGACTAAACAGGTCCAGTCTTTATCATTAGTACAATATACGATATTTATTTTGCAGTAAATATTAAACATATTGTAGACATAATAATGTCACACATGTTCACAGTACGTATAGTGCACTACTATACATATACATTATAGTAGGTACTCCTGTGTGTATACGTACTGTAAAGGTAGGGCCACAGAAGGTTTAGAAGATAGTGTAGGTTTGGATTATTAGATATTTTAGGTCAATTATTGCGTAGGGGACCGCAAGTGATTGTAAAAAATCAATGGTCATTTCATAGCGGTCCCCAACGCATTAATTGACCTAAAATATCTTAAAGAGAGTTAAGAAGTAAAACATACATTTGCTTACATCCCCAAATAGGTGACCAAATAATTTTTTACTTTTTAAATATTTGTTTTTGGCGTTGCGGGTTTTTTTTTCATTTGTAATTTAATGTTATTTCATAATTTTCAAAGCTACATGAAAACTGCTGAATCGATTTTTACCAAATATAGCTAAAAACCACCGCAAGGAAACTTGCTTTCACGTAAAAAAAAACCATCCAAATCCGTCCATCCGTTCGACAGCTACGATGCCACAACCAGACAGACAGACATTTGCGTCTAACTTATAACACCCCTCTTTTTGCGTCGGGGGTTAAAAATACTCGATTCATACAGCATGTTTAGTCATCCTGACGCCTAGACCTATAGACGACCTAAACGATAGAAAGAGAGCTAAGGCGCGAAGGCGCTATTTCACGCTGCCATATTACGGTCGCAGAAGATGTTAGAAAAGAACTATTGAACTACTTAGATTATCCCAAAGAGATTATACCTAATAGAGTGAGCCATACCAATTGTAAAGTGTCCACTTTTTTTGACGTTTAGGTTTGAGTGTGTGCTGTCAAGTAGTATGGACAAAAGGCACCAAGTGACATATGGCCTTATGTTTACGGTCACTTTTCACACACACTAGCTCAAAAAAAAGTGGACAGCCGCAAAAACAAATATCTATAGTTCCATCTCCTTCTACTATTAAAGGTACGTCATAAGACAAAAGAGACTAACTACAATCGTAAATTTATGCGGACTCTATGGAGATCCTTCCTCTGAGGATTATCCGCCACCGCCACACGTCTCTTCTGTATAAACCGTGGCTTAGGTAAACCACTTTGACGATTACCCTAGTTGACCCTATGTCACAGAACAACTATTAATTAGAAAGAAAACTAACATAGTAAAGCTGAATTGAAATACCTAATTAGAGCAAATATAAAACACTTTAATTCCGCATTGATTCATTTGACGTCAGAAGTGAAGAATAATACTTTTAAGGAAGTAGCAGACGATTTTTCTATTCCCACGTAGTAAAATTGCCTCATTAATCCATTCTGACCTTGATATTGCTCTGAGAGCTAATATTTTTAGCGAGACACCGCGAACCCAGCCGAGGTGAAAGAGAATTAATATGCCACATGTGCTGAACGCTTATTATGTCACAGTGAACGTAAACATGAACTTGAATAATTGAGGCTCATAGTCGAGGACCCTGAAACTATGCAAGATTTAATAATAATATATGACATTGACAATATGTTCTTGAAGAGGAAAATCAAACAAGGAAGGGTTCAATTAATTCAGCAAGTTCTTTCAATAACGTCTTCGAAAATCATCGCATCTACAACGTGTTAATGAATAAGCGCAAAACCTCATACACCCCAACTGATTTATAACAAAATAATTTGATTGAAACAATAATTTCATTATTTTGATAGTCAAAATTTAAAATTATTCGCATTTTAAGTTTTGAGAAAAAAAAGATTTGTTATTGTTTCAGCAATGAATGAAAGCGCTAACGTGCTTATGGATACATTTAAAGAATCTTGTTTTGGTAGTAAGCAGGGTGAGTGTGCCTGTGTGGTGGGCTGGGATCGAATTCAAAAAATTTTTAATTATACGAACAAATTATTTAATATTTTGAAAAAAATTACCAATGTTGAAACCATGATAATTCGATTCTGCTCTCGATTCTTAACAAACTACTTTATAATTTTTACGTTTATTCATTAACACGTTGTATAAAGAGTCCTTCTTAAAATGCTGACGGTTTTTAAGGGGATGATCAGAACATCAAACTGAACAACTATCTACGGGATCAAACATGAAATCGCGAAAAAAATATCAGCTGTTCCACACAAAACTGCGATCCGATCCCAAATGTGCCAAATGACAGCAGATTTTTTTTGTTTTGTTTTGTTGTTGGTCCCTTTTAGAAAGTTGTTCAGTATGAAAGTCGAATCATCCCCTTAAAAACATTCGGCATATTAAGTTAGACCCTGTCTGCAGGCAGAATATTGACCAAATCCTTTAAAGGAAAGCTTCACAGAATAAATAGTTCTAATTATAATGAAATGGTGAAATTGTTAAATAAATTAGAAAGACCGATAGATCATTCTACTTCTTATTTATTGTTTAACAATTTCTCCATTTAGTACCAGATTTATAAGTCTTACCGATGTACCTGCGCAGTAGACAAATTTTAATAGCACGCGAAATTATATTGACCAATCAGGATGTGTCACCTTGAATCCTTTGGCGCTATTGGCTTATTGTTTTCGCGCCCTTTTCGCTGCTATCCGACTTTGCACCCTTTGACTACTAAATGACTTTGGGTTTTGACGGAGACCCGGGTCTGCTCTACGCAAACGAAGATTGACGAGCGGAATTATTTTCCTGGTTGTACTGTACTACGATTTGTTTAATTGAATTCATTTGTAGACATACATAATTTCTACGAAATAATTCTAAAGAATTCGGGTCTTCAAATTGTATGTAATCAGTGTTCAACTGGCTGTGTAACAAGACACAATAAATTGTCATTCAACGTCAACCGGTTACCAAATAAAATGACTTTCATTTAAAAGAGACAAGCAGCCAAATCGTCTAAAAATATTGAGAGCTTTAATAACGTCATTGCTGTAGGCAAATAAACTAACCAAAGTTGAATAAACTAGAATCCTGTTGGCAATATAGCAGTACCTAACAGCGCTCGTTGGCACAAAAACGTGAAAATAAATTGCGAAAAGAGTGACACCGTTTAGATAATATTGTTTAGAAACTTTTACGTTACTATAAATTCTGTCTCTTATTCTATTATGTTGTATTTATCTCAAAATAAATAACACACACGCTAAAATACGTAAACGCATCGTATACAGCCTCCGTTTGGTCATCATCATTATCAACCTTTATACTTCCAACTGCATGGCACAGACCTACCCTCCTGGAGGATGTACGGGCATTAGTCCACCAAGCGTGCCCAATGTGTAACGAAACATAATTTCTTCCTCAGCGTATGCAGGTTTCTTCACGATGTTTTCCTTCAACGTTCGAGAGCAATCGGTATTACGTGCATAAGTTAGAAAAACTCATTGGTTCAAGAGTCTCCGTTTTTTAAGAGGACGATCAGACCATCATACTGAACTACTTTATCTATGGGACCAACGTCGAAATCGCGAAAAGAATTTCAGCTGTCCCATACATTGGGGTCGAGCAGGATTGCGCATAAGTATAGGGTGAAATTGATATCATTAGCATCCTTTAAACAAAGAGTCTACCTATCAAACTGAACAACGTTTACTATGGGAGCAAACCGATCGAAGCAAAAAAAAAATTTGCTGTTCCATACTAAACTGCAATACCTACCTGACTCAAATGTATGCAACAGCAGATTTTTGTTTTTGCTCCAATCGGTTTGTACCCATAGCTAGTTCTTAGTTTAAAAGGATGCTAATGATATCAATTTCACCCTGTATATTCGGATTAGGGGGTGGGATAAATCCCACCTATCCCCCCTTCCCCCGGATATGTGTTTGTCAGTGTTGTTGTAGATAGGTACTAGTCAAAAAATAAAGGATGCAGATGTCCACAGATGTTGACGATGAGAAATGCCAAGGCACTCGCGCCCATAATTCATAAACGAGCAGCAATCTGTCTAAACGTGAAACGCAGTGAAACATTATATTTTATTCTTAGTACAAAGACGGACATTATTTTGATTTTAATTGCACATTAAAGTATGAATAGCCCACACTTGCATCAGGTACTTCATTTCAAACTATTTTATATAATTTATAGGTTTTTATTATTAACGCTTTCATTTGAGTTTCTTTTTCCGCTATGTGTTCTAAGTATATACTCAAATTCTCTTTCAAGAGATCGTTAATCCATCAACATTATTTCATAGCCATACAGATCTCAAGATCTAGATTTTGATCAAAGCATTATGACATTAATAATTTCAAAAAAAAATCATAAGAATTAAATTTCGATTCATTTTATGAGCACTTAATTACTAACATAACTTTAAGGGTGTATTCAGACAATAAACCTAAACAACTTTCCCTAAGAAATATAGCTCGAAAAGCGAGAAAATTGAGACGAGACCTTTTCCAATTCCTAACATTAAGGGTATATTACTGTTGGCGCGCTCCATACATACGAAGTCTGGTGATATTTTCAATACTAACCAATTAAACTCAATGAAATTTTGCAGAAACAATCTAGAAACAAATCTCTATGCTTGTATCGTGCCAGATTTTCCTTAAAATGTACAGTTTAAAAGTTACAGTGCCTCAAAGATTTCCATACAAATCTTAAATTAATCCTAGCACTGAAACTGTATATTTTAACGAAAATCGGACACGATACAAGCATAGAGATTTGTTTCTAGATTGTTTCTGCAAAATTTCATTGAGTTCAATTGGTTAGTATTGAAAATATCACCAGACTTCGTTTGTATGCAGCGCGTATTTACGCATTCGGAATAAACTTCTCATAACCTCCCAATATGTTTATCAGAGCAATCGACGGCGTACGGAATATTCCGCAAGACAGGGCGGTTCACGCCCCCCGCGCGGACCATTCCCCGCTTCAGGAAGTACAACATTGAGGACTTCCACTTCATCAAGGTGCTGGGAAAAGGCAGCTTCGGGAAGGTAACAATATTACTTTATTTTAATTTAGAAGCGCTCGTTGGCGTAGTGGAGCTTCGGTGTTGGAAACGATCACCGAATTTAAGCAACGTCAGGACCGGTCAGTCTTTAGATGAGTGACCGTTTAGTGGTATTTCATCTCGAGCGTTTCCGTGCTTCGGAAGGCACGTTAAGCAGTTGGTCTCGGATATCGGCGTTGTAACTATTCGTTAAGCCAGGTCAGAAGAATTAAGGCGGCTTGAAAATTTTCTACCAGCAAATTGACAAAAAAAAAAATGTCACAATATTTCTGCCCAATCGGTAACTAGCTAACTTGCCTCCACAAACCCGCAATGGGCCTGCGTGGTGGAGTATGGTCCACTCCCTCTCACCCTTATTCGTGATTCGTGGGAGGCCTTTGCCCTGCAGTGGGATTCTACAGGCTATAACTTATTAACTTACTAATTTTAATTTAAGAAATTGGTGACGGATAACTTTTTATGAGATTGCTCACTAGGCTCGCCGCAAACGGGCCACGGCCACATCCACCTTGGCCAACGACAAGCAGTTCACACGCTCAATCAAAAATCAAAATTGTTTATTCAAAATAATAGATAGCATTCTGACGTCAAATTTTTTTTTTGACTACCACCGCGTCGAAAGGTTTTCCGTTGTAGAGAAGATGCGGCCAGAAACTCTATTATTACATATAGGGTCTTTCTAAATATGCTGACACTTTTTTAAGGGGATGATCAGACCGTCAAACTGAACAACTTTCACTATAGGACAAACATCGAAATCGCGAATAAAAATTCATGTTTCATTCATTTGGCTAAAGTAGGTTTGGAGTTTTATATCGCTTATCCATATATTTTGTAAGGCGTCGCCGCACACGTGTGGCTACAGTAGTATTCGTGACCGCGACTGTCACCGGAGGCTGTGGCCGGTCAGTGGGCCGTTTGCGCCGACCCTTCATTGAAATTGAGGTATAAAAATTCCTCCATGTCGGCATAGTAATAAGACGATGGAGCAAGTACTCGTACCAAAAAGATAGAGAAGAGTTTATACTAATTAAAGATTAAATAATCTGGACAACTCCTATTAAAATATTACCAAAACACAAGGATAGTTTGCCAAAAACAGGTTAAGATAGCGATTGGATAGCAATTAGCATTGTTTCTCAGTGACCTAAATGTAAGAGAGTCGGTCGAGTGCCAGACACACACCAACGTCGCTCAACGATTTAAAAATGGCACAATCTTTCTGCCCAATCGGTACTCTCTTTGTTAAACAAAATGATAGTAACATTATTGTTTCGGTTTATTTTAATTCGAATCATGACGAAAGGAACAAAACGCGCCAAATCAGATTACTTCCTTGCTCCTCGCTCTCTCTGATTGTATCTACTTCTACGTCATTCGTGTCAGCATTAGCTACTATATCGCATGACAATAACTCATGCTAATACACATTGAATTTACTACAAAAAACTTTATTACTTACTAGAGTTTACCCGCGACTTCGTCCGCACAAATTATAAACCAGATTTTAAGTCAGATCGTAAGCTATCAAACAAAAAAAGATTCATCAAACGCGTGATGCCGTTACAAACATACAAAGAAAAATTCTAAAAAAGGTTGATTTGGAGTCCGGGGTCCGGTAATTTTTTTCATGTAAATATCTTCAATGTACAGACACACTTCTGTTACAGTTTGATAATAGTTAAGATAGCAGCCCACCCCGGCTTTGCACGGGTAGATATAAAATGTAGCTTATTTTCATCACGAATATAATGTAGGTAGCATTCTAATAGTGAAAGAATTATTCTTATCGGTCCAGTAATTTAATGAAAATTAAAGGAGCCTATTCAATACAAACAAACAAACAAAAATGTAATCTTTCCTCTTTATAATATTAGTGTAAATGTAGATTTAATACTTATTTAACTTTACTACAATTACTTATTTCAAATATTATTGATTATGTTTATAATCAATAATATTTGAAATTGTATATAATGTTACATCCACGTTGTGCTATTTCGAATCAAATTAAAGATTGAAAAATTTAGTCTCGGGCGGGACTTGAACCCGCACTCTTCCAAACCGGGGAATTGCGTTATCCAATTTCGCCACCGAGCCAACTAGCCAGAGAACGAAAAAATAATACTGCTAAATTGTACTTATTTAAGCTCAAAATATGGTGAGCCTTGGTACAACTGTACGCTAAAATATTTTTGGTAGTTTATTTAACGGGTGCTATATGCCCCTCGATGAACTGACAACCGATGGAGAGTCAAAGTTCTAGAGAGGAGACCACGAACTGGCAGGCGTAGGCGTAGAGTGAAGAACCCTGGGCCTGCTAGACCGACGACCTGAAAAAGGTAGCAGAGAGTGACTGGATGAGGAAGGCCGAGGATAGAGTTTTGTGAGAGAGCGCCTTGGGAGAGGCCTATGTTCAGCAGTGGACGATGATAGGCTGATGATGATAAGGAGGCCACACATTCGCACCAATGTAACTCCTAACCAGGATCAATAGTTGGTTTTAGAAAAGCTTTTCAATAAGCCTAATGTTATTATGATCGCGAATACAAGGTGTTACAGAAATACAAATAAACATTTAAGGGGGTGGTTTAGACCATTAAACTTAACAAATTTCACTATGGGACCAATTTCAAAATCGCGAAAAAAAAAACTGATGTCCCATACTAAACTACAAATCTACTCGAACTAAATGTATGGGACAGCTGGTTTTTTTTTCGCGATTTCGATGTTGGTCCCATAGTGAAAGTTGTTCAATTTGATGATCTACACAACACCCTTAAAAGTTGTAAATATTTATTTTTACTTTTGTAACACCTTGTATATTACGTGGGTATCTCAAAATATAGTTTGGTTATTAAAAAGATTGCAAAATGATAAAAATTAACATTTTGAAAAATTTTCACTTTAAAAGAGCAAAATATATGGCAGAGAAAATTAACAAAAAACAAAGGAAATGTTTACTAACATTTTCAAAGACAAAGGTCTCTGGCACAACAAGCACCTTTAGATTCTAATCTGCTTCGCGAAAACATTTACAATTAATACGTGAACTGTGCAAACACACAGTCCCAAAATAATCTACGAAGAAAAAAACCAAGGGATTTGCCAAGAAAACTAGGTATATTTTCGTACATATACACATGTATGTACTTTGTGACGAGTTAGCAAGATGAGTGGTAGATGTTGAAAGACGTGTCTATAAGCTGAGAGCATGACAAGTTGGCATATACCTGAGCTATCGAAAAACAACGTAACGTGACATATCATGACAACAAATCGTGTATTTTTAAGGAAACAAATAGATGTGGGAAGAAGAATGATTATTTCGCCAGTTCTTCATATAATGTAGCACCGTTTGTACTGCTACACAACGTGTTAATGAATTAGCACAAAACCTCATACACCCTAACTGATTTATAACAAAATAATTCGATTGAAACAATAATTTCAATATTTTAATCGTTAAAATTTATTTAAAGTAATTCTCATTTTAAGTTTTGAAGCAAATTGATTTGTTATCATTTCAGCAATGAATGAAAGCGCTAACGTGCTCCACCACGAACACCATGGTCAATTTTCGTGTTTATTTTAAGAATCTTGTTTTGGTAGTAAGTAGGGTGCCCGAGCGGTGGGTTGGGTGGGTTAATTATTTTTTTAAAAATTACCTTTGTTGAAACCCCCATAATTCGATTCTGCTCTCGATAAACAAACTACTTTCTAGTTTTGCGTTAATTCATTAACACGTTGTATAATAGATGATTCTATCAAATCCTTAATTATTCAAAACGGACAACCTTACTCGGATTCGAAAATTGCCGTTTTCTTGGCGACCAGCTGCCAATTACGTTACGTACTAAAAGGTTCATAAAAAAGATTTATTAACTGAGTCTGGTTAGATTTTCACGGTCATTGAAAAGCTCAAGGTACGTAGGTATACATACAAGATTAATTATGTCGTCTAACTATTAGAAGAGTTCTTTTATTGACATTATATGAAGGTCGTATTCCCACCATTTTAGGGAGAACAATTTATTTCCGAAGCCATAGATTAATATGTATTATTGGATAGTAGAAACAAAGTAGGTACTTTAAAAACAAACGATAGAACTAAATAAGGAAAGCAAAAGGTTAAGCCATTCAACTAGGAAATGTCTATCGGAAAGGTAACAGCCTATAGACAAAGTAACATTTCTATTGGCGTAGACGCTAGTAGAAATGATAGAATGTATGGATTTGACATTGGCGATTGAAACATTTTGACGTTTGCTTTCGTCACCATATGTCAAGTCCATACATTTTTATGTTTTCTATTGTCGTTAACTCCAATCGAAAGATACTTTGTCTAGGGGCCCTGTCCCGAGAGAGCGTACCTAACATCATTACACTTTAGTTTTCTTTTTGATTTGCGAAAGTAGTAGGTAGTGCTTTATTATGTAGCATTAGCAACACTACCAACAACTGGCGACGGGTTTACTCCCCGTCATACTGGACAGAGTTTCGGTACTACTAGTGAAACGTGGATGTTCTGAGGTTTCAGAATATCTCTGACTACCCCCTTAGGGAATATAGTCGTGAGCATATGACTAACAATAAATTCGTAGGAATAATGAATAAAACATTTAACCCAGCTGCTCTATTTTCATGAGTCAGGTTTAGACTTTTTAAATTGAGTCGAAATACCTTGCAGTTATTATTACATCATTGCATTGCATCACATAAAACGCCGTCGTCTAGTCTGGTTAGATTTCGGTTACATGTGAAAACTATGTCAAAACGTTAGGAAATAAAATGAAAATAGAATTAACTACCTGTTCACGGACAAGAATAGATCGAAACTGGGTCACTGCAAAACACTCTTCTTTCAATGACAATTGAATACCTGCTAAAAGTAAAATTACTTTTGGAACTAGGTAACTCCAGGCCACTCCACTCCAAAATAATATATTTCAATTTTTTTTATTCATAATACCTTGTCACACAGATAGCTTTTTGACGTAATTCTTTTTACTCTACCACCGCTTCGTAAATTGTTCCGTTGTAGAGAAGATGCAGTCAGAAACTCTATAACACGCATCTTTAATATAAAACAAATTTATAAATTACAACTACAAAATAAACACAACTTTGAATTAATCAATGACCTTTAAATCACATTGCAGATTGGGTGACCATCTAAAACTCATAAATATAGAATAAACTGCCCTTTGAATTAAAATAAGTAGGTTTATTTTGACAAGATGGCCGTTATATTGAAATTGATAATGTTTTTTTCTGAAGACGGATGACAAATATATCGCTAATGACGCACGTGGTAGATACTTCAAAGGCGGCACCGATGTCAAACAATATCGTTGCACGTTAGAGAGCGATGAACTTACGTGATCATTGCTAAACTACTGCGAGCAGACAGCTTGTATTAATGTTTCCTTGATGATATTATAAAAATTGTACAAGTAATGAAGGTAATTTACCTAAAATGCATGAAGAAAAATAAACATTAAAGAAAATCATCGGTCAACTTGAAGAGGTTGTTGTTAGTTCAATCACCTAATGATGATCATAACGGGGCCGAAAAGCTTACACATTTTTGATATTTTCACCGAGGGAGATATTAATAGATGTTGCGATCTAAATAACATCATAAGCACTGTATCAGAAAGAGTATCTATATTTTTTACCTCACCCCCGCTGGGTAGACGGAGGCAAACAACAGTAGGCGTTAATCGGCAGTCCATTCTCAATCGCACTCAGTATCATACATTCTTGCCTCTTCTTTTTCAAATTTTTGCTTCTTCTTTTTCCAATTTGTTTGAAACGACAGCTAAGCAGGAAGTTGGATTAGGTATTGTATTGGTTGGAATCTAGGAGAGCAGACTGCCTTACAAGCGGTGAAACATGAAAATACTCCTAGGCGGGCGGTAATGTTCGTCCTTCTTTCGTAAATTCCCGTCGTTGTTTCTGACGTCAACATTGTCCCTTTCTAATCCAACGACAAAAATTTATAGAAAGGGACAAACGTAAAATCAGAAACATTGACGACGGAGACGTACGAAAGAAGGACGAACATTACCGAACAACATGGTCAATTTTCGTGTTTCCATGCTTGTAAGGAGGTTATGGATCCATTGGTTATAAATGCATGCAGCTAAGTAACCAGGTGACCACGGTGTGTCATAAGCCTTTACTAAATGAAATATCAATTCCAACAGCAATAAATCACAAATGTGTCTATATCTGCAGTCCAATCAGTGGCCGTAACCCCAGCGCATGGCATCTTGCCACCAGCAGCTCCGCATCGCTCGATTCACCTGCACATACCTACTGCTGCATTTGTAATAGCTAGTACCTATATTTGTTGTCTATTCCTGGTGTCAACATCACCTAGCCACCTTTCCAACGTCACATATAGCACGTGTCATCGTCCCCATCAAGATTGGCTATCGTTCATTGCAAACGATAATGCGTCTTTCACATACGTCATTAGGTATAATTGTTTGATGCATCGTTTCTGATTACGAAATGTTCGCACACGAATTAACTAAAATAGGAAGCAATTAGGTGCAACAATGATCCACGGCCCACGACGTATTGGGTTGGATCGGATACGATAAATATAATAATGCTACAAGCCAGATAAGTCAGCTTGAATCTTTGAATTGGGATGGAAATGTTTTTCATGCTGTATCTAGCAGAAACAGAAGAAGGCAATTATAAAAGCAATCAATCTTCTTAACTAAACTATTATAAAACTGTAAGGGCCTATTTCACCACTTCCGAATAAGTTCTTGTTAGATAAGATAAGATAAGATAAATATTCTTTATTTGCACACCAAGAATATAAAAATACAGGGTGTCCGGTGGCAGAATTAGGATTTAAAATATAAATAACAAAAAAACTACGTGAAATATACATTTATATTTTTAATCATTATAAAGAAGACAAATGCGGGTTTTATTTCTTAAAAATTATGTCGTCTAAATGTTGACCGTCACGTCGGATACATTCATGGAATCTGGCTTCAGTATTTCTTGCCACTCGCTGGAGAAGTGCCGCCGAGATGCCATGAACTTCGCGAACGATATTTTCTTTTAATGATGAGATAGTCGCCGGGTTTGTTTCGTAGACTTTATTTTTGAGATATCCCCACAGAAAAAAGTCCATGGGTGTAAGATCCGGTGACCTGGGTGGCCAGGGGATGTCACCGAAACGACTTATCAGTTGGTTGGGGAAGAAATCACGCAGTAGCGCCATGGTCTCCCTAGCAGTGTGCGGGGTGGCGCCATCTTGCTGAAACCATGTCCGTGAAGTGTAGGAAGGATGGTCTCTCAATGTTGGAAAAAAAAAATCATTGAGCATTCGCCGATAAGCAACACCAGTCACAGAAATTGCGTGCCCTTGACCATTTTCAAAAAAATAGGGTCCAATTATTCCCCTGCTTGATAATGCACACCAAACCGTCACTTTGGGACTGTGAAGTGGCTTTTGGTGTTTTAAGTGGGGGTTTTGTCCTTTAGGAGACCAATAACGACAATTCTGCTTGTTTACACTGCCATTTAAGTGAAAGTGGGCTTCATCACTCCAAAAAATAGTGTTCACCGTGCGAAATCGCTCCAACATTGTCTCACAGTAATTTTTACGCAAGTTGTAATCATTAGGCTTAAGCGCTTGCACAATTTGAATTTTAAATGGATGAAGTTTAAGATCCTTCTTCAATATCTCGTGCACTATAGTTTTTGGAAGCCCCAAGGCAGCCGCTCTCTTGCGAACGGACTGACGCGGATTATCGCTCAAACTGGACGCGACGAGTTCGATGTTTTCATTTGTTCTCGACGTCCGGCTGGGCCCCGGTCGTGGGTTATTTTCTGCTGAACTTGTTGCCCGGAACCTTCGCACCCATGATCGAATCAAATCTTCACTTGGGGCGTCACGTAACCGTCGAATATTGTAACGTGAACAAAATCTTCGACGAGAAATTGCACACGAATCATTGGCTTTAAAATACGCTTCGATTGCGAACGCACGTTGTTCACCCGTCCACTGCGACATTGCGACTAAAAAACCCGCACGAATGACGAAGCCAACGCGGCCCCCTCCCCGCTCCTCCGTGCAACGGTTACGGAGAAATTCGAAATTTAAATCCTAAATCTGCCACCGGACACCCTGTACAATTTAACCGACAACTACGTTAGCTTATCCGACAACTCATCTGACATATTTTGTATGAAGAATATGTCAAATGAGCTGTCGGATAAGCTAACAAGAACTTATTCGGAAGCTGTGAAACAGGCCCTAAAAGAAGTGTTTCTCTACATTAAAGTACAAAAAAAAGATTACGATATGGTTTTTAGGTGACCCTGACTCCAATTTTTTTTATTTCTTGTCCGTCTATTTTTTGTTTAGGTGTTTGATGAAACTTTTTTTGTTTGAAAGCTTTGATTTGACTTAAAATCTGGTATATAATTTGTGTGGACAAAGTCGCGGGTAAAAGCTCCTTGTTGTTAAAAAAGAAAACCTCTCTATTAAAATGGACGGTGATCATTACCTTTCTATGTAGGTACCTATAGGTAGGTAATACATTATTTTGGCACTGTGCTCTACTCTCAATTAAATATGTTCTTGTGTATGTGCAGTGTCAAATATAACATACTAGATTATAAGAAGTAGCTATAACATAATCGCATCACGTTACGCGAGCCAGGTCGAAGCTTCCTGGTTTCGGTTGGCCCACTTGCCTTTGAGACCGGGCCAAGAATACGGAGAAAGCATGATATATGCGAGTTATAAAATGAAATCTCTATGTCGTCAGCCGGTATGGTTGTGGTTGTCACGCGCGTTTCCTGTTACATTTATCAAATGCTAATGCTGCTAATTTTGACACATTTGGAAGAATGTAGATGTTTTGCACCCGATGTATTTGGATTTGGGCCCAGAAGAGTTGTTCATGTCAATCCCATCATTCATACGATAATCCCTTAGACGATTTATATACGGACCCGCCTCGCCTTAGCATATCCCCTCTGCCAACGTGCAAGATCAAGAAATCTTACGCATTTACATTCAATTTTATACCTATCACTAAACGCGACAGTATATAATTGCGGAACAATAATTTCGAACTTATGACGTTTGGGGTTCACACGACACTGTTTTTCATGATTTTAAACATTCAAAATTAGAATCTAAACTAATGGAATAAAATTCTAAGTTGCGTATCTCGTGCTACCTCGCCCCCGCAAAAAGTGGCAGAAAATTTTGTTAGTAGAATTACACGCGTAACTTGTCCTCATATAAGTAGTCTAAGGATAATCCCTATTTCAGTGATAAAGTTGGGACTTGGCAGTAAGCCGCAAGTCGACACACTAATGTACCATTCTAAAAACAGGGGCCCTTCTTAATATGTTGACGGTATTTTAAGGGGATGATCAAACCTTCAAACTGAACAACTTTCTCTGTGGGATCAACATCAAAATCGCATCGCAAAAAAAAATCTGCTGTCCGATTTGGCTCGAGAAGGTTTGCAGTTCTGTATGGAAGAGTTGATTTAGTTTGCGTGATTTCGATGTAGGTGCCAATAGAATAAGCTGTTCAATTTGAAGGTCTGATCATCTCCTTAAAAAAGTGTCAGCATTTTAAGAAGGACCCTATATAAATTAAAAACTTAGATAAAGTATATGTTTAGATTGAGCCTCACGCTTCTACCGTATAAAACAAAAGGGGCCAAAATTCTCAGGTTGGTGTGCGTGAGGCGTCACACAAATTATGTCTGTGTGCGTGCTTAGCGATAGGGTTTAGAGGCCAGTGCTGGCTGAAATTTTTTTCGACGCGTTCGTAACTTCGACTTTCTATCTTGACGTAATATAACTTAACAAAGATGAAAACTTTTTATTTTGCCTTTCCAGGTAATGTTAGCTGAGCTCCGAGACACGGAGTACTATTACGCTGTCAAATGTTTGAAGAAGGACGTGGTGTTAGAAGATGACGACGTGGAGTGCACATTGATCGAGAGGAAAGTTCTTGCACTTGGCACGAACCATCCATATCTGTGCCATTTGTTCGCTACGTTCCAAACAGATGTAAGTACACAACTTAGACAATATAGCTAGGGACCAGCCTTGCGGTAGCATTTCTTCTCTGCCACGTTACAAGATCAATAAATCATGTGCATTTACATCCAATTTTATACCTTATCACTACACGAGACAGCCTATAGTGGCGGAACAACTTCTTCAAACTAGTCGCGTTCACACGAGACTATTTTTAACAATCAAAATTCGAATAAAGTATTGGAATAAAATCCAAAGATGCGGATTTCATGCTACCTCGTCCCCCGCAAAAAGTGTCAGAAAAGTTTGTTAGTAGAATTACACGCGTAACTATATAGTTATTGTCTAATCAGATAGTTATTGTCTAATGATTATCAATCAGATAAGAATTATAATTAGTATGATGGACATTCGCAAGTGGTCATAATTCGGTAAGACAAGTTTTTTTTTGAGGGCTGAATCGAAAACCATTTCGAGATAATTGTCTCAATGACAATAATTTCTATGTCAGAGATTTTAAAAGAAAGGATTACAGATATTTTTATAATTGTGTCGTCACTCGTCGGACCTGTAAACTCCTTGGTAAACTTAAAATCATCTTATTTTTTCATTTAGAAATAACAGTTCAAAATTTAATTGATATTGATAAACTCTATGAATCGCAAAAAAAAGGAAATTCGTGTCTTAAAATGATGTCTTCTATCCGTAAAAAATATAGAGACAAAAAAAAAACGTTTCTCTCCGAATTTTCACTAAAACTCTCGCAACGGTCGATACAAAAGGATTATATTAGGTAGGTACCCTAATAGCTCTACAGACGGCATTGATAATAAACATAAGACAAGCAAAACACATGCAAGCTTCATTATTACCTCATCAATTGCCCTCATTCAATTAACCCAAATCAACCCTAACTGAAGAAGGTAGGTACATTTGATGGTCTGATCATCCTCTTAAAAAACCGTCCGCATATTATGTTGGACCCTGTATGATTAGGCCTCCATTTGTTTATGCCACACACACGTAGCTTTTGCGACTATAAGTACCTATTTTAAATACATAAATTATTATGATATCCTAGAGGTCTGTGAAATATCTGCATAGTTTGAAGATGCACACTTCTTTGTTCTAGTCCCATCTGTTCTTCGTGATGGAGTACCTGAACGGCGGCGACCTGATGTTCCACATCCAGCAAAGCGGCAGATTCCCCGAGGCACGGGCGCGGTTTTACGCGGCCGAGATAGTTTCTGGACTGAAGTTCCTGCACAAGAGAGGAATCGTTTATAGGTAATTGTTATCTTGTATTTATTTTAATTTATATAAAAGCAAAAATACCTACCACAAAACAAAATTTGTTTCGCCTTCTGTCAAAAATAGGCTACCTGTAAAAATCACCTATCATTATAATATTATTCCTGATTCACGAAAACACGTTTCTTGTATCTATAGGTACCTATGAGGACCCCTCGTAATTTTTATTAATTTGTGGTATCAAAGCCGTGGTGGTCCAGTGGCTAGTAACCTTGCCTGCCGTGCAGGAGGCGTTGGTTCGATCCCCGTCCAGGCCGACTCGTACCAATGAGTTTTTCGGAATTTATGTTAGATTTGAAACACCACTGGCTTTTCGGTGAAGGAAAACATCGTGAGGAAACCTCCATGCTTCAATTTCGAGGCATTTGTACTCACTGTCCATTATAAGTGGCGACGGGCTCACTCCCCGTCACACTGGACAGTGTTTCGGTACTATTGGTGAAACTTGGATGCTCTGAGGTTTCAGAACATCTCTGACTACCCCCTCGGGGAATATAGTCGTGAGCATGTACATACATACATATTTTTTTTATTATTTGTTAACAAATCCAACACATTCTGGGAAAATTTCAACTCACTACCTATTGGGTATGGTGCAATAGATACGACATGAATCCCGTTGGCACTCTATTTGGGTACCGTAAAAACACCAGCTGGTCTAGGGCAGTGGAATAGGTAGGTGACCCAATCCCTCTAACTCCCTTTGTAAGGAGGCCTTCATCCTGTATTCGCATCCCTCAGGCTACAATTTACTATAGGCAGGCCTACGTCACTCGGCCGAAGGAACCGAGATAAGTGCCTGCACTTAGGCGCATCGTTAGCGATGCGCTTGTATGAATTCTGCCACTGGCTCCAGACGGCAACGTCGCATACGTCGCGCGCTGTACGAAGTAACATCAACGCTGAGTCAAGCGCCTTTAGATACATTTTCGCGCGTACCGTCTGGCAGTAAATGATTAAAGGGTGAAAACTTATCGTTTTCTAAGGTGGTATATCTGCTAGTAGTCTGTTCTATTAGCCATGAATGCAGCTTTCTCATACATATATTTTACACAAATTTAATTTTATTGTTTTTTTTACAAGCTCCTCTAAATACTGAATTGTAAATTTCCAGAGACTTAAAACTTGACAACATTCTCCTGGACTTCGAAGGTCACGTTCGTATAGCGGATTTCGGCATGTGCAAGCTACAGATTTACCTGGACAAAACTGCTGATACATTCTGCGGAACCCCCGACTATATGGCACCAGAGGTAAGTCTTTTGGAAGTTTTTCGTACTTGTAGCATTCTTCTTCTTATCGTGTGGGCAGCAAGTCCTGGTGTCAGATTTTTCAAACCGCCTTACAACATCTGACATAGTTTTTTAGGGTAACGACTGCTACCACCAGATTAGTAGCCGGGACCAACGGCTTAACGTCCCATCCGAAGCACGGAATCATCTTTCTTTTCAGTCAATCAGGTGATTCAGCCTTAACATTTCATTACGTGCTCCCCGTGGGAATCGAACCCACGACCTCCGTGTCAAGAGCCCAATTGCTTAAACCATTAGACCATGGAGGCAGGCATAGTAATTAAAATGTTTAAATAGGTAGTCATGTGAAAATATTATCGAGGTCACCGGGTGATTAGACCTATTTAGTGCCCGCAAAGGATTGTATCACGTCTATTCTATATTTTATCACGAATGTGCTTTTCTACATCCATTTTATGGTAACTAGATATCAATCTAGAATATCATCAACAAATAAACAATTCTACAAACAATTTAATACTTTATTTCAGATAATAAAAGGACTGAAATACAACCAGACAGTAGACTGGTGGTCCTTCGGGGTGCTGCTTTATGAGATGCTGATCGGCCAGAGTCCCTTCAGCGGTTGTGATGAGGATGAACTTTTCTGGTCCATCTGCAACGAGATGCCTTCCTACCCGCGTTTCCTCTCGCAGGAAGCCTTGGTCATGTTAACGAGGGTAAATTTTCTGTTTTAATTACATACACAACTAGTTTTTCCCCGCACCCTGTTCTTAAAATGTAGGAATGTTAAGAATTTTTTTTTCGGGTAACTTCTGCCTCATCCTGTCTGCCCGCTCTCATGCTCACCGTTATTTAATTAGAAATAATTATTCCATATTAAATCAAGTTTTTTAATTTGTGGCTGTGTGCACGACATAGTGAATTATTTGAAATTAAGGATTCGTTAAAAGTGTGTAATTTAATAATAAGATAATGTAAAAACTAATGCATGCAAGAAATGGGCAACATTATCGATATTGAAAATATTAAATACCTATTGGCTGGAATCCACGAACTTTGCAGCGCCATATTCCATACAAACTTTTATCCGAGTGAGATTTTTGAAAGTCACGAAGTCAAGATAGTTGAAATCAGCAGTAGAAATTGACAACATTTCTATGAAGATTATGCTGCATTCGAACTCTTCTGGGGGTTGAATTTCAAAAAACCCTTTTTTAGTAAGTACCTAAATGCCAATAGAAACTTCCATGCCAAATTTTAAGTTGATAGTAGTCTTTACAGTTTTGTATATTTAGTGTTGAGTTAGTGTGGATTTGCATAGATTCAAACATATTTAACACATCTTGTCCGGAAAACGTAAAAATTTCTGGCAGGTAAAAATCAAGGGCGCTGCGATCGATTTGACAGTTCCTATCACCCACTTCGCTCATAGCCAATATACAGTATGAAGTTTAATTCTTGATTTAAAAATGCAAAACATAGCCAAAGCTTGGCCACAGTATAAGAAAGACTATCTAGTAGGTTCTACATACAGTACGAACACCCCCTGACCCTCACCAATTTTAACCTCACCCCCTCTGGTAGGAAGCATGACGTAAAATGTAGACAATAGCTTGTTCTAGTTTCGCTCTCACTCACTCTGTATCGCGTAATTTATATGAAATGACAGGTGGATTGGGTATAGCACAGTATTAACACAGAGTACAACAATTACTACCGTTTATTAATATAGTAGGCCTGCTTTAGCATGTGCAAATAAAAAAAATCTTTATTTAAATCTTGACAGCTATTGGACAAGGACGCCCGGACGCGGCTGGGAGGTACCGAGTGCATGCATGGAGATGTTAGGGACCAAGACTTCTTCCATCCCATCCACTGGGACAAGCTCGAGAGAAAGGAGCTGGAAACGCCTTTCAAACCTCGTGTGGTAAGTAAAGTTTAGATTTATGATCATTAGGTTGTGTACTCCTGTAAAGATCGGAAACTGCGCTCGAAGATGTTGACGATGTTTACCTGGGACAAACTATCCAGTTAGGTAGTTACAACTTCGAGAAACAGATCAACCATCGAATCCAACTCGGCTGTGCAGCGTTCGGGAAGCTACGTAGTATCTTCGAGTCTCAAATACTGCAGGTGATATGGAACAGAGTCATGGTCGCTCACTCAAGGCTTCATAAAAGGCTGAAAGAGACCCAAAGGGCACTGGAGCGGGCTATGCTTGAAGTTTCCCTGCGAGATCGAATCAGAAGTCCGAGATCCGCAGAAGAACTGGAGTAGCTGACATAGCCCAAAGAATTGCTAAAGTAGCAATGGGCCGGGCACATTGCTCGCGGAACCGATGGCCGATGAGGCCAGAGTTCTCGAATGCGACCGCGTAACAAAAAGTGCAGCGCGGGTAGGCCCCCACAATGTGGACCGATGACCTGGTGAAGGCGGCGGGAACCCGTTGGATGAGGGCAGCGCAGGACAGGGCATTGTGGCGATTCTTGGGGGAGACCATGTCCAGCAGTCGACGTAGGACGTTACAATTATTATCCTGTCACATGGGCGTGCGGACGATGGTGTGCAAAAGGGGGCTAGGAAGTCAAGCACGCCACACTGTTAGTCCTTAACGAAAGAGTTAATAAAAAATACGTTTTTAACTGAAAGTTTCTGCATTTTCACAGCGTCACCCACTTGACACGCAATACTTCGATCGTGCGTTCACGGGCGAGCGACCGCGCCTTACTGCCGTGGAGCCATCCGTCCTGCGATCCATGGACCAAGAACCATTCAGAGGGTTCTCCTACACCAACCCTAACGCTACCGACCGCTAAATAGATCTCTTTATTATGAAGCGATGGTAGAACAATGAAGCATCTTGCTGGTAACGAAAAGCGTAGACTCTCAATTGGTACAACCCAAGTCGATTGGGTGATTTCAAAAAGTTGGGTAGATCATGAAAGTCGTATTCGAAATATTCGAATCGAGTATTGTGACAAAATGGTGCTAACTTTAGTCTTGAGAAGTTTAAGGCAGAAAGGATAGAATATTGTATTATGTAAATAATATATTGAATCTCTTATTTTACTATGTATATGAGTAAACTTTATAAAATTGTTACAAAATAAGTAACCGTATAACATTTTTGTTTCAATAAATCGATTTAAACTTTTAATGGCATATCACAATGTTTTAATATTAATAAAAATAGATCGTGTCTGGTACACGATATGATTGTTTACATAGCATTAATATTATTCTCAATTAGAATTAAATGAAATTAACAAGTAAAAGTAACACTAAAACATATTTTATGTTAAGAAAAGATAATTTACCATTTTACACATTGAATAAGTACTGTGCATTACTCGTATTGTATTCAGGTAATACATTTTCACATAATTAAAGCCTGACCACAAAAATAAAACCTGCTTTGGAGGCGCTACGATCAATTATAACCTTTAATGACAATGTTTCAAGTACAAAAATTAGTTCCAACGATTATGTTGTTTTATTTTTCTGGTCAAGATTTATGTTTCGTGCTGTTTTAAACTATAAATTATCATTTGGTTTATACATATCGTTACAGAATATCAATGTTGTATTTTACATTTATTTGTAATTTTCAAATAAAACAAACATAGTTCAACCTACATTTGTTTACATATTGTTTTTTGAATAAATAAAGAACATTTTCTTTGGTTTTTCATTTAAATACAATAACCAAGCTTATACCTAGTTAATTAAGAGTGTTTTACCAACCCACATCAATGACGAACGTCATTGATCCACATCATAATTTTGAGGCACACAAACGAATTGATCTAAGTCAGTCTTTTCTATTGGCTATGTGCACGACACTAGCGCCCCTTGCGGTGTCGGACCGCCGTGAATTATTTCAAGTAACATGTTACTTAAAAGTTTTGTTATTTTTATAATAAAATAATGTAAAAACTAAAGAAATTTGCAACATTATCGTTATTCAAAATTATAAAATACCTATTTGCTAGAATCCACGATATTTGCAGTGAAAATTCCCGTACAAACTTTTATCCCGGTTTTCACAACTTTGGAGATAAATTTTCAAAAAACCCTTTTTAGTGAGCACCTAGATGCCAATAGAAACTTCTATGGCATATTTTAAGTTTGGAGTCTTTACAGTTTTGGTGATTTCGTGTTGAGTTAGTGTATGGATTTGCATAGATTCAAGGATATTTTACACAGCTTGTCCGACAAAAGTACATATTTCTGCCACCCAGGGCGATGCGATCGATTTGACCGTTCCCATCACCACTTCGCACATAGCCAATATGAAGTGTTTAGGGAAGGATATAAAATTTTGAACCGAATTGAACTGTAATTAACATCACCATATGAATGACCCTTGGCATTGCATCAAGTCGTTATGAAGGGTCAATGAGTCAAAGGAAACAATAATCAATGTTGTTGTCGAACAACAATGTTACTGCTTTACGACCCTCTTGGGTTTTATACACTGTGTTCTTTGATTAATTATACGACAAGATAGAGCCCTACGCTTCTAACGTACTAAAACAAAACGGGCCAACTTTCTTAGGTTGGCGTGCGTGAAGCGTCATACAACGTATCTCTGAGTGCGTGCATAGTGACAGGGGTATACAGCCTAGACTGGGTGATATTATTTTCGCAGCGAGGAGGGGGGGGGGGGGGGGGGGTTCAAGACGAAAACACGTTTATCCCCTAGGAGCATAGTCTACTTTTCACACCTTCAGCGAGACAGTAAAAAGAAAAGTATTTATGTTTTTTCTTCATTTTTGTGTTTTACTCGTGTTGGCCATTTAGATTTACGAATAAATTATTTTTGGTGCAGATCTCTATGATAAGTATTTTGAGTTGCGGACGTAGTAAAGTAACTATACAGGCTGTAAAGAAAAGTATCATTCACATTTAAACCACATACTCTACCCAACAAACTGAACAACTTTTACAATGGGAAAAAAACTACTGTATTTCATACATTTGAGTCGTGTGCCCATTGCAGTTTAGTATGGAACAGCTGGTTTTTTTTGCACTGACAGGTTAGCTCCTATAGTAAAAGTTGTCCAGTTTGATGGGTACGAGACTCACTGTAGGGAGACTCGACGTACGGAGACGATCGACGTTAAAGATTAATTATAGTTTTCCTTACACCCTGTATAATCTCGATGCGGTTCCAAATTCGAATCACATTATTGACCAGCGGGAAATTCAGATTCAATTCAGAACAATATTATTTCCCGGCTAGACCTTAGACCTATAATCCATCAATCATAGGATCTTTAGGTATATAGAACTATATTATACTCTTTCTTCTACTATAGATTACCTTTATAAGACTTATAATTGGCCATTGTCGAGCGGGTGATGTGAAAACAGATTAATGTTTTTTTTTGACACTGGGTAAGAATGTGTAATTCTGTTTTTATACTTTTATATGAATATGCAACCGCGAAGGCTAGAGTCGTGTGATGTGTCTTTGTAAACATATCAATGGTAAGGATAACAATAATAAAATCGGTCAAGTGCGAGTCCGGCTACTCGCGGACCGAGGGTTCCATACCAACCACCACACAACATATTTAACTACAAAGTTTTTTTTTTCTCCGGGCCCTTTAGCACGAGACCGACTTACACTTGGCCGGTTTTTATATATTTTTTTTTTATTTACGATAGAGCGAGAAGAAAAAACGTTGATTAAAACTAGTTTCTTGTTTCTTCCCTTAATTTTTAACTTTTTATTAATTGTTAGCAAATCCGCCATAATTACGCAGAATCTGTGAAAATTTCAACTGTCTAGCTATTATGGTTCAAAAGTTACAGCCCTAAATAGGTAGGACAAATAGACTGACGGACGGACAGATAGCGTAGGCTTATGAATAGGGTTTTCACCCTTTGGGTACGAAACCCAAAAAGTTATTAAAAAAATTAACTTAATTTTTTTTTACTTATTTATGATGTTTGGACCTTGGATTGCTTATTTTATATTACATTAGTTTCCCAACAGCGGTCAAACTCGTTTATAAATTTAAACATACCTACTTTTTACCGGTGGGAATCTATTCCGCGGTTGACTGTGAATCGGAATATTACACTAGGATTTATTTTGAACATTTGTTGTCAATATTACGACGTTTTGCTCACTCTTTATACAGGGTCCTTCTTAATATGCTGACACGTT
Organism: Agonopterix alstromeriana; assembly: GCA_963924505.1. Taxonomy (NCBI): domain Eukaryota; kingdom Metazoa; phylum Arthropoda; class Insecta; order Lepidoptera; family Depressariidae; genus Agonopterix; species Agonopterix alstromeriana. The sequence continues at coordinate 9,517,853 of OZ004664.1, forward strand.
TTAAGGGGATGATCAGACCGTCAAACTGAACAACTTTCTTTATGGCACCAACATCGAAATCGCGAAAAAAAGGTCAGCTCTTCCATACAAAACTGCAAACCTACTTGAGCCAAATGTATGGGACAGCTGATTTTTTTTCGCGATTTCGTTGTTGGTCCCATAGAGAAAGTTGTTCAGTCTGACGGTCTGATCATCCCCTTAAAAAGTGACAGCATATTATGTTGGAACCTATATGCTTAAACAATTTTTAACCTCTTCTGGATATGAAATAATAAGTTTATAAATACAAGATTGTAAAGCTATCAACAGATAGTGTGATTGTTTCGCTTCGTATACATCCAGAGCAACGATAGTAGGTTCACTGTCTACAAAGGCAGGGAAGGTTCGAATGTTTATACTAAGCTCTGGTTTTCCGCCATTCACTTTTATATTATCGGGTATAACTATTTCAATCTGAAAAATGAATATTGTATATTAAAACCATTGTCTTATCAACTAAAGATCGGCAACATAAGTTAAACAAATGTCTCCACTTTTTGTTAACCTAATTTCAACCTTAAACTAAGGATATAACGAAAAGCATTCAGCTGGATCCGGAGCGCCAAGGTTTCAAGATGGCATCTGTACACTATTGACATCTCGCTTATTCTAATGAACGATTGTCAAAAGTCTGAATAGATGTAAAATAGAGTTTTTTTGTCTTGCTTGATATTATCCATCCGACCCCTATCTACGATTAAAATAGATTACATAGTACCTACTAAAAAAGTTGTCTTCGTCGAGGAAGTCTCAGAAAAAGATAGAGAGGTAACCTGGATGCCTTCTTGGAGGGTTCTTCAATATAACCATAAACAGGATTTGAGAAAGAGAGGGGAGGCCTTTGCCCAGAAGTGGGACATTACAAAGCTCAATACTGGTATTACCTCAAAACGACATTCCAATGCTCACATTTTTGCTTTAAGAAGTCCTCGGCATTTTCTCATTGATAATTAAATGTTATCCTTAGACAATTAAAATAGAGTTGTAAATGGCATGCGCGAGCAACCAGTTTCCTGATCTGCGCTGACCCTAAGGTATTGATTTCTCTATGCTATTATATATAGGGTCAAACTTGATATGCTCACGGTTTTTTAAGGAGACTGAACAACTTACTCTATGGTCATTAAATATGTTCACAATCACGACTATATTCCTCATTGATCCCATCGATTTCCTCATTGATCCCATCGAGAAAGTTGTTCAGTTTGACGGCCTGATTATCCTGTTAAAAACTGTCAGCATATTAAGGACCCTATTAGGCCTATAAATGTTAAATATTACCTTTCCACTTTTGAATCCCAGGAACAGAACGTCGCCGTGCTGTGTGGCGCACGACAAGCCAGGGTATTCCAGCACCATGTTATTTGTTACTTTATCGTAACTCACTTTGAATTCTCTATCGCTTGGCACTGCAAAGTAAACGTGTATTAGAATCAACATGTACGAATCACTAGATAGCTCCACTGGATTTGGAGGTCACTGTTTTTATGGTTCCGTAGTCGAGAAAACTTTCATTCATTCTGTCTGCTTGCCATACCTCAAATCTCTCATTTTTACTCTTATTGAATCAAAATTTGGCATGAAGACGAATAACAATAACTCAAGAAGAGAAATTCGATCATAAGGAAAATTTCTATGCGAGGTGTCGTTAAACAGGTCGTGTAAAATGGAACAAACATCTTTCGTTATTGGGCACCAACACAGGAGTATTTTACGTTTATAACCAGAGGTCGGAATCTGCCGGTCATTCCAGGTCCGCATTTAAATGATATGATTTGGATCTTGAGATCTTTTTAATTTTCATTTATCTGTATTTTGCAAGAAGTTCTAATATTTTTAATAATGAATTCCTTCTTATTTTGAGATTCTAATCAAATCCAATCCATAGTAGGGGGAGGTCCCCATTGTCACAATACAATTTAAAAAGAGACGGCCCCAATCATATCACTTAAATGACGCCTGTCTCGATTTAGCGACATTTATTATACAAAACTATTACTATTTTTAAAGTCAGTTCTGCAACGTGTTAATGAATAGGAGCTGTATAATAACATAATAATTAAAAGATTCAAAAATAGCACTAACTAGAAACAACAGCACTGTATTTATGGAACAAAATCAAACATTCTGTGCTATAGTCCGGAACCTGCACCTCGAATACATTATCTATGTATGTTTTCATCGTATCTGTCTCTATCAACCGCGCATACTGCATCACTCTGTACCAATGTAGATCCGTCCTTAATGCACCCTCGAAATTCCTTCCTTGCCTATCAAGGCGCATTACTTTCCCGCTTTTGAGTAGTAGAAAAACATCGTCGTTGTATATGTGTATGTCAGATATGGATTTGTTGCAACCGTAGTACCGAGCTAAAGTGTGATCTTCCCATGAGCCTGTCGACTCGTCAAATTTGGAACACTGAAGTATATTTTTTTTGTCTAACGTGTAGTAGCAATTGTCGTCTGATCTGGAATAATACACGATTTGTTTACTATACTGTACATATGTTAAGGGTTGAACCTCATCTCATCGGCACTGAATCGCATTTTTCCATCCTTTTCTGTCGCTCAGGAACGTTATAGCGAGAAAGGTCGTAGCACTGCCAGTGCTGCCGCGTGCGATCGCATTCCCGCTATCTTTCTCGCTCTAGCAAATGACGTTCGTGCGCGACAGAAAAGAATGGAGCGTCAAAAATGAGAATGAGGTTCAACCCTCATAGTACATTATGATACAAGTGAGCTAAGTTGGTCATTACATTCGAGGCTGGATTGCAAGCTAGAGCCGCAGGCGAGGGATGCAAATGAGCCGAGGCCGCAATGACCATAGCTCGCGCGTTTTTCAACACACTTGAGAGGAAAAAATTTCACAAATAGGTTTAAAGATCTATTTGAGAAAAATGGCACCCGGATATCTTGTTTGTTTACCGCGGCGTGCGCTTGTGTCCGAACTAGTTATGCGCGCGCAGGTATTACCTAGTGCGGTAATGTAAAGTAAAACGAACGCATGTTTTATAAGCTGCATTATGAACCTAAAAGCTGTGTGAAAAGAGCGACTTTACGAGCAAGTGTGTTGAAAATTTGTTTACCACGTCATTTTTTGGAAAAAGTTGATCGTCATATTCAATATGACTAAGGGTTGAAACACAGTACCCAACTATGGGGAATCCCATTATAGGAAGCCGTCCGCCGTTGAGGCGGCGACGACGGCGGACGGCTTCCCATACTAAATGTCATTTTTGTATGGGCCGGCCGTCGGTCGCCGTCGGGTAATGTGTCTCAACCCTAATAATACAGTACACTGTACTGTGCTGCGTGTAACAGGTTTTTAAGACAAAACTCGCACTCTCCAGTCACAACCGAGCTCACGCCAGGAACCAATGAGGGTCGCCGTCGACGGATACGTCGTGGAGGACATCATCATCATCGTCATGACTAATACGATAAGTACCTACACAATCAACCTCCTCATCGACTCCACCTCGCTTAGCTTCAACTTCATCCGTTGAGACTGTTTCACTGAAACAAATAAGCATTTATAACGACTCACTCACGAATATATTCCCCGAGGGGGTCAGAGATATTCTGAAACCTCAGAACATTCACGTTTCACTAGTACCGAAATCTGTCCGTGTGACGGGGAGTGAGCCCGTCGCCACCTATAATGGACAGTGGGTTCAATACATGCCTCGAAATTGAAGCATGCAGTATTTCTCACGTGGAGTTACAAATCGTACATAAATTACGAAAAAATCATTGGTACGTGGCGGGCTAGACGGGATCGAACCATCGCCTCCTGCACGACTGGCAAGGTTTCTCGCCACTGCACCACCACGGCTGTTGGATTGGATTTATAACCAACTAGAGTTTACCCGCGACTTCGTCCGCTTAAATTATATACCAGATTTTAAGTCGGATCATAAGCTATCAAACAAAAAAGTTTCATCAAAATCGGTTCAATGGTTTTTTCGTGATGCTGTTACAAACATACAAACAAACAAACAGACGGACAAAAATTCTAAAAAAGGATGATTTGGAGTCCGGGATACCTAAAAACCATATCGTAATCTTTTTCATGTAAACATCTTTAGTGTACAGACACGCTTCTGTTACAGTTTTATAATAGTTAAGATGGATCCATAACCTCTTTACAAGCATGGAAACACGAATTGACCATGGCGGTCGGTAATGTTCGTCCTTCTTTCGTACGTGTCCGTCGTCGATGTTTTTGATTTTACATTTGTCCCTTTCTATAAATTTTTGTCGTTGGATTCGAAAGGGACAAAGTTGACGTCAGAAACAACGACGACAATTTACGAAAGAAGGACGAACTTTACCGCCTGCCAAGAGTATTTTCATGTTTCACCTCTGCTCTCTAGGGCTGCGTTCAGAACCTACCGGTGCGGTTGTTTGGTTGTTTTTCAATCTAAGGTACGGAACGAACAGTTGTTTTATAACCTCAAATTTTGACAATCACAGTAATATGGGCTTCCAGGGCTTCTATCATTTCCAAATACAATAAAAACTCATTTTCCATGCTAAAGAATCAAAAAGTGAATAAAATAATTTGAAAAAAACTAACTTTCATTCAAAATGTGCAAAAAGTCAAGTAACCACAGATAATCAAAACGTCAGAGTGTTTTTTAACCGTCTAATTTGATGGTTAAAAGTTGCAACCCGTCAGAGGTTCGGAACGGTTGAGTTGTGACAACCGAGTTGCAAAGAGCGTTTTTTCACCGAGGCTCTGAACGGCGTTAGTGCGAAAAGTTGCACCCAGAGTGCACTCTGGGCGTAGGTTCTGAACGCACCCCAGGTATGTAGGCGAATTTTTCAATCTTTAATTTCATTTGAAGTAGCGCAACATGGCTGTAACATATTTTTAATAATCAATCACATTTGAAATAATATTGAAATTTAAATACCTTTTGAAAAGTTTGATTCGTCACTAGATTCAAATGGTCGCTCCTCCGTTACCGTAGATTCAGCGTCTAGTAAAATAGGACTGCTCCCGACCTCGAAAAATTTCATCACTAAATTCTCTCCATACACAACTATCAGATCATCTGAAAAAAAAGTTTAATAGGAAAAAAAATTATTATGATACAACAAATAATATAAACCGGACATGTGTGTGAGGATCCCGAAGAAAGATAATTTTTTTTTATATTTTGGTACCGAACCCTCGCTCGGTGCGCGAGTCGGATTCGCACTTAGCCGGTTTTTTTTAATTTAAATATTGACCAAATATCGAAAACTTAACAACCCTCTTTTAAATCCGGGGGCTAAAAATAGGTTGACATGACACTATACTGCATTTCAAATAGTAACGAAATTTTAAGGCTATTTTGAAAAACAGAAACAGAGATTTAAAGCACTCACTTATTCTTAGAACAGCTTTAGTAACGTCCGAGATATGTCCGATAATATATCTTTCTGATAAATAAATAACATTTGCAAATCAGAATTAGCCAGAAACCTTTATAGGAATCGGAAAATCTTTTCGTCCTTATTCGAAATGAAGTATTAATATTACTTAATTTAATCAAAGCTTGTAAGGAGTCAGGTTGCAGGTTTTGCCGCGAGCAGTTATCTTGCGCGTGCGGTCGACGGCTAAGCCTGCCACGAGGCTCCGCGATCCTTCTCAGCTGTGTTTTGCTCAAAAACAATCCTTGAGATAGGATAGATATTCCCACGAACCACTTGAAACTGTCGGAAATGCATGCAAGAGGCCATTTAATTTATAAATTTAAAAAAACTTATAAAGACAGTAAAGTTTACCAACCTTTATATACATGTAGGTATTTAATGTCATCCACAGCGTCCATATATTTCAGCTTCAGGTCCGCAGCAGACACATAGTGCCACAAGCGTGAATTGAAGAAAAGGTCGCGCCATCTAGCGGTCGGTGTTGACTTCCTTCTGAACGTTACTCCTCGACTCCGCATTCCTTCTTGAGCTAAAGCGTCCCAAAGCCCGTGATGCTGAAAATTCATGTTCAAGACAATTCAGACAGTCCTACAACACTTGCTAAAACATGGTCATTGGTCCAACGAAACTTCTCCTTTCGTATGTGCGTCTACTCTCTCTCAAACATTTTCTTTATAATTTTCTGGTGTTTTCTTTCGAAACAGGGGGGTGCAATGTACGTGCACTCCCTTGCATCCCCTTCCTGGCACCCATGTAAACATGGAAAACATAATCGTGAGGAAACCTGCATACGCTGAAGAAGAAATTCCAATGCGTATGTGAAGTCTACCAATCCGCATTGAGCACGCGTGGTGAACTAACGCCCAAACACTCTCCTTGAGGGTAGGCCTGTGCCCTGCAGTGGGACGTATAAATGACGATTTGATTGACGAAGGCTTGTTTTTTGTAGACATTAACGAATTATTTTTATTATAAATAAATGGTTTTAATTGTGTAAAAACATGTTTGCTTTTTGTGAATACTAAACTACGTCAATTTAGTAGGTAAACCTATTTTTAGACTGGTTTGTCCTTTACTGTGGTGCCTTCTAATCCAAAGAAATCATATTCGAAAATCATAAGAAGTAGCATCAAATTTTAAAAATTATCTAATTAACTCATTAAATATTAAGGCGGTATTACGGTAAGGCGGTCTGAAAAAACTCTGACACCAGGGCTTGCCCACATGATAAGAAGATTAAATATTGGTCTTAAAAAAATTTACTTCATAGTATTTTTAGATCTTAATATTGTCTACGCAATGGTGTGTGGATCTGCATGGGTAGCATGCGACCGTGTTACAGCGCTATCACCATCGCCCTCTTTCTAAGAGCGAAGGTGTGATAGCGCTGTATCACGGTGGCATGCTGCATATGCTGAATGGTATATATTTTATGACGAAGCTTGTTGTACCTTTGACGAAGCCTGTCGTGGATACGCACTTTGTATTTTTATGAAATAAATGTTATTAGATCAAAATAAAATAAAATGTTATCTATTCAAGAAATACTATTCCGTATTAAAGGAGGCACTCAAGGTGCAAAGCACATTTTCACACGGCGAATGTGAAGCAGGCTTTATGCGAGAGGCTTTGGAAACACTTATGAACATTTAAAAACTAGCCAAGAGCGTGTCAAACTCGCCCATGATAGGGTTCCGTAGCCATTGTATAGGTAGAAAAAGGAGAAAAGTTTTTAACTTATTTATCTTAACTAAGAGAAATTTTTGAAAATTTCGATGATTTAGATATTATTTTCGTGCAACGCCATCTACTAGCATTTTCTGATTTTTCACTCCAGTATTTTTGAAGCTACAGGGGGGGATAGTTTCTATGGTAGATTTTTTGGGTTACTGTTATCTGTCTTCGTGCCAAATTTCGATTCAATAGGTGCAAAAATGTTAGTGTAAGTTATTGAGGCGGGTCATACAGACAGACAGACAGAATGGACGAAAGTATAAGGGTTCCTTGTTTGACTACGGAACCCTAAAAATGATGCTAATATGAGCTATGTAGTAACACAGCACATAAAAACAGCTCATTTACTCAAACATAATCATTTGTTTAAAGTTCATCAGTGGAGTAAACGCACGGATCAAAAATATACCTTGTATTATTCGCGAGAGTATTTCTCCCTGACGTGCCCTACAATTGTATTTTGAACGGTATTCGCTGAAATCAAGATAAATTACCTATGTAAATGTGTGTGGCATCCATTCATGGTTGAATTAATTGTGCCAGGAGGGGTGATAAATTGTATAGGAGGGATTATTAACTCTCGTACCTTTTAAGGGGCTTGTTAAGACCATCAAACTGAACAACTTTCACTATGGAACCAACATCGAAATCGCGAAAAATAAAATCAGCTGTCCCATACATTTAGCTCGATTAGATTTGTAGTTTAGTATGGAACATACGATTTTTTTTTCGCGATTTCGATACTGGTCCCATACTGAAAGTTGTTCAGTTTGATGGTCTAAACCACCCCCTTAAATGTTTATTTGTATTTTTGTAACACCTTGTATACGTCTACTTCTGTAGTTCTATCATCTCTAAGGTTCAATTCTTCATTGAATTTTACTGGTTACTGTGCTCAGTGTATTTAAAAAAATTGAGAATTTTTCATAGTATGTTGTATTGTTTATTCAATTTCTAGCAGAAACGTAGGGATTAGGGTCGTGAGTTCATGCCTAAGTATGTGTAATTTTTTTAAGTGTAAAGAAATAACTCCTAACTACGAAAACTATCACCTATACAAGGTGTTACAAAAATACAAATAAACATTTAAGGGGATGGTTTAGACCATCAAACTGATCAACTTTCACTATAGGACCAATATCGAAAAAAAATCGGAGGTTCCATACTAAGCTACATATCTACTCAAGCTAAATGTATGGGACAGCAGATTTTTTTTTTCGCGCTTTTAATGTCGGTCCCATAGTGAAAGTTGTTCAGTTTGATTTTTTTTTTACTCAATGCATATTTTTTCAGATCTAAGTGCCCACAAAATGGCGCCAAATGTACTAAAAGAAGAAGAGCTTATAGTGAGAGAAGAGTTTGAAAAGCTGATAGCACCACAAGCGGCCCCTCGCAAGTTAGAAATTATATATCCGAACCTAGTAACGTTCGGTTACGGGCACGTCGCTGCTATATACGGCCTATATCTATGCTTCACTTCGGCTTCATGGGCCACCGTTATGTTTGGTTAGTTAAATTAAGGGAATATTACTGTTGGCGCGCTCCATACGAAGCGAACGAAGTCTGGTTATATTTTCAATACTAACCAATTTAAAATCAGTGACATTTTTGAGAAACAACCTTGAAAGTAATCTCTATCTTGACAGATTTTCGTTATACTATAAACTATACAAGTTTTAAAGTTCCAGCACCTCAAAGATTTCCATACAAATCTTAAATTAATCGTAGCATTGAAACTGTATATTTTAGTGAAAATCGGACAAGATACTAGATAGTTTCTAGATGTTTCTGCAAAATTTCATTGAATTTAATTGGTTTGTATTGAAAATTTCACCAGACTTCGTTTTTGTATGCAGCGCGCATTTCATTTACGCATTCGGGATAAACTTCTGGTTCAGTTCTTTATTCTATGTTTATTGTTTAAACCTATAAAATAAAATAAACCTATAAAGTATTGTTGAAAAATAGCTTTAAAGTAGTTGGTTAAAGAAGAATTTTATTTAAATTCAGGCTTTCTTTATTATTGTGTAATTATTTTATATCGATAAAACAAGCTTTAGTCCGTAGATATGGCCAAATACAAATATAATACAACGTGTTAATGAATAAGCGCAAAACCTCATACACCCCAACTGATTTATAAAAAAATAATTAGAATGAAACAATAATTTCATTATTTTGATAGTTAAAATTTAAAGTTATTTGCATTTTAAGTTTTCAGGCAAAAATTATTTGTTATCATTTCAGCAATGAATGAATGCGCTAACATGCTTATGGATAAATTTTAATAATCTGGTTTTGGTAGTAAGTAGGGTGAGTGTACCTATGCGGCGGGTTGAGATCGAGTTTAGTAAATTTTAAATTTTACACACAAAATATTTAATATTTTGAAAAAAATTACCTATGTTGAAACCATGATAATTCGATTCAGCTCTCAATTCTAAACAAACTACTTTCTAGTTTTGCGTTAATTCATTAACACGTTTTATAAATGACTACATAGTCACTAATTCACTATTACAAACAATTACAAATTCTGAATACAATACAATATGGCAATATGTTACAAATTCTGAATACAATACAAATACATACATATGTATTTGTATTGTATTCAGAATTTGTAACATAGTGCCTTTGTTGCTTGAGTAATCCCATTTCAGCATCTATAGTTAATTATTATTTGAATGATTTTGAATGACAGAAACACAAAATGTGTTGGCGTCAGAGGGCATCCTCGCAGGGCGTATCTATCTGATCAAATCGGTTAAATCCTACAAAAAGGTGAGGTTCGGTGTATTCGAAATCGACGAATATGTATGAAGAGACGTATGGATGTGAATGAGGTAAAAGAGGTATCTAAGGATAGCAATAGATGTCGCGCCTTGGTCTCTGCCTACCCCACTGGGAAAGCAGCGTGACGTTATCGATAGATAAATAGATAGACAAACACATTTTATATTCAAGACTAGCTGCGCCCGCGACTTCGTACGCGCAGACCACTTACTTTAAATACTCATAACCATAACTCTTGATTTAATTAACCGATTACAATTAAATATAGCCTAAATGTTAATTAAAACTAACCCCTATGCTATTGTGAAAATCCCATCCAAAACGGTACAGTAGTTTTTCAGTGATGCGTGCACAAACAAACAGATAAACAAACATACATTCTAAAAATTGTCTTATTGCATTCTTAGGTACGTGTGCTGAACGCCCCCAATTCATATTTTTGCAAATAGCTATAATAAAACGAAGATAAAATGGTTGTAGTATGCATAACATACAATTATTTTTGTTCTGTCAAAAAGTACATTATACATAGTGAGATCTGTATAGGTTGATGTGTCGCCGTATGTTTACACGCCAAGTTTACAAGATTTAATTTCCACAGAATACATTTTACTGGTAGCCAGTGAAATAGGCATAACTGCGGGCGCACACAGATTGTGGGCCCACAAAACCTACAAAGCGAAACTACCTCTCGAAATCCTACTCATGGTGATGAACTCGATAGCCTTCCAGAACACCGCAACTAATTGGGTCAGAGACCATCGTATGCATCACAAGTATAGTGACACAGACGCCGACCCTCACAATGCAACAAGAGGTTTTTTTTATTCCCACATAGGCTGGCTATTAGTACGAAAGCATTCTGAAGTGAAAAAAAGGGGAAGTAACTTAGACATGTCAGATATTTATAACAATCCTGTACTGAGATTTCAGAAAAAGTAAGTGTATGATTATGTGTATTTTTTAACACAACATAAGTAACAGATGCTTCAATGTAGGAATATCTGAGATTATAAGTTAAAATATTCGATTTTAACTTATAGCATAGCATATGCTCACGACTGTATTCCCCGAGGAGGTAGTCAGAGATATTCTGAAACTTCAGAACATCCACGTTTCACCAGTAGTACCGAAACTCTGTCCAGTGTGACGGGGGGTGAGCCCGTCGCCACTTATAATGGACATTAACTTATAATCTCAAATATTCATACATTGAAGCATCTGTTACTTATGTTGTGTTAAAAAATATTGATCTCACAAATGTATTAAGTAAGCACATATTTTCGTCGTCACAGATTTCTCATAGTTGTTTTCCAAGTGCTTACATAACTTTCTGGTGACTAATAAAAACAATTTTTTAACTAGAATCTGATATCTAAAAACCCATTTGCCAGTTTAATCACCGATTGTTTTAACAATGTGGGAATTCCTACAACAACAAATTTATAATTTATAAAATTTCCATATACTTTGTTATAGGCATGCAGTTCCATTAATCGGAATGTTATCCTTCATACTTCCCACAGTGATACCAATGTATTGTTGGGGGGAAAGCCTGAACAATTCTTGGCACATTACAGTACTACGATATGTCCTTAATTTACATTGTGCATTTCTGGTGAACAGTGCAGCCCATATTTGGGGCAATAAGCCATATGATGAAAGCTTAGTTCCTACTCAAAACCTTGCTGTATCTCTAATAGCATGCGGAGAAGGCTTTCATAACTACCATCATGCCTTTCCATGGGATTACCGCACTGCAGAATTGGGTAATAACACCCTGAATTTAACTACAAAATTCATTGATTTCTTCGCATGGATCGGCTGGGCTTATGACTTGAAGACTACACCAGAGGATCTTATAAAGAAAAGGGCAAAGAGAATGGGAGATGGAACCAATCTTTGGGGTTGGGGCACTAAGAATAATGAATCAAAAAAACAAACGCAAGAGATAAAAACAGTTTTTCTGAAAAACAGTATCAGAGCTGATGAGAATGAGTAAATAAAAATAATTAGATGAAGATCATTTATGCCTAATTCAATACAAGGTGTTACAAAAATACAAATAACAATTTAAGGGGGTGGTTTAAACCATCAAAACTGACCAATTTTCACTATAGGAACAGTATCAACATCGCGAAAAAAAAATCTGATGTTCCATACTAAACTACAAATCTACTCAAGCTATGTGTAGATTTGTAGTTTAGTATGGAACAGCTGTTTTTTTTCGCGTTTTCGATTTTGGTCCCACAGTGAAAGTTGTTCAGTTTGATGGTCTAAACAACCCCCTTAAAAGTTTAAAACATTTATTTTACTTTAGTAACACCTTGTATAACATCAATTCACGTAACATCTGATTGAGTAAGCCGACTGTGACGAAATAAAAACTAAATGGTAGTTGTCATTCAATGGTCTCTTTTGTTTATTTATCAAATTGTAGTATTTAAACGATTACCAAATAATTAACATTATCTGCATAAATTCAACTAGTATTACAGTAAAAACTAACTGTGCACTTAACAATTTGTTTCTCCTGGTGTAAAGTGCTTTGGGCATATCCATTAATTTTAAGTTGATCTAAGACATTAATTCATTTATTTTAGATTTATTAGTTCAATTCAGACAAAGTCTCTGGCAAAATCTATCAAGTTAGTAATAAAATTGTAAATTAGGTCAAGCGGGCCTATTCCGTCACAAAAAATCAAATCTATAAGTTTAAACCTAAAATTAAACCCTTTACTATAAAGTTAGAGTAAAGTTGACTAGTGCATATTAAAGAGTATTTTATTTATGTTATTAATTTCCCTTCTATATGTGTTTGAAAAAAATTCATATTTAGACAGACAAAAAAAAGCTAAATTCTCGAAAAGATACCATGGGGTTGCTTTTGTAACCTGCGAGACGAATTTGGGTGGGGGGGGAGGTTGCAGGGGTTAGTCATCCCCCTACCCTCACTACCCCTTACAACAAAGTATCATTTTTCTTTATTATCCCACCACCCAAATTCAAGCCTCAGGATACTAAAGCTAATCATAAAATGTTCTGTAAGCACTGACCTGAGCAACATATTCGAAGATTTCCCTCCACCACGGGTTTATATCCATACAGTTTAGCAACGATCTTAGGTCTAGTTTTCTGAAGATCGCGATAAGGACATCTGCAGGACAGTTACCCCAGCCGATGGATCCAGATTCTGCAACTTTCTTCTCGTTCATCTTTGGATGTGGTTTATTCCTGACGGCGCGGCGGCGGTGGCGTGGCTATATACGATCTGACGCGAACCTAGTTATAAGATAGTTAACATTATTTGGGTTTTTACGCGAGGAGAAACATATAATCAAGGTTAACGTTTTCCTTATCTTTAGAACTTTACCTTGTGTTGTGTAGTGTAGGCAAAGGTTTTTATTTTGATGATTGTTATGCTGTCGCTTTGACTGCAAATAGTCTGTTTTCCAATTGGGACAATATACAATAAGACATTGATTACTCAAAGTAACACATTCGCATCGTTTTCCTCAATTCTTTCAATGTTCTTAGAAATTGTTTTTAGTTCAATTCAATTCAATTCAATTTTTTTGTTTAGTGGCATCCGATGCGTTATCACAATTCAGCCAATGTCTCGTTATGTGGATATTATATGAAGGAAAATGATCAGTGGTATTTATTAAGTCTAGAGTGGCAGTTTTGCCAATGTAAGTAGGTTATAATCTCAAGTGATTGTTTTAAGGTTAAAACACAAAAGAGTTCACAAAATGGTGGAGCCACGTGCAATCCCGACGCGTCTCGATACGCAAGCGTCCGTACTCCGCCAGAATTGCAACGCGACTCCTGTTTTTAGTTTGCATTGTTTTTTTTTAGGTTATTATGTCAAATGTCAATGTCAGTTTGTTTTTTTTTAAATTGTTTTTCCTTTCGGAAAGGCAATGGGAACTAGCCCTTACAGCCTGGTCTTTAGTGTTATTTTTCTTTGTACTTAATACCTAACTCTTGAAATGCGAGGGTGGTACACACATTCCAATGTTGAGGGGAGTTTTACGCAAGGATCAATCCGAATCAAACGGGAGCGCCTTCTTTATTTCTCACTTTTACTATATTGTTCTCCATTAATGGCACATTATTAAACAAATCCACCACATTAACAAAATAATAGCCACGAAAAACTAATTTAGAAAATTAAGAAACAAAGCCCGTCCTTTTCTTCACGATTCCCGTGCAAAACTCTCCTGATGATGATGGGATGATAGATGAAAGATGACGATGAAATTGTGGTCGATTTTGTAAGCTCGAGCGTTGCCGCCAAAATCACCATGAACGAGTAAACTTGCACCAAAACTTTTGTTCTTTCTTCGTATATATTTGAGATTCCTGTTATGTTGGTCGATTTACGCAATTTTTTGTTTCACAATCCGCACGAAATTATGTCACAAAAATCACTAAAACCAATTTTTCACGAATATCAAATACAACACCGACTGAACAGATTAATGGCGGCAAGCCTCCCATGTCAGTTTGTTTGTGAAGTCTGTCTCAGGCCTATGACAGCAGGGGCGCGTTCAGAGCCTACGCCCAGAGTGCACTCTGGGTGCAACTTTTCGCACTAACGCCGCGCCGTTCAGAGCCTCGGTGAAAAAACGCCCTTTGCAACTCGGTTGTCACAACTCAACCGTTCCGTACCTCTGACGGGTTGCAACTTTTAACCATCAAATTAGATGGTTAAAAAACACTCTGACGTTTTGATTATCTGTGGTTACTTGACTTTTTGCTAATTTTCAATAAAAGTTTCTTTTGTTCAAATTATTTTTACGCACTTTTTGATTCTCTAGCATGGAAGATGAGTTTTTATTGTATTTGGAAATGATGGAAGCCCTGGAAGATCTGGAAGCCCATATTAACTGTCAATGTCAAAATTTTAGGTTATAAAACAACCGGGATCGTTCCGTACCTTTTGGCGAGTTAAAAAACAACTGTTCGTTCCGCACCTTAGAGTGAAAAACAACCAAACAACCGCACCCGAAGGTTCTAAACGCAGCCCTGTAGTTCCGTTCTAGCCGTTTTGGCGCTGAAGTCTCATTTTCCCTCATGAAACGTCATCATTGGGCGATGATAGGACGCCATTTTGAACTTGCAACAGCAGCGTTATAACGTGTTGTTGCGTGAGAAGCTTATATCTTGTGTTTTACCTGGTATTTTCACATGAGTTGAGAATCCTTGAGAAGCCCTAATTCTTCTCCGTTGTATGACATAATAATAATCGTTCATTACTTTGTTCCTTGGCCAAATTAAAAAATAGGGATTTTTTTTTTATTCCGGAATAACTGTATACATAACTATAACTACAAGTTCTATACAAACTAGCTTTACGATAGCAGCGCCAAAACGGAAATGTTGGAACTAAGTGTAAATTTCACTGTCGCATCTGTAGCTTGTAAGATATCAGTAATCTGTGGTCTGTTTATCATTTCTTTGTCAAAGTTTATTGATAGGTCCAAATGGGTCAAAGGCCGAGTTTCATCGACGATTTTTTTAGTCTTAGCTTGAGCTAAGGCTCGAGCTTGAGCTCGGCCTCAGCTCGAACTCCCGTATGTCAAAATTCATACATTTTTGCCACGCTTAGCTCGAGCTAAGACCAAAAAATCGTCTCTAAATCTCGGCTTAAGACTTAAAAATCGTCTCTTGAATCTTGGCCAAAGTCATCATAAAGCCGTGTCTCTTGCACATGTTTTTAGCAGACATTCGACAAAAACACGATAAAACGTGTGTGGCCATACACAACACAAACGAAAATGTTTTTTTCTCTCTGCCATTTTATTTCGAGTCAAATATCAAAATAAGTTCTGACGAAGACTGAGGAAGAAGACGTGTTTTGATTTCTTTCTACATACATTTCAATCTTCACAATCAATGCATTGCACTCATTGAACAACCTTCTTAAACATGTACCAACACCACCTACACATTACTAAAACATTTTAAAATGGTTCACGATCATTATTTTAAATAGCCTCCAAGAGATGTGACTCGAGCGGCAACTTTCACAAAGCTCGAGATTCAGAGACGATTTTTTTAGTCTTAGCTCGAGCTAAGCAGGGCGAAAATGTATGGATTTTGACATACGTTTGAACTATGACTTAAAAATCGTCTCTGAATCTCAGCCAAAGTATACCGAAATCCCCCTTCACCCCCGCGTGGGGAATGTTTTCCATCATCAACGAAAGACATCAAATATGTGTTGTTGTGTGTGGCCACGCCCATTTGTATCGTTTTTTTGTCCAATGTCTGCTAAAAAACACGACACGAATTAATGTCAGCAAGTCTCGTTGTTGTTGTTCAAGTTCCATTTATCCTTGCGGAAAAAGCAATGAAACCTACATAGCCCATACAACCAAATTAGTAGATATAATGGCCGGCAAACATCCTGATCAAGGCCTTGTATGTATGTATGTATGTATATTCTCACGACTGTATTCCCCGAGGGGGTAGTCAGAGATGTTCTGATACCTCAGAGCATCCACGTTTCACCAGTAGTACCGAAACTCTGTCCAGTGTGACGGGGGGTGAGCCCGCCGCCACTTATAATGGACAGTGGGTACAATACATGCCTCGAAATTGAAGCATGCAGGTTTCCTCACGATGTTCAAGGCCTTGACTGCGCAAAAACATAATAGGTAAAGTCTTACTCTTGCGCTTGTTTTTTATGAAGAAAACCAAACATAGCTTCTGTTTTTGTCTACACCATGGGCCACACCATTTTGTTTATTTTTTTGTGTAATGTGTGCTGAAAAACATGACTAGAAGTCACGGCTTAATGTACTCAATCAACGTAAAAAAACAACAACTTTATCGCCCCCAACCACCCAAAGCCGTAAAACCACGGACAATCGTAATCGTAAAAAAAGTAACTCACTGTCAGTGTCAAAAAAGGTTTTGTTTTGAGGTTATTCAGAATTGTGTTTGTATTTCTTCTAAAAACTAATTAAAATGGTAAGAATACCTATGCAATACTTCAAATAAAAGTTGTCGAAGGAGTAACAATGTCTTCCGGCACCAATTTATATAAAAGATAGTATGATATATTGTAGAAATTAATAGTATACATTTTCTACGATATATCGAATTGACTTAGAGTACCTATTTATTAATCATTAATATTAAAGTTAAATAATCGTGATAAATTAATTATGGTCAAGTATTTTTCATTTATTTTTATTACCGTCAATCTCACGTAAGAATATCAGAAATATGAGAAAAAACAAAATCTAGAGATGTAGCAAAAGTAGTCTTCAAATAAAAAGAAAATGGGCAGGACATTTACAACGGGTAAAAGATGATCGCTGGAATAAACTTACAACTACCTGGCACTCGCTATATAGAACAGAATAAATACTAGTACCTACCGGTACAGAATGATCACTTTAAACACAGATTTAAATAAATAGCGACACTCTCTGCACGGCAATAAGTTACAAAGTTATTAGTACCCATCGTATCGTACAATTCACGAATAACCTACCAATCATCACAACATTAGTAGGTTCATTAGACATGAAAGCTTCCTTTGATAGTCTCCCTCTTTCATTCTTTCACGAGCTGGCAGCATGACATCGCTAGGGTTTTCAAGTCTCACATTGACTACTCACAAAATGGCGGCAAGTCTAATGTGATTTGGCCAAGGAGTTTACACGGTATACCTAATGTATTGCCATTCACCACTCGGTGGGAATCACCATCACAATCGTACCTGAGCTGTGAAGTGAGACAGGCCTGACCCTGTAAAAGATAGAGCGATGACATTGCAAGCATTGCTGGCAAAACATGGAGCAAGCTAGCTAGATATAACGCTGAATGGAGAAAATTGGAGGAGCTTTTTAGAATTTTAGGCAGGCAGTCCTTAAAATGAAATAAAATAATAAATAATGTAAAACAGAACTAATTTAATTACTACTTCAATACATTTTAAATTGGAAATATGTTAATTGAAATTGTTTACGAATGTTATGATATAAAAGACATCATCCGCGTTTCTTACATTTTAGGTCCAAATGTGAAAGTGCCGGCTAATAAAAACTAATGCTATATTCTGTTAGAACTTGTCCATCTAAGCACATAGTACTATAAATTATGGCTTGAAAGTTGTAACTTTAAGTTTTATTATTTCAAAAATGTATTAAAAGGCAGATATTTCAAACCTTAATAAAACCGAGGAAATGGACCTACAGTTTAGGTGCCATAATAATATATGTTCCATCTAAACATTTATTATTTTTGCACCAAAACTGTAGGTCCATTTTTCACTGACTTTGGTTTGGGTACAATTCCTAACAGAATATCACTTTTTTTAAACTGGCACTTTCACATTTTGAACCAAATCAGATTGATGTCTTATATTTATCTAATTTTATTTCACTGAATTTTGTAAGGAATGAATAAAGCTTAAAAATTATATTATTAATCTCATGTGGAACTTGTTTTTCCAGGCTAGAAATGCAGAGAAGGCTATGTAAGTATTAATTGAAACGTTGATAATCATTTGATAAAACTGTTTTATGTCAAACTATACTTCATTCCAAATAAGGACGACGAGATTTTCCGATTCCTATTTAGCTTTCTGGCCAATTCTAATTACCAAATGTAATTAACATACATACACACCATAACATACATATACTATCCGACATATCTTGGACGTTACTAAAGCTGTTTTAAGAATAAGTGAAGGTGTTTCAAATCTCTGTTTCTGTAATGCAAAGTAGCCTTAAAATTTCGCTGCTATATTTTGAATGAAGTATAGCTGTACCCGCGACTTTGTATGCGCAAAAAAATAGTAAACATAAATATTTTAGTAATTTCTTTATGGACATTAGATATGAGGATATTGCGAGACCTTTTGCGTAAGCATTTTTACAAAAATTTACTCAGTCGTTTCCTAACTAGAGGAGCCAAAACTTGATATGTTTTGAAAATACTTATTTGTATTTTTAGAAAACAAATGGCTGAAAGGTAATGGTGTAGTATATTTTTAGAACCGGCTCTAGAAGCCCTTTCATTTGATACCGCACACGATAGGTTTCAGAACAAAAATTTTTTAAATCCTTTACAAAAAATTGATGACGTCATAACTTCATAACGTCTTATGGTAAATATTTTTACCCTAAGGTAAATATTTTTACCCTAAGGTAAATATTTTGATGAATTGCCGGTCAAAATTATTTTTCTGACCTAAAGTACATAATTATGTGCCGAACGGCTATCCTGTAGATTGATTTTCGTTTCATTTTTTGGCTAGGTTATGAACTATTTAATAATGTACCACTTCCAGGACAACGTTGGCGCGATGGCGAGCTGCTCAGGTCCAAGAGGCGGGAGGGCAACGCGAGCGTCGGCCCTACCTCG
The DNA here is from genome assembly GCA_963924505.1 of Agonopterix alstromeriana. NCBI lineage: Eukaryota > Metazoa > Arthropoda > Insecta > Lepidoptera > Depressariidae > Agonopterix > Agonopterix alstromeriana. The sequence continues at coordinate 9,537,236 of OZ004664.1, forward strand.
CGTCAGAATGCAACGACCTTCCTCAGGCTGAGAAGTGGAGGCTGCAGATAGTACGGGAGATCGCTAAGAAGGTTGCACAGATACAAAATGGTGCGTTATTTTATTTTATGAAAAACAGTAAATCCAGTAAATAATTTATCAATACATCTGAATTTATAGTCTTTCGACTGCAGATACAAATAAAACATAAAAAATGCAAAATATAGCGATATACAGGGTGAAATTGATATCATTAGCATCCTTTGCAACTAAGAGTCAACCCATCAAACTTAACAACTTTTACTATGGGAGCAAAACAATCAGAGCAACAAAAAAATAGCTGTTCCACACAAAAGGCTCGATTAGGTTTGCAGTTTAGTATGGAGCAGAAGATTTTTTTTCATGGTTTCGATGTTGGTCCCATAGAGAAAGTTGGTCAGTTCTACGGTCTGAGCATCTCTTAAAAAAGTGTCAGCATATGAAGAAGGACCCTATACATATGTACGTTACAAGTTTTGCCGCGAGTGGCGCGGTTTGCGTTTGAGCTTCTCTTCTTAACGTGTTATTGCTCAAAAAAATCCTTGAGATTGTGATACTCCCACTTACTACTTGACACTGGCGGAAACGCAGTGCTAAAGCCAGTCCATTAATTTATAAATAAAAAAACTAGTGGCTCTCACACGTATTTCAGCTAGTAAGTGAGGTAATACCTCATAGACACACATCTCATAATCACTTCCACTTGAATGGTTCTTATGGTCTAGCCCTAGAGAAGCTTACTACTTGCATCGATACCATACTTTTCTTTATAGTTCTGTTTTTGATGACCCCTGTAGCAACATTTTATTTGAGGTAAGTATAATCAATTATTCTAGTATCCTTTACTTTAAAACTAAAAAGTTCCTAAACTGGAAAAATAAATATACTTTCCATCCTGTTCAAATATTTTACCAAAATCAAGCCTTTTTCCTTGAATCTGCTTGGCCATGATTTTGTGTCTTATATAATTTAAAGATGTCTTAATTTAAATGATACATAAATTTTTGTAATAATTTTAAAAAGGGTTTTATATTATCCAAACCACTATGGATGAGACTAACGAGGACACAACAGAGGGTATGCAAGACGAACTAAGCCCCAAAAAAACAATAGCTGATGTGCAAGACGAAACGATAGTGCAAGAAGAAATTAGCACATCACCTGAGCCGAGGTCAAGCTTGGCTAATGAACCAATTATTTTACCGGAAGTTATAGAAAAAATACCTTCACTCGTAAATGAAATATTAGAGACACCTATATTTAAAAAGGCTGCGTCGCCTGTGAATACCAATAGTCCACACCGCAGTACAAGTCCCGCTAAAGGGTCTGTTAAAACATCCATTCGCAGTGGAAGCAACCCAATCGCAGAACGCCTTTCACAACAGAAAAAGGCCCCAACCCCAACTATTCGATCCGGATTAGCAGTGGACGCTATATCGGCGCTGGAACCTCAAGGCAAAAGTATCAGTGACCACGTGGATGCACTAAACGCGTCAGTGAAACAGCTTTCAATGATCTGCTCTCCACAGTCACCTGTTGACAGCAATCTCGACAAAATAGCTAAAATGAGCAAAATACTTACAAACGAAGCGAATGCTCTAAAGCAATCAATTAAAAGTTTGGCTGACGATATCGTGCGCACCAAACATGAGTTATGCACTGCAAAGGAAGATGTAAATTTCCCATACCATCTCTTCTTAATTGAGTTAGTAGTGAATAAAATCAATATGAAATGCGAATGTTTCGATCTAGATTACAACAATCTCGTGATTTCTGCGTCGTTTCTAGGCAAGCAGCCGATCGTATTATATGATTCATCATATGGAAAAATAGAAAGCTTTAGTAAACTGAACGTTGGGAAGTCGACAATGTTTGCTATGACATACGATAAAATATGTTGTATTCAAGAATTCGAAATACATTTGCAACTTACAAAACAACCACCGTGTTCTACTTGCATCACGAAAATAGCTGAAACGCACATGGATTACACAAACGAATTTATGTCACTTCGAGAGGAGCTATGTAAAAAGTGGAATGAGGAAAAACCGAATGATAACATAATATGTACGACATCGACACCGCTGTCTAAAAGTTTGTTTTATTTGTCTTGTGGTGAGAAAGAACCGGAAACGATTGGAGTAATTGAAATATCGGTTAGATTGTCGTTCCTTGGTAAGGAGATCACCACCGCGTTCAGCGCATGCCCCAAGCCCCGCGGCATATCCGAAGTAACCAAAGAAGACAATGGCATTACGATGTACTCCTGTCAGAAGGTCGAAATGGATGACCAGGGCAAAATTTTGTTAAACGAAGATGTTCTCTCGCAGAAGCTAAAGCCATCCAATGCCGGGACTAACATGGATCGTTGGAGTCCATCATCTCAGCATTCGAATATGCGAATAGCTAAGAGAAACCCTTATGAACATCATAATCCGTATTCAAATTATCAAGGTATGTATATTCCAATCTAATGTCAAGTTTCAAATTTCAATTTCCTTATTTAAATATCAATATTTCTTTGTTTGTAATATAGGGTCCTTCTTAATATGCTGACTGTTTTTTAAGGCGATGATCAGACCATCATTTTGAACAACTTTCTCTATAGGACCAAGGTCAAAATCGCGAAAAAAAAATCAGGTGTCCCATACAAATCTGCAATCCTACTCGACCAAAATATATGGGGCAACAGATTTGTTTTCTCGATTTCGATGTTGGTCCCATAGAGAAAGTTGTTCAGTTTGATGGTCTGATCATCCTCTTAAAAACTGTCAGCATATTAAGTTGGACCCTGTATAAATAAATATTGTGCATATTTTTAGGTGATGTACCAAAATACGATGAAATTTTTACAAAAATGAACGATAACGAATTGAAGATCCGTGTGCCTAAATCTACAAAAGCTGAAAGAAATCCGAGATACGAGAAGATGCAGGAGTTATGTATTTGCGAAGACACGCCATACAACACTGGGGAGCAAATACAATTCGAAATGCCCAAAGACCTTTGCAATTCAGACAAAACACATAATAATTACACATCAAACTTAAAATATACATACAATGGCTGTGACAGAAGTTGCGAGAGTAAAAAGGACCGAAAATTGATAAACGTAACACCTTCAAACTGCCCCATCCCAGTTAACATGGAGAAAGAAGTTAATTCACGAAGAGATGTTTTTATACTGAAAATCGGAAAGAAATTGGAGACGAAGGACAAGAAAACAGATCTTGAAATAGAACTAGTGACACCTAAAGTACAGCAAGAGAAACGTTTAGAAAACGACATATCGCAACAGTGTAGTACTACCAAAATGAAAATAGGTGCTAAGGGTGGTAAGAAGAAAAACAAAGGAAAAAAGAAGAGCAAAACTAGTCTTAAGGGCAAGAAGGGCGGGAAGAAGAAAGGCAAGAAATAATCATGGGAATCTAAGAAAATATAATCATCCAAATTGAACAATAGCAATTTACTCAAAACAAAGCCCTATTGTTTCTTTCATTACGATTTTCGTTATACAATACTCTTTATTTGCACACCGAATACATACAAAATAACAATATTACAAATTAAAACAAAAAGGGGACAAATGGCGGTCTTATCACAAACGTTATACAAGTCTTAATACTCAATTCTCGTACAAGAAACGTAATTATTTTCAAGGTTTTTTGTTTTTGCTCTATCATAAAAACTGCATTACATACAAGCTTCAAACTCGGTGTGATTGTAGTGCATACTCTAAGGTTAAACAACAAATAAGAAAAACCGGTCAGGTGTGTGTCGGGCTTATTTGAAGATTTAAGATCCCGGAGAAAACTTTTTTTTTGTAATATTGTATGGTGGTACTGAGCCGTCCGTGCACGAGTCCAACTCGTACTTGGCCGGTTTATTTATATAAAAAAAAATATCAAATTAATTAAATATTAAAAAAAATATGTAACTATTTTGTGGTTCCAAACCGTCAGATTCGTTTTGCGCTATATATAGTTAATAATACAGCCTCCTCTATTATCAACCAGATATATAAAACTGGTTTAGTGGCGCTGCAATCGACTATAATTTTTTTTATTATGTCTAACGGCTCTGGATACTAGTCCTTTTGAGCCACTCGTTATTTTTTTCTTTATATTCTTTATTTTAATGATGGGATGATAGATGACGATGAATCTGTGGTCGATTTCGTAAGCTCGCGCGTTGCCGCCAAAATGACCATGTACGAGTTAACTTGAACCAAAACTTATGTTCTGTTATCGTATTTATTTGAGATTCCTATTACATCGTTCTCTTTACGCAACTGTTTGGTACACAATCCGCACGAAATTATGTCACAAATATCACTAAAACCAATTTTTTACGAATTTCAAATAACACGAAACACAGCAAGAGCAATGACGCCAAGCAAACTCAATCGACTATAACCCTTAATGATAGTGTTCCAAGTACAAAAATTAATTCCTATGATTTTCCGCAACATGGCGAGCTTTTTTATTTATTTACTTTTCTGGTCGAACTTTAATTAAATATTTAAAAAAATATGTAACTATTTTGTAGTTCCAAACCGTCCGATACGTTTTACGGTATCACTAGTTTTGCGTAATATATTTTACAATTCACTCTCGAATTTTAACTCTTTATCTTTCTTCAAATGTTCAACAGCCGGTCTCGGCGAGTTTCGTATACGTGATCTAAACGATGAGATCAACAAGCTGATGCGGGAGAAGCGACACTGGGAAGTGCAGATCAAGTCATTGGGGGGTCCCGATCATGCCAGGGTGGGCCCCAAGATGTTGGACCAAGACGGGAGGGAGGTGCCGGGGAACAGGGGCTACAAGTACTTTGGAGCTGCTAAGGATTTGCCAGGTCAGTCGATCGGGATAAAAAAAGAGGTGTACAGGGTGTTAACTTAAATGCGTTACATACTTAAAGTGGTGCTTCAGGCCATAAAACTGAACATCTTTCAGTATGGGACTAATATTGAAATTGCGAAAAAAAAACTGTTGTTCCACAGTAAACTTCAAATGGCTACTCAACTTCAAATATATGGAACAGCATTTTTTTTTGTGATTTCAATGTTTGTCACGTAAAGTGACGAATTTTCAGTTTTATGGTCTGAAATCCCTTAATATATGTAACGCATCTGTATCTTCAATCAAGATACCAATAAATATTTCAGATCAAATTATTTTAGATTTGATGACTTTATATAGCCATTTAGCCATATTTTGTTTTTTAAAGTAAATCAAAAACTTATTAATTTATTTATTTCATCTATTTTGTCAATTTTAACTTTTTAAGAAGTCAAGCAGTATTTTATTTCCTTGAAAAATGTTTTATAGTTCTGTGCAGAACCATAGAACTGAGCAGACCCTCATACTCAATTTTTATTGGCGTAACCAACAAACCGACTTTTAATCGAACTTACAATTCGATTATTAACGTTTTTGTGGGATTATTTTATTAAAACAATAGGTGTCCGGGAATTGTTCGAGCAAGAGCCGCTGCCCCCGTCGCGGCGCACTCGCGCTTACCTTATGAGGGCTGTTATGTTTTTGGTGGGATAATTATTAGGTAATTAAATCTACAGGTGTCCGGGAATTGTTCGAGCAAGAGCCGCCACCCCCACCGCGACGCACGCGCGCTGATCTCATGAGGGACGTAGACGCGGATTACTACGGCTACCGAGACGACGACGATGGCCTGCTGCAACCATTAGAAAAGGAAGCAGAGAAGGATGGTAAGCTATCATTATTATGTTTATTGGAACAAAAAGTGCCCGGGAATTGTTCGAGCAAGAGCCGCCGGTCGTTGTACAACCTGCCTATTGTGCAAGTTTCCGATTACATCGTTTACAAAGCCGGTAACGTATTATAGCTGTGCTAGACAATTTTAAGTAATATTTTGTTTTAGTTTAAGACGATTTAATGAGTTAATTAAATAATTGTAAAATTTGGTGCGAATTCTAATGATTTTCGAATTTAATTTCCTGAGATTAGAAGGCACCATAGTGACATAATGAAGTACAAGCCAGTCAAACATAGGTATCCCTACTAAAATGTCGTATTTTAGTAGAGATGAGGCGGCTCTGAAAGGGTCATGGTCGTTGGGTCAGGGAAACCTCTTAATATTAATTCAAAATTTGTTCTGTGGCTAGACGCAACCCTTATGAATGCGAGGTCTTTTGCTGTTAACATTCTTCTTTACGTTATTCCTTTAATTTCAGCAATCACGAGAGCCGTTGCGAAATGGAAGCGCAATAAGGAACAGAATAAAGATCAAGATGTCACCGAAGAAGAGAACATTTATCCGGAAGATGTGAGTTGTTGCGTGATACTTCATATCGTGACTGATATACAGGGTGTAAGGAAAAGTATCATTAACCTTTAAACCACATACTCTAACCATCAAACTGAACAACTTTTACTATGGGAGCAAAACAATCAGAACGAAAAAGAAATCAACTGTTCCATATTAAACTGCAGCACACACGATTCAAATGTATGGGACAGCAGATTTTTTATTTGTTCTGATTGGTTTGCTCCCATAGTAAGTGGGTAGAGTATGAGGTATAAAGGTTAATGATATTTTTCCTTATACCCTGTATAAAATTCGTCACCTACTCGTTGCGTCTTCTTTCGAGTCGCCTGCTTTTAAAACCCGACATACAATATTTAATTAAATGTAAATAAACATTCACAATTTAAAGTGAAAAAAAATTCCACCCTGCATACGAATATACAACTTGTTAATGAATTAACGCAAAACTAAAAAGTAGTTTGTTTAGATTCGAGAGCAGATTCGAATTATCATGTTTTCAACTTAGGTAATTTTTTTCAAAATATTAAATAATTTGTTTGCTAAACAAATTACGTTCCTGAGCGACAGAAAAGGATGGAGCGTCAGAAAATGCGATTCCGTGCTGCCAGATGAGGTTCAACCATGAACCAGAGACTAAGCCACAATAAGAATATGACCTCCATCGCACAACCCCATAAAACTTGTTTCAATCTGTTTCCACAGCCTGAAGACAAACGTGTGGCCGATGACGACGATGAACCTCAAGTGATCAGCTCTCATGTGGCAGTACCATCGCAGAAGGACGTCGAAGAGGCATTGTTGAGGAGAAAGAAACAAGAGCTGCTGGAACAGTATGGATGTTTGGACGTCAAGATGGAGAGCTGACGGTATTTTTATATTTTAAGAGATATGGATAAGTCTAATAAATAAGATTTTGGTAATAAATGCGTTTTTCTTTATGTTTCCTGTTTTGATGAGTAAATTCACACTGCACTAAGGTGCACTTCCGATGCCAGCGGCCGATGCGACTGACGCGCGCGGCTCGCGGCCGACGACCGATGCGACAACGGCGCCGCTTCCGACGTCAGCGACTGACGCGTGCGTCAGACGCGCGCGGCCTATGCGATAGACATATGGCATTTGACAGAACCACGCGTCAGTCGCATCGGCCGCTGGCATCGGAAGTGCACCTTAAATACGGTCTAACTAATTTAAGAGCATGATAACTGCCTCCGCGGTCTAATGGTTAAGAGCATTGGGCTCTTGACACGGAGATCACGGGTTCGATTCCCACGTCAGATGCCGTAAGGCGGTTTGAAAAATCTGACACCAGGGCTTGCTCCCCACACGATAAGAAGAGAAGAGGGGATAATCAGACCATCAAACTGGACAACTGTTTCTACGGGATCAACATCGAAATCGCGAAAAAAATCAGGTGTCCCAATATTCGAGTCGAGGAGTTTTGTATGAGACAGCAGATTTTTAGTTGGCGATTTCAACGCGTCTTTCCGGCGGAAAATGGTAAAAGGATAGGTCGTTGTTCTGTTTGGAAGAATATAATTACTAACGAAACGTAAAAATGGTACAGCAAGGCAGACGACAGACGCAATAGTTTGTGGACAGGCGTAAGACAAAAGCTATACAAAAGCACTATACAGGGTGTATGTAAGGAAAAGTATCATTAACCTTTAAACCACATTCTTTACCCATGAAACTGAGCAACTTTTATGATGGGAGAAAACCTTTAACAAAAAAATATCAGCTGTCCCATACTAAACCATAATTTTCCTTACACCCTGAAGAAAACTAGAACCTTCATAGACCCAAAACATGAAGTTCGACGATTTTTTTTCGAGATTCTACAACGTGTTAATGAATAAGCGCAAAACCTCATACACCCCAACTGATTTATAACAAAATAATTAGATTAAAACAATAATTTCATTATTTTAATAGTAAAATTTAAAGTTATTCTCATTTTAAGTTTTCAGGTACAAATTATTTGTTATCATTTCAGCAATGAATGAAAGCGGTAACGTGCTCATGGATACATTTTAAGAATCTAGTTTTGGTAGTAAGTAGGGTAACAGTGCCCGAGCGGTAGGTTGAGATAGAGTTCAGTAAATTTTAAATTTCACAAACAAATTATTTAATATTTTGAAAAAAATTACCTATGTTGAAAACAAGATAATTCGATTCTGCTCTCGATTCTAAACAAACTATGTTGTATAATGACATGAATTACCTACAAAAAAATCGTTTATCCCCACTACTCCTGTGGAAAAAAAATGTCACACTATTCATTATTAAATGCGTAGTCCGTAGGTTCACCAGATTTTTATTGTTAATAGGTATTCTGTTGGTTACATCCTTCATGTATGTATGTGTATGATCTTGGTCCTTGAAAAATAACGCTCATAGTAATGTTCCAGCTTCTTGCGTGTTCTATTTTTTTATATGTATTAGTTATACATTTCATTACGAGATATACATTGTGTGGGAAATCAAGGTACTGCAATAAAAGAAGATAAATATCATTGCATTATTTATTTTTGAACAGTTTTTATTATCATTTATATGGACATAACTCTATTGAAGCAAAATATACACAATATTTGAAACATTCTGGGTTTAAATCATAATAGTTACACAACGCAATTATGCGCTACGTATAATATAAAACTTAAAAAATCAGGAACGATTGCACGACCTAAATAATATTACGTTCGGTCAGAAATAGAATAAAGTTCGATAGAAACATAAAAATTATATCTTGAACATAATAGACCGAGATCCGACCGTAAAATCATACACCTATTTGTTTGGTGAACGAAATGTGATTTTAGTGAAAGTTTATACAGGGGTCCATACAACGCCGCCGGGTTGCCTAGCAAAATCTGGCAGCAAGTACCTTTACCATTATGATTTTTGGTACAATTATTAGGTGCCGTCGGAAGAAGACTGAAAAACTAGGGTTGCCAGGTTCAAAGAAGTAATTTTTGAACCTGGCAAGTAGTTTGCTGACCCTAGTTTTTTCCAGTTTAGGTGTGTAAACTTTAACTTAAATGACATTTCGATCGCCAAACAAATAGGTGCAAAATTTTACGGTCGGATCTCGGTCTATAAGGGTTATTCAATAGGTACTTAATTGAATTAGCACCATTATTATTAAAATTAAAATGGTTTCTTATTTATCTTGACATATGGCGCACGTGGCGTAATATGATGATGTCAGAAATTAAGTAACATCAAGCGGGGACCGTATTTGGATGGGTGACCACTTTACTGCATATTCATCCCGAGATCTATAATGCCGCTACAGATTTATAGAGAGATGCCGGTAAACCTTTATGTAGGTTCCTTTTTAATATGCTGACATTTTTTTAAGGGGATGATCATACCATCCAACTGAACAACTTTTTCTAAGGCACCAACATCGAAATCGCAAGAGAAATGTGTCCAGTTTGATGGTCTTGTCATTCCTTAAAACTCTGTCATCATATTAAGAAGGACCCTGTATACGGACAAACAGAATGTAATTATTAGGTTACTACTAGGATTTTTCGAAAATCCAAAATCCTCGCGGAAGAAGTCGCAAGCAAAAGCTAATCACCTTATAATTATGTATATTGACACATTTTTCTTTCGTATTGCTTATTATAACCGGAACATATTTATTTCTGACCGCCAATCCATTAAGTAAAAAAAAAGCTTAAAACAAACTATTTAAGTATCCAGTACGCGATTACACCTATATTAGGAATGTACAAACTTAACGCATTCATAAGCTCTCAAAACGCTAAAATTACTGTTTATCAACTAATAACACCGAATCATTTACTAAGCGCTAAACATAGATTTGAAATGAGTAAGCACACTTCGCCCGTCGTAAATTTACTTATTAACTTAATACTTTGCTGAATCATTTGATAGATCAGATAGTTTGCAAATATTCATGATCATCAAATTACCGAAGCAACACTACAGGCCAGTTACACCGGGCCCAAGATCGAGCGGCCTGAAGAGCTTTGGAAACACAAGCCGCCCACGATGGTCCCTCAGCCATGAGAACGACTAAAAAGGAGAATATTAGACCATCCATCCACCATATATTTCCTAGCGAGGCTCCGCGCAGCGAGCTCAATTGCCACAGGCTGAATGGCTGTATAAGATTATCGGGCCACAAAAGGTTCGCCATAATTGATTTAACATAGTGACTCGGCCTTTTAGTTCAGATGTCAGTATTATATATTTACGACGATTTCGAATGTTCATGGGCAAAATATTGACTCAAAAAGCTTCGAGACCATAATACCTAATTTCTTTGCTTTCAAAATTTGTTTATGTAATATTTTGACTTTAAAATGCGAATCAGGCATCTGCCTTATAACTTTAACACTTTTATTTGGAATTATTCCATAATTTAGCAAATTGTTTCTGTTACTTTAGAAGTCTTCGTGAATTATTAAGATATTTTTGTTTTTATTTAAATAACAACGTTTACACTACAATACTATTCAATTTGAAGCTATGACATGAAAATATATGAAATAGCCAAAAACCATCAAGAATCAACACTACTGAATAGATTTGATTATTTACTTAAATTATTTGCACCACTACCTACCACATACATACTGATTTACATATTTATATTTTTGTTAAATTTAATGAACAAGAAATGTGATTCTGATTTGCAATACTAAAAGATGTTATCTAAACCAATGCAGATAATCAAATTGTACGTGAAACAATATCTATTTATAGTTTCTACTTTTTGAAAGTATATAAATATATCTTTTAATACTAGATTTAACTGGCTCTTTCTTGCAACTATCTATAACATAATTAATCAGGTGTAAGTATCAGAATACAACAATTTGCAAAGCTAATATTTCGTATCAACATCCACATAACATGTTACAATGTGAAACCAATTGACAATGACTAACACTCAGTTGCAGAAACGCTCTTTAGAGTTAATTCTCCATTAAATATCTTGCTAGCTTTTACTACGTAAACGAGACAAAAAGTGACAGCAAGAGTTTTAATGGAGAATTAATATTAATGAGCGTTTCTGCAACTGAGCGTAAGACAAATTAAATAAAATTATTTAGTTCAATTATTCGTACAGCTTGTCACTTTCTCACTGGTAGCTCGGTTGCTTGGGAGCGTGGTGACAGCAATAGATCTGTCAAAAACCTATTCTTCAAATGTCTTGAAGACCGCCTTTCGTCTTAACGCTCTGGAATATATCTCGGGGCCATAAGAGCTAAAATTGAAGTACTAATGTAATGAGGATCGAGGGTACATTGTTACGTGAATGTCGATAGCATTGCTTAACAGTATAGTATAATTAGCCGGCACCACGGTGACGTTAAGAGAACAAGTTTTGCTGTTTGGCATCGTCCTCGAAATCGCTCCACGCGTTGTTTAGCTCCATAAAAATCATTTTCGCTATGTTCTCATTCGGTGTGCCCATTTGCTGCAAGTTAAAAGGAAAAGAGAGAACATTAATTACAATAGATATTGTCGGCATACTGTGAAAACCTAGTATGTGCCTGGGATCCAATTTTGCAGGTGAAGAATAAAACTGTCTGGTATTTTGTAAGAAGCCCCTTCTAACATTTGATTGTTTTATCATAAGTATATATAGTTTCGGAATGATTCTCTAGAGCGGAGATCTAAAATGGAGTATTCCTTACCTAGACATGTAAGGTAAAAGTTGTGTGACTTAGATAATTTTTGGTACTTGCGAGGTTTTCACCGTACGCCGACGATATACAAAATATTTGATGTAATCTGGAAAATAGAGAGCGTCGTCGGTGGCGCATTGCGGAGAGGTCCGTATTAGAATCCGCGTCCGTGCGGATTCTAACATGCCATGTACCAATGAATTTTTAAACTAATGTATGTAATACCGACTGCTCTCAAACGCTGAAGGAAGCCATCCTGAGGACACCTGAATACTTGGAGAAAGAAATACCGATGCGTATGTGAAATCTATTAATCCGCAAGGGAAAGCGTGGTGGACTGTCGCACATACAGGATGTATGTGCGGCAGTCCACCTCCCTTCAGCAGGTCAATTAGGGTTAGAGTTAGGACTCTGTAAACGGTATTGATTAGATATTAGATAGGGAAACACTGTAAATGAGAATAGGTTTAGCATTTCCGCAACCTCCAATCCGATACCGTCAACGCCTACGCCGCTCAAAAATCGCTTGTATCATACAGCCCGTAGATCTCAACAAAAGTTACCTTATCGGGATGCACGGCTAGGCAGGCCTTCCTGTAGTTACGTTTGACGTCAGCCGGCGTGACCAGCTGGGACATGTTGCACGTGGTCCAACGGCAGTCCTCCCACACGATCGTGTGCAGCGAGCACAGCAGCGCACGAATGTTCGCTTTTTTGCCTTCCGTCTGATAAAAATAAGCGGAATTTTAGTGTTTTTTTAGTAATAGAATCGATAAATAAATAAGGGGACAATAAATTATAACTAGCTTAATCTCTTTCTATATCAAATCAATTTTAAGCCCGATACACGCGGGTCCGGTGGCATCGGGTTGTAAATTTCAATGCATTACATATTAAAAGGAATGCTTCAGACCAATGACATTCTACACACATGGACTCACCGCGTCATACAATAATAAATCCCAAAAATGACACATTTCTAATATCACCTTCAGTTATGCTTTTCTGCCATACATTGCCGCTGACATTCCAGTCCTTTCAAATGTACTCGGTCACTAAGCAGTAATGTAAAACAATCAAGCACACTTTGGCGCACTCGTTAACAACGCGCTGATGCCCTGAAGTCCTTGTGTGTTACATGCCATTGCTTCAGACCATCAAACTGAACAACTTTCAATAAGGAGCCAAAATCTAAACCAAGAAAAAAATGTTGTTCCACAGAAAATGTCAGAAGCTGCTCGACCGAAATATATCGAAAAACTGTTTTTTTTCCCCAAGTTCTATGTTGGTCCCATAGTGAAAGTTATTCAGTGTGATGGTCAAGCTTTCTTTTAAGTACGTAACAATGTTTTATGCACAACACGATTCAATGTCTCATGCGATGATTTGCTGTCGCCTTTACTATAAGCGTAAACTTCCAATCAAAACTCTTAAGTCTGTACTATATTTAACCTGCAATCAAAACTAAACATACCCATTCATGTATCTTCAGTTTTTCCGGGTCCATTTCCCGCACCATTTCTTCTTTGCGCATCGCGTTCATAGTCCTCGGCCCGGCCTCTCGCTTCGCAAAGTCGTAGCCCTGGCTGCCGAGGAGGTCACCGAACACGTCGCCTGTCTTTTTAGGTTTTTCGTCGCCGGGAGTCTTGGCTGGCTCGAAGTGTGCTCGGCTGGGGGTTGAACGGGTGTCATGAATACTTTAAAGCGGCGGTCAAAGAAATAACGTTCAAATTGGCAAAAAAATATAAAAAAATTGACTTCGCATACTAACGAATACTGAAACTACATTAAATGCGAATGAAAAGTTTAAATTTTTCTTTCTTCGAATTTCCCTTTGGTTCCTTCTTGAGGACAGTTGTTCAGTATCATGAGTACAATCAAAATTGGTGTGCAAAGAAAGAGCCTCACCGAGTGACGAAACCAGAGTTCGTCTGGTGCACCCTCGGCACTGGGCAGTCAGCCTCGATACTACACTTGATGACTGGCTAATCTTTCCGCTACATCATGAATAAGTGTCATGCGATATGACTCATGCTGTCTCGAAAGAAGAACAGTCAAATCACCCTTAAAAAATAATGCAACTTACAATCTGTACCTCATCTCACTAATATTATAAATGTGGAATTTTGTGAGGATGTTTGGAAGTTTGTTAGGTTGTGTGTTTGTGGCGCAATCATGCATAAACAGCCGTAACGTATTTGGATGAAACTTGGCTCACAGAAGGAATATGTTCTGAATTAACACGTAGGATACTTTTTTAAGGTCTACGCAGTCGCGGGCAACAGCTATAAACAAGTATTAATGTTGTGTAAGGATAATGATAGATAGTTACTTATAATCAGGCTGGTGTGCGGGCGAGCGGGCCGGCGTGTGCACTTGATGCGCAGGGGTGTGGGCCGGGGAGGCGCGGGGGGAGACTAGCGGCGTGGTGCCAGGTCGCGGGGTCATCCCGCCAGGGACCTGCGCTGGCGCCGCGGGAATGCTAGCACCGAGAAGGTTCAGGTCGGCGAACGGGTCCGCTTTCGTTGGTTGCGCTTGTTCTAGTGGTACGCTTTGTGGTCGTCCTGCTATACAAATGTAAAATAAATATACATTCACATGCACATAAATATTTGGACCTAACTGTACCTACTTGAGTTTTATTATAAACATTAGACAACCAAGACGCGAACATACTATATGTGGGAGTTTGAGATGAAGCAGTAAAGGCAGAGTTGTAGCTACAGTTCTTAGGTTCTTTCTACTTTCGTAAATAATTTGATCTCTTTTCAATCAGCAAGGAAAAGTTTCACGTTTTCTTTTGAGAACATCAAATGATCCTTTCTTATGAGGATGAAAAAAGTCAGAAATCACAAAAAAATATATTCTACAAATTTTGTTAAATTTTAAGAAAAAAAATTGACGACTTTTTATCTTGAAGAATAAATTGAAGATAAACCTTGCTACAACTAGTCACCTAAAATGGTTATTAGAAAGGGTTACTGATTACCCCGAAAGGTATTACGGTCGTGAGTTTATATAAGTATGTCTTACCATCATCCTGTGCTGGTAGTGGGGTGAGTAGAGGCTCCTGTTTAGGCAGCGGGTCATTGAGACCGAACGGGTCGAAGTTGGGATCACTCGAGTTCACGTTCCCCTTCTCCGTCGGTCTATCAGTCGGCGGGGCGGGCAGGTCGCCGAATATAGGCTCCGATGCGAATGGCTGTCAATATAATTTATCTATATTATACTAGGTGGATACCCCGCGCTTCGCTACGATGAATGATTGATTATATTAAAATTCAGTGGGGTCTGATGATGTTATTTATGAAAAAATTCAAAATTTTGTGCGGACTTAGGCGTTTTCCATGAGTATTAAAAAAATAGCATACCTATCAATTTGAAGGTTAAAAACGTGGTAAATAGCATGGATTTATAACCAATGGATCCATAACCTCCTTACAAGCATGGAAACACGAAAATTGACAATTGGGGTCGGTAATATTCGTCCTTCTTTCGTACGTCTCCGTCGTCGATGTTTCTGTTTGTCCCTTTCTATCAATTTTTGTCGTTGGATTTTTAGTTCGAGATTCAGAGACGTTTTTTTAAGTTTGAGCCTTAGACCTAGTGAAACGGTCTAAGGTTTGAGCACAAAAGAGACGCAACGAGCTAAAAAGGCGCACACATAGACGCTGTTTCGCTTGTTTGTATGAAGCCGCCCTTCTGTACCTGTCTCTTTTGTGGTTTACGGTAGTTTGAACTTTCTTATGTCAAAATCCATATATTTTCGAACCTACTTAGACTCAACTCGCGTTCAAAAGACATCCCTGAATCTCGACCTAAACTGTCAGAAAAACCCTCATTATAACAACATCTGGTAAACAAGCTCACCTGCGGATTCTCATCGACCTTCCCACTTCCACTCAAGAAATCACCGAAATCTTCTGTTTGTTTCTCCATCATCCCAAAGAAGTCGAACGAGTCATCACTTTTCAGTTTCTTCTCACCGACTTCTTTTTGGCCAGAGTGAATGTTGAGGAAGTCCGCGGTATCGGGCTTGACTTGCGGCGGCTGGGGTTTCGGAGGGGCGGGGCGATGCGGGGGTTGAGGGGTTGGTGGGGCGGGCCGCGCGGGAGGTTGCTTCTCTTCCTTTGCGGGGTAGTCTGATGTCACTGTGAGATTAGAATGATGTTGAGATGTTGATGTTCCAATTTGAGAAGAAATCTTAATTTCCGAAATCCCAGAAAAGTTTAGTATCATAAATATGTTAAAGCACTAACAAAAATAATAGGTACCAGTTTAGTGGTGAGTTTTTGTGCGTTAAGTAGAAAGTAAGTGTATTTTAAAATGTGGGAGAGATGCTAATAATATGATATAAGTAAATTAATTGAAATTAAAACATGTAACATCCGAAAACAAAGCTCGTATTCAGAAGCAGGGATTTAAAGTTAATGTTTAACTGTTTCTATATTGTGCTATTAGTGTAAAAGAAACTAAAATGGTTTGTGCTACATGATAAACACGCATCAACTACGACATACTTGTCTGTGGCATTGCAGTAGGGTTGCTTCGAAGGTTAGCTGCATAAATACAAATAATATATTACCTACACTTATTTTAAATAAACACTCTGGTAGAGTCATTGAGATATTATGTACTATAGAGGACACTATACTTCACAACGATGTCCTATTCAATGAAGTTACATCGCTGCATCTCTTTCAGTAAATCGCAATTATCTTTCAACCGCTACCCGCTCCTAACCGCGTGTGGCGTTTATCGTGTTACCTCTAGTACTAAGTAAACATTATCTCAATGGATATAGTTATACAATTTATCATCATGCTTCTGCAAGCGGTCTCACGGCAAATACACGTTCACATTTATCACATACAGGGTCCAACTTAATAAGTTGAAACTTTTTAAGAGTATGATCAGACCATCAAAACCGTCATTTTAAGAAGGACCCTATATAAGTCAAGAACCATTAAAACGCCGTGTATTCTACATTTTCTGCGTTGTTATTTGACTCACCAAAATTATCAATAGTCTCGTCTCTCTCCAGCGTAGTAGAGAACAATACATCTGGGGTTCTGATAGCGAACGAGTGGTCCTCCTCCCACAGGTCGCAGCGCGGCTTCCGTCGCTCACCATTCTGCACCACTAGGCTTATTATAGCTGTAGTGTTGTTCGAGAAGTGGTCGTTGACTGGCATCGTTTCGTCTATGCCGTCGATTTCCGACCTGAGGGAGAGGTTACAATTAAAATGAGCTTTCGCAAAGTTAACATACACATTCGATCCCCTCCTATTTCGCCACTAAGTGCATTAATACCAATTGGGATAATGACTGATCCTGGAAATTCATATCTTATAACGAATTACAAAAAGAGGCTAAATTTAAAAATAAAATGTTTAAACGAAATTACAATCGAATAGAAAACAAAAAGGTTATAAACGATTGAAAAACGTTTTTATCATCTTCTATCTCTTTCATGCAAAACATGTGTTTGTATGACACCTCGCGTCGTCATGATTTGTATGAAATTACTGTAGTTATGACGTCACTTCTGTTATATATGCCTCTCGCTCTAATCGTAAATTTTGAACACTTATATTTCAGTTATTTTCAAAGATATTCAAAAATTTACTTTTCACTTTAGTGTTTAATATATTCACCATCCCTATTAAATGGGCGTTCGTAAAGACATGCACGCAAGATGCGTCCTTTCCCATCCCATTTGTGATTTCTCTCATTTTAGATTTTCGCCACTCAGTGCATACTCCCAATTCGTTCGTGATGCGCCCATACATGGGTGAACGCATAGTTTGCGGTCTGTGCACCGTTATAAAATCGCCAAACACGATTTCGCATCAGGGGAGCACTAATAAGTTAATCTTTGAACTGCTGAAAGCGTAGATCTAAGTGAAGAACTCGGTGCCAATGCCACGTTTTTTTAAAATTTATTTTATATTTTTCACGGATAGTAGACATAATTTTAAGAAACTTATATCATTTTTTTCAATATACATTTAATTTTTATATTCTTTTGACCTAATAATTCCAACTCCATGGAGAAAACTTTGACATACCGAATTCAGACGATCCTCTATTGTGTTTTGACTCTGGCTGCAGCTGACTGCAGCAGTCCACGGGTAAATGCACTATACAAACCTATTGAACTTAATGGCGTGCTGGTCGTAAGGCAGGAAGCCGGTGTGCAGGTGTACGGAGAGCATCGCCACGGCGTGCACGCGGCCGAGTTGCTGCCGCGCGTGGTACACGGATACCACTACGTCCCCGGTCACTGTCGTGTCCAGCGGCAGGGTTACCTGACGACGGAAAATAGTTTTAATAGGAAAGATCGACAATACAGGGTGTAAACTTAAATACCTTACATACTTAAAGGAATGCTTCTGACCAACAAACTGAAAAATTTTTACTTTGGGACCAATATTGACATCGCGACAAAAAATCTGGAGTTTCCATAGAAATTGTCAATGGCTACTCGACCCAGAGGCCCCCACCAATTTTTTGCCTCACCCCCTCTTGGCAGACGGAGGCAAATAACAATAGGCGTTAAGACTTAGAGTATATTTTTCTTTTACTGTATTGTCCTAGGTCACTCGCACTCATTCAGTATCGCACATGCCTACCTCTTGTCAGTTTTTCTCATTTTTATGGAATGACAGCAAAGTGTCCAAGATGTGACTCCGTTAAGAGTATGTAACGTTTATAAAGCAAGACATCAAAACGCTACTTGTCTTTTATTCACGCTTATGACAAAAGCCCATTAGAGAATATGTTAAACGGGCGCGCGCCACTTTTCGGAGTCCCGCTGCTGGAGTCAAATGATCATAAAATATCTAATAAGGTTTTGAATCGACTAAATACAAATTTTGACCTTATGATATAGGTTTTAATATAGTTGTAACGACACTCGGACACTAATCAAAATGAGTGTATATTTTCAATTTTTACGCTATATTTGAGGACGTTTTTGAGTCGCAATCATTGTCACTAGCTTGGCGGTGAAGGAAAACATCGTGAGGAATCCTGCATACACGAAAAAAAGCAATAAATATTGTAATGCATAAAAAAATGGACGAGTATAATACAACAGTAAATGGTCGCATGGTGGTAGTGTTACAAGATGTAATTTACCTTTCCCTCCGCCATTGTATAAAGATGCAACCTATCGTAGTCCTGTTGCGTCGACAGTAATAGTCGGTCTTCATTATAAATTTCTATGTAAGGTCTACATCCATCCCTGTAAAGAAATATGTAGTTTAAGTCATTTAAATAAAAGCTCTAATTTCTAGTAAATAAATTAAATTTATAGTACTCACCTTGCTTTCGTGAAAAGAGGCACTGGCTGAATGGTTAGAGATACTAAGGAGACTGGTCGGAAATGTGGCAGTATCGGTTCTGGTCTGTAAAATAGGAAAAATAATAAGTGCGATTGTACTAAATAGTTGGTTTGATGATGCGCGGGGGTAGGTACAGGTGTTAGGGGTAGGATAGGTAGCGGAGCGGAGCGGGAGGTGGTGTAAAGTGACGTAATAGCAGTTTCTCGCTATACACAGAGCGACAGTCGACATACGTCATATTTCACCCCCTCCCTCACCGCTCCGCTTCCTAAGAAACCTACTCAGTTATCACTTTCGCTGCTAAGCTCAAAATCATGATCCACGCGCAGTGCCAAAATTGAAGCTCCTCGTCGGTTGTGCGCACAGTCGTAACGTGAAAACGACCAATGCGGCTTACCTCGTGGGTCAGTTGGGTGATAAAGTTGTTGGTGACTCGCGCGGTAAGTCATAAGCACAGCTGGAATGCAATAGAACTGGCTCGTTACGCGGGTTCTTTAGCACTGCGGCCCATTTGTCGTCGATTTACGACGTAGGTCGTCAGCAGCGAAAGTGTTAAGCAATAGACCTGTAGTATGAATATATATTCTCTGGCACAAGTCTCCCAGTTTCCCACTACCTGTAGCCTGGTTGATTATCCTAGTCTGAGGCCGAGACGCACCTGATAATATTACTGAGGTAGTACAGGTACCGCAGCTGACTGGGCGGCATGTTAATAGGTGAACGTTTGACAGCGAAGATCTGAAGCGCGTCCTCCGGTGCTGTGACTAGTTTGGAGTATAAGAGGAGGCCGCTTAGCAGCATGCAGGACATCAGTTTTCCGTCCTGTAATAAATTGTATTATTCTTGTAATAAATAATGAGTCAGTATAATACAGAACGACCGCGTTTATTTGACGTGTCGTCAATCTTCGTTCGCGCAGACATACATTGCCCGATGGTATTCGAAACTATTGATAATATAATAAACCTTATAATTACTAATTAAGGCCTGTTTCACCACTCCTGAATAAGTTCTTGATAGCTTATTTGACTGATCATTTGACATATTTTTAATACAAAATATGTCAAACAAATTTTCAGATAAGGTAACTAGAACTTATCCAAAAGATTAGAAACAGGCCCTTAAAGTGTGAAATTAATTGCTAAATGAATCGAATGATGTGCGAAATTAATCGACCAAACCAATAGCAGCAGATTATTTTTTCCACGCAACCGTTGGAATGTCCTGAATGATTGGTTCATGCGGGAACGTTTGTAAACATTTTTGAACACCAGTGAAGGAGCAAAGGACACGATACGTGGGCGTGACACTGAACTGACACGTTGAACCACGTGACACTGACCTGACACATGATGACCACTGCGCTGCGCTCGTCCTTGCCGAGGTACTGGTACATGTGCTGCAGCAGCGCGTACAGGGGCGAGAGGAGGGGGGCGCGATGCGCGGGGGTGGGCCACAGCCGCGACGCGTCCGTGACGAGCACGTTGCGGGGGAAGTGAAGCCGGGTGCCGCGGCAAGCGTTGTACACGCAGTATTTACCGCCGGGATGACGACTTTCCAGGAATGCCTGAGAAATTTAGTACACAGGATGTTAAGGCAGTTGCAATACTTTATTTAATGGGTGATTGTAGTCATGATACTAAAGAACTTTCCCAAAAGAAAAAAATAGTTTTTTTTTCAGCATTTCATACAAACGTTTGATCGGCTGATTGCGTATTTTTTTGCGTAGTTTTGAACCTGAACAGTCATTGTAAATTACAATTGTCATGTTTCATCATTACTTACCCTGACGTCATCGATGTGGTTGGTCTTATAAGCACTCTCCAATCCTTCAGATGGAAACGGCATCACAATTATTCGACTAGTTATGTAGCTTATGTCCAAATCTGTTCTCGCTATCGACCTGAAATAGTAAATTAATGTCAGCGTATTTTAGTAAATGGAAAATATAAAAAAGAAAATAGAAGAGATGAACATGGTTCTCTCAAAAACCGTAGGTAACTCTATAATATTTGTGTCATAAGAATATTATAGACCGTCAGGAAACGTAAGTCCCTGTCTGCTCGAACGAAGACGTAGCGTTAAACTAGTAGAATTATACTCACTGTTGAACCGTCTGCATGACCTTCGAAGATGTATCCTTTAAATTCCTTAAAAAGCTGCCAGCGCCTCCTTTTATGGATGAAAACAGACCGCCTGAGTTACCAGGCACTTGAGGGGGAGGCGGCTGGTAGTGCGGGGCGGCGGGCGGGCGGGCTGGCGGCGGAGGTCGACTTGGCTCTGGGGGCCTAGAGTTGGGAACCTCTTGGCTGTTGGTCGTTGGTTCCTTGACCGCTGAAAACAAAGATTACGCTTAGAACAAAATTTTTCATCAAACCATTTTGCTTGAGTTTAAAATGGTTTCAATTCGAACAAGGGCCTTTTTCACAATCGATAACCAGTAGTTTCGTAAGGCTTAAGAACCAATTGTGATAAAGGCCCTAAACGGTATTTACCTAAAGTTCGTGGATTCAGTTTTATGATACCAGATGGTCTAGCATAGCAGCGCGACATAGCGCTGTCGCGCCTAAGTTCTCTTTGCGCACAAATTAGGAAGATAAAAGGCGCGACAGTCTTGTCGGGCGTCGTATGCTAAGGCCTCTGGGATACATTATAATTTTAACATAGAGCAGTCTAGATTGGGTACATTATTAGGTATTTTCTGAAGTACAATTATAAAAACAACATAAATTTATTTTTTGGCTTTTATTTCTAATATTTAAATATTTTACATTTCAAAGGTTTTATGTCTTAAACAGCTAATAGTAACAAAAATATTGCTCATCTATATTTTGATTATAGTAAAACATAATGTAAATATTAATACAAATATTCATTTGTGATGAATAGTTTCATAATACGAACTGAATACAACATGTCTAAACAACTATCAGATTAACAAAAAATAAATTTTGATTAAAGATACTGAAACAAAATACGTAACAAAGAACACTTTTTTGGCAAAATAAAAGAATCAATATTATCACATTTTTCTATTAGTAACCTGTATTTTTTTATAAACGAGCATATTTCTAAATAAAAATTATACATTGCGCTATTTTCATCACTGGTTTACTGTATATGTCAATCCATCAAAATGTTAAGCTTTAAAAATATAAATAAATACCCTGGATTCCGTTGTAAAAGTAACAATCAGAATAAGATTGAAAACGTAAAAGAAGTCAACTAAATATATAAGATATTGATACTGCTCACGATGTAATGACTTATTGATAATTGAAACTTAACTGATATTGATAATTGATTGATTATATGATAATTTGATAGTTGAATTATTATTACTTATTCTGTACCTCTTGTACTTTTTTCTCTGTATTTTACAGTTTATTTTTTTTTGTAAAATAAAGAATATTTGATTGATTGAATGCACGGTACGGAACTGAACGGTACACTGAATGATTTTGCACCTGACCGAACAGTTTCAAAAAGTTTCAGTTTGCTTTGTGACCAACATTTGAGTTCAATTTTATCTTCTGTAAGACCGACCCCTTTAAGTAAGCAGTGATAAAAATATGCCAGTGTAACAAATAATTGTTGTAAATCAAGCACTACACTCTCGCGAAAACTTTTCGGTGAGAATTCTCGGCAAGAACTTCCAAAGGAAAATTACTTCGGCTCACGAACAATGAATGAACCGCATGAACAATGAAGGGCATCCACACTCTCGGTCTCGGCGAGAATGTAGTGCCTGCTTAATACTTTCAAATTATAAAAACATTTTGCTACCTTAGTACATACAAATTTAGTCATTTAAATTCTCCCTTTACAGGTGGGATTTCCTGGGGCAAAAATTCAGATACATTATAAAATTTTTGAAATTATGATACTTATAATAGTAGGAAATTTGTAAACAGGGCAATAATCAGATTCATATAGTTTATATCGAAATATATGTATGTAAGTACTTACTACCAATAAGTAGGTTTGTCTTTGTTGAAAAGTGTATGAAATAGAAGGAATGGAAAGTAATATTAAAAGCACCTTGGAATAAATATTAAGATATAGGTATATAAATAGCTTATTTTATTGCACAAAGTTTCTTTCAAGAATTAGCATAAAAATGCATAACACTTCTCAAAGAAATGAACTTTCAAATTATTCATAGGTACTTAAACTTTTATTTTTCTTAAGCGGTTAAAAATGTTTTCAAGATGATAATTGATAACTGAATGCCGAAGATTAACTCTTTGTCCTAATATAGTGAAAAGGCTCGAAAATTTTAATCATTAAACACTATAATAATAGCTAATTAGATGTCTCGGTTTTGATTATAATTACCAGAGTACATAATAAATAACGTAAATATATTAAATTAAACATAACAACGTGGTAACTAATTAATACTAAGAAGTTTTAAAACTTCAGCGTTTGTTTGTACCTTATTTTTTCTAAAGGAATGTAAACATCTACAGAAAATATTCATAATATTACACTGCATTAATACTTACTTACCCATTTTTTTTAAAGTTGACAATGGATATTCGAAATAAAATAATGAATTTACAGAAAAAGTATTCATACGGTTTATCAAAGAACAATATTATTCTAATTTAGAAAATCAGAAAATTATCCAAGTCACGGATTATTTTGATTTTTAAACGAATGTAATGTGAAAATAAGAATACATTTTCGGTAATATATAACATGTACAGAAATTTAATTTTAAATACGTTAACGATTTAGTACTAGCCCTCGCACCCTTAGACCATTTAACTAGGGACCAGCCTCGAGTTAGTATTCCCCTATGCCAAGGTACAAGACCAACTGATCAAGTGCATTTACTTACAATTGTATACCTTATCACTAAACGAGACAGTCTATAATTGGGGAACAATAGCTTCAAACTAACCTCGCGTGGGAGTCATCAATGAATGACGTAGAACAACTTCCTCACGAGACAATTTTTCATGATTTTAACAATCAAAATGAGAATCTAAAGTAATGGAATAAAATCCAAAGTTGGATAATCATTGAAAACTAGTCTCGTGGTCGAGTGCGAATTTCATAGTACCTCTTCCCCGGAAAAAGTAACAAAAAAGTTTTTTAGTAGTATTAGACGCGTAACTCGTCCAAAGTTAAATGGTCTAAGCTGGCACCCTTATACATGAAAGGTCTGCCCTATAACGGTACGTATATAGACTGATGTTAATGGTGATAATGAGCGGGCAATGAGAAAGTTATCTGGTAACTTGTCATCACCTGATGAACTTAATTTGCTGCTATTGCATATAATCAAACTAAAAGATTTCATCCGTTTTAGTCCAAAATTTAAAGTGCCTGCGAAACAAAAAGCGGTATCTGTTAGCACTTGTCCGTCTAAGCATTTATTATCATGGCACCAAAGCTGGCTATTATCTTTGGTTTTATTTAAGGGGCTATAGATTCAAATGAATATTTTCTATGAGAATCGCGATTGCCCAGCCCTCCGAAAAGAGCGTGCGTGTACCGTATTTTCGATTAAAAAGAATTTAAAAAGTACTTTTATAGATTTTTTTAAATAATTTCACTTGATTAACTAATGATGAATATGTAAGTATAAATACCAAAAATCGGAAACTATTTTAAGTTCTTCTAAAACGAGAATTTTTTTTAAAAATACATGAAAATACGTCATTTTTGTGACGATTTTCTATCGAGTGAAGTAATTCCAATCGTGTATTCAATTTATGATTTCATTGGATAAACTATCCAAGAATACTTATATGTATGACTTTGGTTTCGGTAAATAGTATAAATCTAGTCGAAAAATTAAAAATAAAAGATTCGTCCAACTATTGCGCCGTTTGAAAAATTTGCCTTTTGATACATTTTTGATGTAATAAAACTTAAAGCTATCATGCCATTATAATAAATGCTGAGATGGAAAAGTTCTAACAGAATATACATAGCTTTAGATTTTGTTGGCCGGCACTTACACATTTGGACCAAAAATGTATGAAACGTGGAGGATGTCATTTACCATCAAACAACAACTTTGATGGGATGTTCATATTATTTACTACTTACTATTAACAGTGAATGTAATATTGTACAATTCTCCCATGATTTTTATTTATTGTCTTTGTACACATCTTGTACAACTCAATTGAAAAATAAGACGATTTTCATGTGGACATTTTACTGATTAGATCATTCTCTTATATGAGATTACACAAATTATTAACGAAGGGTTGAAGTCACATAACATTACAAAAATAGCCTTTGGACGGTTACGCACTGGGCGTACGATTCGAACCGGAGAAAACTATAAACTGAATATATACTGAGCGTAAATAAGTTTATGCAAAAAACAAGTCTTCGAAAAAAGTATGGATTTTGACAATCACATCCGAGATTCTGTTTCGGTTTATTATTGTTGTTGTTGATTGGGCTATTGCAAGGTTCGTATTGTAACACTAGAACCACTGGTCTATTGTGGCATATTTTTACGCCTCTGAACTTTAGGTATTTTCTTTTCATTCTCGGGTATGTAGGTTTCTACAACTGTACGTAAATTCCATAGAAATTAGTGGTACAGGCCAGGAATCGAACTTCCACCTCGTGATTGGGTTGCTAGTTCTCTTCCGTATGGGCTATCACCACTCCCAAACCCTGTCTCAGATGGAATGTTCATACATTTGTCCATGTATAAATAAATACATATCTACTATGTGATAAATGTCCACCTATTTCTGATTTCATCACAGTCACATTGGACAGAGTTTCGGTACTACTAGTGAAACGTGATGTTCTGAGGTGAATATCTCCGACTATCCTCGAGGAACATAGTCGTGATCATATGTTTATACTTTTGCATTTCTGATTTCTTAGATTCGGATCGGACGCAGTGCGTAAGCTCTTTTGTGGATTCGCTACACTCCCATGCACGATTACACGTGGTTACAAAAGTATCGCTCATAACGATGGACGTTAGCATACAAGCATAACAGCATAATCATAACGATTAAATACTAATAAATAAAAACAATGAATACTCATCATTGAGAGCAGGGCTAGCAAGCGGTCAAGTGTGAGTGGTGTCCGATGCAAGGGTTCATGCTAGCGCCGCGTGTCATTTAAACGAGAAAACAATGGGGCACCCGAAAAAGTTGAAAACACCTAAAATGAAAAAAACAAACGTGATATGTATGTGTATCAATTAAATAGTATACGGTTGTTTGAAGCCTCGCGCCTTCCAATCACATGTGATTTCAGAAAATATTTAATATCTATAAATGCTTCGGAAGCCTTAGTAGGCATTTCATTAAATTACTTGTCCAGGAAACTCGAAATCAGACTAATCACAGGAAACTACTGTGGACAGAAAAATACCCACTCGTTAACATTTCGAAATCGTATCTTATGATCATTGAAATAGAGATCAAAATAAAAAGGCTCGAGACTTCAAAACAGGCTACGAACACAAACATGCAATGAGAATGTTCATTCAAACAAAACAGAAGGAAGCATTGATTCTAAAGATAATAGGATTACATGCACATCTCCAACTTGTAACTTAATTGCATTATCTGCTTCAAATACCAATATGTAGTTATCATGCCCTACTTTAATAAATACCATATTAGTAATAATCGTCAACAAGTTTCACTGTTACACCTTATCATACTATTACCTTCAACTAATATAATAGATAACGCAGCAAAAAGTTTATATAAAGAAATACGAGCTAGAAATACTTCATTTCTATAAGATTACTACGAGAGACGTACTCTATTCTTGTTAAATTAAATAATAGCGACTCACTCGCAATAAGAGCCAATTGACAATTGAATAGGCAATGATTTTATCATCCGTGTTCTTACAATATAACTCTTATTAAACAGCTTAAAGAATTCAAAATAATGTCCCAAGTTATTTTTATAGTCAAATAAAAGTTGTAATTGATGTTGTTATGAGAATGTTAATAGCGAAAGCAATCGCCTTATAGCGTTTTGTTACTGCAAAAAACAACAAATTAACTTGTAGAACGTTTGGCATCAAGCATTAATAATATAGTGTTCTTACAGTCAAGAGTTATTTAGCACTTGAAGCTTGAAGTCTTTATTTAAAATAGCCAATACACAGTTCTCTGATATATGTTTTAGTAAATAAAAATTAGTGCTAGAGTTAAAGTGCTATATTACTCTTTAACTTTAAAATATTAGCGAAATTCATTTTACAGGTGCGGTTGTGTTAATACCAACACAATTATTAGCAATGTTTAATTTGTGAATGGTTAGTCCGTGCGAAATAGCCTAGTGTTCAATAATATTACCCAATCGTATCCTTTACAGTGAGGATGTTATAACTGCCTTCATTGCTTCAAACTTCTAATCCTTGTGAAAAATAAATTCTATATTTTAATGCATTAGAAATAGAAATAAAAACAAACTACGAATCAGAAGAATATACTTATTTATTCATAGAAACGCCCACATAGTCGTAAGACTAAATCATAAATATTGTATTTACAACACAAAATTATGATGATTTTGTGACAATTCTATAACATTGAGTTTTAACAAAAATATAAAACTTGTGATCTAATTATATGACATTTCATGTATATTTATATGCTATATAAATCTACTTTAATTTATTACTTGTACCTCAGTTTAGATTTTCAATTTGTTCATGTTAATATTGTCCAGGAATCGTATGGATATATCCATGATTAATTGATTCAATCAACGTAAATATAAAGTTATTTTAATTGTTTACTTAAAAGCGTGTTTGATAACACTGGATAAGTCGTTTTTAGGTCATGGACTAGTGTATACACATACCAATAACTTATATTTAAAAAGGCGCAATGTAATGTGTGACCTTTTTTGTATTTCTTATAATTATAACCAAGTGCAGAGTATATCAAGCGACCAGTAGTGTTAGTGCATATATCCAAATAACATATAACCCAAATATTAGTTGTATGACTCTTTTATTATGAGCGAGTTAACGATATGAATGGTTCATTAAACGTTTGAGTTACTTGATACCATTTTATTAAACTAGGTAGATACGTATTTAAAATTACTGCAGTAAATGGAAATAATATATTGGAAATTGGGGTTTAGTATTGGTGTGAAGTTAGTATATAACCCCCTAAGCTAGCAGGAATGTATAAATATAATAAATCCTAAAATACATTAAATCTAATATAACTAGCATTTGCCTTAAAATTTAGATGCATTTCATAAATGCATTGCCTTTTCATTAAAGAAATATATTATTTTAAAGAATATTGAGTAAGCGCTCTATAAAGTCATATGTAATAGAGCTGGAAATTGAGCAATCGGCTCATTTATCTTGCAATGCCCAGTCTTGCAATATAATTAATTATAATTTTACATACAGGGTCCTTCTTAATATGCTGACTTTTTTTAAGGGGATGATTAGACCATCAGACCATCATATGCCCATCTGGCAGCACAGAATCGCATTTTTTACGCTCTATCCTTTTCTGCCGCTCAGGAATATCATTGGCTAGAGCGAGAAAGGTCGCAGCACTGCCGGTGCACCCGCGTGCGATCGCATTCCCATTATCTTTCTCGCTCTAGCAAATGACGTTCCTGAGCGACAGAAAAGGATGGAGCGACGGAAAAATGCGATTCGGGGCTGGCAGATGAGGTTCAACCCTCAAACCTACAAAACTGCAAACTGCAAACCTACTTGAGCCAAATGTATGGGACAGCTGATTTCTTTTTCGTGATTTCGATGTTGGTGCCATGGAGAAAGTTGATCAGTTTGTCGGTCTGATCATCCCCTTAAAAAAAGTGTCAGCATATTAAGAAGGACCCTACATAGTTGATAATCTCTGGGAAACTTTTAACTTTAACAGCTATTTAGAAAAAAAAAATGGAATAGTGCTTCCAGCGATTTTGTAAATTATTATCATTGATCTCTTATATAAATAACATAATGATTTGTTCAGTTGTAGACTTAGATCTTAAACATCAAATTAAAGCTATAAATTTTTACTGTTCATGACTTCAAATAAACGTTAAATATTGCACTAGCAACTTTAAAGACCCATTCCCCCGCCTTTATGTCTTTACTTAGCAAAAGGGGACACCAAAAACCCTAAATATAGTAATCTAAAATAGAAATTAATAAATTTACTAGTATCCTAATAATATGAAAAAAATATGAAAGTCAAATAAATGCTATACTACCTTATTTCATTCAGAGAACAATTTATTCAACATTGCCTTACCTTTGGTGATGTTCATTTTTTGGTGGTACTCAACATTGGAATGTAAAATTATTTCACATCGTTTTACGTTAGTAAAATTAACCTCTCTAAGGAACTGATCTCAAAAATAAAAATGTGGAAAAAAATAAATAAATAAATTTGAGTGTAAAAAGTCAAAAAATACTTGACCATTTTTAGCTCGAGTCATAAATGCAACATAACATAATAATGGACCATAATGGATAACTTATACACGCGATCGCTAATCAACGTAAAATTTTTAGGCGCGATTTGTTATTATATCACAAAAATGTTGAATGAGCCGCGCCGCGGTTTCTCTTAGGATATGGTAGTGTAATATTTACTTGACTTCTTATTACCTGGCGAGCTAGTGGCCACAGATTGATCAACTTTTTTACGCTCAAATTTGAGTGGATGCTTGAGATTGACATTGTTGGACTCCGCTATTGCAGCCAGCCGCTCCAGGATACTGTTTATTGTCAAGCGCTCTTCGGGGTTTACTGTTAGGCAACCATCTGCGGACAATCACATAGACATCTATCACTACACCATTCCACATAAAAAAAAGTGAATAAATAAATGCATAATAAAATTAATTGCAGCTTGGATAATGCCAATTTCATATTATTCAAAGTAAAGTCAGGGTGAAATTGATATCATTAGCATTCAATCAAACTGAGAGTCTACCCATCAAACTGAACAATTTTTACAATGGGAGCAAACCTTAGACCATATAACTAGGGACCAGCCTTGCGGTAGCATTTCCCCCCTGCCATGTTATAAGATCAATTAATCATGTGCATTTAAATACAATTTTATACCTTATCAAAATTAGAACCTATTTAACAATCAAAATTAGAATCTAAAGTAGTGGAATCCAAAGTTTCATGCTACCTCATACCCCACAAAAAGTGTGCGAAAAGTTTGTTAGTAGAATAGGGAATGACTGATCCTGGAAATTCATATCTTATAACGATTTCCAAAAAAAAGGCTAAATTTAATAACAAAATGTTAAAAGAATTTAGAATCTACGAGAAAACAAAAAAGTTATAAATGATTGAAATACGTTTTTTATCGTATCGCTATCTCTTTCATGCAAAACAGATGATTGTATGACACTTGGTTATTATTTATATTATGACGTCACTTCTTTTATATCTGCTGTAAATTTTAAACAATATTTCGGTTATTGTAAAAAGATATTAAATGAAATTCACTTTACTGTTTAAGATATCAAACAGCTTATAAAAAGAAATAAAAAAAATTGACACCATCCCTATTACACGCGTAACTAGTCCATAGTTATAAGGTCTAAGGCGTAAGTCCACCACACGTGCCCAATGCCGATTGGTAGAGTTCACATACGCCTCAGAATTTCTAAACAAAAGTTAACAATACTCACTTATAATCTCATGAAAGCATTTATAACGTTGATCATTGGGGTTAAGATTGTAGTTTCCATTCAAAATAGCCAGTTTAGCGGAGTCTTCAAACGGATGCTGCATATAACAGAGTGTATACAGAATGCATCCAAGGGCCCATACATCGACAGCGTGGTCTATTTTACGATTATCCCACGTATCCAACATTTCTGGCGCTCTATACATAGGTGTGGTAAATAGCGCCAACTGAAAAGAATGAATATAAATGTTAAAATGATATTATTAATTTCAAACAGTTGTATTGTTAATTCAACAGCTGTTTTGCGACAGATTATTTGTCTCGTCCATCAGGATCAATACTGTGGAAATACAATATATTTGTTTTATTTTGAAACAAGCAGATTACTTCAATTCTAAATAGGAGTTGGTTATTCATGAAACATTGAATTTTTAAGGTTCCGTATACAAAGGGTGAAAACGGGACCCTATTACTAAGTCTACGTTGTCCGTCCGTCCGTCCGTCTTAGTATTTAGGGCTGTAACTTTTGAACCGTAACAGCTAGACAGTTGAAATTTTCACAGAATATGCGTTATTTCGGCGGATTTGATAACAAATAATAAAAATGACCAAAAAGTTAAAAATTTAGGGGGGTCCTTCAAACAAGAAACTGGTTTTTATCAACGATTTCTTTTCGCTCTATCGTAAAAACGGTAACACATACCAGTAATGCATACAAGCGTCAAACTTAGTGTGATTATAGAGCAAACTCTACAGTGTAACAACAAATAATAAAAAACGGTTAAGTGTGAGTCGGTTTAACGCTAAAGGCCCCGTCAATCTCCGTTTGCGCAGAGTCCCCCGACAAAACCCGAAATCGTTTAGTAATCAAAGGGTGCAAAGTCGGATAGCAGCGAAAAAGAACAATTAGCCAATCGTGGCAAGGGATTGAAGGTGGCACATCCTGATTGGTCAATATAATTTCACGCGCTATTAAAATTTGTTAACTGTGCAGGTACATCGGTCAGACTTATAAACCTGGTACTACTACGACTACCTTACGCCATTGCGTTTTGTAGGGGAGATTATTATGTGGGGTATACAGCTCGGAGCTCACAACCACTTGCGATCTTGGGCTTGTAGATATCATCAAGTCATGTTAAGAGGATATGTGAAACAAATAGGATTCTTCAAATCATCATATATCATGAAGTGCTAACAGTAGGAGTATGATTTGCGGATATGTATAAATTGAACATATAATTGAAGTTTTGATTAGAGCCAAAACACGATTAAGAGACATTTTCTCGATAGAAAAATAAGCCAAAGTAGCCTCCGTCTTTATCGATAAACGCTTGGAACTGCTAAACGGTGAATAATAGAAACACGAACGTTGATTTTTTAAAAAGAGATTGATTTTTATAAAGTTTGGTTAGAGCAGAAATGAACTTACATAAATAGTACAATCACAATTAAATAAAGTTTTTTTTACGCGTGTGTCGTTTCAGGCGCGTGCGCCGCCCCATCTCTTTCTCTCGCATCAGGCAGTAATATAAGCTATCACACGCCCATTTCACTTCAATTATTTTTCGACATAGGCCCTTAATACTTTCGGCCTCTACTTCCACAGAGCGGTGCCAGGTTATTTTAGAGTGGACCCTCTTTCATTCGTCTGGCCATTCTAAGGTCTCTAATGGGTGATCCATCAGGCCTCAATAGCTAGCCACTGCACTTATAATAATTGATGATTATTTGATCCATAAAAGTTTCACGAACATAATCCCGATTTTGCCACTCGAGAGGTTGAATTTTGCGAACTCCCTTTTTTGTGGGTGCCATTTTCATATCCCTACTAGAGGAGTCAATTCTTCAGGGCACTTGTTTTTTTTATAAATATCTACATCATCATCAGCCTATCATCGTTCACTGCTAAACATAGGCCTCTCGAAAGGCCACAACACACAATCTACTAAGAAACCAATCTGAAGAACTGGAAAAACTAGGGTTGGCAACCTCTCAGTCTGCCGCAACTCTAGGGTTGCCAGGTTCATAGAAGTCATTTTTAACCCTAGAGTTGCGGCAGATTGAGAGGTGGCAATCCTAGTTTTTCCATTTCTTTAGAATGATCTCCTTCCGATAACACCTAATTTACCTCCTGTGTAACCTTTTAACACTTAAGTCACATTTCGTTCACCAAACAAAAAGGTGATTAATTTTATGGTCGGTTCTTAGTAATAATAATGTTACAGTATAAGAAAGAGTATCTAGTACCTACTGCATACAGTACAGGCGAAAAATGTTAGCCAATGCGAATTCCTGTCTTGCTCGCACTCACTTAGTTTCGCACACACTTTCCTCTTCTTTTAAATTTATCACATTTGCATAAAATTATAGCTATGTATCCAAGGTACGATAATGTGGATTGTGGAATGAAAAACTTACATTCTCCTCAAGCATATTCCTTTGATTTGCACTCCAGGAGGGATTAGGAGTGTAAACATCCGTTGTGGCCGAGCCAAAGTCACACAGCTTTATTGTACCTAAAACAGAAATTACAACTTAAGTTCTCACTTATATTTCAAACAAGTGCATTCGTGTGCACGCTAAACACTGATGCACACTCTCACCCTTACCCTTCTATGTCTGATGGAATGGGAGACCGATACGATCAGAGATGGCATGAAATTATTACTTAGCGATTAAAAAACACAGCTGTTCAATACATTTAGACAGAGTAGCTCGAGTAGCTATTGACATTTTCTATGGGTCAATTATTTATCCTCACTTTCAATATTGATCCTATACTAAAATTGTTCAGTTTGATGGTCAGAAGCACCCATTTAAAGTATTTAACACATTTAAGTTTACACCCTGTGTAAATACATCAGGGTTGAGAGAGTAAATCGTGATTCAAATCTCCCAACCCTGAAATACATACATGATAAATTGGAAAAATAATGTTTCCAAAACATAAAATTACAAACATATTACCTTCATTAGATATTAAGAAATTTTCTAGCTTGAGATCACGATGAGCTATAGGAGGTACTTGGGCATGCATGTGCTGAACGGCTCGGCACGTCTGGTAGAACACCCTCAAGATTGTAGGCAAAGGAAATGCCTGTCCTTTGTTCTGTAAAGCCTCCATCAAACTCCCCCCACTGCAGAGATCCGTCAACAACAAATACTCCCCCATACCATGAGAAGTCTTTGATTTATCAATAAATGAAGCTGCTATATATTTAATAACGTTGTTATGTCCAGACAACTTTTTCAATATGCTAATTTCTTGGATAATGTTCTTATTTGCTTGCTCGTCAGCCGCCATAAGCCTTTTAAGGGCATATTCTGTACCAGTGGAGACGTCTTGAGCAACAAACACAAATGCAAAACCACCTGTAAAGTTAATACATTTTAGATGTGATATTTTTATGTCTTAGAACATGTATACAAAGATAACATGTTCAGAAACCTAGACATCTGCATGAAGTAATGAGCAAAGATGTCATCTCACTAATATTATAAATGTCAAAGTTTAGATGTTTATCAATCAATCATGCTTAAACAACGGAAAATATTTGTCAGAATATGTTCTGGATTAACACATAGGATACTTTTTTAAGGTCCACACAGACGGCGTGGCAGGCAAGAGCTATTTTAGCTATAAAAATGTAAGTTCGGGATTTACTATACTCTGAAATAAATAATTATAATAATACTAATAATATCCTGTAGGATCCCACTGCAGGGAAAAGGTCTCCTCTGACTAATAATGGTTAAAGGGAAGAGGAATGAAAAACAAAAATAAATATTGTCACTGGGCTAATTAAAAATTCTGGCAATGCCAATGATTACAAGTAGACAAGACTAGGTAATTACATTGTAGTTTCATTTGAAAAATAATTACATCTATAATAATTCACTTGAATATGTATAAATCATGGTAGCAAGTAGCCAAGCAGGCAGCGATAGTTTGATCCCCGCCCAAGTTTACTAGTACTGTAGTACTAGTACCAATAATTTTTAAAGAACATTGTATTATTTGTAACACATTGCCTTTTCTGTAAAGGAAAACATTGTGAGGTAACCTACATATTTCAATTTCGAGGTATGAATTGTTTCAACTCCAGTGTCCATAAAAAAGTTGCAACATGCTCATTGACTGTCACTGGATAGAGTTTTGGCATGGCTAGTTTTTTTTTTCGTTTTTTTTTTTGTTTTGAATCTGCACCGTGGCAATCTGTTTTTTAAAACAATAAGCCACTACAATGAGTGAAAATTGTCTTTTATGAGAGCTTCCTTCATTGGTTTGTTCCAATGAGCTCTCCCTTTGTCTTATGGGACGTCATATATGGGTCATAATACAGTTTATGTGTAATTTCCCTGGCTATTCGAAATAAACTATCTATATTCCCTGAGGAAATATAGTAGCATATAGAATTCACTCAAATACCTATTTAAAGAATAAAGACTTTAATTAATTGTTGATAATGATGTTGAAAAGCAGCACATATTGTCAATAATGTCCTGGTGGAAGAGATGAATGGAAACAGTTGGGATATTGCACCAACTTCAAATAATGCATTCTTTTCTAATTCATGTATGCAATATCTAACATTTGTACAGGAAACCTCTACATCTGAGAATAACCAGCCGTGTTAAATGAAGGAAATTTCAATAAACCATTATAAATAATCCCGCTAAGAAAGTCCAAGTCATGTCACAGCATAGATTGGTTCACAATCCTTAGTAAGAAGGGCTCAGAAGCAACCAAAGCGGAGCAGGGCAGAGATGTATAAAAATGAACCAATAAGATTGCTTGATTTGACACAGCTCCGGCCTGCTTTGGTGGAGATTCCAGGCCTAAAGACATGATGACACAGCAGAGCCCAATTAGCTTCAAAGATTTGACTACCTAGAGGGAACAGACCTTCCATAAATAAAGATTATTAAAATACTAAAAACAGAGATAGGTACAAAAGTATTATGACCGGCAAACAACTTG
This sequence comes from Agonopterix alstromeriana, assembly GCA_963924505.1. NCBI lineage: Eukaryota > Metazoa > Arthropoda > Insecta > Lepidoptera > Depressariidae > Agonopterix > Agonopterix alstromeriana. The sequence continues at coordinate 9,573,226 of OZ004664.1, forward strand.
GCAAAAAATGTGATTGCGCAGAAAACCCCTCACCTCTACCTAAAGTAATAGCAGAATTCTCTTCCAGAGTGCATTAACTACACAAAAACCTTATTTGTGATGTACAGTACAAGAAATAGAAGTAAAAAGAGATCAAATGTTTTATTCAATGCCTCTTATTAAGTTACCTACATACTTAAAACTCGTCACAAGGATACAAATTTGAATTTGTTATTTTATTTACTCTATAATGACAAGCTACATCATAACTGCGGTTCGCTACGTGTATATTAATATTGTTATGGACTCGAGAACAAGGCGCTCGTCCGCCCCCATTCTGCAATGACGTTAATTGCTCAAAATTGCCCCAAACATATCACTCTTTTGTTCATAAAGGCCTTGGCGATTAAGGTCATAGCAAGGCTTATTAATTTACAAGTGTTTTAGGCACTTACCTTCTGCAATCACCTTCTTTACTCTCAATTTCATATTCCCGATTTCGACAAATTGACCAACGAAATCATTATCACTTCCACCATTAGCGCCCCCTGAACTGAAGTAGCCCATGGCTGATTTGAACACACTCATTTCTGCCTACTTGATTTTGTTTGGGAAATAATTGAATATAAAACACCTTTTTTAAATCAGCACCCCCTGTCTGGGTCCATTTTACAATGGCAGAAATGAAAAATTGGCAGATCGTTGGCAATGGCAAGTGGCAGATAACAAAATAGTGTTGCCTGATTAAAGTATTTACCCGCTAAAAGAGAAAAAATGTATTCATTCGTAGCATGATATGCGCGTTTTGGCTATATCACGCCTTTTGTCTCGTTCGTTCGCGCGGAAATCACGAGTTAAGGTGCGATAGCGCTATATCACGCTGCCATACTAACGTCCGCTGGTGAGCAAATAAAGAATATAATTATGTTATGCTTCGTTATGTTAATGACGCTGAGAATTGAGAGATGTTATAATACTAAATACAAATAGGTTCAAAAATGAGGGAGTAATGAGAGATTATCTGAAAGCCATAAAAAGAGAAAGTAGTTCCAAATGGCTCGATAGATGGCGTTGACGAAACATGAATAAGAAGGCTCACGGGACGCACTCCTTCCGGCCCCCGCACACCCCGTACGATTGGCCTGTCGTTGGCCACTGAGCTTGACCACTATTACGTACCTACGTATTATTTAAAATATCTTTCCGAAAACTGGCATATAGCCAGTTGTAGATATGGTACGTAGTGATTTTTTTTACTCTTATATTATGGTTTTGTCTTGGAACTATGTAGAAATACAGGGTCCTTCTTAATATGCTGACAGTTTTTAAGGAGATGATCAGGCCCTCATTCTGACAAATTAATCTATGGAACCAACATCAAAATCGCGAGAAAAAAAATCAAATACTCAAGCCACATGTATGGGACAGCTGTTTTATTTTTCGAGATTTCGATGTTGGTCCCATAGAGAAAGTTGTTCAGTTTGATTTGATGGTCTGATCATCCCCTTAAAAAGTGTCAGCATACTAAGAATGACCCTATATACAGGTCCATCGTTAACGGATGCATCTGAGACTGAGTTAGTGGCATGATTTTTTTTTAATCAAATTAAAGATTGAAAAATTAAGTCTGGGGCGGGACTTGAACTCGCACTCTTCCAAACCGGACAATTGCGTTTTCCAATTTCGCCAACAGGCACGTGCATTTTTTTGCTTACTTCTTAGCCTGAATTTCCGTCTTCGCATCAACTCGCGTCAATGACATCTATCGCGGTATGTTAGAACTACATTTTACTAGCTGTTAGAAAACTCCTCATGAGGAGGCGGGGCATACAGCATACAGCAGAATGGACGAAAGTTTAAGGATTCTTTGTTTGACAACGGAACCCTAAAAACGATGGAAGTTTCATGTATTCCCATTTGTATGTTTTTAGACTGTATCAAAAAAAAAAGTGTGAAGTGTTTAAGTTTAAATCCAATTTAAAAAGGTTGGCATCTTTTGGGTACGGAACTCTAAAACATTACCCTCTTTCTGAGGCAGTCAGGTAAAAATAAAACATAATTGCGTTGCAAATTGATGTATACGTTCTGGTAACATTACTTTAAAAAAAAAGTTTATGGCTTTCTGCTGTCTATGGAATTTTTGAATTTGTTTGCACGACACCACCACACATTTGTTCTTCCTAAAGAAGGCGGTGGTGTCATGCTTGCATGTTCAATATTTTTTAAATACTTAGCCGTTCCTAGTCCAATACTAGGTGCATAACTTTATTTTTATTCTGTGATTTTTCATTCGTACCTATTTTCCGTAAAAAGAAAAAAGTAAAGTACAAAAGTGAAGTGCTACAAATGGTTTTTGTTGTTATTTATTGGTATTTATCTCAATTCTCGTGACATAAAACAGGTTTAGAATCAAATAAGAAGAACACGAATCTGATGAATAACATATCCATTGAAAATAACCATTATGGGCTTTGATATTAAAAGGTTTCAAGGTGACGTCGACGAAGAACTTATTTGCCCTATTTGTTCTGGAGTTCTCGAGGACCCTTTGCAGGTTTGTAATCACTGTAATTAGAAGTGAAAGAAAAGCAACAGAGAGTCGTCAAACTACTGTGTTCTTAGATGATATTCTGACCTGTTTCTCTCTTTGTATTAAGGCGCCTACTTGCGAGCATGCTTTTTGTCGCGCATGCATCACAGAGTGGATAAGTCGTCAACCAACGTGCCCTGTGGACCGACAGGCGGTCACAGCGAGTCAGCTGCGACCAGTTCCAAGAATCCTGCGCAACCTGCTTTCCAGGTACGTGTTTCATAGTCTTATGTCACTGGTTTTTAGGTCAATAATACAAGTTATTTGTTGTTGTATAATTTATATCGTCGTTGCGACTTTAAGATCTCCTATGTGCATAATGTAAAAGTGTTGGGAAATTGAGAGTTTAAATTGCCATCTTTTCATGACTACGTACATAAGAGTATTTTTCTAACTGTAGAATAGCCGTGAAATTGTTGTTATTTTGACTTGGGAGTTTTTGCATTCTATGGAGGACATCATCAATTATGCATTAATATATAAAAGTGAATTTCGAAAAAAGTGTCACATAGGAGATCTTAAAGTCGCAACGACGATATGTTGCATATATAGATATGTTGCATACATACATAGGCAATTGTAGATATGCTACAGAGTGAATTTGTTTACTCTCATATTATGGTTTTGTCTTGGAACTATGTAGAAATCTTTTAAAATTATGTTGTATCTGGAATGTCACTATATGACAAAAACGATTCTATGCTACATGCTATAATGTTTATATTGTGTTACTTAGATTATCCGCCACTGCCACACGTCACTTCTGTATAAACCGTGGCTTAGACTATTAATATTATGGACAAGTTTCACGTGTAATTCTACTAACAAACATTTGTGACACATTTAACGGGGGGCGAGGTAACATGAAATCTTTAACTTTGGATTTTATTCCCCAAACTGTTTGATTGTTAAAAATCATGAAAAGTAGTCTCGTGTGAACCCCAAACGTGATAAGCCTCCAGGTGACGTCGTCGCCTGGAGGCGCGGGCGTAATTCTCCAAGCGACACTATACTATGTACAATAAGGTTTATAATTGTGTTACTTTGACTATCCGCCACCGCCACATGTCTCTTCTGTATAAACTGCGCCTAAGAGTTACAATAATAAATAATATTTCAGACTCTGCACAAGCTGTGATAATTCACCACACGGGTGCAACGCTATACTGAAATTGGACTCACTGGCATCCCATTTGCTAGAATGTAAGTTTCTTTTGAACAATTTTTGCATCTGTTTTTGAACAGAATCCCTTTCTAGCACATTGATATTTTTCCTGTTAGAAAGGCATAGCCCTAAAAGAGGTGCCTCTCTCACACTCCAAAATTTTTCATAAGTAGGTACTCCCTCCAATTTAAGCTGAAATTACCTGCCAATACAACAACTACAGCGACAACTAAGAAGACGCTCTTACGAGGAAAGACTAAAATTTCTGAACCTCACAACTTTAAAGGATCGTAGGGAACGTGGTGACCTGATCGAGACATTTAAGATCCTGACTGGTCATTATATTGTCCAACAATTTGACAAACTGTTCATTCGTGACCACAATGTCCGTCTAAGAGGACACCATATGAAACTACGAACCAGCTCCTCAAAGAACAATCCTCATCAGCACTTCTTGAGTAACCGAGTTGTCACAGCATGGAACAAACTACCCGAGGAAGTAGTCTCGGCACAGACCATAAATCAGTTTAAGAACCGTCTCGACCTACATATTTCCAAAAACTGATAAGAAATAGTAGCTGCGACCAACAGGATACAGGCATTATCAGTTGCATCAACTGCCTGCCTGATAAATAATAATAGTAATAATAATATTCTATTCTAATTTTAAAATAAGGGAGCTGGAATAGGTATTGGCTGTACCAGCTTCTTAGTGGTCTCCATCGTTTTACTTCCATTATGGTGTTGTCCATGGATATTAATCCAATGGATGCCAATCCTCCTTACAAGCATCGAAAAACGAAAATCGACTAAGGACGAAACCGACCTCCAAGGAGTATTTTCAAGTTTCACCACTTGTAAGGCAGTCTGTACTCCAGGTATAGACAATACCTATGCTACCTTCCTGGTATTGTCAATGATTCTGCCAATGCCGAGTTTGAGATGAAGTTTGTCAAAAAGCACATGTGTTTGACAGTTGGTGTTTTGAATGTAGTATAAATTGTTCTTCCACTGTGTCTGCTGTACAGAGGGATAAGTGGAGAAATTCCCACTCCCCTTGTTAGGTTATGCGCGGTAAGCCAGTTAGATCTCACAAGGAGAAGTAAAATAAATAAAATAAATATCTTGGACATTGTCACACAAATTATCTAGTCACATTTAAAGTACCAGAATCTAGCCTGGACTTGTATTATGATGACTAGAAAACGATATAGAATACACATATAGATACAAACATCCATGACTCAGGTACAAATATTAATATTCATCATACAAATATTTGCCCATTACGGAATTCGAACCCGCAACCCTCGGCACAGCAGGCAGATTCACTACAGACTGTGCTATCGGGCAGTCACTGCCAAAAGCCCAGGGCGCACCAGCCCGTATCCACTGCTATTCCTTTGAGATGAGTCCAAAGGGACCAGAACGAGGTGGGCAAACGTGGAGGTTACCTGATCAAGCACCCCAGCCTGCCAATATGTAAAATCTCTATTCTATTATTAAAAATAGTGGCTCCATCATGATGTTGATGATCAGGTCAAGGGTAGACCCTGGAAGTGGACCCTGTATCCTACAGGGTCCAACTTAATATGCCGACGATTTTTTAAGAGGATGATCAGACCATCAAACTGAACAACTTTCTTTAAAACTTTAAAAAAAAACTACTGTCCCATACTTCATACTACATTTTGGTTGAGTAGGATTGCAGTTTTGTATGGAACAGCAGAATTGTTTCTCGCAATTTCGACCTTGGTCTCATAGAGAAAGTTATTCAGTATGATGGTCTGATCATCCCTTTAAAAAACCGTCAGAATATAAGAAGGACCCTATATACAGTTTACCAAAATGTGCTTGATGTTGTTCAGTAATAGATATTTGGGGGATTTGTTTGTTTATGTGAAATACATACTTGAGCTACTACGAAATAGTGGAGCTTCATTGCAAGCCGGGGAGCAGGCAACCGACACGGTATGTGACCACCCAGTAACAGAATTACAATGTGACTCCATTGAATCTTTAAAAAATCTACTTATCATCATCAGCCTATATACACCCCACTGCAGGGCACAGGGGTGTATGGGCAATATGGTCCTCCAAGCGTGCCCAATGCGGATTGGTAGACTTCACATACACATCAGAATTTCTTCTTCAGCGTATGCAGGTTTCATCACAATGCTTTTCTTCACCGTCTTGGCTATTTGACAACTGTAAAGATAAAATATGTTAAATATACCTACTATGCTTATAGGTTCACAATAATCATACAATATGTTTTTTGCATTAAAGTAAATTATAAATATTTTAATTTTTGAAAAATAAATGAGAGGATTTTTATCTGTGTATTTCAAAAACTGAAACGCGGGCGCCATGATTGTGCATCATGTCACGTCACATTTCAAACAATAAAACGTTATGTGAGTTGAAGCATAGTAGTTAGCTTTACTTTTTTTATTGAAATATGACGGCACAGCCAGAAGTGTCACGTGATCGGCTGTTTTCGCGCGAATCTCAAATGACTTCAAGAAAAATATTGTTTTTTTCGAATAAATAACGCGCTTTTGAGAAAAAAATAATTGTTAGAGGTATAAAATAAACCTACGCATTTTTTAAAATAACTTTCCGAAAACTGTCAAATAGCCAATTTAGAAAATTCATCAACTAATTGACATGATGTTTGACAGGTGAATACAACCCCAAAAGGCCAATGCCATGCGAAGCAGGCTGTGGCCTGGTTATACCTAAGGATGAGCTTTCAGAGCACAATTGTGTTCGAGAGCTCCGTGCCTTGATAGCCACTCAGCAGGGCAAACTGACTGAGTACCAGCAGGAACTCACTGAGCAGAGGATCATTATAAATGAACATAAAAGAGAACTGGCATTGTTAAAGGTACGTTTTTGGAATATGTATATTTTTAGCCTTTGAACAAGTTATGTAATGGATAAGGTGAAATCAATCATAGTTACTAAAGATAGATGATTTCCCACGCGACTCGGCCTTTTTCCATACTAATCGCGCGACTGGAAAGCGCGAGAAGGGGTAATTTTCTATGCAGCAAAGCGCAAGTGGAGTAATCATACTAGGGCTGCTGGTTTGACTATGGAGATTCATAATAGATCAATCGAGTCAGATCAATCGAGCCATATACCAAGTTCAAATTATTTTAGAGCCCACTGAAGAATAAAAGTCTTTTCTCCCTAAATATAGCTTTCGGTAAGTACTTTCATTGAAAATTATAATGGATGCTGTAGACCAACCAGTTTCTGTGAAAACCTGTAACATAAATATATTTTCTAATTACACTAGAAGGCGTTGCAGGAAATTAAATCGCGCTATCTACTTTTTCTCATTCTACTTATGCAATGGCTACGGAACCCTATCATGGGCGAGTCCGACACGCTCTTGGCCGGCTTTTTCAGTTGTCATGTTCATCAATCCATTAATATCTTATGCATGACATTATTAACAATTTTGTGCAGGATGTGCCACCTTCAATCCCTTGTCGCGATTGGCTAATTATTTTCGCGTCCTTTTCGCTGCCATCCAACTTTGCGCCCTTTGATTACTAAACGGCTTGATGGGGGACACGGGTCTGCTCTGCGCAATCGAAGATTGACGAGCGAAATTATTTTCGTGGTCGTACTGTAGAAGACTCTGACCATTTACTAGTTCCAAATTTCTACATACTTTAATTTGATTGAAATTTATTTCTATCCCCAGGAATTCATGAGGGCGATGCGTGTATCAAACCCGACTATGCGAGCCTTAGCAGATCAAATGGAGCGAGAGGAGGTGGTCCGCTGGGCCAACTCGTTGTCGCGGGCCCGCGTGACGCGATGGGGCGGCATGATCTCCACGCCCGACGATGTTCTACAGGTTTAAACTATAGTAAAATATTAGGATTAGTTGTAAAATCTGAGCAGAAAAATAAAACACTACGCCATGTTGCGGAAAATCATTTGAACAAATTTTTTTACTTGAGACATGTCATTAAAGGTTATAATTGATCGTAGTACCTCCAAAACAGGTTTTTTATTTTTCTGGTCAGGCGTTAGTATGGCGCATTTAGGTACTTGGTCACCGGCTGGAATGATAAAGCATATTTTACACAGCTTGTCCAACAAAAGTACACATTTCTGCCACCCTGATTTGTCAGTTCCCATCACCACTTCGCACATAGCCAATACTCGTACTATTGCAGTGTGTTGTACTATACTTACCAGTAATGACTATATTTCCAAACAGTCAACATAGTTATATTATCCTCTACTGTTTAGCAGATGATGATCAAGAGAAGTTTGTCGGAGTCAGGCTGCCCTCCCCACATCATTGACGATCTCATGGAAAACTGTCATGAGAGACGGTGGCCGCCCGGCCTGTCATCTCTTGAAACCAGACAAAATAATAGAAGGTAATTTGTATATTCCTTTGCCCATCACTGGGATAATGTAGGCTAAGGGCCTGTTTCACCACTTCTGGATAAGCTCTTTTTTTTAAATAACTAATAGACACAAGAAAGAGTCTTGTGCGTTAGCACTGCATTTCCACCAGTGTCAAGTAGTTTATGGGTGTATCTATCCCAATCTCAGGGATTATTTTTGATCAAGAACAAGAAGAGATTGAGGATTGCGGAGCTTCGTGGCAGGCAAAAAAGCGACGCGCGAAAACCACGCGAGACAAGTGCTCGGGTCAGAACCTGCAACGTAACTCCTTTCATAGTTTATCTGACAGATCGTTTGACATATTTCGTATGAAAGATACGTCAAGAGTCGCGCTGCAATTCTGGCGGAGTACGGACGCGCGTGCGTATCGCGTTGGGATTGCACGTGGCTCCACCATTTTGTGAACTCTTTTGTGTTTTAACCTTAAAACAATCACTTGAGATTATAAACTACTTACATTGGCAAAACTGCCACTCTAGACTTAATAAATACTACTGATCATTTTCCTTCATATACTATCCACATAACGAGACATTGGCTGAATTGTGATAACACATCGGATGCCACTAAACAAAAAATTGAATTGAAGATACGTCAAACCGAGTGTCAGATAAGTTAGTAAGATGTTTTATTAAGCTAATTTTATTTTAGTTAGTTATATTTTATTGTTATTTATCGATGCACCAATAAATACCTACATTAATTTAAAAAAGTTTTAAGAACTTATCCAGAAGTGGTGAAACAGGCCCTACGAAAAAAAACAATTGTCTAGACTCCTACAGTTATCTATCTATTATATTTGGTAATAGCGTTTTCTTTACCAAAGCCGTGGCCGTGGTGGTCCAGTGGCGAGTAACCTTGCCTGCCGTGCAGGAGGCGATGGTTCGATCCCCGTCCAGGCCGACTCGTACCAATAAATTTTTCGGTATTTATGTGCGATTTGTAACACCACTGGCTTGTCGGTGAAGGAAAACATCGTGAGGAAACCTGCATGCTTCAATTTCGAGGCATGTATTGTACCCAATGTCCATTATAAGTGGCGACGGGCTCACCCCCCGTCACACTGGACAGAGTTTCGGTACTACTGGTGAAACGTGGATGTTCTGAGGTTTCAGAATATCTCTGACTACCCCTTCGTGGAATATATTCGTGAGCATATGATATGCGTTTTCTTTCAGATTTCTCCTGGCTGTCTTTATTACAAATATCAGACAGTATTCATCTAAATATTACTTCATAGTTAACTACTAAATCATTACCATCACTTGTATAGGTATATTCAAAACTTATTAAGGTGGATTAACTATCTCATTCAAGAGATATTTTCATTGATGCTTTCTTTCTATTGCTTCCGTTATAAAAAGAGCAATTCAAATATATTTTATTATTATTCAAAATTTAGCTAATGTCTTGCTTTAAAATCCCTCGGGTTTGTGTCGACTTACCTGTTTTAATGCTGATCTTTAATATCAAATTCGGTCAAATCTCAAAAACTAGCTACATGGAATATGTCCTCATTTGAACCCAAATATAGTCTTTCTTAATAAGCTGACGGTTTTTTCAGGGGATGATCAGACCATCAAACTGAACATCTTACTCTATAGAACCAACTTCGAAATCGCGAAAAAAAATCTGCTGTCCCGCACATTTAGTAGGGTTGAGTAGTAGGTTTGCAGTTTGTATGGAACAGCAGCCTTTTAGTGTTCCGTACCAAAATTCGCGAAACGGAGGTCTAGATGGCGGGAAAATTATCAGGCTGCTGGCACTAACTTGTATAGTTTTTTTTCTATGCCCAAAAAACTTCCACCAGTGTAAATGATCTTCAGTTACTATGTGACATACTAAGTAAGTGTCAACTTATAGTGGTGGCTTCAAATACATATTTTAAACAACTGATAGTACGGGACACTAATTGCCCGAGTCCCGAATCGCACTTGGCCGGTTTTTTCTCGTTGTCTATGTTGGTCCTATAGAAGAAGTTGTTCAGTTTGATGTTCTGACCATACCCTGAAAAACAGTCAGCATAGTAAGAATGACCCTGTATATAAGCTTATATGGATTTTCAATAATATTTTCAGACTGTATGAAAAATACGTTTGTAAGAGAGTGCCGGGCAAGCAAGCAGTCCTGGTGCTACACTGTGATAACACCCACGTCGACGACCACATGATGGTTGAGCCAGGCTTGGTCATGATCTTCGCACACGGCATCGAATAGCCATAACTAACTAATTATTGTTTTTAATCTTGGTCTCATTTCGACGAATTTTTTAAAGTATTATTGCTGTTTGGCTTTGTACAGTCGCAATCAGATATATCGTGGCCTTGTATGCCACATATTTCAATATTTCTGAGCAGTGCTAATTTTCAATAAATTCACTACAGTAAATGTTACCAATTATATCTAAACGTGTATTGTGTCGTAAATATCTGAACAGCTAATCCTACTAATATTATAAACGCGAAAGTTTGTAAGTATGGATGGATGTTTGTTATTCTTTCACGTAAAAACTACTGAATGGATTTTAATGAATTTTGGCACACAGATAGAATATGATCTGGATTAACACATAGGATACTTTTTAAGGTCTACGCAGATGGAGTCGCGGCAACAGCTAGTTTTCTATAATTTTTACAATGTTATTTAAAATTGAAATTTATAATAACGGAATAAGATATTTTTTCCTAAGCTGCTTAGATGTTTATGATTACAATGACTGCGTAGATATATTTGATGTTCTAAGCGTTCAGATGTTTTTGATTGGTTATGTGTAAAGAAATTATTGAAAATACGAACAGCTTAGAAATATTTGACCAACATGTATGGTATGATATATCTTATGGCGACTGTACATAATGTGGTTAAGAGGATAGGTGGGTGCCGTTTAGTCCATACAAACGTATTACCCTGTTTCCAACGTGGATAATGCACTAGAGCAAAACAATTTTTACCATGGCCAATATGAGAATCCGTCCTTGCAAAAAATATTGCAATCGGTCTAGTTTTGGAGGAGGAAACAGGAAAATACGAGATTGTGTTTTTGTTCATTTTATGTATGTAAAATCAGTCCGAGCTGCAGTTGTCGATCTGTTAAAAATCTATTCTTCAAATTTTTTTGCAGACTGCCTTTCCTCTTAACTATAATCTGTGCAGGCCCAAGTTCAATAAACAGCTCCTATTTGTCATTAAAATCAATGTTATATAATGTACAATGTCATCGAATTGTTATATTTTGATCTAATTTAAGACATTACTTATTTCAAAATTGTACAAATTGACTGACAAAAAAACAGAAGTTGTGCCGTTGTTTGGTTTTAACGCTGTTTTCTTTCTGAGGGATTGTTCATATTATCAAACTGAACAATATTTACTACGGGAGAACTAGCTGAACAAGTAAGGGAGTTAGGTATTATTTTATTTATATTATCTGTTAACTTCATAGATTTTCAAATGTATGTAAGTATATTATATTTCAATACTCATAGTCTACTTATCCCGAGACAAAATTATGTTTATACAGCGGGGTTTATACAGAAGAGACGTGTGGCGGTGACGGATAGTCAATGTAACACAATTATAAACCTTATAGTACGAAGCATAGCGTCGTTTGGAGAATTACGCTCGCGCCTCCAGGCGACGTCACCTGGAGGTGCGGGCACGATTCTCCTTTACGACAACCGTCGCTATGCTACGTACTATAAGGTTTATATTTTGTTACTTAGATTATCCGCCACTGCCACACATCTCTTCTGTATGAACCGTGGCTAAGGATTCTCTTTGAATATACTATAAATATTCTCCCCAACTATCACTTCAAAACATTAGTATAAAACAACCTCGGGCGTCGTCCTAATTGGCCATCGTACGTTCAAACATACTGATCACTATTGAATGTCCTAATTGAAGCTCGTGCGATCGTCAATTGTTGAAGTGATTGGTATGTTTGAGCAGTGCGATAGTCACATCGCACGCTCGCGCGAGCATAGCATAAGCATACGCTCACGACTATGCTCGCACGAGCGATGGCCAATTAAGACGACGCCTCGGAGTATAGAACAAGCAAAATAACCTAATAGTGTAGCATGGACCCTGCATAAGCTCTCTATCTGAATCAGACAGGGCCTTGTGTTTTTGCTCTGTTCAGAGTCCAAATTCTCGTATACCCCTTTATTCTTGCTCAGGCACACTTTCTGTTAATTGGCTCAAGGACGAAACACGAAAAATTTAAGTTAATTGCACTCTGAAACAAAGTTGACTATAATATGTAATAGTAAATTAAATTTGGTTTGTGACGTTTGAATGAAATCTAGACTAAAATTTGCTTGTTAAATGAAGTATCTTTTTTAGTAACAGAACTATACTAATAGACCAATGATTTTGTACAACAGTTTTATGAATATTGTTAACCTAATCAGATACTGATATGGAGTGTTTTGTGTGTGAAATATGTTTGTTTATAAAATAGTGTTATGAAATCTTGGATAAAAACTGAGTAAGGAAGATGCGGCAATCACACTATAGTGCGACCAACATAGCTCCGTGATTGTGATTTTGAATGGCGGTTTTAGAGATTATTTTAATTGTTGAAGCTGTTTGAGCCGTCAAAACTTAATATACACAAAAAATATACAAGATTAATTAACATTTAACGTCAAAAGTAAAATAATCGCTCTAAAACGATGTGCCAAAATCACGGAACTATCGTAGACGCACTATAGATATAGTTATGATTCAGTGAACATGTGGTGCGAATAAATGAAGATCACAGGACTTTAAACAGAGCATGCATTTCTTACTTTATTTGAAAACTTTAGTACAGTGTACAGTCCTTAAAACTTTTGGAACAACATAATAAGTTGTTTCAAAAGTTTTAAGGATTTAACTGAAAAATTATGTCCGATCTCTAGTGACAAGTGAGTGGCCGTATCTTCCTCTCGTGGTTTAATCTAAGTATCAAATGTATTAGACTCGGAAGTATGAACATTCCCAAGACTTTTAGAGATAATTAGTTATTGTTTTGGGCTGCTAATTTTAAATGGGAAATAAAACTTATTTTTAATTTGCCAGTATACTAAATTTTATACATAAGTTTTTTTACAACATTATTAAGTGATTGAGTGCTGTGTTATGTTATAAATAGTGTAATCGTTTATACATTATCAAAATGTTATTTTTTAATTTCGATTCAAAATTTTATTTCGTAATGCTGAACCTCAGATTGTATTTTAGCGTTTGAGCCATGTTTGGATAAAAAGAAAACTATCATCGTGACTGATTTGATGTTAGCTAGCTCATACAAAACAGAGGATGTGGGTCCCGTTCATGGAGGACAGAAAGAAGTGGAGGTGTCGTCAAAATGTAGGGACGGGGACAAGACCTTTCCGCTCCTAAAACCGAATCCAGGAACAGCGCACTTCATAGTTTTAGATGTAGGGGACCCGGTTTTACCTTGGCCGATTTATTACATATCGTATTAATTTGAAAAAAAATTATGGTCTGAATCACCTGTCAAATATGCTTATAGGGAAAGATCAGCTATTCAACTATACAAGGTGTTACAACTATTCAAATAAACATTTAAGGGTGTGGTTTAGACCATTAGTCGCGATTTCGATATCCCGTAGTAAAAGTTGTTCAGTTTGATGGTGTAAACAACCCCCTTAAAAGTTTTAAATATTTATTTTTACTTTTGTAACACGTACTTTTGTATAATACATTAATAAAATCTATGGATTTTTTATAAAGCTGGGAACAAGCCGCTAGAAAAGAAGGGGGGAAACTATCCAAGGTACACTGATGTACCTTAGACCGTACCACCTTTTTTTAACAGTATCATATCAGATCACATATAAAACCTTAAATCGATAAAGCTTTTGCTTATTTTTAACTAATTGACAAACCCCCTTAACAAAAAGAATGGCCTTCGAACTGAGCATTATAGGCCACGCCGACTGTGACGTCATGACCTAATATAATGGCGACAGACCTAATTGCCTTGCGACATCTCCGCTCCTTTCTTTCCTCCGTGGTCCCGTGGGATGCACAATTTATTTTTATTTAACTTCTTGTGATAACAAAAGCAAATATTAAAATGTTTTATTTGATGAAATATTGTGTAGCTCAATCTATAATAAAATTACATTCAGAATAACTTTTTAGGTAAAAACTTAGTTTTCTTTCCGTCATGCCCTGTTATGGTATCTTATTTAACTATTATAAAACTGTAACAGAAGTGTCGCGGATGTTTCATCGCGCGGCCAGCTTATTTTGGTTTTGCGTAGCTTGATGTGCCGCCGTGTGTACATTGAAGATATTTTAGGTACGTTACTTACGGTACGGTTTTTAGATGTCCTTGATTCCAAATCACAAATTTTTTGATTTTTTGTCCGTCTGTTTAGTCTGTTTGTTCGAGCATCACGCAAAAACCACTTAACCGATGAAACTTTCTGAAAATTTAGTATATTATTTGTGCGTACGAAGTCGCGGGTAAACTAGTAATTAATAATTATCAAACCTGCAGTAATTATTATAGTTGAAGTTGATTTACATCTGTAGGATCTCACTTCAGGTCAAAACGGCTTACTCTCAAGAAAAAAAAGCTGAAAGTTAGTGGTTAATTTGATATCAGTGAATTTTAAAGGTGCTGTGACCTGGCTTAATGAATATTTACTTCTCACTGCCATCTGACGGAACTATCCGGGAACAACTGCTTAACGTGCCTTCCAAAGCTTGAAGGCGCTCGAGATGAAATACTACTAAATAGTGACCGGGCCTGATATTGCTTAACTTCGGTGATCGTTTCCAATACTTGCTCCACTACGATGATACCGGTCAAATGCGAGTCGGACACTTCGCGCACCTAGGGTTCCGTTACACAACACATAGGTATGCAACATATTACAAAAACGCTTGGCAAATACGCCATAATACACATTCTGTGAAAATGTCATCCGTCTAACTATTACGGTTCGAAAGATACAGCCCTAAATAGTTAGGACAGACAGACGGACGGACGGAAAACGTAGGCTTATTAATAGGGTCCCGTTTTCACCCTTTGGGTATGGAACCCTATAGTCGTACATTATTATTACTCTTTGTAGGTTGCACATTCAGCATATTCTTATTTGAAATAAAAGTCTGTTCAAAAAAGAGTCGATGGTGAATATTTCAGAACGAAGCGAAGTCTACCTTTATTGGTTTTATTGTTTATAGGATTTTATCTTTGGTGCGCATTGTCAAAACAGTGCTGCCAACGTAGCTCTTTCGGGACTAATTCTGGCCCTTTTTCTTTTCATCTAGCCCCCTATAACAAGGGCACTATGCCCTTTAGACGGGCAGCTGATCGCTGGCTTTTTATCTAGGCCAAATCGCACGATTAAAGGCCGATCGCAGGATCATAAAGTCGGTCTCAGCCAATAAGGAGCGCATGCTCCTCCACCCGCCTTTGCTATTTGGCCTTGACAGAAAGTCTGCGATCAGTTGCCCGTCTAAAGGGCACTTATTTTAGCACTTACTTATTATTCCCGACTAGATGACCCGGATAGATGACTAATTTTCGTTGGGAAACTCCTTATAAGAAGTTATCAAAATACCTACTTACAAAAACAGTGACCGTCGCGGGACGCCCGGCAGATGTGAAATAACAATATGTCGAACTCTCCCGCTTTAGCGAATTTTTTTTTTCTAAAATTTTGAACTTTCGCAGCTGTCAAACGTGGCGTGACAGCTTCATGTCATTTTTTGCCACGGCATACGAGTCGGTTTTACTGCCAAGGTGCGCCAATAGGATGTTTCACATCAAAAACACACAATAACTACAATCTGAACTATGAGAGTTTCATACAATCTAAAAAAAAAAAAAATTGATGCTACAAAAAGGTCCATTTTGTACCAATCTAATCAGAATGCAACAAAGTTGGCAACACTGACTGTCAAATTTCGGCCCGTCTGTATTTTTGTCTGTCATTCTGTTTTCGGATGAGCATTTATCGTGAAAATATTGTGTTTATATTATCTCGATAATGTCGGAAATGGAAGTAACAGAGAGTGTCAATGACGGCTCGAATGATTTGCGTAAGTTTTTGCACATTCTCTTTCGATTCAATGGTACATTTAACTGGCAATTTATAACAGATGTTTAACCATTGTTTTAACCTACGCTTAAGGCCGGCTGTTTCGATTTATTTATTTCTGAATTGGCTACAATACGACCCACACAATAACATTCGCTGCTATCACGATATTTCCTTCAATAACATAATAGTACCTCATTTTAATCTTGTTAATTTTCCAGCTTTCTTTGAAGCTAAAAAGGATTTGATAACTTAATTTATTGGTATTATCCTGCGGCACCCATTTATGGGGGGCCCCCACTCGCCCTGGGGGGGTCAGGTTGGATGGGACGACCCAATGTTTGTGGGTGAGGAACCCACAGTTTTTGAGAAAAAAATTAAAGAAATCTGTGGTTTTTATACAAATAAGTGGGATTTTTAGTATACTGCGATCCAAATTTACGGGGAGTGTGTAAGGGGATCCTACTCTTCCATGCTCGTAGGGGTTAGGGTAGAGTAATAAAACTGGGGTTTTTTACGCAATTTGTCACAAATATAAATGTGAATATTTAGGTAAAAAAATTCACCCCCATCCTGTCCCCCCCTCTCCCCTTTAAATTCGTGCCGCAGGCAGTGCACCGTTACTCACATTTGACAGCTGCGATAATTACCTTTGGCAGCATGCATCTTCTAAGATGCAGGCTGTCGCTCAAAGACATAAGGCACATTTTAGTTTTCGGTCCTGAAGCGCAAAGTTCGAAATTCGAAAAAGCGTGTGAAAACGGGTTGAGTGCAGCATCTATTACGGTAGTAACTATTAGATAATCTGTGGCACTAAACCTGACCCATTTTTTTTCTAAATGAATGCACTTGCAGTTCTCCTTGATCGGGTGTTCCTGCGTCTGGGAAATGCGGACTCAGACGATCAGCTGGAGAGCTGTCTCAACAGATTTCTACCTCCCGTTATTCTTAAACTCTCGTCTCCACATGAACAGGTATGACTTGCGTTATTTATTGTTTTTTAATTAACACTAATGCAAGAACCCACATAGCGAGTTTGTTCTGTAGCATTCCGCCTAGGGGTGTCAATTTCATCACTGGACGAGTTTAATTGATTTGAGCTTATCAAAATGTAAACTAGAGTTTACCCGCGTCTTCGTCTGCACAATTTATATACCAGATTTGAAGTCAAATCATAAGCCATCGACAATAAAACTTTCATCAAAATCCAATCAGTAGTTTTTGCATGATGCTGTTTCAAACAAACATACAAACATTAACAGTTTTACAATAGTATGGACTAGAGTTTACCCGTGACATCGTCCCAATGGGTTCCCATCATCATAGCGAGTTAAATGAAATACTAGATTTTAAGTCTAATCATAAGCTTTCAAACATAAAAAGTAATCATAATCTGTCACACAGAAAACAAATTTGGTGATCTCATGATCTGGAATCAGGGACACCTAAAATCAAAATCGTAACTTTAATTCTTAAATCTTCAATGTCTGTCAAAGATGTGCTTCTGTTATAGTTTTATAATAGTAGAGATCACTTCAAAGGTACTGTTTGTTTGTTTTTATTTCATTGTTGTTGATGCAATTTTATTTCCTGATTTTGTATTTTATGATTATGATATCATGAAGCAAATATTATGTTGAATATTGATGTATAGAGGCATGATTCTTCTAAGGTCCAAATTAAAATACCAATGAGTTTTTCTAATATACAGGGTCCAACTTAATATGCTGACACTTTTTTAAGGGGATGATTAGACCAACAAACTGAACAACTTTCTCTATGAGACCAACAATGAAATCGCGAAAAAAAAAATCAACTGCTCCATACAAAACTGATAACCTACTTTAGCCAAATGTATGGGCAGCTGATTTTTTTTTCGTTATTTCGATGTTGGTCCTATAGTGAAAGTTGTTCAGTTTCATGGTCTGATCATTCCCTTAAAAAAGTGTTAGCATATTAAGTTGTTCCCTGTATGTAACAAAACTGCTCAAAACATGAAGAAACCTGCATATGCTGAAGAAGATATTCTGATGCATTGAACATTTGTTGGGAGACAAAATTACACCCTTACTATGAATATATCTATTATGTGTATGTATGTATCTAGTCATGGAAGTTTTATGTACTTATATACCTATTTCAGTTATCCAATCTCAATATTACAGGCCTCATAATCAGCTGCTTTCTAAAAATTTTACAGAAATATAATTCACCATGTGGTAATACCACATCAACTCTTAGAATGAACCACACCAATTCTTATCATAGGTGGTGTACATGGCGACTAAGGGATTAAAGGTTTCTTATGCAGTGTTTATGTGGGCGAAAGGCTGGCCACATGTTACCACTTGACATGCCATATCATCCTGAAACAGAAAATGCTAAATTCAGCATTGCTACAACTACATTCTTAAACAGAAAGTTGGTATGCAGTTGTAGTAATGTTACTGACCACTCCGTAAGAAATTGTATGTGTATGTAGTATATTGTTTATTTCTTTTTGTTTCACTAATTTAATTTGCAATCGGCCAAAAATGGCCATTGTCAGATTGTTTCTCTGTCGCTCGTGAGTTTCTTCTATGGGTGATTCTTCATCAACATCAATACCTCCATTCAAGATCCAGTATATGCTTCCTCTTAAGCCGTGTCCTCTGATAATGATTGCAAAGATTTCTGGCCAATCTATTAGTGTGTCCCTTGAGCCTTTTCTTGAATCTTATATATAACTTTTTGACCACCTCCTTGATAGTTGGGATTTCCAGGTATTCATGTATTTCATTATTCCTTGTGAAACAGGTCGCACCAGATATTGATTTCAGTGTTTTATTTTGGAATCTCTGCAGTATCTCTAGGTTTGAGCTATTGGCGGAGCCCCAAAGTTTTGTATACAAGCAACTTGGTGTTGGAGGGTAGATTGTCGTCTAATTCAGTCGCTTGATATGTAGATCTGTGGCGTCTTTTTTAACCTTTATATGTTTTGCCCAGGTGAGTCTTCTGTCCAGATGGAGCCTGAGATATTTTACACAGTTTAGGTGTGGCAACTAAACGTATGTAGTATTATAATAAAATAATGTTATCCAGGTCCGTACCAAGGTGATGGAGCTCCTGGTGCACGTGAACAAGAGAGTGAAGTGCCGATCCAATGTTCAGCTTCCAGTGCAGGCTTTGCTCCAATCCTACCGAGATCCGAAAGCTAATAGCTTCATTATTGTAAGTGTTTATAATTACTTCTTGGATTTATTTTGAGAATCAAATCAGTATTTTAGTGGACGAAAAGCTAACTAGCTAAATAATGTTTTTCTTAAATTATAGTTTAATGGCCATTTCTGCCAATGTAGACTGGGGTTTGGGTGTATAGATCGTTATATCAAGGATTGATTCATTGAACAAAAACACATTTGAGCTAATACAAAATGGTGGAGCCTCGTGGTAAGCCAAAAAGCAACCATCCGACACAACTGCCTGTAAAAAGACATGCCCAGTTGCTCCCAAGTATATTTATACTTAATTCTACATCAAAAGCCAGTTTCAATGCAATCTAAGGTTCGATCTTTAAGGCAGTCCTACTCAAATGACTTTCACAACAAAGAGAACCAACAACAACAGAATACAATACAAACAAATACAATTTTAGACCAGAGAGACTATTCCAATCTCCCAGCACACAGCCAAGTAATTTCGTAATAAAATTTACAGAATTTCTCAATAATTTACATCACGATGGGCTTCCCGCGACTGCCTCGCGATCAACAGCTGACCTTAGCTCCTTCTTTGTTGGAGGCTGTTGGAAACAAACCTCAAGGGCATCAGGACGGGTAAGATATTATAAAGACTATTCATATCTTGAAAGAAACAGGCAACTTTTTGTAGTACGTTTTTTTCCCGTGAGAATCGCTTGGAAACCGAGTAAAATTGTTGTTAGACCTTAACCTAAACCTTTGTAATTTTGTTTTATTATTTGACCCATGAATGCTAGCTGAACAAAAGTATGTATTCCAGGAAAGGAAAATCTGCATTAAACCTCCTGATAAAAAAAACCGATAACGTTTGACAGTTTTTTGTTTAATTAATTTTTGCTTAAGCACTATGCGATATTATGAAAAAAAAAACAAAAAGTAATCATAACTTTTGATCCATGACTTTTGGGCCAACCTGTATAGCTGTTAACACTTTTTTTTTCAGGATTCTTATGCTAGTCATGCCTTTGCTGGGTGAAATAAAAGAAGCAGATCTGAATCTGAAAGAGAATCCAAAAGTATCTGCTTTGATACTCAAATTTGCTACTGATGTACTTCTACTTCCTTATAGGTAAGTCTATATATTATTACCACAGAGAACTGTAATTACTAACGTATAATACTATTATTTTAGTTGCCAAGGGGTTTGATGATTTTAGTATGGACGGTTTATGGCCGGCCGCTAACTTGATTTTGTTTCGATATTCGCTGCCAAGTCTTGAAAAATGTATAAATCACTAAAGGACATTTAGATGATCACAAATTATGATAATTCATTTTGTGTTTAATCCACCAGTTTCAGAGTTATTTCATGTCAAAGATTTATTTATCAGTATGTATTGCATAAATTTTATTTTCCAAGTATATTAATGCTCCAAGGGCTCCGTTAAGACACAGTTAAAACATTTAAATATGTAGATCAATCTACTGTATCTTTACAACCAGGGATGTTAGGGTCAGCGCACATCTAGCGGAGAACTGCTCAAACAGTTTTCATGAATCAATTGATAATTAACTCAATGACAATTGATAATGAACTGAATTGAAACCCATTTCGAGATAATTGTCTCAATAATATTATTTTCTATGTCAGAGATTTTAAAATGAAAGGATTACAGATTTTTTAAATAAATAATGTAGTTTTTCGGTCCGTACGGTGAAGTCACTGGAAAACCTGTACACTCCTTGGTAAACTTTAAATCAACTTAAAATAACTGGCCATTAAAAAAAGTACATTCACAATGTCAGAATTTGACATTTTATGTTGCCGTTTCTGCTTCCAGCATAGAGTTAGAAAGAGAAGGCAGGAATTTTTTTGTTTTTTAATAAAGCCGTAGTTTTTCTCCATGGAGTTCGAATAATTTTTTATCCACTATTTTTCCATTTAGAGATTACAAACCAAATAATTAAAAAAATTAAATTTATAATGATAAACTTGATGAATCGCAATAAAATTAAATTGCTTTCTTAAAATTATATCTTCTATCCGTAAAAATATAAAATGAAGATCCAAAAAAAAACGTGACATACCGAATTGAAGCAGAGTTGAAAATAGTGTGTAAGAAAACGCGAACACGCGTCACAGAGATATATATCTTGCACTCTATTTTCAACTCTGTTTCAATTGTCATTTAGTTAATTATCAATTGATTAATGAAAACTGTTCGAGCAGTTATTTTATTGTTGTATCACCTAGGTATCCTTTATCGATATAAATAGGTTTCAGACAGTGACACCACTTTTGTGAAAATTCAAGATGGCTCGAAATTACATAGTCCACTAATCTTCAACTTCAAACTCCTTTTAATTGGGAATTTAAGAAGAATACTAATGTTTTTTCTTTTCATGTAGGGCTTTACCAAACGCAGGGGAGAGTGATTTCCAAGTGCCTCCTGGTATGAGCATGAAGACATATAAGAGGATTGTAGATAAGAACCAGCTCAATCCTAATCAACTTGAAGAGGTAATTAAAATCAACTGCCTTTTTAGAATATTTATACAGGGTGAAACTGATATCATTGGCATCCTTTTGAACTAAGAGTCTACCCATCAAACTGAACAAGTTTTACTATGAGAGCAAAACGATTGATGTAAACAAAAAAAAACGGGTGTTCCATACTAGACTGCAATGCCTACTCGACTCAAATGTATGCAACAGCTGATTTTTTTGCTTCCATACTAAAAGTTGTTCAGTGTGATGGGTAGACTCTTAGTTTAAAAGGATGCTAATGATATCAATTTCACCCTGTATGTAGACATTAGTAGCCAAATTATCAGGGATTTCACATTAAATTCAGGCTATATAATATCGATATATAGTGTCTAATTGTCTATCGATATAGAAACAGTCAATAGCGACTCGACTAGAATGTATGAAAAAAAACAGATTTTGCTAGTTTGATCTTGGTCCCGTATTGAACTGTGTTCAGTTTGATGGTCTGATTATCCCCTTAAGAAATAGTCAACAGCAGTCAGTATTTTCGCATATTTTTTTGTTCTTATCCAATTGAGATTGACTAAATAACCTGATAAAACAAGTATTTGATTTGGTAAAACAGTTATAAAGCAAATTAACATAATATCCTAAAACTAAAATAACATAATATCCTAAAAAAAAGTATAAATGGTCATAAAGATTATTTTTTATGTTACAGATGAAACTTTCCATAGTCAACTTTATAAGCAAGGATATTTTCAACATGAACGATATTTTACTGACACTTATCGTGGCCGCCGCTGACTCACGGTTCAGTGTTGCCAACCACGCCAACAGCCCTCTCATCAGGGTTACCAGGTGAGTGTTTTAAGGGAAGAAACTTCAGAACTGTTTTATTACACTTGATGTAGGTCCGCCAAAAACGAGCGAAACGTCTTAACGGATACAGTCACACTCCAAATTACTCTTTCTGCTTGTGGCGCTTATCTCCTTGGCCAGCATCACCGATCTCAGCACTCCCCCCTATTCCTCTTTCTAATTTTGACTGGCGCGTACCCTTTTGGCCAACTTTATTGATCTCAATGAGGAATTGGGGGTTAGAAGGGAAACCCGCGGGCCAGGGTGGTGGACGTGAATGTGATTTTGGTTTGACAAAGCCTGCCTTGATTTTTTAGTATGTTATTTTTACGCCTATACGACTTTTTAATTTCATTAAATGAATTCCTACATTTGTGAACTCAT
This sequence comes from Agonopterix alstromeriana, assembly GCA_963924505.1. NCBI lineage: Eukaryota > Metazoa > Arthropoda > Insecta > Lepidoptera > Depressariidae > Agonopterix > Agonopterix alstromeriana. The sequence goes on from OZ004664.1 coordinate 9,596,390, forward strand.
TTACAGTTCAGTGGATTGGTCGCTGCCGGCCGTTGTAGCACCTTTATATTCGCTTTACTTGGGCACGTGGGGAGGTCTTAAAGTGCCTCCAGATGACCGTAAGGTAAGCGATATCTTCTATAACGATATCTACAAGGTGTAACAGAACACCCTAGTAATATTTAAAGGGATGGTTTAGACCATCAAATTGAACAACTTTCACTCTGGGACCAACTTAGAAACCGCAAAATAAAAATCTGCTTTTCTATAGAAACAGCAGATTTTTTTTCACGATTTGAAAGTTCCTTTAGTGAAAGTTGATCAGTTTAATTGTCTAATACTTAGAAGTGTTTCAGACCATCAAACTAAACGACTTTCAAATCGTGAAAGAATAATCAGCTATAGAAAAGCAGATTTTGATTTTGCGGTTTCAAAGTTGGTCCCAGAGTGAAAGTTGTTCAATTTGATGGTCTAAACGATCCCTTTAAATATTACTAGGGTGTTTTGTTACATATAACGCGTTAAAGTTTACACCCTGTATAGTTACTACATTCTAGTAGATTAAGTGAATAGCTTGTAAATTATCGAAACATTGCAGGTTCCTGCGTGCACGAGACTTCGTTTAAAACTTATACAGTACCTTAACAAAGCAACCGGTCCCGCCGTCATGTTCCCACATTGCGTCCAGGTACATATGTCTACATTATATTACTAATACAGGAAAAATATGATGTTTTGGAGGCAAAATTTGTAAATCAATGAAACTTTGTTTTTTAACTTTATCCTTGCACTAAAAATGAGAATCCTCATTCCTAGTGCCTAGATAAAGTTAAAAAAGAAAGTTTCATTGATGTACAAATTTTGCTCCAAACGGTGATCATTTAGCTTACTTTACCTGTACTATAAATTCAAGTACATATTATGAGTAAGGTTAGTACTAAAGTACTTTCAATTTAGGTGTGACATTAAGAATACGCAATTGTGAAAGAAAATTATAAGTGGCGACGGACTCACTACCCGTCACACTGCACAGAGTTTCGGTACAAATGCGGTACTACTAGTGAAACGTGGATAATCTGAGTTTTTAGAATGTCTCTGACTACCCTCAGGGAATATAGTGAAATATGCTTCTAATGTAGAATGGTTTTTAAAAGGGTATATATGAAAGTGGCCTATGACTTATATTTCTCCTTATTCTGTCACTACATTTTATTAACTTTTTTGCGTTAACTTTTACAGGTCGTTTTCTCATCATTGTTTGATCCAAACACCAATTCGCGTCTGAGAAATATGGCCCTTATGTTTTTGCTCAACGTTATCAATAAGTAAGTCTTTTAAATTATATAAGGTCTTTGACTAATTATTATAAGGACTAGCCTTGCGGTAGCATTTCACCTCTGCCACGGTATAAGCACAATTGATCTTGTGCATTTACATTCAATTTTACACCTTATCACTAAACGAGACAGCCTATAATTGCGAAATAATAACTTCGAACTTAGAACGTTTGGGGTTCACACGAGACTACTTTTCATGATTTTTGACATTCAAAATTAGAATCTAAAGTTATGGGGAATAAAATCCAAAGTTGCGGATTTCATGTTACCCCGCCCCCCGCAAAAAGTAGCAGAAATGTTTGTTACTAGAATTACACGCGTAACCAGTCCACATATAAATAGTCAAAGTATAAGGTTAAATCTAATTAGTTGGCGAAACTTGACAAACGCATTTGGTATCTGATACTAAGCACAATTGCGTTATAATACCCGCCGCCCGGTCATATGATTTACAGGTCGATGTCCGCCCGCGCCCCGCACACTGCAGCCTTACGTACGGTAATAATAATTGTGTTAATCATCAATACCAATTATAAACATTGATAATGCAATCTGTTATCATTAACAAGTGCCCTGGTTCAGTTTCGCCAACTAATTTGAAATAACCTTATGTGTTAGTATCCTAGTTTTAGTAACAAAAAATATGTTTACTAAAATGTGAATGATTGTTTTCAGCGGTGACGAATCTCAACTAAAGAAAGTGGCGACAGTGTTTCTACAAGGTCTACTGAAATTGGTTCGTTCTGATGAGCACGCCGAACACCATCCTAAAGCGTATATGTGTTTGGGTATGTTATACCATAGAGTAAAGGAAACAAGAAGAGTGCTATTCTTCATACTAAGTGGCGTACCTCGGAAAATGCTCAAAATTCCGTCTCATACATGGCGCTGACTCCTTGCCCGAGATATTTTTTTTGATCTGACATGTTTGCTCCCATAGTAAAAGTTGTTCAGTTTAATGGGTAGAGTATATGGTTTAAAGGTTAATTATACTTTTCCTTACATCGATTAGTCTTCCAATGTTATCCCATAGATGCCCACTGGGTCGAAAACTACCCAATACAATGTATCGTTGTATTTGGGTCGTTGTGCCAGTGGTGGTCATATATGGTTTATGAACCAAACGAAATGAGAGAGGTAGCTGAGGTAGGTAAACAGTAGATCCGAAACTGATGATGAAAAAATAGCGAAATTATGTTCATAACGACATATAGCGAACTTCTTGTCTCCTTTACTGTATGTTTATACTTACAGGTTTTTTACTACTCTATGATATAAGACCTTGTATGTGTCTTATTGTGCTGACGAAATATGCATGTCCGTAAAAATATTTCGCAATTTCCAAAGAATAGTGTTGTACAACTTTAATTTTAGAAAAAAAAACTTTACATCCATGTGTTCAGATTCAGTAGGGTCAATACTTCATTGATGGGATACTGTACACGCTTTTGCAATAAATTCCTGATGATATATTTTTATCTGAGAGAAAGTTTAAATTACATATTAATAAGTCTTTATCTGGCAAGGCTTGTTATAAAATGAATGATTATATTGAAGACAAATGCGTGGTGTGATTCCAGTTTGACATAATTTATACAGGTTGTAAAAAAACCCTTTGGAGCCTTTAAGGGGTGCTTCAGACCATCAAACTGAACAACTTTCATTATGGAGACAACTTCGAAATCGCGAAAAAAAACAGTTGTCCCATACATTTGAGTCGAGGTGGTACTGCAGTTTTGTATGAAACTGGTGTTTTTTTTCGAGATTTCGATGTTGGCTCCATAGTGAAAGTTGTTCAGTTTGATGGTCTGGAGCACTCTCTTAAATATTACTAGGGTTTTTTGTTACACCCTGTATAGCAAAATCTGTGACTTTTAAGATTGTGTTCGAGAAGATCAGAATCGAATATTGTATCCTATTATAAAAAAAAAATATATATTTTTGAATTTGAGTTAAGGGGATGATCAGACCATAAAACTGCTCCTTTTATTTACAGGTAGGCTAGCGATGAAATGCCCGAGCAGCATCAACAACCAGTTTGCTTTATTAGAAGAGTTGGTGAAGAAGATTCCGGAAGCGGTGCCAGAAATGAAGACAGCACTCCGAGACGCCTTGCTGGAAATGGCTGTCGCTTATAAGATTAGTCCTGAAGGTAGGGCTACGCTGCTAGTTTTTATGGAGATGTACAATTGTATATGTAATGTATTTACTAATCTTCTATTTGATTTTCGATTCTAACATCTATGTATATCAAAATCAAGTTGGTTTGTCCCTTATGCGTTCCTACACCATTTGTCCAAATGTGATATATTTTTTGTAGATTGATGAGCGTAAGCTAAGGTTCCTGACAAAAGAAAATTCACCCCCATTAAAGTTTACACCTATTGTTATTTTGCTAGATAAATCGGAGTCAATGGACATATCGCCGTCAGAAGAGCCGGGCACGTCCCGGGACGAGAAGATGGATGTTGAAGGATCAGAGAGCAAGAAGTTAAAACCCAGCCCGTTCGACGAGCCACAGGCGTTGGCTTTATACGCTTTGCTAGAACAGTGAGTGCGTTTACATCTTAACTGTAACAGAAGTCTGTAAATTGAAGATATTTACAAGAAAAAGTTACGATATGGTTTTCAGGTGGTGGTTTATGGTAACTAATTTTTGAAGTTTTTGTGATTAACAGTTACATGCTGAGCGAGGAGCCGATGATTCGTTACATCGCCATGCGATACTCGGCCGCGGTGTTCCCACAGGACTACATACCGTCTCGATACCTGCTGCTTTTAGCCAGCGGTGACAGGTTAGGATCTATTATTTGAACTTAAATTTAGGTCTAGTAAACTGATGCGGCTTTATAGTTAATGTGGCTCACGGTGAGAAAAACGAATTTTATCAGAAATGAATACTATCCAAGTCATTGACGTAGAATACTATGGACGCCGGGTCTAGTACAAAATACTCGAATAAAGTGTCTGAGACTAAAATACACAAACCTAATCGGCGAATCTCACCCAATCTCACGTGAGGTGATTAAGTAAAACATGTTTTAGTAGTCTTAAATAAAAATAATTAAGCAAATTTAATTTTTAATAATCCAACGCAGTCAAGTACAGTTTAATGTACACTAACACCCGTACTCTACGTTGTTTTCTTGAGGCTTCGTCACTCGAGTCGAGGACGTTTTGGACATTTTTGTCATACCAATTATGTCAAAAACATCTTCCACTCGAGTGAGGAAATGTCAAGAAAACAACTAAGAACACGGGTGTAAAAACACAAATTTTGAAAAATCTCACGTGAGATGATGGGATAGGGGGAGGGGGTCGAGCCAAATCTCACCAAGGGAGGGAGGGGGTCAAAAAATCTCAAAAACCACCTCACGTAATTAATGGAAGGTTCCTTATAAATACTAAACAAGCCAATTAGGTTAGCCTAGTAACCCTAACACAGTCTAATTTGTTTGCTGTTCCTTTCTGTGACACCGGCTCAACAGGATACACGCTTTAAAATTTTCTTTATTATTCTAGTCAAGACGACATATCAACGGAAGCACTAAACTGCCTCTACGGTACATCCCGTCGCAACGAAATTGAAGACGTAGTTAACAACGTGTCCAAGAAAGAGACAAACGTAGTCAACCTAGACGAAGATGCCTCAAAGAAGGACAAGGACAGGGAACCTGAGGTTCCCGAATTCAAAGCGCCGAAGTTCAAAGATGTTGTTAATTATATTTGGGAACAAATGCAGAAGAGGAAGAAAGGGTCTAATGCCAAACATAGGTTCGTGTTTGGGAATCAAGTGCTTCAGTTCCATCCGCAGACTTACCAAGAGGTACGTAGAAGATGACTTGAAATAAAAAGTGAGAAGCCTTTTCTTACTTCGCTCCGTACCCATAGGGTGCTAACGGGATCCTATTCATAAGCCTACGCTGTCCGTCCGTCCGTCTCTCCTACCTATAAAGGGCTGTATCTTTTGAACCGTAACAGCTAGACGGTGGAAATTTTTACAGAATATGTGTTATTATAACGCATTTGTTAAAAAATAATAAAAGAAACAAAGTAGAAGTAAAGGGGTCCTCATACAAGAAACATGTGTTTCTCAAGGTTTTTGTTTTTGCTATATCGTAAAACGGCAATACATATAAGCGTGAAACTTTGTGTGATTATAGTGTATACTCTAAGGTAAAATAAAAATAATTAAAACTGCCCAAGAGTGAGTCGGTCTCGCGTTAAGGGTCCCGGAGAAAACACTTCCCTCCGTGCGCGAGTCCGACTCGCCCTTGGCCGGTTTTTATTATTGTATGTTAATTTCATTGGGAAGTAGTGAAACAGGCCCTAAAAGATCAAAATCTGTTCTCAGATACTGCGCTACTTACGAATGTGTCTGAACCGGGATGCGAATTTGAAAGACTGTTCCAACCACCCGAATGCGACGTCGCCGCTGCTTGCGAAGTATTTCTACGATTACCTGCTCGATATGCCCGTCCTTGAGGAGTATTTGACAATGATCACTTCACTGTTGAACGCTAGTCCTGGTAAGTTAATTAATATAAAAATGCATTACGTACTTTAGTGTAGCGACACACCTGCTGAATTCTTGCATCTACCAGAAAAAATTCACAGATCTCGTGCATTACACGACCTTCGAGGTCCATTGAAAATAAACTCAACAAAATATAAAAACGCATTACATTAATGTATTTTTAATATTTTTCAAAAACACAATTATCTTAAAAAAAACAAATCTATTTTAATATTATTATTTACTTCAAAATATTCATATTGTAAATACAATAAAATTTCGTATATTATACGAGTAATATGCACACATAGTGAGTATCGTCAAGGCAAATTAAAAAAAATTTATACTAAAAAAAAAAACACAACTAACAATTTCATTTAATCAAAACGATGGAACTTAAAATTAATACTCTACATGTCTTAGCGCCACGCGCCTCCACTGTGCTACCAAAAATTTCGCTAAAGACAGGAATAGCCTAAACCGTAATTGATAGAGTTGTCCTGTTTTTTTTTAAATGTAGCACAACGCAATACCCTGATCCTTTTTGCGATATCGTTTTTAGTTCTCGAGATATAGACGATCATGCGTAATTTTTGACATGTTCGCAATAGCGATCCAAAAACATTTTCAGTGTTAAAAAAATGGCGCGTACTGGTGAGTCGCGAGGAAAAGCACTGCACGCGTAATTTACGTCGCGTAAATTCGGCAGATGTGTCTTCGCACTAACGAGTGCTTCAAACCATCAAATTGAACGAAAAAACGACTTTCTAAATATGACGCCTGTAGAAAATAAGCAATAACCAACATTTCAGATTTGATGCCACTCACAAGCTTCCTCGACATCGTGGGCTGCGTCCCAGATAAAATGGCTCCCAAATACACATCACTCCTACCATTTTTGAAGAATCTCTTCACCACCAGTACCAAGGAGGACATTCGAGAAACCGCTGCAACCATATATGCTATTATTACCGTTAATACTAGCGATAAATCAGCGATAGATAAAGAGATAAAAGAGTTCGTGGTGCAGGCTGACAGTAATAAGAATCTAGAGACGCAGTGTGGTTACATGTGTGCGTTTGCGCATATGTGTGAGAGGGCTATAGCTTTGTCTAAGAGAGGCAAGTTTGGCGGAAAGGGCTTTAATGCGAGTAATTGGGAACCTTATCAACAGGGAGCTTTATGTTTGGGTAAGTTTTATAAGCATTGAAGTTCGCTGATTGAAATTGATTAATGATATAAAATAATATAGGGTCCAACTTAATATGTTGATTTTTTTTAAGAGGATGATTAGACCGTCAATCTGAACCACTTTCTCTATGGGACCAACATCGAAATCACGAAAAAAAATCAGCTGTCCTATACATTTGACTCAAGTAGGTTTGCAGTTAAGTTAAGTCTAAAACAGTTCTTGGGGTTGCCATATCCCATTCATATAATGCATCCCTTGTATTGCATATTACAAGTTACAGGTGATTGATGCATTAAAAACTGTATCGTAAACTTATACATATATCGTCCAACTTAATTCCAACAGATACATAATATTGTGACATTAGATAGATTGAGCTCTCCAACTTAATATGCTGACGGTTTTTTAAGGAGATGATCAGATCATTAAACTAATCAACTTTCTCATTTGGGTCAAGTAGGTTTTTTATGGAACAACAGTTTTTTTTTTATTTCAATGTTGGTCCCATAGTGAAAATTTTTCAGTTTGATGATCTAATCATCCCCTTAAAAAAACCATCACCATATTAAGGACTTTTTATAACCAAATTTCACAAATTTCTTTCAGTAAACTACCTATCTAACCCACAAACGTTACTAGTCAGCACGTCCTGCTCTGCCGTCTCTCTTCTATCCCGTTGCAGCGGCCTCCCCCTCCCCAACTCTTCCCCCAAGCAAGACACGCACCTCCAATCCGACAATCCTTTCAACATCAACAAGACTGACAGTGACGTCATAGATGACGCTATAACAAAGTACGCGGTAGCTGACAGGCTGTTCAAAATTGTCGGCAATGCCAAGTTACCGTCGAAAGTGAAGGAAAAGGCGCTGTATACTCTTGGGTTGTTGTGTTGTGGAGAGAACTTTCCGTTCGCTAAGGAGATCGTTAAAGGATTCCTGCAGATGGCTAAAGATGTAAGTGTTTAACGTATACATGTTTACATACTTTATATTGACTCATTTTATATTTTTTCAATTTTTGTTTTTTAATACAAAACTCTTGATTTCTAGATTATGAGTGCCACTCTTATTGATATGAAATTCGTGTCATAAATAGTGCAATTTACAACAACTTCAAAAATTCTTCGGTAAAATCGTTGATTAAATTAAAATAGTGGGTTAGATAGGTGACGTACGTACTAAGAGTGAAAAGTAATGCCGTGTGATTTTTTTTTCTTTTTGAATGATTTGTAAAACGAGTAATAGCACATGAAGGCATTGTGGTACCTTTATTCCGCATAAAATCAAAAAAGCTTCTCAAGCACGCAATACCGTTTGGATTGCGACTAAGTCAATGAGGCAGCGGGGGCTCAATTTATGCGGTCCATGCGCTATAGGCTAGTCAGCTATTTTCAGCTTTTTTAATTTAATCAAAGGATAAAATATAGTGTGTTATTCCTGATTGAATTGTTTTGGACAATATTAGCTACGTATTAATTCTGTTCATTGTTCATTTAGTCACGGTTAATACTAAACGAACAGGAAAGGATAGAATGGTATAATGGGGAGTAAGTTCTTATACTTATACCATGCAGTGGGTGGTCAAAAGCTGATGATGATGATTAACCGTGTCAAATGGCGCAAAGAAAAGGACGCATAAATCGGTGTGTCAGTGATCTGTGTGGATGTGCACCATTCAGATGCTGCTATATTTGTCAATTAGAAATAAAATATTTTATTTTATTTCAGAGCAAAGAATTTGAAATCCATCTTCAGATTGGCGAGTCGTTAGTTTTGTGTGTGGAGGGTGTGAATTCGAATGACAATAGGGATTTATGGACAGAGTTACCAAGAGAGGTTTGTATTATTTTTGTCTTTAAATTCAATCTTATCTTAACTATTATAAAACTGTAATAGAAGTGTGTCTGTACATTGAAGATGTTTACATGAAAAAGATTACGACAAGGTTATTAGGTATTCCGGACTCCAAATCAACCTTATTTAGAATTTTTGTCTGTCTGTTTGTCGAAGAGGATACAAATAAAATATATTTTATGTAGTTAAATTCTACGGGTGCGCGCGCCTGACTGCATTCCCTTGCTCGGTTCCCCTCAAATTTCCCCTCAAGTGTGAGGTGAGGTGGGGTATCTGAAGCCAGAGGGGGGCGGGGAGTAGCCGTTCTATACAACGTGTTAATGAATAAGCGCAAAACCTCATACACCCCAACTGATTTATAACAAAATAATTAGATTGAAACAATAATTTCATTATTTTGATACTTAAAATTTAAATTTATTCGCATTTTAAGTTTTCAGGCAAAAATGATTTTTATCATTTCAGCCATGAATAAAAGCGCTAGCGTGCTCATGGATACATTTTAAGAATCTTGTTTTGGTTGTAAGTAGGGTGAGAGTACCCGAGCGGTGGGTTGAGACCAAGTTCAGTAAATTTTAAATTATACAAACAAAATATTTAATATTTTGAAAAAAGTTACCTATATTGAAAACATGATAATTCGATTCTGCTCTCGATTCTAAACAAACTACTTTCTAGTTTTGCGTTAATTCATTAACATGTTGTATACTACTATATACTATATACTATCGCGTATTCTGTGCTTACAGGGTGAAGCAAAAGCTATGACTCCAATTTTAAATACAAATACTCCAATTATAAAAAAAAATGTTACAGGGTGGATCGAAAGTAAAAGACTTGCAGGCACTTAAACAAAACGATGAATTGCTTGACTGGTTGTTACACGAGCTGTTTAGTATTGGAAAACACCCACATCCCCATTCCAGACAAGTACGTATATCTAGTAAAAATAACACTTAAAATACTAAAACACCGAGATGTAAAAATGACCATCTGCCTCCGTAGTCTAATGGTTAAGAGCATTGGGCTCTTGACACGGAGGTCGTGAGTTCGATTCCCACGGGGGACACCTAGTGATGTCACTTTGTGAGTTTTTCCCCAGTTGATTAGGACATTGCAGGCCGAATCACCTGTTTGTCTGAAAAGAAAGATGATTCCGTGCTTCAGATGGCACGTTAAGCTGTTGGTCCCGGCTACTAGCTCTCGTGGCAGTAGTCGTTACATAAAAACCAAGTCAGAGGCCGTAAGGCGGTCTGAAAAATCTCTGACACCAGGGCTTTGCCCACAAGATAAGAAGACTGCAAAAGACCAAAGCTTCAAATTAAGTAGTGTAAAGACAAAGTCGGACTGGAACCTTGCACCATTGATTGCATCAGTTTTTAACCGACTTCAAAAGGAAGTGGCTATCTGTTAGTTTTTAGTGTGTGTTACCCGATAACTTCGTCATTTCTTGATAGACCTATTTGGATGATTCTTTTACTTTTCTAAAGAAGTTATCCCCAAATTGGTCCCATTTTATTATGGTGAAGATTGTAATACGCGCTTCGGAGCTACGCAATAGAACTCCTCATAAAATGACAGCAAAACATCGGCGATTGACGCATTTATTTGCATCGTATGCACTCCTTGTGTGTATAGTGAGAATCAGAGGTTTGTGTTTTAAATATTGATGTGTATTACACAGTTCATAAGAAGATATTTGTCTTATTTATTCATTTTAGGCAACAAGTATTTGGCTACTAGCATTGTTGAAGAATTGCCCTGAAAGGAAACCAATCGACGACAAACTACAGAATTTACAAGAGGTTTTTATGGATTACTTATCAGAAAATAGCGGTAAGCTAATTTAATCTAAAACATTTCTACGATTTTTATAAGATGCGAATAACGGCCCGATGGCTCAGTCGGTAGTGGTCCTTCCTGCTGTGCCGAGGGTTCGAATCCCGTAAAGGGCAAATATTTGTATGATGAATGTGAATATACAGGGTCCTTCTTAATATGCTGACACTTTTTTAAGGGGATGCTCAGACCGTCAAACTGAACAACTTTCTCTATGGAACCAACATCATGGAAGAGCTGATTATTTTTTTGGAATTTCGATGTTGGTGCCATAGAAAAAGTTGTTCAGTTTGACAGTCTGATCATCCCCTTAAAAAAAGTGTCAGCATATTAAGAAGGACCCTATATGTAACCGAGTTATGGATGTTTGTATCTATTAAGTAAGCTACATATTTAAGGAGGTGCTTTAGACCATCAAACTGTACAACTTCAAATCGCGAAAAAAATTCTACTGTTCCATACATTTGGTTAAAGTAACGGTCGACGTTTTCTATGGAACAGTTTTTTTGCGATTTCGATGTTAGCTCCATAGTTTGACTTGTTCTGTTTGATGGACTGAAGCATCCCTTTAAATATGTAACATATTTAATTTTACCGTAAATGTATTCTATATCGTTGTCTAGTCATAATAATAAAAGTCCAGGCTAGATTATGGTACTTTAAATGTGACTAAATAATGTATGTGACAAAGTCAACGATATTTATTAATATAAGTTTCTCACAATGCACTTTTTATAACACAGAAATAGTACAAGACGTGGCAAGTAAAGGGCTCAGCTTGGTTTACCAGAACTCGGATGAGAGTCGGAAACAGGCGTTGGTTGCTCAGATCATAGATCAACTGACAAGCGGCAAGCGGTCCGTCGCGCAGGTCACCAGTGACACTAAGATCTTTGAAGAGGGTCAACTGGGCAAAGCTCCTACTGGGTAAGTGCAATGTGATGTTATGGGCCTACACTTGGCAGGGCTCGATATTATCAAGATAATTATTTACTTTAATAATTATCATGATAATTATCTGATAATTATCCAAGCTGATTCTTAGTATTGAGTAAAATTTCTAAATGTTTGTTTTAATAGACTCGTGTCCGCTTAGGGTCTTCTGCATTTTCGTTTCGTATAATAAATCAAAAATAATTGAGAAAAACCACAGAAAACAGTGAATAATTATTTCGTGATTGCGAGCTTCTTTTTTCGCGAATCGTGATGGCGTGACATTGCAAACTTTTGTTTTTTTGATTAATTTTATACGGTATGTTAAGTTTTTTTGGTCTTTATTTTAAATTTTTTAAGGAAAGAAGACATTTAAAGAAAGAATTTCATTTTTTTTTGCTATATTGAATTTATCAATACAAATTTAATTTATAACTGTAATTTGTAAAAGGAAAAAGTGGTGAAAAACCTTTGCTTAATTTAAAAAAAAAAAAATCACCTGCCTTCTCTTTCTATCGCAACTGGAAACACGGCAACATCAAATGTCAATTTGTGAAATATTGTGGCCGTTATTTTAAGTTGTTTTTTACCCGACTGCGACAGAAGGAGGGTTATGTTTTTCGAGCGTATGTATGTATGTATGTATCTATGTATGTATGTATGTATGTATGTATGTATGTATGTATGTTTGTATGTCTATTTCTTTGGCACGGCCTACAGCCTAAACGGCTTGATGGTTTTTAACGTATGGGGTGTCATTGGATTCGTAAAAATCGTGAGAGTGACATAGGGTATATTATTTCAAGATGGCGTCTACAAATTAAAAAAGAGAGGGGGTATAAACAATTTTTTTTTGTTAAAAATTACAATATGGGTATCAAATGTAAGCTAGTGATCAGACGATTCCAAATATATAAATATTATAGTACTTTTATGTTACCGTTTCGACACAAGACTAAAAAGTATGAAATAAACTAAATTATTAAGATAAACAAAAAAACCCGACTGCATAAAAAACCTATTAACTGAAAAGAGAAAAACAAGCTCTAAAATCACTAATCAGCTATAACACCTGTATTTAAGCTAATATAATTTGAATGTTATTAGGTAGGTATTGCAGGCGGGGTCAAAAATAACCAACCAAAAATCTCCTTTGTCCCCGTTTTTAGTTTACCAATGAGTTTGCAGGCTCAACGAGAGGTTTTCGATTTAGCCATCCCAAAAAAACTTGACATACCGAATTATCAACGTATAATTCGATTGGTTAATTACAGCTTGTATTTCTCTAAATGTTGATGTTGTTTCAGAGGAAATCTAACGACCTACAAGGAACTTTGCTCTCTTGCCTCTGACCTAAACCAGCCAGATCTCTTGTACAAGTTCATGCATCTTGCTCATCACAATTCTATGTGGAATTCTAAGAAAGGTAATGTATACAACGTGTTAATGAATTAACGCAAAACTAGAAAGTAGTTTGTTTAGAATCGAGAGCAGAATTGAATTATCTTGGTTTCAACATAGGTAATTTTTTCAAAATATTAAATAATTTGACCGTAAAATTTTAAAATTTACTGAACTCGATCTCAACTCACACACACACACACTCTCACACTCGCACACTCACCCTACTTAGTACCAAAACAAGATTCTTAAAATGTATCCATGAGCACATTAGCGGTTTTATAAATTGCTGAAATAATAACAAATCATTTTTGCCCGAAAACTTAAAATGCGAATAACTTTAAATTTTAACTATCAAAATAATTAAATTATTGTTTCAATCTAATTAATTTGTTATAAATCAGTAGGGGTGTATGAGGTTTTGCGCTTATTCATTAACACGTTGTATATTAAAATGTATAATCCAACACTTTTATTCTAATCACGGCGCTTTAATATGATTTCGTGCGCGAGGCACACGCCTCCGTCACTCTGCCGCAGGTGCCGATGTAATCACTTACATTTAAGCGCATCGTGAGCGATGCGCTTGCTAGATTTTTTACCACTCGCTCCAGACGGCAACGACGTAAACATCGCGCGCTGTACGAAATAATAACAACGCTGAGTCAAGCTTCATTAGATACAGCATAAATTAAGAAGGAATATTTAATGGGGTGGTTTAGACCATCCAACTGAACAACTTTCACTATGGGACCAATATCGAAATCGCGAAAAAAAATCGGATGTTCCATTTTAAACTACAAATCTACTCGAGCTAAATGTATATGATTTTTTTTTCGCGATTTCGATGTTGGCCCAATAGTGAAAGTTGTTCAGTTTGATGGTCTAAAAAAACCCCTTAAAAGTTTTAAATATTTATTTTTACTTTTGTATCACCTTGTACATTCAACATTTAATGTTTTTATCTTCAGCGGGTTAGGCTGTGCGTTATCTGTTAGTCAGTCAGGGAACTGTTTTATAAGTATAGATTTATAGAGAAATAACTATATTTCTCTCCTAAAACAGGTGCAGCGTTCGGATTCCACTCCATAGCACTACAAGCGGGCGCTCAACTCTCAGAACACTTACCGAAGATCGTGCCGAGACTCTATCGATACAGGTTCGATCCCACACCGCGCATACAAAACTCTATGGCTAGCATCTGGCATGCTATAGTCCCTAATACCCAAGCTACTGTAAGTTGTTATTTATTTTCTATGTGATAAAGTTGTTTCTCTGCTTTGCGCCGATAACGGACAGTGTTCGTCCTTATTGTCCATCGAAGGCATCGAAATGTTGTCATAGAAGATTTCGTCTATAGTGGATGCGTTACAAAAGCTGTCAGTAAGCAGTAGAGTAGTAGCACACCTAGCGAAGCGCAGCGCAGATAAATTTTCATTGCGAAACTATTATCAACTTTGCTATTTATTTATCTTATGGCTGATTCTATTACACTTCAAAAAAATTAAAACACTGAGTCATCGAGTCGATCTAGGTACGTCACAGCTGCCGGTGTCAGATCGTTGAAGTCCTCCATGAGGCCACGGTATAAGTACAAGGGGCATTCAGATACTATATGTTTCACGGGTATGCTGTTGTCGGTGAATTGTGAATTATATCGTATGCTGTAGCCCATTCAGTTTCTGAAAAAACCTGTAACATAAATATATTTTCTAATACAAACTAGAAGGCGCTGCAGGAAATTAAATCGCGCTATCGTTAGGTTCCAAATTCTCTCTTAGGTAAGAGAATCGACAGTACTACTTTTTGTATTCTACTTATGCAATGGCTACGGAACCCTATTATAAAAATGTTTCTCGGACTGGTCTTCGTCCTCCCATATGGACTGATTTTAAATTGAAGAAAAATATCTTGATTGGTTTTAATGTTTTAGGTTCATAAGTATCATAAGGAGATCTTGGATGATTTGGTGGCGAATTTGACTTCAAATCAATGGCGTGTGAGGATGTCTTGCTGCAACGCACTCTCTGAGTTATTGAGGTAAGTGTTTTGTTTTTAAACTAATAGCCCAGTCATTTTACGGTCTGAGCCGGGACTAATTAAGAATTGATATTTTGTTCGGTATATCATTTGCTTTGCATCGGCTGTCCCATACAAAACTGCTGTACCTAACCGACTCAAATGTATGGGACAACAGATTTTTTTCGCGTTTCCTGAGTTCGGCTCCATAGTAAAAGTTGTTCAGTTTGATGGTATGAGTTCATCGTTTCAGTATTTGCTAGACTCATTTACACCCAGTATATTCCAAATTTCATGTTTCTATCGTCAGTGGTTTAAGCAGTGTGTTATCTGTCAGTCAGTCACGAAACTGTTTTATAAGTATAGATATATAAATGCAATGAAATGAAAATTAACTAACATAATACTTTATTAGTAAGGTACATTATTGAATGTAGTATCGTGACCACTACTGAAGATAAAGGTTTTAAACTATTTAAATTTTTACATTTCAGAGGAGCGAAAAGTCTCTATGATTCCCTGGAACAACTGCCAACGATATGGTCCCAACTGTTCCGGGTCATGGATGACGTGCACGAAGGGACACGGCAGGCAGCCACTACCACTGCGAGTGTACTTTCCAAGGTATGCTATGTGCAAACTATTTTTTTCAAGGTTAAGAGATTGAAGATTGAGTTATAAGTTGAATAAACTCGGCCAATCTCTTTCATACCTCTATGTCGGTCAATGTTTATGCTGTTTTTGTTAATCCATAGTTATAGTTCAGTTTGATGAATAGTATCATGCCATTTAAGCTTGTCAACCCACACAAAGTATTATCAAATGAACGCAAGAACTCTATCAACATTAAAACTTTGGCTGCTAAGCTCAAATCAATGATAGTCGCGTAGTGCTGAAATTGACGCCCCTAGGCAAAATGCTATGTAGGTAGAACTGACTCGCTACGTGGGTTTTTGCGCACTGCGGCCCATTTGTTGCTGTCCTACGACGTAGGTCGTCAGCAGCCTGAGTGTTTTCTTTTACGCACCTACACAATTGAACCTACATAAACTCATGACCATTATCCGTTTTGGAGTAGTTTTACGAATTTAGTAGAAATGCACATTCAGTTTTGTTCACTTTTTGATTCTACTGAGAAAGTTGTCAGGTTTTACGTTCAAAGCTTAATACTTTGTGGTACGTGAAATAGCAAAAAATAAAACAGCTGTTTCGTACATTTTAGTGGAGTAGGCAATGCAGTTTAGTATGGAACAACAGATTAATTTTTTGCGATTTCAGGTTTGCTCCCATAGTAAAAGTTGTTTAGTTTGATGGTCTGAACCACCACAGAAAATTTGGAAAATGTTTACAAAATCACCCAGTATAAAACGAACTCCTTACGAAAAAGAAATAAGTATGGTATACATGTGGCTTGCCACAGATGTCAACACCCACAAGTTATAGCAACGAAGCTAACAGCAATACCGTCGCCCTCGGAAAATATGCTTCATACAAAGATAACGTTCACCGTGAATACGTAACTCGTAACCTACTTCAAATAAGGTTCACAATAGAATGCAGGACATAAATCGGACAAGAGAAATAATCACAGAGATTCGATATATAATGTATGGGACAGCTGTTTTTTTTGTCGCGTTTCCGGAGCTAGGCTCCATAGTGAAAGCTTTTCAGTTTTATGGTCTGAGTTCATCGTTACAGTTTGTGGAGGGCTGTCCCTTACACCCTGTATACAAGGTCCAACTAAGAACTGTTGGACCACGGCCGGTCCCCAGGCTTCACATCTAGCCTGGCGGAAGATCTTCCCTTTTCAATGGAGGAAACTTCCACAGTAGTTCCTACACAGTGGTGACCCTCGACCAAGAACATCGCAACCTGAACACCACAGAGCAGCATCAACACAGCAGCAACCAGCATCAACAAACACTCACACCATCGACCAGGTCAAACAAGCAGCAGTCATACGCTATCAACCCGAAACCCGCACCAAATATGTTGTTGGTGTTGTTGTATTTGCTTTATCCAAATATTTAACAATACATTTCTTTCCAGCTATGTATCCGAGCATCAGATGTTAGTCAAGGCAAAGACGGAAAGGAGATAGTATCTGTTATTCTGCCTGTTCTATTAGATACAGGTATCACTAACCTTGTTAAAGAAGTTAGGAGTGTCAGGTGAGGAATTATGTTATTTACTTTATACATTTCTAAGCTTAAGCAATAATCGAACCGAGATATGCTACGGCATTTAATTTATGAAAATAACAAAGGAATTATTAAAATGTTCGTGATGCAAATGGGATTTTAAACAGCGAACTGCCGAATTACTAATCGGTGTTTGCTTTGGTCCAAATCGCTGAGCAATCGCGAATCCACGCTATTAAGATAAGATGATTATTATTTATTTCTGTTTTTTTTAATTTCTTCAATCTTCATTCGGAAATAAATTTCCTGACCGTCGCCAATCCAATATTGTCGTCTTTTTAGTGGAATCGTTGAAAATAAAAATGAAAGTGCAACAATAAAAAATATTTTGATGTGTTGGGTGTCTAGTGGGCCTAGCATACCGCCTTCGAGAAAATGACAAAAGACCATGATGCGCCTCTGTCATGGTTACTTTGCTCATGCCAAAATAAGCACGCTTTGTCACACACTAGCCGCTCATCTAAGCTGCCTGTAGGGTTAGCATGCACGATATAGCGATAAAGCGAGAAAACCGTCATGTGCGCTCGCTTTTTGTGGTTTATTCGGGGGCGGGATGCTAGCCCTACTGGTCATCAAAGTAAACCAGTTTAACCGGTGCTCTGTCACTCGCATTTGACAGCTGAGATAAGTACCTACGGCGCCGTATCAGATACACGATCAGTACCATAGATTTAGCATATACTACGTTAGATCGGGAATGCGAAAGAGAAAGGGCATAGCATTAACGTATCTTAGAGAGATATAGATATACGAGACCATTCTCGAACACGCTATGAGCCTATATGGCCCTAGCGCCAGTTGTCAACGGAACGACGTTTCCTGTGGGTGCGTACTGGCCTTGTATAAAACGAAACTACGCGTTGCGCATTGAAATAACATAAGGCACGTTTTAGTTAGATGTTAAATAATCTGTTGTTTAACACTTTCCAGTCTACAAACAGTATCAAAACTAGTAACAGCGGCCGGTGAAAGTCTCAAGCCTTTCCTATCTAAACTTATACCAGCGCTGGTAGGGGCGGCAGGAGAGCTGGAGTCCGCTAAACTGTCGTACCTTAGCACTGCGCTGGCGGACAGCGGCACGAGAGAGTTGTTGGATGACATGCGGGCGAATGCAGCGAGACAGCATTACACTACCGACACTGTTGTTAAGGTAAACAATCGTAATATACAGAGTGTAAACTTAAATACGTTACATACTTTAGGGAGTAGGCTTCAGTCTTCAGTTTGATGGTCTAAACTTTAGACCATACCAACAACTTTCACAATGGGATCAACATTGAAAAAAAGGAATCAACTGGTCTATAGAAACCGTCACTGTTGTCTCGACCCAAATGTAAGAAACAGCAGATTTTTTTCGCGATTTCAGTGTTGGTCCCATAGTAAAAGTTGTTCAGTTTAATGGTCTGAAGTACCCCTTATGTAACGCATTTAAGTATACAAGGTGTTAGGGTAAACAGTTGCATTACTTTAAGGGGTTATAGTACCCATGATACTGAACAACTTTTCCTAAGACATATAGGAATATAGCAAAAACACATTTCAATCAGCTGATTTAATTTGGCATGGAAAGTCTAAAAACTGTTTTGTAAATTTTTTATAGGTTTCTTTGGGAAAGTTGCTCAGTATCATTGGTACAATCACCCCTTAAAGTAATTCAGCTGTTTACCCTAACACCCTGTATATAAACAAATGCAGAACTAAATATAATACACTACCACTGATGCTCTACATTTCTAAAACACGATTATTTCCATTATAGTGTATGCCATACATCGACATAGAAGTAATGAAGGACATGCTACCTAAAATCCTGGAACTAACAAAATCTCCGCAACTAGGCACGAAGGTGGCCTGCTCTCACTTCATAATCCTCGCGGCGCATTACTTGAGGAACGATCTTGAGCCGGTGGCAGGAAAGCTCATGTCAAATTTGCTGACTGGAACATTCGATCGAAATGCTACGGTTCGGAAGAATTATGCGGAGGCGTTGGGGCAGGTGTCCGCGTTCGCTAAGGTTAGTGTTCTTTACACTACAGAACAGAATAGGTAATAGTATGCAGGGTGTAAGTGATAGCCTAGCAAATACTGAACCATTCACACAACCAGTGAACTCAGACCAACACACTGAACAAGTTTCACTATGGCGCAGGATTACCACAGGAAACACGAAAAAATCACCTGTCCCCTACAAAACTGTTGTACCTCCGTGTAAACGTGTAACGTTTCCTGAGGTAGGCTCCATAGTGAATGTTGTTCAGTTTGATGGTCTGAGTTCACCGTTTCAGTATTTGCTAGGCTGTCACTTACACCCTGTATAGTTCTACATACAGAACGTCCACTCCCCGCCCCCTTTGTCTTCAAATACGCCACCTAACCTCTCACTTTGTGGGGACACTTTCGGGGCCGAGCAAGGGAATGCAGACAGGCGCGCGCATGTGGCGATATAGCTACACCTCACTTTGTAAATAACTATCGCTATCACTTTCACCCGCCCGCGCTCTTAGTACGAACGAAAGTGTCGCCTCTAGTACGAACGTAGTACCTAATATCTCAATGTCACGAAATCAAATAATTTATCTCTGACTAGACAAACTCTATTAATGATTTCAATTAATTCTCAGCCACAATCAGCAGAAAAGTTAATGAAGAAGCTGATATCGTTATACGAGACTAAAGAAGATGAACTGTCACGGTCCGCCATCGCTCTGACCCTTAAATCAGTGTCGAAAGCCAAAATAGAGCACATAAAGGACAACGAAGCTCTGTTAGCACCCATGGTGTTCCTGGCCATGCATGGGCCTAAGGATGAGGGTATGTATTACTCTTTTCATTTCATAAAGGTTTTTATCTATGTTCAGGCCCGGACAGGCCATACGGGCATACCGGGCAAATGCCTGGTGGACCGTTCGGCCGGCCGGCGGGCCGTTGGTACGGCTCTATTGACCTTTCGGCCATTAGAGCGGTAAACTAAATTCGAACGATAAATTAAAATTAAATACTTTGAAAATAAGATACATCACCTATACGATAAGCGACGTAATTTATTAGAAACATCTAGTTTGACAGCTGTGATTAGTTCGTCGTTCCTGAAGCGCAAAATTCGAAATTTGAAAAAAGCTCGCTAACTCGGGAGAGTGCGGTATTTCGATGTTTCACATCTGCCAGGCGTCCCGCGAAGGCCACTTTTCTTTTCAACGAATGTGTGTAAAATTTTTTGAAAGTTGCATCCTGTAGAATTATGAATGGTCGCCGTTGTTGATCGTTGTAACAAAAAGCGGTGAAAGCAGCCGACCAAAGTTTAAAAAAACTGTCATTTCAATCAATGGAATATATTGGTTTTTGTCTATTTTTGCATTGTAACTATTTAGTAGTCTAACGATCGTACGATCCGGGAAAACATCCTTATACCACAGATTACTGGTTACTACATAACAGATACATCACTTCCCATGCTTTAATTACCTACTGCCAGACGGTACGCGCAAAAATGTATCTCATGAAGATTGTCTCAGCGTTATTTATTGCATAATAATATAACACTTTTTACTTTACTAGACTCATCGACAGTGGAGATGTTTGAGGAGATATGGACGGACATAAGCCCGGCGCGTGAGAGCGGCATCAAGCAGCATCTGCCGGCCCTCCGCGCTGAGATCGAGCTGGCTCTTAACTCCAGCAGTTGGACTAAGAAGATACAGGTTTGTTGCTTTGGGGCTGTAGCGTCATATCAATAGGCCACTTTAGATATTTAATGATAAGAATTTTTGATGGGCACATTGCTCGCAGAACCAGTAACCGATGGGACCGAAGAGTTTGCGAGTGCCGAAAAGCGCAGCATGGGTAAGCCCCAAGTAGGCTCACAAGCTTTACTGACGACCGTATGAGAAGGCGGCGGAGATCCGTTGGATGAGGGCAGCGTAGGACCTGTCGTTGTGGCGATACTTAGAGGAGACCTATGTCCAGCAGTGGACGTTTGTCGGCTGATATGACGATGATGATGAATTTTGATCCCTTACAATCCCTTATTTTACACCGAAAAACATAGTATACAGAGAGTAAACAAACTGGAAATACAGAAGATACAAAAAGGCGGTCTTATCGCTAAAAACTAGTCTGGTAGTCGCCATATAGAATTTTGATTACTGTCATGTCTTTAGTGACACTCGCTAGATTAAGACAAATCGATTGACGTAAGAATTTTCAAAATTGGCCCACGCGTTGGGTCTCTAGTGTGCCACAAAGGAACACACTTACATACAAACATACATAAAGGCTGATAAACACATTACCGTTCCTTTGCGTCGCGCATTCGGGTAATAAGCTGGCCGCACGTAGGTCGAGTAACGTGTAATGTCGCGCGGCCAGCTTATGTTGGTTTTGTATAGCTTGATGTGTTGCCGTACCTAACATACTGAGTTATTTTTCCTTACCTTCCCCCTTAATTTCTCATTTCAGGCAGCGAACGCAATAAAGACGTTATGCAAAGACCTGTCGGCCGGGCTAGGGGAGCAGCGGGAACCGTTCATACGCGCTCTGCTCGCCGCCGTCCACGGGAAAACGTTCGATGGAAAACAGCACGTTATTGACGCTTTGGCAGAGTTGTGCGCGTGAGTTCATTCATGATAACATAGTGCAAAATGACAATTTGACCCACAAAGTCGCAAATCGGACAATTGTGATTCGGACCACAGATTACTGTAGCACGCTACAGATGCGACAGTGAAATTTGCGCTTAGTTCCAACATTTCCATTTTAGCGCTGCTGTCGTCAAGCTATTTTGCATAGAACTTGTAGTTATAGGTAGGTAGGTTATATGTATACAGTGATTCCGGAATGCAAAATTAGGGATATTTGACCAAGGAAAAAAGTAATCAACGATATTATTATGTCATACAACGGAGAAGAATTAGGGCTTCTCAAGGATTCCCAACTCAAACGAAAATACCAGGAAAAACACAAGATATAAGCTTCTGACGCAACAACACGGCATAACGCTGCTTTTGCTGTAAGTTCAATATGGCGTCATTGTCCAATGATGACGTTTCATGAGGGAAAATGTGACTTCAGCGGCAAATCGGCTATGTAGGAACTAAAGCTGTCATAGGCCTGGTTTGGACTAAATGCGAATCGGACTTTTGCATTAAGAGAATATTTAAATATAGGAGGTTTAGCGCCGAAGACGAGCGCTAAGGCTACCTGTCACGAGCGAATTTTGACCGTAAGCGATGTCGCAACTGCAATGCAATGCCACGATTTTTACGAACAGGCGTTGACAGAGCGATATCGCCGGGACACTGATTAATCTCAAAAATATCGCAGCGAGATCTCGGCGATACCGTGCCGTCAACACCTACGCTCTATACCTTGTGTGATATGGCCTTTATTCACATTAAAGTTAAGTTATGGATGTAGGATCCCACTGCAAGGCAAAGGCCTCCTCACACGAATAAGTGTGAGAGGGAGTGGGTCAATCTCCACCCGCGGACTCAGTACGGATTGGTAGAGGCAAGTAAGTGTTCGACTTGCTGTCAAGAGAATTGTCAAGCCGCCTTAATAGAACATGACCTGGCTTAACTAATAGTTAGTTACACCGCCATCTGATGGAACTATCCGGGACCCATGTAACGTGACTTCCGAAGCACGAATACGCTTGAGATGAAATACCACTTGTATACCAAGATCCGACCGTTTTATGCACCTATTTTTTTGGCGAATGAAATGTGAATTAATTTACTAGTAGCCATTGAAGCGTTCCACTTTCTACCTCATCCACCATCATCCCCTTAATAAAGTGTCAGCATATTAAGAAGCACTCTGTATTAGCGTATTAACAATTAAACTCAATCTTACATCATAATATCTTTGCAGAGTTAAAGATGGCGAAGCTCCCATCTCTCCGGTAATAGCTAATGAGTGCCTGAACTCTCTGCTGGTAGAAGCTCGTAAACAAGAAATGGTTTACAAGAAACACGCCATCACAGCCCTAGGGCAGGCGTTAGCTGCCACCGGTTGTGATAGGTTCAATCAGGTTTATGAGATCGTGAAGGTTATTTTGTCTAAGGTGAGTTGGTACAATTTGAAGAAATTATCTATGCAATCGGCTCGACATCACTTATTACTATGGTATATAAAATGGCACAATGTAATGTCGTAAAAACGATGCAATTGATAGCCAGCAGCTTAAATTGATCTACATTTTAAAATTATCCAAATGGTTTTACAGTCTGGTGTATCCCTCAATATCTATCTATCTATAACGTCACGCCTCTTTCCCAGTGGGGTAGGCAGAGACCAGAGCGCGCCATATACTACGATCCTTACATACCTCTTTTGCCTCATTCACATCCATACATCTCTTCATACATGCCCTTCGGTTTCGAGTACTCCGCACTCTGAAAGTGTTTTTCTGTTTGTTACATTAAGAAATAGCTGGATTTTCTCTATGGTTCGTTTTGTTCTGAAATCTTAATTTCTACACTTAACGATTTTAACGAAATTTAACTTAAAAGTATCGCCTGTATTCTGAAAAAGGACATTATTCTAATTCAAGCTTTACTTGTATGAAATTCGACTTTATTTCAAGGCCAACGACAAATTTCATTGCAACGTTAAAAATTCGACAGCAACTGTTTTGGTCACATCTGTGAAACTAAGAAGCTACAAACCTTGTGCATTTTTTCAGGACGAGTTATCAGTAGGTAAGGACTCAGATGAAGAAGACAATGAAGGCGCCAGACACAGGCGGGAGCAACTGACCGCGCTGAAGGAAGCCGCCTACGAGCTCTTGGGCAAGGCATGGCCCAAGGAACCTGAGACTCAGGGTAACATCTCTCAACTAATCACACAGCAATGTACTACTTAGCCGCACGGTGTAAATCCCGCTTTACTGACCAAAATCCAAGCTCAAGGTTTGCCAGAGAGCGATGGAGCACAGCATTTTTCGTTCTAACAAACTTAAACAATAATCTAATGTATTTATCTATACTGGGAGATTTTCTAACCACTTTCCAAATAGGGATGGTTTAGACCATCAACTGAACAGCTTTTACTAGGGGAGTAAACCTGAACTCCCAAAAAAAAAAATCAGATGCTTCATACATTTGAGTCGAGTAGGCATTGCAGTTTAGTATTGGAACAGCGGTTTTTTTTAAACTTCTGTCTCGATGTTGGTATCTTAGTGAAAGTTGTTCAGTTTGATGGTCTAACTAAACCACCGCTTTAAATAATACTAGGGTGTTAAATCAATTTTTGTTTGTCCCTAATGCGATTCTATAGCATTCTTCCAATTGCGATGAAACTTTGTTATGCGCATGTCCGCGAAGGTTCCTGATAAAAACAACATTGCATCGCAAATAGTTCATAAACACTTTCTCCCTTTCAGAAAAATACCAAGACGTATTCTTCGAGCACTGCGCACAATCGTACGCATCGAGCTCTCGTTCTACTCAACTGGCTATTTTGACGGCCATTGCGCGCGTATTGGAGCGACTGACGATACTATCCAATGCTGACGAACCAATGGAAACTGACAATGTGACTGCCTCAAATAGGGATAAAGCGATCAACAATGTGACGAAGCAAGTGGCCAGTGTTATCGAATATACGCTCAGTAAGTGTTTTGTGATGTTGGGTTTTTACCATAAAGTTACTAAGACTACAGGAGTAGAGGAACTGACATACGTTGTCAAATGAAACCGTCTTTGGGAACTTATTGGCAGGGTAAAAATACGAGCTCTGTGTATAATTGTGAATCTAACGTGAAATGAAATCGTGGATAATTTAATGAAATAGTGTTAGTATATTTCACAAAATTATCTACGATTTCACTTTAGATTCATAACATTATTCACAGAACTCGAATTTCTACCCTACTGATAAGTTTCCAAAAACGGTTCTTTTGCCTCGCGTCATGTATCTCTTTCTATATTTCAGTGGTACCGCCAGGTACATCTTGCTGTCTCAGTATCTCTATTCCTGGTATTAGTAACTTTATGGTTTTTATTTATCTTAGACAAGACTGGTAACGCATGCAATTCTACGTACAAAATTTTCTGCCACTTTTTGCGGGGACGAGGTAATAATTAATGTAGACAACGAGACTACTTTGCATGACAAGCCAACTTTATATTTATTCCTATTACATTAGATTCTCATTTTGATTGTAGCAGTATCACCTTATTCCCCCACCCGACTAATTCGTCATTTAGTCTAGGAAAAATACGGTATGAGATTGCATTAAAGACACTTTAGCAAATTGTGTTTGAACGTATATTACTGTTAGTCGAGATTTCGTGCTTAGGTATAAAGGCTCTGGGCCCTGAGAAATACCTTAAAATCGATATAAATGTATAAAATTTACGTAGATATTTCTTCCAGCATACCCGTATAAGAGAAAATTAATCATCACAAGGAAATTTTAATGTGTACAAAGAAATAGTAAATAATTTAGTTTTGAGGTTATAATTTTTTTGTACTTATAAAATATGGCATATCTACGAAAATTTACGATATTAAACGACGATTATTATTGTTATAAAGTAAAACGGATTGAACGAAGCCGTTTTCTGTACAAAATAACGAGTTTTTTGGTTCATAGGTATGTAGGTTAATGTTTTGTAAATGTCATAATTATTCAATAATACAATATCAAAAATCGGGGATTATTGAGAATTTATGTTTTTCTAGTATAAATACTATATTCCAAATTATCACCCAAAGTGCAATTAATGCAACCTACTCCATAAAAAAATCCGTAGATTTCCTAGACTATTATAGAATTTTGAAATAGTGATGGGTAATGTTTAGAAAACCGGTATCGATAAAATGATTTTTATTTCTAAGTAGAATAAAAAATAAATTAAAAAAAAATATTTGTACCAATGAGGCTTTTCCAAGTGCAGTAAAAATAAAAATCTGTATAATGCGTAATAAAATGCGTATTTCGCACATTAGAAGTCTCAACGCATTTAAAGATTTTTAGTTTGACGTAATACCTACTGCAACGTTGCAGACGTTGTAAAACTTTCCGCTTTGTATGACATACTAAAACAGACCGCTTCACACGGACGGGAATCCGCCGCGCAATGATGCGACTTGCTTCGGCTCGGCTTTAAACCTACTAAACCTACGAAAGACGAAAAACCAAACGAAAACAAAGGAAAAAATCCAAAAACTAAAAATACTAAACTCTACCAAAAACTATAAAAATCTACCTAAAAAATTAAAATCTAACTAAAACGATAAAATATTGCAAGAACCAAAAACTACCAAAATCTTGTAAAAAACTACCAAAAGAACCAATAACTACCAAAATCTACCAAAAACAACCACATACATACATACATAAGCTCACGCCATTGTCCCATGGAGATAGGCAGAGACCACAGACCGCGACACGCTACGACTCTGACACACCTCATTAGCCTCAAAGCCAAAAACAACCAAATGAACTAAAAACTAGAAAAAGATAGCAACAAAATGTACCAAACACGAAAAACCTACCAAAAACATAAAGAAACAACCAAAAACTACCAAAAAACAACGAAAAAACTACAAAAATGAAAAACATACCAAAAACAAGAAAACTGCTAGAAATACCCGTTTAGTTAAATCAGTGGCAGATAAATCGTACGCGGTTTTCGTTCGCTGTGTATATCTAGATTATATTCATGTATCTGTTTTGTTGAAAATAAATAAAAAAAAAAAAAAGTTATTTCCAGTCCTTTCGCGCCAGTCGTTCACGCAAAATTCTTTCGCGCAAATGTCATTCGAAGGCAATAGCTTGAGTTACTAAAATAACATCATCTGAACCTACATAAGATTGCAAACTTTCAAATCGATACGGGACAATTAGAATTCGATTAAAATCAACGTCCTATATTTGATTTCGAACTTAGTTTTAGTTACCATAGTTAGGTAGTTTGTTAGTTACATACAGGTAAAGCTAATAAATAAGCATGTTACTAAAAATTACACTAAAAATAATTTTATCGATACCGATCTGAAGTAAACATCACCCCATCACTATGTCAAAATGGTGAATTTGTGACATGAACTGTCATGATGATGTTTTCACAGACAAAATTAGAATCTATACGAATGGAATAAAACCCAAAGTTGTATAATCATGAAAGATAGTCTCGTGAAGGAGTCAACATTAATTATTGTGATTACACTATTGAAACTTCGAATCTAAGTCGCGAGACATAAGGTAAAAAGTTGTTTAACATAAAAAATGTAGTCTCGTGTGGGAGTGCGCTTACGTCATCAAAGCGGTGAGCCATTTTTCATTAATATGACATTTAGCTGTTGTTCCGCAATTACAAACCGTGTGGTTTAGTAATATGGTAGAAAATAGTATGGCGATGTTACGTTTCTCGAATCGATTATAATCTGTATTCGATGACGCATCGATTTTCTCGATGTCAACTTTTATCATTTATTTTAAAAGATTTAAATATAAATAAGCAATAATTACAAAGACAAATACTTACATATGAAATGTTATCCCATCTTTTTGTAGATTTGAGGTTGTTGACCTCTTGTTGCAATCGTTTACTGCATTTTTATGAAACACCTTTCACGGCGACAGCGATTATAACACTGACAAAAATCGATTACTTGAGTAGTTTTTATAAATGCATTGGATCAGTTGATCTTATACCTTGGCAGAGGGGAATGCTCTTGTAAGCCCAGTCCTTATCTAACTTGTCTAAGTTATTTATTGATGAATTTATTTTTTTATTTTTGTTTTATGAGTGTTGAAAGATTTCAGTTGGAGCAGACCTGAATTATTGCCAATGGACAACGTTTCATATTTTTTATCAATCATTTTATTGACTAAATTAATTAACTATTAAATTTTTAATACATTTAGAATTTTTCTGAAATTGGGCGGCATTGTGGCCATTGTGACCCTGGCCAGAGATAATTATGAAAGTTGATTAAGTCAGTGATATGATATGTAAAGAAATGTCAAACGATAGTTAGATTCAGGCAAATTAAATGTAGCCCACTGCGTCGTAAAATATTTTTTTCAGTATTTTGCAAATAACTCAAGAAATAATGGATACAAAAATCTAATGGTTTTCGAATTTGGTACCTTTCCAAAAATGAAACCTTGTCCATTCGGTATCTTATCAATAACGGCATAGATTTTATGTGAAACCAAATCCTTGTGTTTTCTCACAAACATTATCTCATCTAAAAGAAATATGTTTTTTTTACAGAAAATAGTAATTTAGTAAGGCACAAGAGGGACGCTCTTAACTTGATGGAAATACTTATTAAACAATTGAAAGGTATGTGTTATTTAGAACTATTTTATTTCAGTCTGTTATAATCTTCAAGTATCAGACGATTAAGGTCTCATATTCTTAAAATCTGTACAGTACGACCAGGAGAGCAATCGCGCTAAATGAATCTCAACTGAACCATGATTGGACCGCGTGCGAACCGGTATTGCGCTATTCATTTTACAGCCGTTAGAGCCGTTTTGACAGATTGCTCAGACGTTAAAGGCTGTCAGTTACATAGTTTAGCGCGATGCAGAATTCAGCACAGTAGAATAGTAAATGGATTGCAATGTGATTAAGAGCTGAAATTGGATTAGGATTGAAATTGGCAGTATGTCTTGTTGACGAAGTAAAAGCTAGCAAGTGATTTAATGGAGGATTAACTTTTATGAACATACGTGCAACTGACCGTTAAAGACTGAACCACTCAGTTAAACAATGACATCTTCATAACCAAACTTTTTATTAACTCCATTCAAAAATCATTAAATTTTCTTTTACAGAACTTAAGAAAACAGAAGAATTGAATATACTATCAACATTATACTTGGCATACGCACAAGACCTGTCGAAGGACTCGTCACACGAAATAAGAACCAAAGTAGATAACATTAAGGTTCAATTTAAATAATTTGAATTGTTTAGTATTGATTAATTTATATACTTACGTTAATTGATGTGCAATGTAATAAATAAATTATCTTCGATATTTTAGGTGTTTTTATTGAGTTATAACGCATAATAAGGGTCGAGCCTCATCTGGCACCACGGAATCGCATTTCACGTTCTATCCTTTTCTGTCGCTCAGGAACGTCATTTGCTAGAGCAAGAAAGGTCGCAGCACTATAAAAAGATTAAATGTCAGCACTGCCAGTGCTGTCGCGTTCCCGCTATCTTTTTCGCTCTCGCAAATAACGTCAGGAGCGACAGAAAAGGATGGAGTGTGAAAAAATGCGATTCAGTCCTGCCAGATGAGGTTAAACCTAAACCAATCAAACGGTAGTGACAATCAGTAGTCCATGTCGGAATCGGCCGTGCGATGCTCAACTGAGTGTATGTATGTGAGTGAATGTGTGCGCGTGTGTAAGTAAGAGTGCGCGTATGTTGTGTGAGTGTATTACGGTGTGGCGTTTTAGGTAGGATAGCATCCCTTTTGTTGTTTATTTGCACGATGTGATCTTAAGGTGTTTTAGCTGTCATCAGCCTAGTTGTCACATGAGTAAACTATCCCACAGAGGAAAAGCTTTATACAATCGTGCTACGATAGGTGCGCCGATGTGCGTGACCTTTCACCGACGAGTCCACCTACAGTGGACAATCTATGGGCGAGGGCGTCACGTGACCATGTGTTGTTATAATTTAGTGCGCTCCTTAGAAGCTTTGTCTCAGTAGCGTATTTACTCATTTCATTTTATTTATTAAACGATTAGGGTTGACACATTGAGCGACGGCGGGCCCATAAAAAACCACGATTAGTATGGCAACGCTTTCGGCGCCGTTCGCCGCGTCGACGGCGGAGGATGCATACAGTGTCCCTTACTAAACGTGCTTTTTGAACCCGTCATCGGTCAATGTGTCGGCGCGGATCCACCGTTGTGGGCACGGTGGGCTTGCCCACAACCCTAATTGAGGTCGATAGGCTGTAAAAGTTTCATCAGTAGTTTAGCCTAGATGTGGTATACAGGGTCCAACTTAATATGGTGACAGTTTTTTAAGAGGATGATCAGACCATCAAACTGAACAAATTTCTCTATGGGACCAACATCGAAATCGCGAACAAAAAATCTGGTGCCCCATACAAAACTGCGATCCTAATCGACCAAAATGTAAAGGACAGCAGTTTTTTTCGCGGTTTCGACCTTTTGGTCCCATAGAAAAAGTTGTTCAGTTTGATGGTCTGGTCATCCCCTTTAAAAAATGTCAGCATATTTATAAAGTAGGACCCTGTATGTGATGTGCAAACTAACACATATTTACTTTTGTCATGTTCGTGGGCAAACAGACAAACATATTATTACAGGTTTATTAATTTAGTAGTGTTCGCCCTGCGGCTTTCCCCTAAACACTGTACATGGTCTTGGCCGGGGGCGTCATACATTTTGTAAATGTCTCCTTTGTAGGAATGCAATGTATCGATCGTGAGCGAGTCCGTAGCCCGGCCCGCACTTGGCCGATTTGTGAGTGACCGTGACCACAACCTTCTTTGAGGGCTGGATCCGCGCCTGTCAGTGTCTCAATCTTTACACAGCGTCACAGAGACTCCAATTCGCCATGCAAGTTAATATACAAATCAAACAAGAACATTACTATTTTATCCAAATTAACTGTGGTTGTGCCGCGGGTTGACACGATACCAGCTAACTCTGAACGCACTCGAATATGAACTTGATAAATCCGAGTATAGTTGGTCTCTACTTACCAGAGCAGAGGTCATAGTTGGTTGACGCGACTCAGTTGGTCTTAATAAAAAACAAACAAAATAGTGTTATCACATTGTTTAATGCTGCCGCTTCAAATAAATCTATGGAATGGAAACAAAATAACAATTCTATTAAATACTTATTGAATAAGACTGTCTAATAAATCTTTGATAAATAAACATTAAAAATTGAAATATAATTTGTTATTATCAGGCGCGTTCCACCTCTGAGGAATAACTAACACAGAGCTAGCCTTACTGTATGGAAAACACTTTTCAATCAGTCATTTCAGGGTCCGGAATTTTGGTAGCACTTTTAATATGTCAAAGGGATTGCACGTTTATAGACTTCCGATTGTGTCGATATATTAAATCGTTGGCTAAAGTGTCAAACCTCTTTCTTCTTTCAAATAACATTTTACACAATTTTATTAGTAATTTCTGAATGCATCCTTGGCGCAACTCTTAGGCTGAGATTCAGAGACGATTTTTTTAGTCTTAGCTCGAGCTAAGCGTGGCGAAAATGTATGGATTTTGACATACGGGTGTTCGAACTATGACTTAAAAATCGTCTCTGAATCTCGGCCTTAAATCCTTTTAAAAAGTCGTTACAATTTAAAATGATAAATAGAAAACCACATAACTCTGGGCTGCCATTTTTCGTGGTGAAGTTTTTTGTGCCTCCTGTAAAACTTGATCTAATGGAGTTACGAGGTCTGACACTTTAGTCGACGAAATCTGAAATAAATTGTTAGGACCTTATTATATTGATACTGGCAGTTATTCTATTGACCCTTTGATTACTGTTTTATTAAGACTCGGTCAACATAACGTCAATCATTTTGTCTAGTCAATAAGAAAGATACGATAGAGAAATGGTTAGGAAAATACCCAGAGCTTATTTATAAAGAAGATTCCTTGATATACTGTTCTGTTTGTGAGGTTATAGATATATCGAGTAATATAGGGTCGTTCTTTATATGCTGACACTTTTTAAAGATCAGACTGTCTAAACTGACCAACTGTCTATATGGCACCAACATAGAATTCGCGAAAAAAAAATCTGCTTTTCCTTACAATAGTGCAAACCTACCCGAGCCAAATGTATGGGACATCAGATTTTTTTTCGCAATTTCAATGTTGGTCCCATAAAGAAAGTTGTTCAATTTGATGGTCTGATCATACTATTAAAAAACTGTCAGCTTATTATGTTGGACCCTGTATAATAAAGTCGATAAACGTGCAATCCCTTTGACATATGTAAAATAGATGCTAGGCAGTCTCTATTGTTAGTCATTGCTTTGATTGCTTTGATACATTTCGGCCATCAACTAAACACCATTCACGTATCAATTACTTATTAGACACCATTTCAAATTGTAAAATTAAGAAGCGTATAAATAGTATTATTAAGCAAATTTAACGATATTTATAAACAATTCATTTACTTACAAAAAACTTTTTAGAATAATCTCAAAGATGAAATAATGCAATAAGCATATTTCTGACTGTCAACTACATTATTTAAATGATAGATGCATAAAGTTACTGTACCTTACAGGAGTAGAGGAACTGACATAAATAAATGTCAAATGAAACCGTTTTTGGGACGTATCGGCAGGGTAAAAATTCGAGCTCTGTGAATAATCGTGAATCTAACGTGAAATCGTGGATAATAATAATGAAATAGTGTTAGTATATTTCACAAAATTATTTACGCTTTCACTTTAGATTCAAAATTATTCACAGAGCTCAAATCTTTACATTGCCGATAAGTTCCCAAAAACGTTTCTATTGCCTCGCGTCTCGTGTCTCTTTCTATTATACAGTGGTGCCGCTAGGTACATCTCGCTCTCTCAGCTGTCAGTCTCTCTATTCCTGGTATAGTAACTTTATGGATAGATGACACTATAAAAGTATAAACTGATACTCAAATTATTTAACCTCAATACAGCGCAGCGTATTTTCAATATATTATGAAGTTAGAATTAGAGCGGTTTCGCACCGATCCGAACCCGTGAAAATACGGTCCGGAGTAGTCGTAGAACTATTTCTATGGTAGTTTACGCACTAGATCCGGCTTCCCTCATCCGATTTTACATAAAAAATTATTTTCACGGATTCGGATCGGACTTAGTGCGAAACCGCTCTAAGTGTTTCTTAATTA
The DNA here is from genome assembly GCA_963924505.1 of Agonopterix alstromeriana. Classification (NCBI taxonomy): domain Eukaryota; kingdom Metazoa; phylum Arthropoda; class Insecta; order Lepidoptera; family Depressariidae; genus Agonopterix; species Agonopterix alstromeriana. Next base: position 9,629,540 of record OZ004664.1, read on the forward strand.
TGGTAAAATCAAATAACGCTATCTGATTTCTTAAAAATAATCTAGCGATCTGCGAGTTTAATCTTTTTTGAACATTTGAAACTACTTTTTTCTATTCGAAGTAATACGCAAATTTGGTATTATGAGAACCGGGGGGAAATCTTCGAACAAATTAGTGCGATTCGAACAGTGTACTTTACATAACATTCATTCAGTGCATGCTTATTTAACGAATTTAAAAAGATTTTATCGTAATACGTAGACTCAAGACGACTACTACCTAAGTACAGTAATTACAAATAAAACTGGACGAAGCAAGAATAGTAATTTGTACATAAATTAAATAACTTATAAATACTTTGCACACAATTATACAATCCTTATAACGATCACTATGAATACATAATAATAATTTACTAATTGAACGAGTTTTTGTGACTGAATTTAATTTTTAATAGACTTTTAAACTATGTTAATTTTTCCATGATATTCAAACGTAGTGCGCTCTTCATACTAAAAACGGTCCGGAGTTCGTTGACGTTAATGTAAACTTTAATACTATAGAGGGTCCTATCGGGACCACTATAGTTTTTGTCTTCTCATAACTTCTAATAATAGTTTTTGGCGGATTCTACAATATGTAGGTATTTATATTTGCTGTCTTATTTTTATACCGCGCTTAAGACTAGCTTGAGCTCAATTCTCACCGAGGCAACGGCAAGCAGTGAAGTGGTGAGCAGTTTCAGTTGCGCAGCATTTTAAACGTTATCTGTATTGCTAAAATTCGTAGTATAGTTTGAGAGGCTCGAATAGAGCGCTGGCCGTGAGCAGTCTAACGACTACACTCCGCTTTTCAAAGGGCCGCTGCCATCTCGGTGTGAATTAGGCCTTAGTCGACTTGACGAATAGATTTCAGGGGTCTTATTGTGTAACTACCCGATTCAATTGGTATCAAATAGACACGTTCTTTGGCAGTTCTCCGCGATTTTACTTCTTAATATTTAGTTAATTAATTTTGGACAATGGATATGATGTTATCCGAATCAATACTTAAAATTTCCTACTAAAGCCATAATACATTGCCGAATTTGAAAGCGATACAATCGGAAACTTAAACAATAAACCCGCAGCTTCCACTAGTTTTACAAAAACCTCTATTTATAATGTTATACAGGGTGTTAGGGTAAACAGTTGCATTACTTTAATGGATAATTGCACCCATGATACTGAACCACTAAATGGAATCCGCTGATCGAACGTTTAAAAAGTCGATTTTTTTTTGCTTATTTCCTATAGGTTTCTTAGGGAAAGTTGTTCAGTATAATGGGTACAATAACTCCTTAAAGTAATGCAATTGTTTACCCCAACATCATGTATACGCTACACTACACCGACAAAGAACTACAAAAGTTTAGACTAATTTTAAGTCTCACAAAAACTCGCAACAATTCACTGATCCAAATTGCACATCTATACGTCATCAAACAAGCCTCTGGGAGGCATTGTCATCTTATTTCTGCTGTCAAACTCGGATCTTATAGACGGTAGGGTACTCTCGCCGAAGCGGTCGAGTTCGTCCTCCAAGGTACGGTTGTAGGGTACCTCGGCCCGTTGGTACCCTGTCACCGGTTGGTTTCTCTCTGGGCTCGGTTGGACGTAGTAATCTGAGTCAACGTCGTTTAGAAGCCCGGTGTGGGCTGCAACGTGAGACACATGCACAATAACTGATAGTATGATTGTGAAAAGAAAAGGGAATGGTTTGGTAAAACACAGTGGAGTAACAGCACAAATGAAATAATGATTTAACAAAAACAGGAAGAATTTATAAATTAAAAAAATAACGATTAGATACAACAAATTAACCATTGAAGGCCAATAAAACACCCACTGCATGACATAGTCCTTCCTCGTAAAGAGGCGTTTTGTTTATGTTTTGTCATAATCCACGCTTACGGCCGCCGTGTTGGCGATCGCAGTTAGATGGGAGGCTAAAAAATGAATGCCACCGTCCATTGCTGGGATGAATCTTCAGGGCGTTTGAACGCCATAATTTATTTGAACGAACAATTTCATCTTATTTATAAGAAAAGCATACAATTTTATAGTTTACCCGCGACTTCGTCCGCACAAATTATATACCAGATTTTTAAGTCAGATCACAAGCTATCAAACAAAAAAGTTTGTACAAAATGGGTTCAGTAGTTTTTGCGTGATGCTGTTATAAACATACATACAAACAAACAGACAAACATTCTAAAAAGGTTGATTTGGAGTCCAGGATACCTAAAAACCATTTCCTAATCTTTTTCATGTATATATCTTCAATGTTCAGATACACTTCTGTTACAGTTTTATAATAGTTAAGATTATAAACGCTCAGGAGCTTTATAATATCGCTTTAAAATGTTACAATTGGCATAGAGTCGACGTGTCATACAAACACATGTTTTGCATAAAAGAGATAGAAGATGATAAAAACCTTTTTCAATCGCTTGTAATTTTTTTGATTTCTATTCGATTTTAATTCCGTTTGAACATGTTTTTATTAAATTTAGCCTTATTTTTTTAATTCATTATAAGATATGAATTTCCAGGATCAGTCATCATCCCAATTATACGCATCAGAACTGCCGCCAAACTCTTTGGCTATTCCGAGAGGCCGCGTCGCTGTTTATTCCCTTTGTCGCGGACGCATAATAGCTATAAGCTACCTAACTGCCTTTGCAACAACGTACAAAAGTTTTGAACAGTAACACACTAGATTAGTGCTGGAACGGCCCAAGCAGTAAACAAAATATAAAACGGTATAAGGTATCGAATTACCTCCGTCCTGGGCGTCTCGCGAGCGGTAGCTGGAGTACCGCTCGCTGTAGTCGCGGCGTCTCGACAGACTCTCTTCGGCGCGCTGTCGCTTTCGTTTCTCTACAAGTTTAAATAATGTTTAATAGTTTAAAACAAAACTCTTTAAAAATATTGCATGCAAGTATTTCGAATCGATCGAAAGTAAGAAAGCTCATAATATTAACACATACAATGTAAATTGTATGGGAAAACCAAATGTTACACAAGGCAAGGGTTCAGTGTTTCAATTTAAAAAAAAACCTTTTCAGAAAGCAACTATAAGCTACGAGCAAAATTTCAATTTTGTAGGCTGTTTTGAGTGGTTTTTTGCACCGACATATACTCTAGCGATACACAAGCCCTTTCATAGAAACAAAATGTTCCACTTGAATACGGTACCAGCACCGCGTTGATGTTCCCGAGTTCACTTCGTTACGATGGAAATGACAGACCGCAATGTGTCATTTTGTGTGACATGTTGTTTGTTTGAACGTCCTTGTCTATCGCTAGAATGCTTTTATGCCAGTTTTTTGTTTTTGGAAAGTTTACAGGGTGTAACAAAAGAGGGTATTAGTAATATTTAATGGAGCGGTTTACACCATCAAATGTAATTTTAAACATATCTGCTTTTCATACAAAACTGCAGTACCCACTCGACTACAATGTTCCATACATTGGATTCAAGTTGCTACACAGAAGATTTTTTTATTTAATTTCGATGTTGGCTTGATAGCGATAGTTGTTCAGTTGGATGGTCTAAATCACCCGTTACACGCGTCCGCAAGCTTATTCAAGCTCGCTGTACACTGACGCTTCTATGAAGTTTAATAGTAACAATCATTTTACAGACGAGTCAATGTACAGCTTGCCTAAGCTTGCGCAAGCGTGTAAACCCGGCATTTAATATTACTGCCCTGTTTTGTTACAGCCTGTATAGGTAGACTGCACGAGATAAATCCTCAAACAGTAAAAGATTTCAACTCACCTCGCTTAATAATCTCCCTGCCCTCATCAACAAGATCTGTGGTAACTTCGTCATCGCCGACGAACTGCTGGAAGCCGCACATTGACAGCAGGCGACTGCCGAGCGACAGGTACGTGGCCACGCAGAGCAGCACCACCAGCATTGGGAAGTAAATGTTGAAGCCTTCCGCTATGATGCCCAGGACGTCCATGTGACCCATTATCTGTTAAGTGCAATGGCTTAAAAATGACTTATTGGAACCTGACAACCCTAGAGTTGCGGCAGACTGAGAGGTGACAACCCTAGTTTTACCAGTTCTTTACCTCCTTCAGATGGCATCTCAATTACTTCCCAAACAGATAGGTGGAAAAAATGGTACCATAAATCATCATGGTAAAGGTACTTGCGGCAAGATTTTGCTAGGCAACCCGGCGGCGTTTTATGAACCCCTGATAAACTGACTTGAATCACATTTCGTTCACCAAATAAATAGGTGCATAATTTTGCGGTCGGATCTTGGTATATGACAACTGCAAAACTATACTTGTTTCTGATTGTTTCCATTGTACATTAAGTGATGACGTCACGAACGAAAATATACCCTTAAGTTTACAAACATACCCGAGTATAGGAAGTCTCCATGACCCTCTCTTTAATGACATGGGAGTCCATGTGCACCAGGCTGAGGAAGTTAAGGCACATGGCCGGCGTGAGCCTGCAGACCATCATGCCGGAGAAGATCAGGCTGTACTCGTTGGTCTGGTGGTGCGGCGCTAGGTAGTAGAGGTTGAGGAGACGGATTTTGAGCACGGTAGAGTATGCGCAGTAGAACATGTAGGCTATTATCAGGGTTGATACGGTCTGGAAAGAATATATAAGGATAAATTTAATTAGTTGGCGAAACTTAACAAACGCATTTGGTATCTGTTACTAAGTACAATTGCGTGATAATGACCCGCCGCCCGGTCATATGATTTACAGGTCAATATGCGCCCGCGCCCCGCGGACTGCAGCCTTGCGTACGATAATAATAATTTTGTTAATCATCAATACCAATTATAAACATTGATAATTAAATATCTGTTATCTTTACCAAGCGCCGTGGTTTAGTTTCGCCAACTAATTTGAAATAACCTTATAGTTATTTGAACAACATTCAACGGGTCAGAGCACATTAAACGGAAAAATGCTCGAGCAGTTTTCATTAATCAATTGTAATAGTTATAGCCTGTAGAATCTCACTGCAGGGCAAAGGCCTCCTCGCACGAATAAGGGTGAGAGGGAGTGGGCCATACTCTACCACGCGAGCCCAGTGCGTTTTGGTGGAGGCAAGTTAGTGGTCAACGTGTTGTCAGAGAATTTTCAAGCCGCCTTAATAATAGGCCTCTGACGTGGCTTAACGAATGCCATCTGACGACTAGTTTAATCGAATGTTGAAGCGCCTCGATAATATTATGCTCACTACTAGTGCCGTCGTGTTTTGTTAAATCGATTTCCGACGCCCTTTTTCGAATCGAAGCGCCTCGATAATATTATGCTCGCTACTAGTGTTGCTGTTTTTTATCTAAATCAGACTCACCTCGACATGCTGGATAAAAGTGCTGTCGTTTTATCGAATAGGGTATTTTAGCCAACCAAGTCAAATTTTATTAAAAGTTCAAGTTAAATTTTCAGTTTTACGTAATACTGGCATACGATGAAAGAAGTTCTGCTTGCCTGCTCCGGTCCGGTGTAGTACGCGATAGTTCATATAAATTGTATAGAAGCGGTTTGGGCGGATTTTTGCGGTGCGGCCAGTACATAAACATCACGTTCTCGCTACTTACCACAATAGCAGCGTAGTTGTAGGTGTCTTTAGCCGCTATGACAATGTTCGCAAATATGGATAAGACAGGTTTCTTGCAGAAGAAGGTCATTTCAGACCAGACCACGGCAATGGAAAGTATGCACGTTATGACTGCCATGGTTTTCAAGAAGTATGGCTTCATGAAACACTCCCAGTACCATTCTGGAAATAAGGATGTAAATTACTGGGGTGGTAACCCTAATTATTAAAGAGGTTGAAGTGAAAAAGAGCTTCAGCACGGCTAGCATGCCACTCGCCACAAAACGAGAAAAACGTTATGCGCGTTCTTTTTGGCATACGTAAAATTGCAAAGATGCAGATAGCACATCTCGATTTTTATCGTTTTCTCGAGGGTGGTATGCAAGGCCTACTGGCTGCCTTAGCCTGAATGTTGATTCTATAGTTTGAAGAAAAATATATTATTGTATTAATTTACAATAAGGCATTTGAAAGCATGTAAAATATAGGATCTATTGATGGCATCCATATTGAATATTTTGGAAACCAACTATTTAGTCAGTTAGGAAAATAACTGGATATTTTAAGAGAAAGTCGACTAAGGTTAGGACCATGTCCATGTAACAGTATAAGAAAGAGTATCTAGTACTACATACAGTACAGATACTCCCTGCCTGCCACCGACTTTTTACCTCACCTCTGGTTACTTTGTGATTACGCAAATGCGTATTCCTGTCTCACTCTTACGCTACAGTACCGCACATTCTTATCTCTTCTTTTCCATTTTTACCATTTGCATGAAATGACAGCTATCAACTGACAGTGTCCAAGGTGTGCCCATGTGCTGCTTCTAGTGAGGTCAGACAGGATTCTTCTTAATATGCTGACTCTTTTTTAAGAGGATGATTAGACCATCATACTGAACAACTTTCTCTATGGCACCAACAACGAAATCGCGAAAAGAAATACTGCTGTTCCATACAAAACTGCAAACTTACTCGAGCCAAATGTATGGGTCACCAGATATTTTTTTCGCCATTTCGATGTTGGTTCCAAAGAGAAAGTTGTTCAGTTTGATGGTCTGATCATCCTCTTAAAAAACTGTCAGCATATTAAGTTGGACCCTGTTTATTCAGCTCAGAGTTTGAATGTTAAAAAGAAGAAGGTTACCAATAACAGGCGGGTAGAGGAGCCGCTGCGCGCGCGGTCGCACCGTGTGGAAAGTGTGCTGGAAGCGCTTGTCGGGCGAGCGCAGGTTCGCCGCCACATCCTCCAGGTGGAAGATGCGCTCCAGTATCAAGCCCCACTGAGTCTCTGTGCGCTGCAGCACGTGGAGTGCTTTGATAGTCTGTTAAAAATACATTTGAACATTATTTTACAATTAAGCTTTGATTAATTATGTGTCAAGATAGAGCTTCACGCTTCTAACTCAAACTCAAAATGTTTTATTCAAGATAATATCACATGGATAATTTCCTGACTTCAATTTTGAATCTACCATCGCGTCGGAAGGTGTTCCGTTGTAGAGAAGATGCGATTAGAAACTCTACAACACACATCTTTTAAGGAGCTTCTAAGGAGCAATATTGATCACAGAAGATTAAGTCTTTAGTAGAAACCAGATTTGTTTGGGACGGGGAAGATAGAATATTAAGATCATTGAGTTGAATAAATCACAACAATACATTGACAAGTTAGTAGAGGGCATAATTCAGCTTAATTATTATTGCTTACTAGATATTATTTCTTACTAGTATTTTTAATGCTGCATACTATTTTCGCCAAATGAAATCTTAACTAGTCAAGAAAATAATGTGATTTATCAGAAACTGAACACGAGGCGGTCGCGATAGATCATGAAGGTGATGATTCGATCCCCGTCCAGGCCGACTCGTAACAATGAGTTTTTCGGAATTCATGTACGATTTCTAACACTACTGGCTTTTCGGTAAGAAAAATATCATGAGGAAACCTGCATGCTTCAATTTCGATTCATGTATTGTATCCACTGTCCATTATAAGTGGCGTCGGGTTGTTCTGAGGTTTCAGAATATTTCTAACTACCTCTTCGGGGAATATAGTCGTGAGCATTAATGCTTATGATTATGCTAGATAAAATTCACAATAAACTTACCTTCTTATGTAAATTGACAAGTGATTTCAAAGAAGGCGCGGCGGGTCGCTCTGGCGGCGCGCGGGAGTTTAGTCTGTCCCGCAGCTGTATAGGCAACTTCTGCACTATGGTCTCCACGTGACGGTGGAGAGGATGCCCAGGTCCCACTGCCGCCGTGATCGCATTTAGACTCTACAATTAACATATTGAAGCCATTAGAATTAGCAAGCATCAAAAACAGTGACAATCATAATTACAATACAAGAAATAAAAATAAATTAGTAATCCCTCATTTTCGACTCAGTAAGGTCAACACATCTTTCATGGGGTACTGTATACATACGCTATTATAATAAGATAACAGAGGATATTCTAAACTTGGAAAACATGAAGTTTAAGTCCCATGTTAAACAAGTCCACTGTGAAAAAGGTTACTATAAACTCGATGATTATTTGAATGACAAAAATGTCTGGTCTTGACAATGTTGCACTATGTAATTCATTATGTATATTTTGTTTTGTTTAAAGATGTGTGTTGTAGAGTCTGGCCGCATCATATCTATAACAGAACAACTTCTAACGGTGGTACAGTCAAATTGACGTCAGAAGGCTATGTGATATTATTTTGAATGACAAATTTTAAGTTTGAGTTTGCATCATAAGCCCACCGAGTTCATCATTACGCAATTTGCGCATAGGCCTTTTCGAAGGTGAATAATTGAGTTCGATCCAGCATAATCTTCTTTCAATCTAGTCGGCTTGCGTTCCGCAAGTGCGGTCTCCAGACCATGTTTACTCTGTACAGTTGTGAGATTTACAATATATTTGGTCAACTAAAAATGTTGGTTACTTTGGCTCTTTTCCAGGTAATCTTATTGAATTGGCATAAAACCAAATATGAATACTCTTTAATTCAAATTACAAGGGTACATGAAATGCATGCAGTTGTATAAGGTCTAATAAAATGAAACTATTTTAAGGCAATGTTCAGCCCATCAAACTGAACAACTTTCTCTATGGGACCATCATCGAATTCGCGAAAAGAAATCTGCTGTCCCATACATTCGGGTCGAGTTAGGTTTGCAGTTTTGTATGGACCCATAGAAAAAGTTCTTCAGTTTGATCTTATACTCTCCTTAAAATAGTTGCAGCTAATTTAGACTTTATAGATCAATGTACAATTTTCAAGACTTGAAATGATTGCAATGGATCAAATGATTTAAACTAGTTATCAAATGATGCATGGTAAATTACTCAAGTAGTTTTGTATGCTATAATTATAATTGTGCTAATGAGCGCAATTACTGCATCTCAATGCAGATAAGTTAAGCTGTATGGTAGTTTAAATTCTCTACGCAAAATAATCTAGATAATATCTAATGTGTTAATGAATAAGCGCAAAACCTCATACACCCCAACTGATTTATAACAAAATAATTAGATTGAAACAATAATGTCATTATGTTGATAGTTGAAATTTAAAGTTATTCACATTTTAAGTTTTTAGGCAAAAATGATTTGTTATCATTTATGCAATGAATGCTAACGTGCTTGTAGATACATTTTAAGAATCTTGTTTTGGTAGTAAGGAGGGTGAGTGTGCCTGTGCGGTGGGTTGACATCAAGGTCAGTAAATTTTACATTTTACAAACAAATTATTTAATATGTTGAAAAAAATTACCTATTATAAGTTATTCGAATACATGCAGCATTGATTGAAGAAGCATCCATAGATTCCACCTTAAATTTAGCTAAATAAACGGACTTACCATCAATTTTCTATACTTTCCTCTATATCTGTCTCTTTCACTCTGCTAGATTGGCGCCTCGAATCTATTCGACATGGCGCGCTCATTTGACGTTTACTTCATAGCGTTTATAGATTTTACCGCGAATGCTTGTAAAATTTTTCTTAACCTTAAAACTTTGTTTAAAAACAGTGAAATTGTAATGTTTTTGACGTGTAAATTACACGGAAAGGTTGTTTTGTGAGTGTTCTGTGTGTGTTTTGTCAAAGATGTGCACTTACGGCTTGCAGATTATTAGTAGAAGCACTAATGAACGTCCGCTCTCGAATGCCGCTGTTTTAGGTAAAGAGCGGCCTCTACGAAGGGTCTTTTGACGCTTTTGGCCCTACAGGACAAGGGTGAGTTACCCCATCTCATTTCAATCAAGTGGAGGATGGCTTTTTATTGCTTTCCAACAATTTTGTCACCCATGACTTTGTTGACAACTAAGCCAATTGATTACTAATTTTTCAGGATCTAGTATGATCCGATTGTATTTCGGCTATTTATGACAAAACAAAACACTCAAAACATGTATACTCTTGTTCCTAGGAACTTTAAACAACAGATTAGATGTCTGAACCAATATTTAGTCAATCCCTGTGACGTTAATGGGAATCTTAAGCTCAGCTAGGTGAATTACGTTCTAATATTCGCCAAAAGAACGTTATAACCACCCCCAGTAAGAAGAGAAAGCGGTCAAGCAGTGATTTTATGCGAATGTGGTTACGTTGTCACTAGTAGTTGCGATGTGGTTACATCGTGTGCAGACAGACAGATCGACTCTGGCGCAGGTGTGCGCGCATTGTCATTACGTTGATGCAACGCTGTGTCTGCGATGTGGCCGGCCGCTTTTTCGTGGTGTCGCTGGTGGTTGCGTTGTGGTTGTGATGTGGTCGATATAACCCATGTGGTCGATAATGACAGCAGAATGTGGTACCCTGTTAAATTCTACTATTAATTTTCAATACAATATATGCATCCGCTCACGTGATGTGGTTGCGGTATGTGTTAAACAACCCTTATACAACCCCACCGAGCATTGAAATGGGCTTATTCAGCCAAGTTGCATTCTACTTGGTACATTTTAAATCATTAAGTGTCTCTAGTACATTATACCGTATTAGTCTTATTACATACTTACAGTTAGAAACTTATTATTTACCAGGCATACTGTAGATAATATACATTTGAAGCTAATAATAAGCAGTAGGTAACAGCAGCAGCAGTAGCAGTCATTTGCTGTTTGATGACCAATAAAGATATATTAAAGATTAAAGGAGTTTTATACAAATCACTATAACTATGATTGGTATAACTATGATCATATACCTATGCAACCTTCCTTTGCAAGAATTTTATGTATCAAAGATGGTTAAAAACATAGAGAAGGAAACTCTAGATGTGCCTATTGAATATGTTTCTCTTTTTCAAGATGTTCTTGATAAGGAAGGACAAAATCGTTTTTAATTGCTGTCTTATAATAATGATCGGAAACTGCACCCAGCCTTCCTTTTAGGCCTCCTGGACTGTGGTACTGTTATACAGCTTTATCATATTAGACCCAAAGAGTTCCTTTGACCCACAGAGATTGGTGTCTTGGTTTATGTAGACAATTTCTTCCTGGTCACAACCATACTGAGTTTAAGTTAACAATACTGGCATATCAATACTCAGTAGGCTGCGCTTGCACTTTGTCCGGAACTGTAGTATTCGAACCGTTTTGTATTGTATAATACCATGAGCTACATTAGCATGCACTAGTTATCTACAGAGAAGGTAACAAGAATAATAGGCAGGATGAAAAAACCTAGTGCTAGTTAGGTCTCCTAGGCTTTGCCAATATAACCAGATAGCGATTATTGCAATATCGACCGTGTCAGTTCTCTAGGGTGCCTCTTTCAAGAAGGCACGAGGGACTTTTTCTCTGTCCCTGTGCAGCAGGAATTTTACTGATGGCGGAAGGCCATTATACCACAGTTCGGTGGTTCTGCACATAAGTTGACGCACATTTGAATCAGACACAGCGGATGTGGTCTGGGGTGCTCACTTCAGGTACAAATATCTATCAAATCTTGTTTCTAGTGTCGGAATGACACGACACTTGTCGCCCCCGATCTCGGAGGTCGTATACAGAACATGGGGCTTATGCAATGGCTTTACCGACCTGTTATCTAGGACGCAGTGCTGGAATGGCGCTCGTACCCGCCCCCGACCTCGGAGGTCGTATACAGAACATGGGGCTTATGCAATGGCATTACCGACCGGTTATCTAGGACGCAGTGCTAGAAGGGCGCTCGTCCGCGCCCCCGACCTCGGAGGTCGTATACAGAACATGGGGCTTATGCAATGGCATTACCGACCGGTTATCTAGGACGCAGTGCTGGAAGGGCGCTCGTCCCCGCCCCCGACCTCGGAGGTCGTATACAGAACATGGGGCTTATACAATAGCATTAGCGACCGGTTTTCGAGGACGCAGTGCGGAATGGCGCCCGTCAACGCCCACGACCGCGGAGGTCGTATATAGATCATAGGGCATATACAATAGCGTTGCCGACTGTTTATCTAAAATCCAGTGCCGGAATGGCACTCGTCGCCCCCGGCCGCAGAGGTCGTACAGAACATGGGGGCATGTGCAGTGGCATTACCGACCGCTTATCTAGGACGCAGTGTCGGAAGGGCGCTCGTCGCCGCCCACGACCGCGGAGGTCGAATATAGATCATATGGCATATACAATAGCGTTACCAACTAAATAGTCGAAGATAAACATATAGAACCCAGTGCCGGAATGGCACTCGTCGCCCCCGGCCTCGGAGGTCGCATTCAGAACATCGGGCATACGCAGTTGGCATTACCGACCTCGTATCTAGGACGCAGTACCTGAATGGCGGCATCGTTGCCACCCCTGGCCACGGAGGTCGAACATAGATCATGGGCATATATAACAGAGTTGCTGCATATAGAACACCAGTGCCGGAATGGCACTCGTCACCTTGGGCCGCGGATGTCCTATATAGTACTTGAGTATTATACAAAAGTAATACCAACCAATTCCCTAAAATCCATTTCTGGATTGGCACTCATTACCCCCCGGTCGCGTAGACCATTGGCTTTGATTTAGTTGATTTGTTCACTTAGGAAAAGACAATCATACATAGTGATGTAGGTTGGTATTTCAGAGATGGTCCAACAATCTATTGCAAATGTTGCAAGGCATTCATTTCACACTGGCTCTTCCGGTTGGCATGGGTGCTTGCTCCCACCACCCAATATAGATCCACAATAACTGTACCACCTTCACTTTACATGGCATAATACATTTTGATAGTACCACAACTTGGACACACAAGTGCTACCAACTGACAGTTCTTGGGGTAAACACTTGAGCCTACCACGAGTGGAGAAACTAGAGCCCTTAGCCCGGAAGGGGGGGGGGGGGAGACTAATCAGGCAGTGCACTGACTGGTCATTAAACGAAAGAAACTCCTGCTAAAGAGAATCTGTCTTAACCTGCAATAACACATCTACCAGACACTGTACATTATAAAATATGGTCTGAGTAACTTCGTTTGGTGTAGATTCTAAAGCTCCATATGGGAATTACATAATGTGGGCAGGATTTTATGGACATCTCAGACAATACTCTGACATAGGTCAGTAGGTTCCACCTGCCGTGCAGCTGGACCATTATATAAACTATCCTGTTAACTAAATACCAGGAGAGAAGGATGTCAATATGTGTCACTAGTTAAGTATATGATTGGCTAGAAAATTAACCCAATGCAGTTATTCAAAAGAATATTAATAATAATATTAATTTTTTTTTTTTTTAAATTATGGTTATAGATTTTAGAACCTGACTCTTGGATTGATAGATCCGAGAGTACCAAATAGAGTAGAAGTAGGAGTAGTGAGATAAACCTGATAATTATAAATAAACATTATAACCTAGACCTCGGCTCCAGAAACAGAAAATGTTAACAATCCAGCTGACTAGCTAATGTGACAACATACTGTGGAGTTTTTTATGCTCAGTGCAACATGTAATGAAGCTTGGGTCTACGAGAAGAGTTGTTTTGAGAATGATGTAATTAATCTTTTTCTTTTCTAATAAGGATGTTATTAGGCCAGCAACCAGAACTCAAAACGGCCCACGGAGAGAATCATAGAAAAAGCTTCCTGGAAAATTTTATTTCGGAAATTGTATTGTTCTCAAATAAACAGTACCTAATGCTGTTAAGTATGAGGACCTACTATTAGATAATTTTTCATACATCTACCTAATAAGTTCAGTGGTTTGAATTAATTATAATGATCTCTGAGGATTGTTTCCCTATGAGGGTTAAGATTATGCCTCAATAGGGTAGAAATTTAATCTTAAATGTTTTTTCTCTTTCAACAGCAATCTGTTGATTTTAAATACCTAGTTATTGAACATTTAGTGAGATGACATTTAGTCATTATCAAGACTATTATGTTCTATTATTATTATGAAAGTTATTATATGGTGTATTTTTCCCTTTTATACAGGATTTATGTGTTAATGTACCCATTGTTGATGATGATGGCATGCACATTTTCATTTATTTTCACATAGCGTTTGTACTCTTTCACCAGCAGATAGCAAACAGGTCTTCAATCAATGCTGCATGTATTCGAATAACTTATAATATAACTGTTTTGCATTACAACAAAACAGATATTATGAGTGAGAGAATACATGCAGCATTGCAGCAAGGTGCTTGCTGGTGATTGATGAAGACTATGAAGTAAACGTCAAATGAGCGCGCCATGTCGAATAGATTCGAGGCGCCAATCTAGCAGAGTGAAAGAGACAGATATAGAGGAAAGTATAGAAAATTGATGGTAAGTCCGTTTATTTAGCTAAATTTAAGGTGGAATCTATGGATGCTTCTTCAATCAATGCTGCATGTATTCTCTCACTCATAATATCTGTTTTGTTGTAATGCAAAACAGTTATATTTTAAAACCATGACAATTCGATTTTGCTCTCGATTCTAAACAAACTGTCTAGTTTTGCGTTTATTCATTAACACGTTGTATAATTATAAGGTGCTGATGGTTTTTTAAGGGGACTATCAGACCATCAAACTGAACAACTTCCAGCACCAACGTATAAATCGCTAAAACACAATGGGCCGTTCCATATGAAACCACAATCCTACTCGACCCAAATGTATAGGACGGCAGATTTTTTTCGTGTTTACGATGTTGGTTCCATAGAGAAAGTAGTTCAGTTTGATGGTCTGATCATCCTCTTAAAAAACATCAGCATATTAAGTTGGACCCTGTATTATTATGTACTCACATCCAAAATATCATCGACTGTTTCCTCTGCTTCACATTTATCTGTACTCAATTTAGCTATCTTGAAGTAAGCATAGGTCAAAGTATAATTTTTCTTTGAATTATTCCATAAATTCCTTGGAACTTCTACTAGAGCATATCCAAGAAGTAGAATTAATAAAAATAAACCCCATGTGTTACTCGCCGATGATGCTATAGCCTTTATTTGGGATCCATCTAAAGATATTCCAGGTTGGAGAGCCAGGTAGATGAGTAATATACCACATATTAAAAGGTATGATCCATAGTATATTGCATTGTCTACGAGAGCCGATTTTAATTTTCCTTTGACGGTGAAATCCCCAGCTTTACTGTACGACTGCATCATTGGCATTATTAACCTGAAAAAGAACATAATTTTTAAACAAGTATAATATGAAGTACTTATTTTATTATTATATATATTTATTAATGAAAAAAAAAACGTTACAATACATTGACAAGATAGTGCAATAAAAACCAGTTTAGGTTTATCTAAATAAACTAGGTACTTAAATTGATTAGTAACTGGTTTCCCTAGAAACATGCAGGCTTTCGCTTGTCTAACTCTTGGTAAATGAAGTTGGTAGGTTACATAAAATCTTTTCTAACCCCTGACGCAAAAAGAGGGGTTTTATAAGTTTGACGCCTATGTCGGTATGTCTGTCTGTCGGTCTGTCTGTCTGCGGCATCGTAGCTCCCAAACGAGTGGACCGATTTCGATACGTTTAAGAAGAAAGCTAATTTTTGCGAGAGTGTTCTTAGCTTTTGCTTGTGTCCGCCACTCCTTTTCTGCCAATGTTGAGTGGGTATAGTGAGTATCATAATCGAGAATTGTTTTAAGCCAGCACTACATTCTTGCCGAGAACGGGAAAGGCGGAGATCGAGAGGGTGAACACATTTGAGCGAATACAATGGGCACGAACAGATCGTGTTACGGACAATCAAACCAGAGCTAACGTCGCAATCGCAATAAAAATCTGCTTTTGCATAGAAAATTTCAATAGCTACTGGTCCTAAATGAATCAAACAGTATTTGTTTCGCGATTTCAAAGTTATCATCATGAAAGTTTCAGTTTGATGGTCTGAAACCCTTGTCGATATGTAATGTATTTAATTTAACACCCTATATCCCTCATATCATCGCCCTGCAGTGACCAATTCTGTGTTTATTTTTTTAATATTTTCATTTGCTAGATAGAAGATCTCTTTTTCCTTACCTTTGCGTGAATTTGCGAGGTTTTCACTGCAGGGCGACAATATGAAGTGTTTATAAAATATTTAATAGTATTTACATACATAAACTCAAGACCGTAATCCCTTTCGGGGTGGTCAGAAACATTGCTACTACTGCCAACTTTCTATCTAAGAATGTAGTTGTAGCAATGCTCATATTTAGCAATATAAGTTTCAGGATGGAATGATGTATCAAGTGGTGGGAGGTGGCTAGCCTTTCCGCCCACATAAACACTGCATAAGAAACCTTTAATTCCTTAGTTGCCTCTTACAACACCCACAGGAAGAATTGGGGTGGTCCATTCTAAAGATTTGAGGTTAAATAATACCATGTCAAACACTGTGATGTCCAGTATAAAACTCTCCATAGATTCTTAAACACGCTATCCGGGACAAAGCTCCATGGTTCCTGACATTGAGATGACGGGGGAGTGACAGTTGTAGAATCATTGACGATGTGAGGCATGGCGGTCGTTGTGGTACTGTTGTCTTGTGTACATTGTCGATAAACAGTCTGTTGGAGTAAATGACAAATATTTTACAAAACAAAATCCCTTTAGTATGATTTCTCTAGATCTCATTCGATAGATCTATCCAGGTTGCGGTAAAACCAAATAATAATAATCATTTTTCTACTCGCTCACAACGCATCTTTGCTGCACAGGAAATAACCGCATTCTGCACTGAACTTTGTGCTTGCCGTGACAAGTAGTGTGGAAATTAGCGGACTCACTCGCAAATAGAGAAATCATACATGGATATAAAAAATATAAGACCCTAGTCTTATTAAATAAATTAAAAAATAAAAATAAAATGTTTATTATTTCTCAATATTTTTAGAAGGTACTGGAATTGTATGAAATGTCAGCGGCAATGTATGACCGCTAAGCGTAACTATACGTCCCACTGCAGGGCACAGGTTTACCCTCGGGGAGGGTGTATGAGCGTTAGTCCAACACACATGCCCAAAGTGGATTGGTAGAATTCACATATGCATCAGAATTTCTTCCTGTGCAGGTTTCCTGACAATGTTTTCCTTCATTGTTTGAGAGCAGTATGACGTACTTAAGTTAGAAAAACTCAATGGTACATCGCATGTCGTCCATGCGGATTCGAACCTGTACCTCAAGATTCCGTTTCCATAGCTCTCCGCAACTCACCACTGACGCTCAACGATGAATGTTTATGTATGTAAGCGATCACCTGATAGTGGAATGTATTCGGTATGAGCAGGCTTGAATGACACTGATGAGGGAGAATAGACTTGATGTAGGCATATTTCATGAAATCCTAGCATCACCAAGCTCTGATGCCGCTAGAAAAGTGTCCGCCTTTGCAAACTCACTAGTGTCTCATTATAGTAAATTAGAATAGGTATCTAAGTTAAGAGTAGGTAAAATCTAAATATTAAGCAGGACGAGAACAGATGAGAAAGACTGGAAACGAGAGTGTGGATGCCTTTCATTGTTCTCATCGTCGTGAGGCCTAGAAATTTTCATTGAAAATTCTCACCGTGAAGTTCTTGTGATAGTGTAGTGCCTGCTTAAGGTACAATGGGACCAACATGTACATAATTTTGTTGTACAAAAGTCCCTTAAAGAAAGCGAAATACTAAAGATTACTCACCGATGTTATATCCAAAGGTAACACAAACATGATAACGAACGAAAAGTACCATGCTGTCAGCACCGACACTGTGACCAGTATGTGATTCCTATAGCAATCCCCATATCGGTACAACAACGTAGCTGCCAGCACGAACGCCGATATTATCTCCACCACAAAGAGCGTGTACACCATCTTGACTTTTATTAACCTGAAGAAACTAAACGGGAATTAGCTAGTTCTTAACTGTCTTCACAGTTGTCTGTTTTTCCTTCCACACTCTTGAAGCTTCGTGCTGCAGTTGCTCAAAACGTAGTTGCGTTGAGGATTTTAGTGGTAGTAATTTCGGGCGTTCAATCTCGAACTCTGCAGGGCATTCCTCATAAAAAAGAACTCCCGAGTCGGGAAAGATAGGATCGAACTCGATATTCGTGGTTTCTGAATTCGACTCCTTCACTTCAGACATTTTACGCACTGATTATCCTCAACAGTGTCATTTTTACTAGGTAAATAATTCTAAAATGAGTAAAATTATCTTGAATGAACAACAAAATCGGAAATCATCACAAAAATCAGTGTTGCTAAGTCAATCTAAGTTCGAAATCGCCAAAATTCTCGGGCCAAGTAGCCTAAAGTCGTGTAATTTTTTTCCTATGTAATATATCCAAAATTAGCCCAAAAATACCGCAAGTTGACTAAAATAAATGCTATATTGGCTGAATGCTATATTGAAAAATATTTTTTTTTACAACTGCAAATCTCTGCTCACAATTTATTTTAATTCTACCACATAACATAAACGTACGTTATGTGGTACATGCCGTTTTATGTTGACGGTTAATACAGTCTGCGTACAAAAAATATTTCATTTTACTTACTAAATTATCTAAAAATTTATAAAATGGCCAAAAAAGGATTTTTTCTTAATATAGTCTATAATCTACCTATTTTAAATTCGGAGATAGCCTAAATGGCGACCGGTCGCCAATCGCATTTTTTGTTCGCCGATAGACCCCCCGATGTAGCCTAAATGGCGATAAATCGTCTAACTTGGCAGCACTGACAAAAATATTGCGTCAATCAATCAAAGTGGGTATTTCAAAAGACAGCTTACTTTTATAGTAGGTAGGATAGGAGTTAAAAGTTGATAGGGAGTGACATGGTTGATTTAAATTATTTTATACACTTTGTCATAAAATGTCGTACTCCTCTTGTACTGATATTATTATCTTCAGCTCTGTATCTAAATTAAGAAAAAGATACAGTGTGACAAAAAAATTCGAACGCATCATACTTTGAAAACCCCACTTTAACGTCTTTTTGACAGCAAATGCTACTTTTTTTAAATATTTATCCTTTCGGAAAGGCAATGGGAACTATCCCTTACAGCCGTTGTCTTTAGTTATATTTTTGAACCTAACCTATCTAGGGTAGTTCCCACATTCCGATTTTCAAGGGAGCTTTACGTGGGGATCAATCCGAATCAATCAGACGCCTAGATAACTTCGGAGTCAGGCGGCCGAAGTAGTACAAAAAAGTGGTTACGTCGATAAGGACAGCAATGTCAGGACTAGATATTGAAACAGAAGAAAATCATATTACTTTTGGGTAACAGGTATTTTCTAGCTAATTCGACCCCACTGAATCCAAAAATGCCGGTTGCCAACTCGAAATCCTGACTGGAAGCGAGATATTCTAGATGTCAGCCAGAAACCGGATATCGACACATTTTACGCTTCCTACCCATATAACCATTTTTGGTAGCCGTTACATTTTCCACACGAGAAGCTGAGCCTGATTTGTTTCGAGTTACATTACATCTGTGTGCAAGACAGCAATGATCTGAAATCTGAAATTCTGTGATGGGGGTGCCACTGAGCATTAAAAGGACTATTAAACATGTTTGTATTGATATGCACACGCATTGTTATAAATAAAATAGCTTTACACCAAATGTATAAGTATGGACAAAGCCTAAAACTACCCATACATCATATTCCAGATAGGAGTGCGAGCTTCTGCGCGCTTCTCACCGCCGGGGGATCGAAATAGTCCGGCACCTTCCCAGTATTGTATCTGCCATCGACTGCAGCACTAATGTTGATTAAGAGGATATAATTCGGAGCGTGCTCCATACAAACGTACTATGGTGATATTTTCAATACTAACCAATTAAACTCAATGAAATTTTTCAGAATCAATCTAAAAACAAATTTCTATGCTTGTATCGAGTCAGGTTTTCTTTAAGTTACAGTGCCTTAAAAATTTCCATACTAATCCTAAATTAATCCTAGCATTGAAAATTTTAACGAATATCTGACTCCATAAAAGCATAGATATTTGGTTCAAGATTGTTTCAGCAAAATTTCATTGACTTTAATTGGTTAGTATTGAAAATATCACCATAGTACGTTTGTATGGAGCGCGCTCCGAATTTTACCCCCTTAAGGACGATATTGGCATGAAGAAGCAAGTGCCGAAACAATCGCCGTGCAAATCAAAGCTAAGCCAACATTTAAAGAAGAAAGTGTCTTTCAATTGAACACACACACATGCCCACGACTCGCTCGTCTTTCAATTGAATTACCCACACAGCACATAATATCTAGTAGATGTTGAATATTGGTCTACCAAGATCTACGATATCAAAGACATAAACATAATATATATCTATCTATCTATCTTAGTTGCTGTAGAATCTTAGTAGACGTCTACAGGTGGTCTTAAAACAATGCCCACATGAGGTATTGAGATGTATATTTAAACATCTTCTAAATCTTTATATCGTTATTAGAAATAGTATATGTTCTGTTTAGCTAATTTGTACTAAGTTGGCTTACAACTGCCTCTGACAGTGTATACTCCATCCGTACTGGAAGAGTGTTTCGGAACCTGAACCTTCGTATTCTAGTACGAGATCTCACATAACCTCTTGCATATGCATCTGTCAGTGCACCCTATTTGGGACACCAGGCGGGAAGAGACGAGAATGCCTTTTTGCTACACTTAAACTCCGGCTGGTCCGGCAGTATCATATCATTGAAGACTCTGATCTGAACACTCCGTGCATCAGACATTTAGAAGAGACATCTAGTCGATGTCTTGCCTGATGTGTGACTAGAAGACATTTAGGAGGCAGACATAGAGGCACCTTCTAGATATCTTTTGTACTACTTATAAAATCGTATTGTAAGATAATTGTAGGTAGGTACTAGATATTTGAACAAATATTTACAAGATATTTATTACATATTCTG
Source organism: Agonopterix alstromeriana (assembly GCA_963924505.1). Lineage (NCBI taxonomy): Eukaryota > Metazoa > Arthropoda > Insecta > Lepidoptera > Depressariidae > Agonopterix > Agonopterix alstromeriana. Next base: position 9,650,473 of record OZ004664.1, read on the forward strand.
TACTAGACATTTTGTGCTGTGTGGGTAATGATTAATTTGTAAGATATAAGAAAATTAACGCTATTTTATCGATATATTTGCTAGAAATGTTAGACGCACAGTATGTATATCGAAAGACAAAGTGGAAATTAAGAAACAATTTTACATTGCAGATATAGAATATTAAAACATTTTTCAACATTTTAAGTAATACAATCCATTATTATTACTCTGATGTAGCTCTTATAACTACTATTGCTCTAGTAACTACTATTGCTACGAAAAGGTTGTATTCGTGTACTCTACGACGTCGAGAAAATTACAACTTTTCATTGCGACTGTACCGAACCTGCCAGGTTGCGCATTGGCAGACCAAAGTTTTGTGAGTCGATGGCGTAGGATAATTTGCAACGCCCTCCTAGTCTTAGGGCCTGTTTCACCACTTCCGAATAAGTTCTTGTTAGCTTATCCGACAGCTCATTTCACATATTTTTAATAAAGAATATGTCAAATGAGCTGTCCGATAAGCTAACAAGAACTTATCCAAAAGTGGTGAAACAGGCCCTTAGTCTTTATTAAGTAGGAGTAGGTTCCTGCGGAGGTGGACCCAGGTCCTTCAGTGCGTGTTTCCGCGCGAGCTGCATGTTTCTCGAACGCAGCGCCGTCTCGCGAGCCTCCTGCTGCGTGCGCGCACGCAGTCGCAACGCAGACGCGTCTTGTACGCATTTTGAGAATGCACCTGTTTAAAGAATATTACTTTTTGTAACATGTAGTATGGTCGACCGATAACGAATATATACCTTTATTACAGCAAATGTGTTTTTTGACAGTTCTATTTCAAATTCTACAGGGTGTCCCAAAACTCAATGTCAAGCCCAATACAGGAGATGGGTCAGTTTATAACTGTTCAGGGAAAATTATACTATTTTCCTTTATTATACTATTAGATAAATAGTGACTTCAAATGTGTATATTGTTTCACAGAAATACTCCAAGCAGAGAGCCAACTTTTTAAACAAAACACTATCTTTTGTCAGACTTCTGCGGTATCATTTTTTTCATTGGGAACTATGAGACTACACCCTGTATAAAAATGTATGGCGATAACCTGGCAGGTTATTTCAAAAGATACCCTATTTAATCAGATTTCTGTGGTAACATGTTTTTCCTAGAGAACTTACTGCAAATTATTTCAAAAGATAGCCCATTACCAAGTTTTCAAAGTGGTATCACACTTGGCACTTCTACTCTTATAAACTAACAGTGCAAAAAGGCTAACCAACAGTGTCCCAGCAATTGAGGGCGTCCTCCGGCTGGCCCGTGCCGCTGCTGGAGTAGCACTCGATCACCTTCTGCGCATAATTTGCGCACACCGGCTCCAGGCCCACTAAGCTGTCTGTGCGTATTTCTATGCGCTTCGCGAGGGCGTTCAGTTCATCCATTGTTAATCTGCAGTAAGGTTATACAGAGTGTTAGGGTAAACAGTTGCATTACTTTAAGGGGTGATTGTACCCATGGTACTGATCAACTTTCCGAAAGAAAGCGTCAAGTGGCATCCTAGCAAAGACTGAAACGATGAACTCAGACCGTCAAACTGAACAACTTTCACTATGGAGCCTACCACAGGAAACGCAAAAAAAATCTGCTGTCTCATACAAAATTCTGTACCTACCCGACTCAAATGTATGGGACAGCTGATTTATTTAAAAGAAGTGTGTTGTAGAGTTTCTGGTCGCATCTTCTCTACAACAGAACACCTTCCAACGCGGTGGTAGATTCAAAAACATGACGTCAGAAAGTTATCTATGTGATATTATTTTGAATAAACAATTTTGACTTTGACTTTGACTTTTGCCTGGTTAGTTGTGACTCTGAGGTACTGGATTATTTTTATTTGTCATTCCTACTTACCCCAATCTCTCTGTATGAGTATCATCAAGACTCTTGAGTTTCTCGATGAAGATCTTCTCCTTGAAGTCACCACGAGGCGGCTTGTTGGCAACGGTCGATGCGACAGCTGCCGCAGCGCCGACCGCGAGCGTTGCGTCTTCTACGAGACGTTCCACCTGTGCGATACACAAATTCACGTCCATTTACCCTTTCGGGGTGGTCAGTAACGTTGCTACTATCGAATGATTCCTACAAACGAATGCTGTGTAACTAGTTAGGCTCACTTTTAGTCCACGTTATGGAATGGTTGCCAAGCGTGTACTCGCTATATCCATAAGTACCTAACTTCATTCAAAAACCACGGAATGAATGGGGTGGACCTGTACTTGACCAGAAACCACACGGCAAAACAAATGTAGGATCGGACATTATACATTTAGGTAAATACATTACTTTAGGGTCCGCCACATACATACGGAATGCCGAATCAGGATTACGATTTCGTATGAATTTTCTATCTCCATAATTCCGTTCGGAATTGCGAAGGTATCATAATATCCCTTAGACTACTTATATGAGGATAAGTTACGCGTCTAATTCTACTAACAAACTTTTCTGCCACTTTTTGCGGGGGGCGAGGTAGCACAAGATACGCAACTTTGAATTTTATTCCATTAGTTTAGATTCTAATTTTGAATGTAAAAAAATCATGAAAAACAGTGTCGTGTGAACCCCAAACGTCATAAGTTCGAAATTATTGTTCCGCAATTATAGGCTGTCGCGTTTAGTGATAAGGTATAAAATTGTATGTAAATGCGTAAGCTCTTTTGATCTTGCACTTTGGCAGAGGGGAAATGCTAAGGCGAGGCGGGTCGGTTATAATTCGTCTAAGTAATATCCTAATCAAAATCACAATCCTGATTCGGAATTCCGGAGGATTCCGGAAATGCGTTGGACCCTACATTACGCAATTTAACAATGAAGGTTGTTAAATTGTCAATGCTAACACTTAGGTTTAAGATATTGTTACTGACACGCTATGAGTCCCATGTAGCTCGAAATAAAAAAAATTGCATCCCCCCATCTCGGAAAGAATATCGATATCTGAGTGCAAAAGCCGTTTCTATCCGGTAGAGGATAGATTAAATTGAATTTTGAACATCGTGTGCACTAAATTTGTGAATTCAAAACATCATTAAACCTATTTACTTCTCCCTCCATGGTGCCGAATTTATCATACTACAACCTTTTTTTTTGAATTTTTTAGTCATTTCCTCGCTGAGGTGGGAATGAAAAGTTAAGTGTTACACTCGAGTGCAAAGATTTTTCACCTCGTACTCTTTTGATTCCCTCGCTAACGCTCAGGATTCTTATTTTAGAATCCTTCGCTTGCTCGGTCATCAAAATTCAGCACGCGGTTATCAAGCAACTTTGCACTCATTTATAACAAATAACGATTATTTTATTTTATATACAGAAAACTTCTCTCAAGCAAATCAAGGCAAAGAAAAAGGACACAGTTTTTGATGCGTGTCAGGAATTATAAAATGTTCTCACAAATGAGACAGTTCGGATTCCGCCGACCGACAGTAGTTTAACTGTTCTCTGTCACAGTTTTGTATGAAATTTCCGCACAAATGGATGTAGGTAGCTATCTAAAAATACCACAAATATATTTGGTACTGGCATTTAAGTTGTGCATTGGTGTGATGAATATCTTATTTAGTAATACCAAACTAAAGGGCCCCGGAGTGAAATTTTTGAAAGTCACACGGTCAAATCAGCAGTAAAAAATGACGAAATTACTTTGGAGACTATGCATCTTTCTACTGCTGATTTTCGATAACTCCCGTGTATTTAAGAGAAAGGACACGATAGGGGGTGCCCGAGCGCGCGGTATACAATCGAAATTTCGTCCTATTTTCAATATTAAGACGCTCATCATAGGTAAACGCAGGGCCGGGCCATATTTTGCTGGTTTTTAGAAGACATTCTTCTCATTATTTGAAAGACATACAAATTAATAAATTATATAGCAATAATCTTCAACATCGCGGCTTTATTTGCTATTTTCTTATTTTGTATAAAAATACATAATATGAAACCTGTATTCAATGGCAAGCCTTAAATACTTGAAATAATCTGTATTATTTGCATCTAGTGACTTCAACTTAGTTGAAGTCACATTAACTTGTGTAGACAATTTTAAGATCTAAAAATGCTATGAAGTAATTTTTTTTTATATCATCATCATCATCATCAGCCCATCATCGTCCACTGCTGAACATAGGCCTCTCCTAAGGCGCGCCACAAAACTCTGTCCGCGGCCTTTCACATCCAATCGCTCCCCGCTACTTTTTTTAGGTCGTCTGTCCAGCGGGCAGCAGGGCGTCCCACACTACACCTACCAGTTCGCGGTCTCCACTCTAGAACTTTGACACCTTTGACGTCTTTTTTTTATATATAGTGAGTTAATTCGATGCGATAAAACTAGGACGTAACTTCCTTTTGTATGGAGCGCTTTATCAGGAATGTCGTTTTATGGAAACATGAATAGAGATGAGACGGTGTCTACAAACCATTTTGTTAGATATGCTGATGTGATGCTCCTCAGAGGACGTCTCAGGTTCATGCGTGGGCTCCTCCACCGGCTGCGTCTTGTTCTGATTAGGACGATGGAAGTGCGACGCACGCACCGAGTGACTGCTACCCATCTTATTTACCTGAATTAAAACACAACTATAAATAACCGTACAACTACAACGTGTTAATGAATAAGCGCAAAACCTCATACACCCCAACTGATTTATAACAAATTAATTCGATTGAAACAATAATTTAATTATTTTGATAGTTAAAATTTAAAGTTATTCGCATTTTAAGTTTTGAGGCAAAATTGATTTGTTATCATTTCAGCAATGAATGAAAGCGCTAACGTGCTCATGTATACATTTCAAGAATGTTCTTTTGGTAGTACGTAGGGTGAGAGTGCCCGAGCAGTGAGTTGAGATCGAGTTCAGTAAATTTTAAATTACACAAACAAATTATTTAATGTTTTGAAAAAATTACCTATGTTGAAACCATGATAATTCGATTCTGCTCTTGATTCCAAACAAACTACTTTCTAGTTTTGTGTTAATTCATTAACACGTTGTATATAGGTAGTTATATCTACAGAGTGAAATTGATGTCATTACCATCCTTTTTACCGGATTCGCGACGCAAAGGAAGGGTATTGTGTTTATCAGCCTATTTATGTATGTATATTTGTATGTAATTAAACTAAGAGTCTATCCATCAAATCGTTTCACTACCGACAGAGCTATCGGGCCGTCCAAATCCACAGTCATGTACTTATTATCTCTTTTTGGGTTAAAACCACGATGGAAATCGTTTTCTGAATAGGTATACAAGGTGCTACAAAAATACAAATAAACATTTAAGGGGGTGGTTTAGACCATCAAATCAAACTGAACAACTTTCACTATGGGACCAATATCGAAATCGCGAAAAAAAAAACACAAATCTACACATCTACTACAAATCTACTCGAGCTAAATGTATGGGACAGCCGATTTTTTTTGCCGGTTTGCTCCCATAGTAAAAGTTGTTTAGTTTGATTGATAGACTCTTCGTTTAAAAGGATGCTAATGATATCAATTTCACCCTGTACATAGGTAGTAGATACTATCTGTAATAGAGATTTATACGTGCGTGGAATTTTTGAATAGAGACTGGGAATGATGCAATTTGATCCCAACACGATTTCAATATAGCCCGGGGGAATTATTTGTGAGTATATTTCTTAGAGGAAGTAACATATTTAAAGCACTTTGGCATTGGATTGTCTGGGACTGAGGCAACCACATTTTGTGATGGTATCTTGTATCGATACACATGTTACATTGTGTTGTGACTTTTCTTAAACACTTTTGAACCCGTCTTTTATACTGGTTGTATAATATTTGAAATATTTAGGGCTTTTTCACCACTTCTGGATAAGTTATTGTTTTGTTATTTCATTGTTAGCTTATTTGACATATCGTTTGCCATACTTCGTGTAAAAGATATGTCAATTTATCTGTCATATGAGCTAACAAGAACTTATCCAGATGTTGAGAAAAAGGCCCTTAAGAGTCTGTTTTATCACATCTGAATAAGTTCTTAAGAGAAGTTTATTCCGAATGCGTAAATGCGCGCTGCATAAAAACGAAGTCTGGTGATATTTTGATAGTAACCATTTAAAGTCAATGAAATTCTTCAGAAACAATCTAGACACGAATCTCTATGTTTGTATAAAGTCAGATTTTCGTTAAAATTTATAGTTTTAAAGTTACAGTGACTTCGTATGAAGCGCGCTCCGAATTATATTCCCTTAATTGCTTTGCTTTGCTACGTTTGACATATTTCGTTTCGAAAACATGTCAAATAATCTGTCTGATAAGCTATTAAGAACTTATTCAGATGTGAAATCTCCACTGAAGTGGTGGAACAGGTCCTAAATTTAAAAACATATGTTACTTTCTAAGTTTATCTAGAAAATCTAGATAGGTGTCATCACTGAGAAAATCCATTCTCGCACAAAAATAAAAGACGCCGAGGGACGCTCTTACAGTATAATTATTTAATCGCTATATCCTAATATAGCGGTATTATATCAAAATAATTTGATGCACCTATGCATCAAATTATTTTAAATATATTTAATCAGTATATTTAAAATAATGTGATGCACCTAATATTCCCTGCTTTTATTCCCTGCAAGAGTTTTTGGATTGCGAACATAAGTAGCTGCGTAGTTAGATTAGATAAATCTATATATATAAAAATGAATCCCTATTTCCCTTGGTCACGGCATCACGCCTGAACGGCTGGACCGATTTCGCTAATTCTTTTTTTGTTCTGTTCGTTATTATCAGGAGAAGGTTCTTATGAAAGAAAAAAAAAATCAAAAATCTGCTCATTTATGGCGTCTAAGGCGGAACAAAGTTCGCCGGGTCAGCTAGTATATAATATAATACATATATAGTGAAATAATTATGTTAATAATGAATAAGATAAATATTGTAATAAGTTAAGTCACTAATGAATAATTTATAACTACATTTAGTTTGCAGTGCCCTTACAGGGTTCATGTGCGCCCTAATTTTATATGTGTCCATCTTATGTAACCACATGAAGCAATAAACTATTATGACTATGACTATGACTATATTTGAAATACTTTAACTACGTAACTATTTCCCTCTTAGTGACATAAATGAAATAATAACATGAAAAGATGGACGGATGGACAGACGGAAATATCTTGCCAACGACCATGTCCCCAAGTAACAAATTGAAACAACCAAGGTTTGATTCTTAGGAAGGAATACCACAAGACATATTATTGTGTCAGATTTCCGAGTATGCCGAGCCCAAAAATGATTTCGTTCTTGAATGTTACTCATGTGCAAAATGTCATCATATTACGCATACAATAGTGTAGAGTCTATATTGTAGAGTGTAGGCCTATCGTAGGTAAAGAAATACATTAATCAAACTGTATTGGAACCTTGGAAAAACTAGGCTCACGTCATATTGATAATTATCTACACTCTACGACAGCGTTTGTACACAACACGATGATGAGTCGATTTCGACTACGGCGACAGCTAATCTATTAGTATGGAACGGCACATTTTTTTCGCGTTTCCTGAGGTAGGCTCCATATTGAAAGTAGTTCAGTTTGATGGTCTGAGTTCACCGTTTCAGTATTTGCTAGGCTGTCACTTACAACTTATATAACGCATTTAGAGTCTATACCCACACAGCACAGAATATCAACTAGATATTTATTAGATATTTTGTAGACATTTGTGTTGTTGGGGTAGGTGCAAATAGACGTTTAAGTACCTTTTTAGTGCTCAATAAGATCTGTTGTTGATAATTTGCTGACTCATCAGGTCATCAGTCATCACATCAACGTAAGAAATAAAAACAGAATAAATGCATAGTCATCGGATTCAAAAAAAAATTGTCACAACATGGAAACAACGTAAGCTGATTCGTGATTTTCTTTGGGTAGACGTAATTCTACGTAGACCTATCTGAGATTTCCCCATTTTAGTTTGGAAATTACCTACTCATAGGGAAAAAATGGAAAACGATTATGATAATGTTCGTCTTGTTTTGTACTACTTAAATTTTTTCTTTGTATATTTCCTTTGTGGTGTACACCCAAAATAAAGTTTTGATTTGATGTTCCAAAATACAAAGTCGACTGTCTGCTAGAAACAAGCTCTATAATCATTAATCAGCTATTCCCACTTTCTTTATTATTTTGATTATACGTGTTAATGAATTAACGCAAAACTAGAAAGTAGTTTGTTAAGAATCGAGAGCAGAATAGAATTATCATGTTTTCAACATAGGTAATTTTTACAAAATATTAAATGATTTGTTTGTAAAATTTAAAATTTACTGAACTCGATCTCAACCCACCGCACGGGCACACTCAACCCTACTTACTACCAAAACAAGATTCCTAAAATGTATCCACGAGCACTCTAGCGCTTTCATTAATTGCTGAAATGATAACAAATCATTTTTGCCTGAAAACTTAAAATGTGAATAACTTTAAATTTTAACTATCAAAATAATGAAATTATTGTTTCAAGATAATTATTTTGTTATAAATCAGTTGGGGTGTATGAGGTTTTGCGCTTATTCATTAACACGTTGTAGAGCTTGTTTTTCTCTTTTCAGTTAGTAATTTTTTCATGTAGTCGGGTTTTTTGTTTTTCTTAATAATTAAGTTATATCATACTTTTTACTCTTGTGTCAAAATGGTAGCATTAAAGTACCTGCTATTCACTAGCTTTCATTTGATACACACATTGCATTTTTTTTTTTAATATTGTTTATTCCCCCTCTCTATTTAAATTCGGTGACGCCATCTTAAAATAATACCCTATGTCACTCTCACAATTTTTACGAATCTAACGACACCTCATACGTTAAAATCCATCAAGCCGTTTAGGCTGTAGGGCGTTCCAAAAAAAAGACATACATACGCTCGAAAAACATAACCCTCCTTCTGGCGCAGTCGGGTAAATAATCGGTCGAAAACTCTTATGGACAAGTCATGACTATTTTCCATCAGACTTGGACAGGTAGGTGCATCAAAAGTATCAACTTTCAAAGAAAACGTGACAAATGAAAAAAAAAGAAAAAGACCCTCTTTTTTCGACGTAAAACGATCCAGAATAGCTAGATTACCTTAGCTCATGGAAATTATCAGTTTTCTAATGTTTCTGCACCACTGCCCGTGGTGCCACGTTTTGATCCCAACCAACCTTGACCTTTGCGTGATGAGTATCTACACAATCATCATACAATCGACCACACAGAGATCAGCCTAGCAACAACATAAAAACTTATATATTTTACTGATCTCTGGCCGATGCTATACGTACCTACATAATTGTATCAATTTATTCACATATTTATTTATAGTGTAAAACTAATTACTCAAACTTAAAATGTTTTATTCAAAATAATAATCACATGGATAGTTTTCTGACGTCATTTTTGACTCTACCACCGCGTTGGAAGGTGTTCCGTTGTAGAGACAAATACTATAAAACACACACACACACACATTGTCCTATTATCTATTATCTACTATCTGTAATAGGTATTACTATGGTACTATTATGTACCCATTATCTGGGTTAAAATAAAACTTTAAACTGATACGTGTAGGTAGGGGAAGGTTGACCCTCTGTCGCACTATGGTTGTAGTATGAGATCTTAAAAGACTTGTTTCGCACCAGCAGATATTGCTACCCTAATCCACATTTATAATTTCGAGCGGAATAATTAGGTGCACGTGAAAATAAAATAAAAATAACAATATTTCGTTGAACTCGGATCTGTTACAAATCAAATTAAAGATTGTTTTTTTGTGTGTCTTGGACGGGACTTGAAACCGCAACCTGCCAAACCGGGGCTACACGCTTTCGTCCAATTAAGCTACCGAGCCATTACGTCAGTAGCCCAAATTCTTCAATCCTTAATTTAATTTGAAATAGTACATAGTAGCCATGGTGGCTGTGAAATCTAATCTGGTGGAAGGATCGGTGTCAACCTAAGATTCCTAAATAAGTATTTTACTCGTATTTGCATGTACGACTGTACGAGTATGATGAAGGAATAACTTGTGTTGAAGATTGTAGTAGGTAACCTATCTGCAGTCACACCGCAGAATAATAAATACAACTCAGTCATGGAATTAAATTTGCATGCATTTAGATCAGAAAATTCGTTAGATTGAAGTGTAGCAGCAGGATGTTCCGATCATTTATTAGGGGTAATAATAAATTGATTTAAGCCCATGAGTTATGGTTGACGTAATAAAGTTCATGATAAAGTTGAAAAGAAGACGAACAAAAAATATATTATAATAATGAATGCATAGACCACAATAACATGGCGGTCAGTCGACATTGTAAGCTTATTGCGGGTCAGAAATGGATCAGATATGCACAGGACCGAGAGGAATGGCGCAATAAAAAGGAGGCCTATGACCTGCTATGGATTGATTATATTGATTGAATGCATGATCTAACACCTATAAAATATTTAAATACTTCGAATTTTGTCTCGGTTCCGGCTTAGAAATCTTAGAATAGACCATCCTGAGAACTAGCTTAGGGTGAGGGTGTGGACGGTGGTGATAATGAGTAACTATACACAGCCTGCATTTTTCCACTGCCGGATTTAGGCCTCCATTTGCTTAAGCCATCCTCTTCTGTCCTGAGCATCTCGCATCCATGTATCTCTCTCGACCCTCTCTAAGCTAGTTTACTCTCTATCTACAATTTTTAGTACCTATATCATTCCACCCTGAAACCATAAGCCACGGTTTATACAGAAGAGACGTGTGGCGGTAGCGGATAATCTAAGTAACAAAATATAAACCTTACAGTACGTAGCATTTTGTCGTGGAGAATCGCACCCGCGCCCCCAGGTGACGTCGCCTGGAGGCGCGGGCGTTATTCTCTAAACGACGCTATGCTACGTACTATAAGGTTTATAATTGTATTACTTTGACTAGCCGCCACCGCCACACGTCTCTTCTGTATAAACCGCGCCTAAAGGAGTGAAAAGTGACCCTGGTTAATATTTTTTGCGCGAAAATTTTATATATTTACCATTGATTAGATGATTCATCTGCCTTTATAATAAAGTGTTTATGTTATTACGTATAAAAAAATAAAATTCCTTGTTATGATTATCTTTTAATGATGTCATATCCACTTTGATATGTTTTGTTAAAACATCAAGATTATAGCCAATTAATAATTTATAAAAGTACAAATAGACATGGAATCCGTGATCTTCATGTCAGTTACTTATCATTGAATAGAAATTAAAATTAGCTAAACCTACCTAAGTAGGTACGTAGGCACATTATTTATTCATGGATCATGAAATAACTCATGGTCATAAAGTTCACAACATTATAAGATTTATTGCAAACATTTCTATAAGTACAATATATCTATGGGGCTGGCATCAGGGTTAAAAGCCCCAATTAAAAAAAATAAAAAAATATATACAGGGTCCTTCTTAATATCCTGACACTTTTTTAAGGGGATGATCAGACGATCTACTTTGAGCAAAGCTAAAAATTCAGTTTTAAAAAATCTACACCCTATTAATTTTTGTTTTTGGACCTGGTAAAGGCGGTGCGGGCACCCGATGGATGAGGGCAGCGTAGGACCAGTCTTTGAAGTGATCTTTGGGGCCTATGACCAGCAGTGGACGTCCATTGGCTGAGATGATGTTTTTTTTTAAACAAGCCTTCAATCGTACGCAAGTTGCATCGAGACTAATTCTTTTTACATGCAAAGTTGATCGAAGGGCTGTAGATATGAGTATTGTATTATGTATGAGGTCAAACTAAAAAACCGGCCAAAAGGCCACTTACACCCTGTATATAGGGTCCTATTTAATATGCTGACACTTTTTAAGGGGATGATCAGACCATCAAACTGAACAACTTTCTCTATGGGACCGACATCGAAATCACAACAAAAAAAAAACTGCTGTCCCATACATATGGCTCGAGTAGGTTTGCACTTTTGTATGGAAGAGCTGATTTTCTTTTTTTCGATTTCGATGTTGGTTCCATAGAGAAAGTTGTTCAGTTTGACTGTCTGATCATCCCCTTAAAAAGTGTCAGCATATTAAGAAGGACCCTGTATGGTATAATTTAGCGGATTTTAACGAAAACTTACTAATGTCTATTTTGTCTCTACATAGGTACTTAAATATGCGATAACTCCGTTTTTTGCGCGACAATTTTTTGGTTAGACTTCCTGTAATTTTAGAGCAAACTGATTATTTATTGCTGCCTACCGACTGACCATTATTACCGAAGTGCTTTTGTCAAAGTTTTGAGACCAGTGCACGAAATCAACTAAAGATTACTCCTATCCATTACTGGTTCCGAAGCAAATCAACAAACACAGTTCTGTCTAGAACAATCCATGTATTTCAAATAAAGGTCAGCCTGAAGATGAGTATAAACTCGTTTCGTGCGGGAGGGAAGTGGCGGGGGGGTTTGATGACGTCATAAGAGGCTGCGCCGGTATATGCCGGTATATATGAGATGCGCAAGCGTCGCGATCGGCTGTACGTACGTAAATGAGTGAGAGATTCTAGTGCCATAGATAGAACAATGCTGAGATTCGTGACAGTTTTAGCCGCTGTGGTGAGTTGATAGTGATAAGAAGTATTTTGTAATTGAAACTAAAATAACACCTTTCTTAGAATGTATAACAATACAGTCATAATAATATAATTTTAATAATTGTTACTGATAACGTAACAAAGTTAAGATTTAATTTATGAACGCCGTATGATAAATGTTTACTGCAACATCTCCAAAATTTTTCGGTAGATATAGTGTAGTTATATCATATCCAAAATATTTGAAAAAGTTATTTCCTTGTTATAATGCATAAGTAAATGTATACATATATTCTTAAAATTACATAAATAAATGATTTACTTAAGTATGTTTAAGGACATATCAAAATAGATTGGTTTTACGATAGCTGTAAACATATTATAAAACTATAAATGTTAAAATGTTCTTCCTTTAAATTCTAACCGAAAAAAAATACTGTTCTACTAAATTCTAATACCAAATGCATAATTAGATAACAGTTAAATTTATTAGCTAAAGTAGAATTAATTACATTTTCAGAAAATTTTATTTTGTCTGAAACTTGACATAAAACATGATATTCAAATATTCAGCTGAAAGATTCTCTTATAATGATTGGGCCCATTATCAGTTTAAAACTTTGAATTTGTTTTAAACGAGTCTACCTATATAATAAAATAAATTTCACATACAAAAGACATCAACGAGGATCACAAAAGAAAATAATCAAAGTTTGAAGTACTTATCTTACATGATGCAAAATCCTTGTCATTACAAATGTATAGATCGTTAAAATGTATATATTAATTAGCATTGTTTTATAAATTACAAGATTAAGATGAGTGGGTAACTAATTATAGTTTATTATGTTTGTTTTCTTAAGATGAGCGTGATGACCAATTTGTATCAATTTACGAGTTACCTACGGTTTACACGCGCTCAGTAACGTGTTTTTACATTGATACGAGGCATGCCTCGTACACACGGTGACACAACAAGCTATACAAAACCAAAATAAGGTGGCCTCGTGTAGGTCGAGTAACGTATAACGTAGAGCGGCCGGCTTATGTTGGTTTTGTATAGCTTGATGTGTCGCTGTGTGTACATCGTTTGCTATTTTACTATGGGTACATTCAGAATTTAGTAAAAGTAGATTCATACATTAAAATCGGTGTTTGGGTAGATTACGGGGATATTAACGATTTAGACAAATTTAGAGCCTCCGATTATTGCAATAGGTATATGATATTACCATGTGAATATTTCCGAAGATAATTGTTCTTAATCAATCACCATCGCAGTTAAAATTCTGAATTAATCTCAAATGTATACATAAAACGAAAAAATACTCGTATCTGTGAAATGCACCAGTTGTATTGTGTAAGTTTTCGATTTAAACGTTTATAAGATCGGTAACGTATTATGACTATAGGTCGATCGATCTGTCAAAACGGCTCTAACGGCTGTCAAAAGCAGTACCGCGATTAGCGCAGTAACAAATGTGTCAAAAGTTATGGTTCATACGTAGTCCAATCACGGTTCAATCGCCGAATATTTACCGCGATTGCAGCCCTGGTTTCTTCCCTTGAACGGTATCGCCCTCATTTACCATGTTTTGGAAGTGTGAAGAAAATAAATCTCTAGGGGTCAACACATAAAATAAGTTAAGATAAGAGTGTGTATCGAGTATCGACGTAATTGGAGAAGTATTCCTTGATCAAAGTAGATAAATTAACATAATTTAATTTAGTTCCTACTTACCAGATTAAGTGGGTTATTTAATATTTGCAGTAGCTTACTTGGCTTAGTTAGTCCTTTTCAGCGGTGTGATAAATTGTGGTGTTTTCACAATAATTTTGTACTAATTTGGGACATGTTTATCAAAACTTTCACTTGACAGATTAAAAATCTCTGGGCAACTGACAAAAGTAACGATATATTTCTTTTTAAGATCACGCTAAAACCTTTTTACCTATGCTTAAAACCAGGAAGTTAGAACACTAGTTAGAGAGTTCTGGATTCTCTAAGGAACCAAAGAGATTATACCTAATAGAGTGAGCCATACCAATTGTAAAGTGTCAACTTTTTTGACGTTTAGGTTTGAGTGTGTGGTGTCAAGTAGTATGGACAAAAGGCACCAAGTGACATATGGCCTTATGTTTACGGTCACTTTTCACACACACAAGCTAAAAAAAAAGTGGACAGCCGCATGAACAAATATCTATAGTTCCGTCTCCTTCTACTATTAAAGGTACGTCATAAGACAAAAGAGACTAACTACAATCGTAAATTCATGCGGACTCTATGAAGATCCTTCCCCTGAGAAGGAACCATAAACCATACATAGAATCCAGAACGAACCAGAGAAATTATAACTCACTTCCTTAAAACATAATTAAATTAGTACGTATTACCTAGAATTCGATATTATAATATCTATAACATCTTTCTTATTATTTATTTTTTGGAGGCTTTTAACCTATGTCAGCCAGCTTACAACTTTCTTGACTAAAGTTGTGTAGAAAGGGCCGGACCTAGTACACCTAGTAGGGTCCTTCTTAATAGGTTTGGCATTGATAATAACTTTCCATTTCGCTATTCTGAGTACTATAAAAAGACATAAGTACCTAAGGTTAGATTCATAACACAATCCAGATTCTCAAATAAAATTGTTCTCTTCTTTAATTTTGAAAATTATCTTTAAGTTTTTATCCTCCCGTGCATGAACATCTATTTGGATAAATAACAAAAAGCAGATTATACATTATTACCGTGTTTTCGTTAGTTTCGCGTTTTCGATATTGGTCCCATAGTGAAAGTTGTTCAGTTCGATGGTCTAAACCACCCCCTTAAATGTTTATTTGTATTTTTGTAACACCATGTATAATTTGTGCCTAAAAAGTCGCGAGTAAACTCTAGTATTCATGTTTCTTGTATTAAACTTCAAACTGCCAAACTGGGCTAAACTTAATTTGATCGGAATACTCTAAGCTCTTACGCATATTCCGCAACAGCACTGGACCGAGTTTTAAACCTGAAAACCGTTTTTCCAGTGGTATGGTAATTGCCGCATGTTACTCTTCAATCAAGAACCTTTGCCCCTCTTTTGGTCAACAATCTGACGCTGCTTTGGTCCACTCCTCTCATCTTCCCTTTTAATCAAGTGTTAATGTCTAATTAAACTTTGTGATCCGCTTACTAAAGCTTTCGATCTAATTTCCTCGTTAGCCACGATTTATACAGAAGAGACGTGTGAATCTAAGTAACATTAAGTAAACCTTATAGTACGTAGCATAGCTTCGTTTTTGTCGTAAAGGAGAATCGCTGAAAATCTCCAGGTGACGCCGCCTGGAGGCGCGGGCGTAATTCTCCAAACGACGATATGCTACGTACTATAAGTTTTATAATTGTGTTACTTTGACTATCCGCCACCGCCACACGTCTCTTCTGTATAAACCGCGCCTTAGGTAGGTACGTGTTTCACAAGCTTCGATATGACCAAGCTATAGATTACCCTCAATAATTTTGGGCCAAAGTTTTCCAAATTACATTTAGGTAAATGAAATTCAATACGTTAATAATTTTCGCAAGTCTTTCAAACTTGTTTCAAACTAATTTAAAGATTATTTTCAGACCAAAATAAATATGAAAACTTGAAATTTATAGGTATAGTTTGGGTATTTAACCCCAGGTGGGATTTGAGATGAGAAATAAAGTAGGTGCAATAGGTATATTAACGAAAACTTAAAGATAATTTAGACATCCTGGGGTTCTAACACTGCCCTTGCTCTGCCCACAAAAAGTTCATTTGCATTTTTTACATAGCAGTACCAAAGGTTTACGAATTTTAGTCATTGCTGTCTCAATGCCAGGAATAGCTCCTTAAATTCCTTAATTAAATATTTGTACATTTGTTTAAACATTGTTTATGTGCAAACAAAAGATTAAGAAAAGAACTCCTCCAACTCCACTGGGTAGGTAGGTAGTACCCCTCCCTAGTAGGTTCCTCATTTCCTTAAGCAAAAGAAAAAAAAGTGCTATAAACAAAAACGCCTTTTATTTAATTGCATCTTTAACGAGTTCTTAAGCTAAAAGTGAGCTTTTAAAGTAGCTTTAGCCTCTTGTTAAAATTAACGATACACCATTAAAAACCGACAAGTGGTTTGACCACATTTCGGACCATCTGAACATTGTTATTGGGTATTTTAAAACAATTATATACAAATTGATGGTTCACTATAACCATGTTTCCATGTTAGGTGGATGGTGTTTTAATATGAACTTATAGATAAACAGTTTCCGCATTGATATTTAATTGAATAGTCTATTTTTAACAATCATAAGAACTGCACTCTCAATAGGACTGTTGATAAGTCAAAAGAAAATAATAAACTTTATAACTTGTTTACAAATAAGTTTTTTGTATAGAAGCCATAATACCTCAATATTTGATACCTTTTTGAAATTAGGCAAAAAATGTTTATTTATACCTGCATTTATAGGTACACGTCGCATTTTCAAGTTTGTATGTAATGTACTAACAAAAATAATATACCATTTCCCAGATAATCTGAACAGATAATCTTTTTATCTTTTGTCATATAGAACTATAGACCAATGAAATAAAAATAGGTAATACTTAATAGGTTAATGTACATACCTATTTCATTCAAAGATTCTTTAGTACACAAAACTGTTGTACTTACCTACCCGACTCAAATGTATGGGACAGCTGATTTTCATAGTGAAAGTTGTTTAGTTTGATGGTCTGAGTTCACCGTTTCAGTATTTGCTAGGCTGTCACTTACACTCTGTATTCTGAGTAAATTAAAAATACAGTCTAGAATATGATGATGACTTGAAAATACTTGAAAGAGGTGGGAAATCAATCCAGCCAATCATTTGTGATAGGACCTAGGTATATTTCGATCACCCTTCTGGAAACATCGTGAGGAAACCTGCATGCTTCAATTTCGAGGCACGTATTGTACCTTCTGTCCATTACATGTGGCGACGGGTTCACTCCCCGTCACACTGGACAGAGTTTCGGTACCAGTGAAACGTGGATGTTCTGTGATTTCAGAATGTCTCTGACTACCCCATCGGGGAATATAGTCGTGAGCATATGCTTATGCTTATGCTTCTGGATTATATTTAGCTAGTCTAGTCTAGTCATGTCTCACTCAGAAACAATTTGCTTAGAAATGTAGAGTTGTTAATCCTCCATATTAACGCGTTCTTTCTACGCAGTTTTATATTTATTTATTAAATCCAATCATCGCTATTATTAGCAACGAAATAATAAAATAAACAAAACATTTTTTTGTTGTTATTCTGTTTCGTATAAGCAATTATGTGAATTATGGACATCTGAGTTTAAATTTAATTTAATACTGTTGAAGAAGCTAGTCAAAACCAGTCACATATAAAAACCCTGAATTGTTTTACTATGATTGTACCTTCATTTATCACGTCACGTATCACTATTCTTATGATGTCAGCCTGCGTAGCATGTTACACGTGATACGGCTGTATCACGTCTTTTATCTCGTTCGTTCGTACGCAAATAGAAAGAGAGCGAAGGTGTGATAGCGCTATATCACGGTGCCATGCTATCTATGCAGGAACAAAAATTGAACGTCGTTTTTTAAAATTAATTACGTACTTATTTAAACGCTTCTTCCACAATTTTTAAAGATGTTTTTCTCCATTGGAAATTTAATCGTTCTTATCAAGATGACGATTTAAGATTTCGTTAATGTGAACTTGCAGGAAACGCTTCGATGCTTGCATTCCGTAATGTTGACAACAGCATTATTTCGCAATGTGCATCTTGAACTCGGAATTTATGGTTCTTGGTATTACCATCCTTGGTTCAAGTTTTTGTTGAATCATATAGTCCATAACCAGTCGACGTCCTGTTGAAATCCCAGACCGAAAATTCTGAAAGAAATAAAACTGGTCTAGTGCGAGTCGGGCTACTCGCGCACCGAGGGTTCCGTACCACATCACCACACAACACAACTTCTCAAATCTCCGGGACTTTTAGCGCGCGACCGACTCACACTTGGCCGGTTATTATTATTTGTTGTTATACTGTAGAGTTTGCTCTATAATCACACCAAGTTTGACGCTTGTATGTACTACCGTTTTTACGATAAAGCGAGACGAAAAAAGTTGATAAAAACTAGTTTCTTGTTGAGAACCCCCCTTAATTTTTAACTTTTTGCCAGTTTTATTATTTGTCAACGAATCCGTCGTAATAACGCATATTCTGTGAAAATTTCAACTGTCTAGCTATTAAGGTTCAAAAGTTATAGCCCTAAATAGGTAGGACGGACGGACAACGTAGGCTTATTAATAGGGTCCCGTTTTCACCCTTTGGGTACGGAACCCTAAAACACAGATTTTATATTTTATAATTTGACCTAAAGATGAATCGACCATGGCGATTCCATGTCACTCATTCATATTCATTAGGTGTTGTTTTTGTTGTTCGTCTGTCCATTCGTTCCTGTATAATTTGTATAATTTTCTGTAGACCTTGGCGAGGAAGGGTTACGAATGATGTACGTTTCGAGTTTTTAGCACGGAGAGGATCTTTATTTAAAATATTGGTTGGCACACATTATAGTGACATGCGGTTAACACTTACTATAACGTAGGTATTCGCCAAAATGATCTATGATTAATTCTTTCTTACTAGTGATGAAACTATTATCACTTAGCGATTACGATTACGATTTCGATTATATCAAACCCATACTCTATAAACCAGGTTCATTTAAATAAAACATTTTTTTAAGTTTGGAAATGATGGAGGTATGTATTTCAATTCACAATTGCCGAAAATGATAGAAAACATTGATTATTTAATAATCAAATTTGAACCCTTGCAGATATTGTTTAAAAACATAATACTTGTAAGATCCTCCGATCTCAGTCTATTATTTTTTTCAGTTTTTATCAAACTGGCAGTAGAAAAAAACTTATCTGAGGCAACGAATGATGGTTTGAGGCGTTAGATTTTTTTTCACTTTTATGAAGTGTGTTTGATTCTGTTTAGATTTCGGATACATTTATATTTAAAATTAAATTTCATTAATACATAATCACAACGATAATCGACGATTACTATTAAACGAAATCGTAATCGTTTCATCACTACACTGCATTTGCCGCAGTTATAATATGAATAATTATCGGAACGTCACTGCTTTTGGAAAAATAGAAGTAGGACTCGGATAGTCGAGGACAGCTAAAAGATAGCTATCCTCGACATATCTACACATCTTCCATGTACTTGTGAGTACATTTAAGGTCATTTAAACAGTCAAAGTCAAGGTTTTCCCAAGCTCAGAGTGTGGTCAGTACCTACTTAATAGTTATAACGTTATCCAAAATCCCAAATAGTTTTAATATTTTGCATTGAGAATTACAATTAGATTAGAGGACATGCGACCAAATAGGACTATTACGTAATAACATAGTGTAGACAGTTTAAATTTATGGGCAAATAGTAAAGTTAGTCACTTTATAAAAATAAAAGTGATAATCAGATCCCAAATATGGGACGTGAAGTTCATGTTTTGCTTACCGAGTCATTTTGCATGCGTTTAGTGAGTTTTTAAGGAATTGAACACTGAAGATTATGGGGTATTTGATGAAGGCTTTATTATATCTATGTCACCAAAATCAAAATCGCAAAAAAAAATCTGCTGTCCTATGAAAGTTTTCAGTTTTGTATGTGTAACACAGACTTTGGTGCCAAAGAGAGCATTGTGCGGTCTGAACTGTCCTTTAAAAAACTATCAGCATAATCTTCTTTTCGTGTGGAATCGTCATGTCTTCCTCAGATCGTCAATTTCCAGTATCTTGTCACTAGTTGTCACCTCTGCTGCGCTGGCTGCGCTCATTAGGTCCTCCTCTCCACAATGCTCATTATGTCCTCCTCTCTAAATTGACACACTGTCAGCATATTAAGAGAAGTTTATTCCGTACGCGCTAATGCGCGCTGCATACAACCGAAGTCTGGTTTTATATATTAATCCTAGCATTGAAACTGTATATTTTAACGAAATTCTAACAACATACAAGCATAGAGATTCGTCTGAAAATTTCATTTACTTTAATTGGTTAGTACTGAAAATGTAACCAGACTTCGCTTGTATGGAGCGCGCCAACGGTAATATACCCTTAAAAAGAACCCTATATTATGTTCTTTCTAAATGAATTCGCTTGAGTGGCAGAGTCAGTCGACCCCACTCTCCTCACATCGTTCAAGTTCACGGCAAAGCACCGGTCGGTCTCAGCGACAAAGCAACGGAGACTTGTTTTTGACCAAAAACAAAATAAACGTGATATTTAAAGCTTTTGGATAACTTTTATTGGTTGTTTTTTAAAACGATTGAGTCGTTTAGATTTACGTCATCAAGTTTGGTTTTTAAAAAGGAAAAGTGCTCATCGGTAACCTTGATTTTTGGTAGGTAGAATGGAATGGACATACAGATCGGGTGAGATGTTTTACTGTTTCCGTCCCCTAGTATCATAGTTAATAATAAGGTAAAAAAAAATGAGGAATGGAAAGTTGAGAGTATACTCACCCTATTTACCCTAACACCATGTATACTTAAAGCTCCGATAAAATTTTACACAATAAATATTTGTTTAAAATTTTTCTATAATTTGCGATTGACATAAAAAATCTTAAAACAATCAACAAAATGTGTCATCTTAATCTTAACTATTATAAAACTGTAACAAATGTGTGTCTGTACATTGAAGATATTTACATGAAAAAGATTACGATATGGTTTTAGGTTTCCCGGACTCCCAATCAACCTTTTTTAGAATTTTTGTCTGTCTGTTTGTTTGTTTGTATGTTTGTAACAGTATCACTCAAAAACTACTACATCGATTTTGATAAAACTATTTTGTTTGATAGCTTATGATCTGACCTAAAATCTGGTATATATATAATTTGTGCGGACGAAGTCGCGGGTAAACTCTAGTATCATCTAAAATGAAAAAGTAAATAAAATAGAGTCGCTAATTCCACCCAATCGCGAATTAAACAACAAAATTGAATCATAATATAAACACAAATTAGTTTCAAGGACGTGTTAAAATAATATATTAGTTAAAAGTATATTATTGATAGAATATCCCACCGTGCGATATGCTGCCGGATGTTTGCGGCTAATTATAATTAAGTATTTGGCTGCAAAAAAGGTGTTTATGGATATTCGTCTTATTCGTAGTCACGTTTTAAAGCCTTATACCGCAAAAAACTGTAGCGGAGTTGTCTGCCTCGACTATATAGAGCTAAATTTACTATATTTATAGTGATCTAGTTGTTGCCCGCGAATCCGTCTGCGTATACCTTAAAAAAGTATTCTATGTGTTAATCCAGATCATATTCTATCTGTGTGTCAAGTTTCATCAAAATCCGTTCAGTAGTTTTTGCGTGAAAGAGTAACAAACATACATCCATCCATACAAACTTTCGTATTTATAATATTAGTAGGATAGGATAGGATATTAGCAATTGTCGTTTTTCAATTTCCATTTCAATCACGCTATTTTTCAAAGTCAACATGATTTTATCAATATAGGAGCACACTTATTAAACATCAAATCTTTTTTTGAAGCTATCACCGCGTCGGAACGTGTTGGTGTTGTAGAGAAGATGCAGCCAGAAACTCTACAACATAACAAATATAAATTATATGGTTTAATTTGGTATTTGATAGTCTGGAAGGTCTGAAAACTTTTGGCGGAGGCCCAATCAATTTTATTTTCAAAATTGCGTCGCACAGTCCAATATGGATTGTGGCCATATTGGGCTATTAAACTGAAAGCTATTAAATTATGCCACATTGTATAATTGTCGGATGCGATTTTCAAGGAAAAAAAAACATTTGGCACTATGCAATTGCCAGCCTCTGGACTAGTAGCTTGTAGTGCAACTTTTTGTGTAGATGCTTTCAAATAGGTATAAGCATATGCTCACGACTATATTCCCCGAAGGGGTAGTCAGAAATATTTTGAAACCTCAGAACATCCACGTTTCACCAGTAGTACCGAAACTCTGTCCAGTGTGACGGGGTCGTGCCCGTAGCCTCTTATAATGGACAGTGGATACAATACATACCTCGAAATTGAAGCATGCAGGTTTCCTCACGATGTTTTTCTTCACCTAAAAGCCAAAAAACCTCACGATGTTTTTCTTCACCGAAAATAGGTATAAAATGTAATTATAAATCCTCTGAAAAATAATTATCGAGAATATCTCAAAATGCAGATCCTGTTGAATCGATTCATTGAATTAAAAATATCTCTCCGCGGATGTTAATTATAATTTATGCTTTATAAATGAGTTTGACGCGTCTTCCTTATAAACAACCTTTGCGGTCATATTAGTTATTAATTTACCTGATAGACTTATAGTTGAGCTGAGGTCAGTATTATAATGTATAGATGATAGATATTGAAACATATGAGTCGGGTCGGTTCAAGGGAGATGCAACAATTTGCCTTGAATCTGGCTTTTGTTTGGTCAAGCACGTGGTAATTCCATTTTTTAGGGTTCCGTAGTCAAACAAGGAACCCTTATACTTTCGTCCATTCTGTCTGTCTATTGCCGTGCCTCAATAACTCGTTCATTTTTGCACTTATTGAATCGAAATTTGGCATGAAGACAGATACACCCATACAACGAAAGATGGTTTGGAATTTTTTTTTTTTCAATTTCGTGAGATGTCGTTGCGTTGGATTGCATCCTTGTCCAATGGAACAAAACTCCCACAGAAACAAAATCGATATAATGCTTCTGTCTCGAGATTTCTGCGCTCAAAGTCAACAAACGTTTCGTTTTATATGTGGGAATTTGTTGTCAGCATCAATTTATCTTTGTTGAAATCTAACTGTATTGCTGTAAGTTCTCCAAAATGGAAGTAAAAAAAAACCTCTAACTTCTAAAATACTGGAGTGAAAAATCTGAAAATGTTATAAAATATAGCTTAAGGTTCTCTAAATACAAACTAGATGGAGTTGCACGAAAATAAATCGCACTGTCATTGTGTTTAAAAAAATTCTCTCAGGTAAGATAAACAGATTAAAACTTTTCTTCTTTTTTCTACTTGTACCATGGCTACGGAACCCTATCATGGGCGAGTACGACACGCACTTAGTCGGTTTTATTTTTTCAAGAGATGGGTCCAACGTTTTTTTTTTTGGTATTTTGCATACCTCTTCGGTTTCGTTTTCAATCTTGAATAAAAATAAATTGGGCTGGCATAACCTCAGAGATAAAAGCCCCAACTAAAAAAAATTAGGAATAAAAAAAAATTGAAAAATTAAGTAGGTAGGTGATATCGAGTTACAGAAGTTCACTGAATTATATGGTAAAAGATGTATTTTATGCTTAAATAATGATAATGAGAAACTGCCTAATCGTTAGACGTCATAATGCTCAAGCTTTGCAACAAATTATGGTTTCTATAGGACCTCAAATGTGTTAGTGTTACAAACCCAAAAGAAACAAGAGTGACAAAAGGTTTTTGAAAATAAACTGACCATAGCAAAAATATACCGTAAATGTAAAAGTTGGCAACTAACGATTAGTTTCAAATGGCTCTGCACTGACCCAGACATATAAATACCCACCCTAATTGGAATTTTATGTTTAGCGGATAGAGCATTTTAACTTAGGTGTTTGAGTTTAACTTGCAGACAGACCTGTCACTGTTGTTGTTTTTTTAGTTATGATTTTTGTTTTTTCCCCTCACCACAGAATAGGTGATAGTATATAATTCTACATACCCTCACCCAATGTCCAATGTATTAACATTTAGCCTTTTTCCTTTCTTTGGTATTCCTGTAAAATTATTAGAATCTCCAGCAGTAATTTTGGTATCGCAAGTGAGAACAGGGTACATAACATACTTACAGCTGAAAATCAGGGCTGCGCTCGCTGTGATCTGAGCTGATCCCCGCTGTCGTAAACAGATTTTATTGTATTAAAATGTGTTGATCATATTATAGAAAAAAAAATTGTGTTCTCTACATTTTCATCAGTACTTACCTGATTATTGTAACGATATCGAATTAAAAAATAAGTGATAATTTTAATACGTGCACAATAAAACCACAGAGTACGTTTTTAAATTTTTAAAAGCATAGAATTGTTGGTTTTTAATTTAATTTAATTTCAGGAGTGGAAAAAATTCCGATTTTTTTTTCATAACAAGGATATTCTTTTGATATTAGATTGTCCCTTGAGTGCAAAGATTTGTTTCGACGAATTTGGGACAGCTTTAATATACATACCTACATAAATTTTAAAATACGTATTTGATGAATAAAACAATAAGTGATAAAGCCTAAAGAACATAATGTCCAAGTCACGACAAATTGGCTCATCTTTAACGGTCACCGATATTTTAGAAGCGGATCCTAACAGGCAAGGACCCATAACGACCGACTGCGGTTACCTTTTTTTTGCGCTTCAGTAGACTACTTCGTCCATAAGCCACGTATTCCAAAAATGTATACGATACAACGCAGTAGAAACGTAGAAACGTTCTGACCATATTTTGTTTATAATTCAATTCAATATGTATTTATTTCGGAAAACAAGTTCCATAAATTTTTTATTAGTAAGTAATACATAATGTCATCTTACACCCTATGTTAGTAAATAACATCCAACCAACATACCAACCAGTATTATCCAACATACCTCGAAGTTGACAAAGGGCAACTAAGTATGACACAGGAATTAGCAAGTAGGCGTAAAAATTAATGTTATAGTCCATATGAATGAAGAAATATAATATCACACCTCCGTCTATCTTGTACTTGTATAAAATCAAACATAATACTAAGACTGAGGCTGAGATTCAGTGATGTTTTTTAAGTCTTAGTTCGAACTCCCGAATGTCAAAATCCATACATTTTCGTCCTACTTAGTTCGAACTACGACTAAAAAAATTTTCTCTGAATCTCGGCCTAAGACACCCTTTAAAAGATCGTTCGTTAACTCCGTATTGTATAGAAATTAGTTCGAAAAATACGTAATCGGTCCGTGTCATGTTTTTAGTAGGTACCAAGATTTCGTGATATATGTAGTAGAAGATCAATCACTTAATCTTAAATGAGTCATTAATGTAATTATGGTTTATTTCGAATGAAGTATTGGTTTTAAACTTGTACGATTTGTTCAGAGCTAATTTAAGAACTATAGCGTTATCTGTCGAATGTTTCACTTTAAGTTCCGTGCTATATGGAGGAGCCCTGCATAACATCGTCCGTTTGTAGCATAGTGTGCCATTCCGCAAAGACACCCATAATGTATGTAAATATTATTCATACATCCAAATGACTCCGTCGCGAATCGGTCACTTAAATCTATGTCGCAGTGTCTCCCATTTCATGGCTATAATACCTATACCTATTTATTTTAATATCTGCCACCAAAATTACCGAAACGGAACACTTACGGAATTAATTAGATGTCTGCGCGACTGGTTTGTCAAATAGGGTCCTTCTTAATATGCTGACACTTTTTTAAAGGGATGATCAGACCGTCAAACTGAACAACTTTCTCTATGGCACCAACATAGAAATCGGGAAAAAAAACAGCTGTTCCATACTAAACTGCAAACCTATTTGAGGCAAATGAATGAGACTGATGATTTTTTCTCGCGATTTCGATGTTGGTGCCATACATACCCCCTAAAAATATTTTTCAAGATTTTATTCTACCACTTTGTCGGCGTGATAAATATATATGTCAAATTACAGCTTTCTAGTACTAAGCGTCTCTGAGCTAAGCCGCGGACAGACGGACAGACGGACGGACATGGCGAAACTATAAGGGTTCCTTGTTGACTACGGAACCCTAAAAAGTGATGAGATGATGACCTCTACAGTAATTAAGATTTAAAACGTAATTTTGTGGGTTTATGGTTTTTATGAAACCGGAAATGAATACCAAACCTTTTTTCAGTAATTTTGTAAATATAAAATACTTAATAAAAAAAAAATATGATATGATAATGAAATTAGAATACCTAATAATTTGTGTCGAGGTTATAATAGGAAAGAAAGTATTGTAAATAGGCGCAAATATTGGTTACGTGTAGGTACGTTAAGTATGTAGTTACAACTTGTCAATTGTACATCTAGATACATATTCCTTTGTAAGGAGAGGTCAGCGAGATAATAGAATAGGTAGGATACAAAGAAACAAGCGTGAAAACATTAACCTCCTTTTAGTTTCACCGTCATCGGATTGAAGGAAACAGACAAGTCAGCTAAGTCTTATATCGCTTTTATACTGCTTGATCTGTCTGTGTAGCAAATAACACTTGCAATTTACTTGTAGGAAATAGATCAATATGTCCTTCACTTAGCGTACAATATTTAAAATCAATATTTACCATAACGATGACACTACTGTGTTATAAATAAAAACAGCCATTCACCTTGCGACTGGTAGGTAAACTGCTGTCAATCGCAGCGTTTTTAATTCGGCGGGTAAAAGGGTATATGCCTTATATTAAATCAGATCTGCATGGGTAGCATAGCAGCGTGATATAGCGCTATCACGTCTTAGCTCTCTTTCTATTTTCACGCGAACGAACGAGATTAAAGACGCGATACAGCCGTATCACGTGCAACATGGTACGGTTTCTGGAGTGCGATTTTTAAAACTCATACGTTGAACTCAGCAGTAGAAAATATCAATATTACTATGGAAATATGCATCTTTCTACTGCTGATTTGACTTTAAAAAATCGCACTCCTGGATTGTGATTTTTGAAAGACAAATTAATAGTAGAAAGATGCATACGTCCATAGTAATTTTGAAATTTTAAACTGTTGAGTTCAACAAATGAGTTTTAAAAATCGCACTCCAGATCTCACCGATTCTCCGATAATGCCTTATGCCGAGATCTGTACTCATTCTGGGTGTCATAGTGCTTAAGTTATTTCATTGGTGTGGTTCCACCTTGCCCGCAGTAGGTAATAAGCAGTAGCTGCTTCCTGAGTAATGCTGTATTTGTTCGAAAATATGATCATAAGGGCTAAATAAAATGTACCCGGAACCAAAGCAGCGAGCAATGTTGAAGAGGCGAAAGATGTGTGTCAGAATCGTAGCATGTGTGATCAATTACATATTTCTGCCTACCCCAGTGCGACATAGGCATATAAACCTACTCGACCCAAAATGTATAGGACAGCTAAGTGTACTGTAAAGTCGTTTGTGTGCGCACATGGGCTACTATCGTACCGTGAATGGCTAGCTTTACTCACATAAACTGATTTATTTACTTACGTAATCCGGTTTGTTGTGAATGTGCATTAACTTGGCCTCCAAATTACAGGTTCATGAGTCAGGGTTCGTGATTCAGGGATGATCGTGTTTAACACGCAAAATATTTTGAGACACGCGCAATAATGCGCTGCATCATCTAAAGCGGTTCTTGATAGGCGCTCATCTCCTCAGATTAGAATAACATGTGTTATTTATACATAATATATGTGTTTGAAGTTGTATGGATGACATTATGATTATTTATCAAATCGAGTTAAACCTGTTAGCTTTTTGTGTACTTGACGGAGGTAAACGAATGGGCTAACACTAAGCGCACGTGTTTGCGATGACTACGCTATATGATTTTGCTTTTATTTATATTGTTGTAAAACCTATTTTGAGAGTAGCTCTCGTCATTAACCTGAACGCGTTCTTATAAAATAAAAATAATTCTAAAAGTTTATATTATTTTAAAATTATATTTAAAATAATATAAACTTTTATTGAACACAAGAGAAACAAAATTTTGATAAACATTATAGATTTTTCAGATTTTTTCTATAGTTGATAAGTTTTTATTCAGTTGAATCGTCTACAAGTAAGCAACAAGTAGATAACGGTGCAAACACAAACAGGAATCAGCGAATAATTATGAAGATGATACAAGACCTTGCATATTTGTAAAACAAAAGATGTTTGCATTCAAGAAAACCAACATCCATTAAAATTAATTCCCCCGTGACTATAACTTGTATTACTATTATAAATACTTCTACAGTTTCTATACAAAATCTTGAGGGTATTTTAAATGTTATGTTAACCATGTTAACGAAATAAATATGTATACCTTGTGGTGTAGAAAACACTTCTCTACAACGGAACACCTTCCGACGCGGTGGTAGAGTCAAAAATGACGTCAGAAAGCTATCCATGTGATATTTTGAATAAAACATTTTGAGTTGAGTTTTGAGTTTTTAACGAATTACTCACATAGTACTCGTTAGCAAATTACTATGTACAATATTGGTGAAACTATGCTGTTTGCAATTTCAAGGCAAAGAATAGCTCTGTCTTTTTTCCATCCACTACTTCAAAATACTAAACATACAAACTGTAATTTTCAGGTGGTGCTGGCGTCATCAGCCCCCAACCCGACTAACGTGTTCGAGATCGACATCAGTCCAGAAGAAGCCCAGAAGTACCTGAACAGTCCTCCCTTCACAGAACCTCAGTTGTCTGGACGTACTGCCGTATTGCCTTTGGTTAGTATAAAGCTATAGGTATTCGAAATTTTTTTAGAATTCCGTTTCCCCATTCCTACGATTTCTCGTTCGGATATAAGAAGAATCTAAACCAACGGTGTAGATTCTGAGGAGTTTTCTGTCATCATCATAAGCCTATATACGTCCCATTGCAGCATAGGCATAGTCATAGGCTTAGTCTCAAGGAGGGTGTACATATCCAATATACATATTAATCTATGGGTTTGGAATGCGGATTGGTAGAGTTCACATACGGATCAGATAATATAATGTCTTCTTCAGCGTATGCCGGTTTCATCATGATTATTTTCTTTTTTACCGTTTCTGTATAATGCAGGATTTCGACAATGCAAGATGCGACAGAATTTAAAATATAGGAAACCAGAAACAGGTCAAGTATATTAATTAAATTTTTCAGGTCCGATGGAATGATCCGAGCTTTCGCGCAGCCGAAGCCGGCCCCACTCTTGGACACTACTGGAAGAATGGAAAAGAGATCGAAAACACCCAGGACTACGAGGAAGAGGTAAAAAATGACCTGCTGTCCTTTCAACAATAACGCACTTATAATCCAATTGTTTTACCTAATATTTCCTTGAAGCTTCAGCTATTTGTTATAAAAAGGCAAATTAGGCTCTAAGAATACGAAATGTTTCAGTATCTTCATTTAAAGCAGCGATTACATTACCCTACATGCGGAACTGATTTCGGCATGTTGCTTGCTTCGATCGCTACTCTTAAAAATAGAGAGAACAAATCAGACAATGTACGCAAAGTCAAAGTCAACATAATTTATTCAATAATAGGAGCTTGAAGCCTTGAAGCACACTTATTAAATGTCTGGTCGCAAGGTTGTCGCTGTAGAGAAGATGCGCCCAGAAACTCTACAACTTAATAACTGTTACGATATAAATTCTTAAGTTAAGGTTATGTATACAATAATACATAGTCTATTTAATAAAATAATTGATACTATGCCTAAATCGGCCCCGCATGTAGTAGACACTACATTTAAATTATATGACCGGTTAAAAATACCTTTCTACATAGCATGACGGCTTATGAAAAGCGTCGACTATGGAATTAATCTAAAAGTTACAGCCTTTAGAATCCCACTGCCGAGCAAAGGCCTCCTCTCACGAATAAGGGTGAGAGGGAGTGGGCCATACTCCACCACGCGGGCCCAGCGCGTGTTGGTGGAGGCAAGTTAGTGGTCAACTTGCTGACAGATAATTTTAAGCCGCCTAAATAGGCCTCTGACCTGGCTTAACGAGTAGTTACAACGCCATCTGACGGAACTATCCGAGACCAACTGCTTAACGAGCCTTCCGAAATACAGAAACGCTCGAGTTGAAATACCACTAAACGGTCACCCATCCAAAGACTGACCGGACCTGACGTTGCTTAACTTCGGCGATCGTTTCCAATACCGATGCTTCACTACGCTAACTCGCGCTATTATATTCATACATATGGGAAAAATTTGAAAGAAGAGGTAAGCATGTGCGATACTGAGTGAGTGCGAGCGAGAAAAGAATACGCATTTGCTTACATTTTACGCCACGATCCTGCCAGAGGGGGCGGAGGTAAGAAATTGGTGGGGGGCAGGGAGTGTCCGTACTGTATGTAGTACTTGATACTCTTTCTTATACTGTGGTTTGGGCGTCAAAGATGTGATTTCAGGCGTGATTGAATAAGTATCAGTAGTTTATCGTAATAGCCTATAGCCCTGCAATGGGTGGATGGGTGTTAATTTGATGGATTGTTTAACATCATTGTAATGTATTATTTGTGATTAACAGTTACATGCTGAGCGAGCTCTCTTAAATAGTTTTTTACTTTTTGATCCTAATATTGTCCTAATAAAATAATTTCCGTATAGGTCTACGACGCCTCCCAGTTCCACGGGCAGGACGGTCTAGGCGGTTACGCTTACGGTTACAGGGCTCCAGAGTCTGCAAAGGTTGAGAACCGCGCCAGGTCTGGTGACGTCACCGGCTCATACACCTACAAAGCTGGAAATAACGAATTGATCAAGGTATGACTCGAAGGACCAGAATTTAAGAATTTTCAGGTCGGGGTTTTTTTAGGTTGAGAATTTACTCAATCCAATCAAATTTCGGCAGATTAGTGATAATAATACGACAAGAAAAGCAATGTTAAAAATCAATTATTAAGAAAAACAAAAAACATGCATAAAAAATTTTAACTGAAAAGAGAAAAACAATGTAGAATAAAAAAAAAGCTATAATAACTTTACTTGAGTATTTAAATACAATTTGAATGTTATTTAAATACAAATCGCAAACGGGGACAAAGAAAAATTACAAAATCATATCTACCTATTTGTTGGTTATTGGTTTGCTCCACCTGCAATACCTATCTACCTAATAACATTCAAATTGTATTTGCTCTTTAGCTGATTAATAATTATAGAGCTTGTTTTTCTCTTTTCAGTTAATATTTTTATGCAGTCGGGTTTTTTGTTTTTCTTAATAATTATGTTTATATCATACTTTTTAGTCTTGTGTCAAAATGGTAGCATAAAAGTAGGTACTACAATAATTATATATTTGGATTCGTTTGTTCACTAGCTTTCATTTGATACCCATATAATAATTATTAACAAAAAAATGTCTATTCCTCTCATTTTTGATTCGCAGGCGCCATATTGAAATAATATAGCCTATGTCACTTTCACGATTTTTATGAATCCAGTGACACCTTGTATGTTAAAATCCGTCAAGCCGTTTAGGCTGCAGAGCGTATCAAAGAAATGGACACACAGACATACATACATGCATACATACACACGAAAACATAACCCTCCTTCTGGGGCAGTTGGGTAAAAAAGATAACTAAGGCATAAAGTTTCTTATACCGGTTGATTTTTTTTACCGTACCGAACCTTTCACGGGTGGTTCAGATCAGACCATCAAACTGAACCACTTTTACTATGGAAGCAAACCTGAATTCTTAAAAAAAAATCGACTCTCTCATACAGTTGATTCTAGGCATTGCAGTTTAGTATGGAACAGCTGATTTTTTTTTGCGATTTCATTTTTGGTCCCATAATAAAAGTTGTTCAGTTTGATGGTCTGAACCACCCCTGAATTTTTCGGAACTGTAAAAAAAAAAAAGGTTTTACTGGGTGAAAGGCCTACTAACTTGACGATACGTATACCACAGAGTACTATAATTACTACGTATACGTATCAATTCCAACCTGAAATCATCAATATTCGGAAAGTGAAACTTTACCACGACAGATCACGCGCGTGAGTTTATTTCTGTAAATGCTTCATTTAATCTATGTACATACATTTGACAGAAATGAAGAAAACGAATAGAACTGAGACTTTGTGACATTGAATACTAGGTAATAGGTAATACTAGGTAATACTAGGTAATATTTTACACAATATAAGAAAAAATATAAAAATGCATGTTTATGATAGATTTCGAAAAAGTAAACGATTTTATTCATAAATATGCAGTGTAC
The DNA here is from genome assembly GCA_963924505.1 of Agonopterix alstromeriana. Taxonomy (NCBI): domain Eukaryota; kingdom Metazoa; phylum Arthropoda; class Insecta; order Lepidoptera; family Depressariidae; genus Agonopterix; species Agonopterix alstromeriana. The sequence goes on from OZ004664.1 coordinate 9,683,148, forward strand.
CTACATTTTATAATTCAATTTTAAAAATCGTCTTTTTTATATCTGTGATTCAAATGTCTAAAACGCCATTCGCCTATTGGTCTTTCGCAGTCGTATTGTTTACTAACGGAGTGACGTCACGAGCAGAAACAGCATGGCGGCTAGCGTTTCCGCGCGAAAATTCAAAATCACAAGTAAAAATAGTTTAGAAGGCATTTTTCGCCTTTATACATTAAAATAAAAATTATACTGGTTCATTACGATCACTTTAAAACAGTTTTCAAAAAACGGTGTTAGACTCGTACCCTATTCGCGATCTATTTTTGATTGTCATCCTCCATTCTGTCCATTATTCTAGGTCCGCTACTGGGCTGATAGCGAAGGCTTCCACCAAGAGGACAACCTGCCCAAGGTTGTGCTGAAACCTAACGAAGATACCGAAGAAGTCAAGTTGGCGCGACTCGCTCACGAAAAGGCGTGGAACGAGGCTGCCGCTGCAGCTGCCCAGCAACCAGACCCTCAGTAAGTAGGATAGATATACTACCTCCGTGGTCTAATGGTTAAGAGCATTGTGCTCTTGACACGGAGGTCGCTGGTTCGATTCCCACGGGGGACACCTAGTGATATGTCACTTTGTGCGTTTTTCCCCAGTTGGCTAGGACATTGCAGGCTAAATCACCTGATTGTCTGAAAAGAAAGATGATTCCGTGCTTTGGATGGCACGTTAAGCCGTTGGTTCCGGCTAATATCTTTGGTGGTAGTAGTCGTTACATAAAAACCACGTCAGAGGCTGTTGGGTTGCCCACACAATAAGAAGAAGTAAGTAGGATATTTTAAGCGTAACAGTGTTTATGTTAGACACAGAGTGCACTCTCTCGTTTTATCCTCCTGGAGTGCGATTTTTGAAAGTCACACGTTGAAATCAGCAGTGTTAGTCAGAAAATGTTAAAATTACTATGGAGATTATGCATCTTTCTACTGCTGATATGGACGTGTGACTTTCAAAAATCGCACTAGCTGAATCAGATGGAACTGGGAAACATCTACGATTAGACATAGGGACGGATGCAGTGTGTAAAGGACGTTTACTTGTTCTTAAAACTAACATGTTCGCAAACTTTTTGGTGAGCCACTGATTCGGGGTCCCACTTTGAAAAACACAGGCTTTTATCATTAGATCGCATTGACTTAACAAACTATTGGACGTCGCATCGGGTTATCGCTCAAAAGTGTCCGAACCAAAAGAGCACCGAAACGTATAATGAATGAGAACCAATTACGCGATAGTCTTCGCTTGATCGGCCGACTACGCACACGCAAGTGCGCAAGCACAATGAAAAAGAATTTCAGCATTTTCAATTTTTATATTACTATACCTGTACTGAGGTTTGTGTAGGTTAGTCTCGGACACTTTTTTCGAGAATTTTGTACCAGACCCGGCGTCCATTATCTTGTATGTCAATGTTAGATTGTATGGATTTCAGTGTTATTAGCCTCAATGTTATGTTACAGGTATTTTGTTATTTAATTCAATACAATTTTGTATAACAGGGGAGCTTACACACACCAAGAGCAACAATACCAAGGCCAACAGTACCAAGGTCAACAAAACCCAGGTCAACAATACCAAGGACAACAATACCAAGGTCAACAATACCAAGGTCAACAATACCAAGGTCAACAATACCATGGAGCTGCCTCGGAACCTGCAGCTGTTTTCGCATCTGCTCCCGGCCAGGGCCGTGAAGGAAAGGCGTATGGTCAATCGCAAAACTATCAGCAGGCGGGACAAGGTGGTCAACCTGGTGGACAATACAACCAGGGTGGTCAACCTGGTCAACCCGGGGGGCAGTACGGACAAGCTGGACAGTACGCAAAGCAACAGGACAAATATGAGGAGCCTGAACCTACTGTGAGTTTATTATTTAACTTTGTCTTTATACAGGGTGTAATAAAACACCCTAGTAATATTTAGAGACATAGTTTAGATCACCCCTATAAATATTTCTACGGTGTTGTTTTGTTAATATAGAAATAAGTGGATTTCTGCTGAAAAGTATTACTGTGAAACATAATGAACGAATTTAAATGTATTTTAGGAATATTTTAGGTAATAATTCTAATTCTACTATCATAATTGGTTTACAAGAAGTTTCTTTTTTCGATGAAGAATCTAAACAAGCACTAGCTGTGTTTGTATGTACAGTAAATAGTCGTGTATGTACATTTATAGTCTGACAGCAGGATTAGCAGGAATTATAAATAAAATTTACGCATCAAAGACCATCTAATACAATATAATCGTTCTCATATTTCAGGGTCCACCAAGAGGATTCTTCTACAGCTTCGACTACCCAGTCTCCATCATAGTGCCTAAGAACGGCGGCCAAGGTGGTGCCGTCAACCCTGGGTACCCAGTAGACCATGACACTGTCTCACTTAGCGCTCAACAACGCGGTTAATTTAGCATTTAGTATTGAATCTTGAGTAAAACTTCTTTGGAAATATTATAAAATCTTATTGATTTCAGAGAGGTATTTGAGCCAGTCAAATATTTCCAAATCTAGTTTTGCCAAGTTTCAGTTCAATTAGTAGAAATATAAGTAAAACACTTTTCTTTAACTCGCACTGTTTTATTTTCTACCAATAAGGTAGAAACTGAAAATGGTATGGGGAAATTAAAATAAGTGTTCGCCTTAGCTTGTCGATAGTTTAATTAGAACGTTTCTATGCAATGTGTCGTATCAAATTATATTTTACGAAGAGCTACATACATTTTGTATGCAAACCACGAGATATGACTGTTCGACTAACTTTATATTTGCAGTAATTACATCCGTAAATTGTTTTCTAACTGTCGACTTAGCTAAGGTAATGTGGTTGCCATTTTAAAATTAGGTTAATTAGTTATACTTAAGTATGTTTATCATGACATGATTCTTTTGACAGCTTTTATTTTTCCCGCCTATTTACAGTATTGGTTTGTTTATTTCGGGTCTGAATCTAAGAGGAAGGTTAGGTCCTAGGATCTTTGGTTTGAATATTAAGTTGTCAAAAGTGTGATTCTATGATCATTCTTTAGTTTAAGTAGGTCGGAGTTTGAAAGTGTAACTTTCATTTTGCATTTGCTTTATTTGTTTTTTTTCTTTGTAACAATAGGTATGTACAGAATATAGTTAATTTTGTATGACAGCGTCTTTTAGTTAACAATATTTTTATTGACAATAATTGGTTTTAGTTAAACTCTTGAACCCGGTCTTACTTAATCAAATAAGTTTCGTTACCATATCAAGTATTTATCTCGAATAAAATTTAATATTATATCTACCTGTATGACTGTAAACATATGTAATGCCACTTAGCATTTGAGCCAGTTTTTCTATACTTATATTATAATGAAATAAATTATGTATATTATATTTCTTTTAATTTGTTATCACTTGTTACCTTATCCTTTTATACTATTATATCAAGTAATCCCTGGTGACCACCCCGAAAGGGATGTTGGTCTTGAGTGTATGTATACTGGGTGGAACGTAACGAGGGTCTTTCCTTTTAAGGGTGTATGTCAGACGATGAAACTAAACAACTTTCCCTGAGCAACATAGGTCGAAAAACGAAAACAAATTTTGGATGTCCCATTCAAAAGTCAACCACTCAGCCGATCTATTTTCTATGGGAGGTCCCAACAATTTTTCGTTTGCCGACCCATGTTCCTTAGGAAAAGTTGTTTAGTTTCATTGTCTGAATACACCCTTAAAAGGAAAGACCCTCGTTACGTTCTACCTAATATAAAGTAGCTCACTACTCTTTGAGAATGAGGTATGTAGGTACTTTAAATTAAGAATATAATATATCACATTTACATCGGTAACATCATTCCATTTAGAGGTAATACTAAAATCGGCATGGTTTGTTTTTTCATCAATTGTGTCATTAACAAACTTTGTTCTTTTGAATCCTTTGTTTGAGGTCTAAAAGGTAATCTTTGTCCTATAATAGAAATTATACTTGAGATACCATTGTAAGCCCATGCTATAGAATCAGGAACATTTACTTCAAATGGCAGCCATGGAATACTAGATATAAAGTCACCAATAATCCACCTTCCATTTGGACTGACTATAATTGCTCTTGGAGGTTCTGAATCTTGGGCATTAGCCTCTGTGTCTATAACTATTGAGTCTAAATCTTTGTCCTCATATCCATTTTCTTGTTGAGTATGTTGTCCTTCGTTTCCTTGCGGATTAATGTTATCTGCTTGTTTGAAATGTTCGTTTAATCCAGTGATATCTCTTTTGGGTAGAGGCGCTTGAGGTAGAAGAATCATTTGCAGGGGTTGTGGTATCGTCCTGAAAAAGAAACTAGATGCAGGTACATGATATTACAAGACAATCGTTCCATGATGTAGGATAGGAATTTCTAGAAATTTTAAACCGATTTAAAAAATTCTTTCACTATTAGAAAGTTAGATTATCCCCGAGTAATATAGGCTATATAAATTACATTTCCATCAGGACAAAGTCGCGGGCAGCTGGTTATGAATAAATATTTATCTGAGGTATTGTTATTGCGTATTGATAACAGGAATCTAAATAATACTTCTACGTAACTTTTAATTTTACGAAATAATAGTAGGTTCCAATTTATCGGCAAAAATCGATGCTATAATCATTTTAGCATATTAATAAAATCAGAAACATTTATTGACTTATTCAAAAATATGATCTTAGTTTATTTTGGAGAAAACTTGCGATCAAGATTTCTTGTAAAAGTGGTTGGTATCATTTTGAACTGAATACTTTTATGTACTCATGCGGGTTATAATAATTAAATTAGATAAAAATACAGTGCGGGATCTGTACTTGACCGGTTTTTACAAAACTTAAGTATGTCTATGTACCTAATATAAAATTATACAGGGTGGAAAGGTAAGATGGGGCACAAAGGGCCACTTCCAGAAGCATTACAGCTCCAAGAAAACGTTTTTAGGAGACTAACCCCACAATTTTTTAGTATTTTACTTCTGTTGTTATGTTATGATCCTCTTACTGATAAAGACAAAAAGTCTCTATGGGGTCAACCGAGGTCAAGGTATTAGAATCTCAGAAAACGCAAAATTTAATTCCTATACACTTAGTAGGGAAACAATAAAATCACTCTAGTTGTGATTTTGTAAACACTTCTTCTTCTTTTAGGGGCGGTTTAGACCATCAAACTGAACAACTTTCTCTATGGCACCAAGATCTGAATCGCGAAAAAAAAATCTGGTGTCCAATATATTTGGCTCGAGTAGGTTTGCAGTTTTGTATGGAACAACAAAAAGTTGTTCAGTTTGAAGGTCTGATCATCCCCTTAAAAAAGTGCCAGCATATAAAGAAGGACCCTATATATCTTTAGACTAGCAGCCCGTCCCGGCTTCGCACGGGGTAGACAAATAAATTTTAAGACTCATTTTTCTACACCTTCGGTTCCATTGTTCAAATTTTACCAAGGATCCCTAATTTTTTTCAAAATGAAATGTAGCCTATGTCAAATTGGAAGAATGTAGCATTCTATTGGTGAAAGAATTTTTTAAATCGGCCCAGTACTTTTTGAGCCTATTCATTACAAACATACAAACATACAAAAATAGGTACAAATCTTTCCTCTTTATAATATTAGTGTAGATATAGATGAAATGATGTTGATAGATATACTTCGATGACGATGACATTTCGATTCACGGATCATAGTGCAGAGAGAATATTCTTCTTTGCACGGAACAGCAGCATCCGATGGAAATAGAAATAAGAACAAGGCCACACAATCATCCGCGATGAGGTTACGACGAACGAAGAACAAAATATTAAAAATATATTTATACAACGTTTTATTGAATAAACGCAAAACTAGAAAGTAGTTTGTTTAGAATCAAGAGCAGAATCGAATTACCATGGTTTCAACATAGGTATTTTTTTTTTCAAAATAATAAATAATTTGTTTCTAAAATTTACTGAACTCGATCTCAACCCACCGCACGGGCATACTAACCCTACTTACTACCAAAACAAAATTTTTAAAATGTATCCGTGAGCAATTTCATTCATTGCTGAAATAATAACAAATAATTTTTGCCTGAAAACTTAAAATGCAAATAACTTAAAATTGTTACTATAAAATAATGAAATAATTGTTTCAATCGAATTATTTTGTTAAAAATCAGTTGGAGTGTATGAGGTTTTGCGCTTATTCATTAACACGTTGTATTAATGTAGATACTCACATGGCCAGAGGAGAATGAATAGTATTCAACTTCTGCAAAGCCTGCAATTGCTGTAACGCTAGCAACTGTTGCTGCAGTGAGACCTGCTGCGACGCTTGCATCATCTGCTGCTGCATTTGGAACATGGGCATCTGATGCAGCTGCTGGAGTTGCAACGGAGCCATGCGAATCGGCACAGTTTGTAAACACAACACAATTAAGTAAATCATTATGAATAGAGGTAACTTCACTCTTTAGTTGCACTCACTGTTAAGTAAGTCTTTGTCGTTTTGACGACTATCCGCGATTACAGTGTATCTCTAATTAACTTTAACACTAATCGTGAGTTAGTTAGTTGTAGTTCTTATGTTATACAGGATGTGTATAGTTCGATCGTGGTCGTTACTCTGGCGGACAGGAAGCGTGCGCGGGCGCAACTGGTGGCAATTATTATGCATTGTGGGTGCTGTGATAGCTTACTGGCCTACTGACAGGACTCCTGACCTTGCCGACTGGCTTTCTTTTTTTTATTCATTTCTTTTGTATTCAAATCCGTTTGTCTTCTTAATCTTGACAAATGTTATTAACTTCCTACGCATCTATCAAGTGTCGTGGATAAAAATTGCAAACTCGTTTTGTTTGCATTTTTTTTTGATATGATTTATGTAAATCTAGATGGAAATGGTCAAAATAGCTAAAGCTCATCCGGATCACATAGAAGGTAAACAAATACGATCCTAAATTATCTAGGATTTTTTTTTGTGTGATCTTAACTAATATAAAACTGTAACAGATGTGTATCTGCACGTTTGTAACAGCATCACGCAAAAACTACTGAACCGATTTTTATGAAACTTTTTTTGTTTGATAGCTTATGATCTGACTTGAAATCTGGTACATAATTTGAGCGGACGAAGTCGCGGGCAAACTCTAGTAGATTATTAATGATTAAATCTACTTTCAGAAACGCCTCGTTCCATTAACAAATATTTAACTACATGAATGCGAGTGTAATAGGTGCATTCAATAATGAAGTAGGTAAGTATGTTATAGTCTGTAGGATCCCACTGCAAGGCAAAGGCCTCCTCTTACGAATAAGGGTGAGAGACAAGTGAATAATGAAACCAAGATTTTTAAGGATACACTTTTATTGGACCATTATACTTTTTAAACTGATTAGAACCCAGTGTCCATTTAAAATGAAAACGTAAAATAATTTAAAAAAAAAGTTATCTATTCTAATATAGCATTATTTAAATACGAACAGCATGTAGAGAAACACAAGGACTGGTAGCTGATGTGGGACTTATTTGTTAATCTTATCAACCAGGACATTAAGGTGACCCAGATTTTAAAGCCGTTAGCTACTCTAAGATCCTAAATCTGTTTAAAAGCATTAACTGTCGTCGTTATCTATTCTTTCCAGGTACGGTCAGTTGCAGCTTAAAGTACCTATAGAGGCACGTACGGACATCTACAGCCGACTGTATTTGTGCAGTAAACTAAATCCAGTTATACAAGGTGTTAAAAAAATTCAAATAAACATTTAAGGGGGTGGTTTAGACCATCAAACTGAACAACTTTCACTATGGGAGCAATATCGAAATCGCGAAAAAAAAATTTGACCTTCCATACTAAACTACAAATCTACTCGAGCTAAATGTATGGGACAGTAGATTTTTTTTTTCGCGATTTCAATGTTGGTCCCATAGTGAAAATTGTTCAGGTTGATGGTCTAAACAATCCCCTTAAAAGTTTTAAATATATTATTTTTACTTTTGTAACACCTTGTATAAATACAATATTTACGACTAGAATACGAACATCCCTGTTCTCCTATACAATAATCAATCAGTAATACCACAGCATAACTTAATTGAATAACTTTTACTATGGGAGAAAACCTTTCACAGTTTAGTATGGGACAGTTGATATTTTTGTTGTTCTGACAGGTTTTCTCCCATAGTAAAAGTCGTTCAGTTTGATGGGTAGAGTATTAGGTTTAAAGGTTAATGATACTTTTCCTTACACCCTGTATAGTCCTTACACTACGACAACGGATGTACTTACGCAGAGCAACGGAGAGGACCTTGCGGGGAAGCGGGCGGTGGGATCGCATCCCGATCTCTGTATGATGAGATTGGGATTGACCGACAAGGACAGGCGCGGGACAGGGTTAGTAAGTACTTACATCGGCGCGGCAACGCCTACCATCGAGAGCGTTGCCATACTGTACTCCTTATAGCAATACTGTGTTAATACGAATACCAAGGAATCAAATTGTTAAAACCGGCCAAGAATAAGAATCAAATCAAACGATAAGAATCGAGATGTGCCGACTGCAACTATATTGAGCGCGCGTGACGTTTTTCTCGTTTTGTCGCTTTGTCGTGGGTGGCATGTTAGCCGTGCAGAGGGCCTAGCATGCCTGCGTCTTTGTTACTTTGCGTATGCGAAAGTGAGCTCGTATGACAGTTTTCTTGTTTTGTCGGTTGACAATGTAAGCACGTCACAGTGCGTGTCATGCTAGCCCTAGTCCCGATAAAGCTATACCCGAAGAACCCCCTTGTCGCCGTGCCTAGCGATACGATCCTCCCGCATAGATAGGGCTACATCTTCCGTGAGAACATCAAGAAAGTAGGCACAACAATGTTAAAGCGTTTAATGTCAGTTAGAACATCGTTAACTTTCTTTCCAACTGCAGTAAACGTTAACTAGCATGCAATAAAAGTAATTATTAATAATAATCGTCGGTTGCAGCTGTCTGTGGCATACTTACCTACTTTGATTTTAATACGTTGGAGAGTAAGGAAACAATAGGTCTTAAATCGTGTTAGAATTTCTAGATAGTAGGAAGTAAGAACACTATACAGGGTGTCAAATTAAATACCCATCAAACTGAACAACTATGGGAGCAAACCTGTCAGAACAAAAATTAAATCAGCTCTTTCATACATTTGAGTCGTGTAGGCACAGCAGTTTAGTATGGAACAGCTGATTATTTTCGCGCTGACAGGTTTGCTCCCATGGTAAAAGTTGTTCAGTTTGATGGGTAGAATATGTGGTTTAAAGTCGAACCATTTTTTTCCTCATAACTACTACATTTCTGTTTTTTGGGTTACTGTTATCTGTCTTCATGCCAAATTTCGATTCAATAGGTGCAAATACGAGGGAGTTATTGAGGCGGGGCAGACATACGGAATGGACGAAAGTATAAGGATTCCTTGTTTGACTTCGGAACCCTAAAAACCGTCAGCATATTAAGAGGGAATTGTTAGTCCTGATAATATTTACCTTTTATAGACTGGTTTCCAGTCATGTCAGCAGATAGATCTCGATTCAATCAATATTGGGGAAGATTAAATTATGATTAGATAATTATTATAACCCCATAATTAGATAGATCATCATCATCATTATCATAATTAGGTGGATCATTCGATTTTCGATGAGCCACCTGATGGAGAAATACATTTTGAATGAAATGAAGATCCCTGAATTACTCGTATTATTGTGTGGATAGCTCGAGTTTTCTATCATGTTATGTCGCATCCAACCAATTTATTTTAAGAGTAACTTGTAAATATGTTTAGTTCTTTTTCTCTTGCTTTTACTATGTAACGTGTCTGCGCCATTCTTGCCACATTACACGACATAATTACCTACTGGGTATTAACTTTTGTACCATTTGTAGCGTTGAGCGTTACGATTGTGAAGTATGTAAAATGTAGTTACTAAGAGCTCATTGCATGCCGAAAAACTGTTATGCAGTTTGGCAAAACATTTATGTGTCTAATGAACTGTATTTTGTGAGAAAAAAGAAATTAAAAAAAAATCATATAATAATTTCGCATTGAGTGCTAAACTCGTCTTTACTCGTGCTTTCCTTCGTGATACTTTACCTTAAAGAAATATGTAGGGTCCAACTTAATATGCTGACAGTTTTTTAAGACGATGATCAGACCATCAAACAGAACAAATTTCTCTATGGGACCAATGACGAAATCGCGAAAAAGAAATCAGCTGTCTTATACAATTGAGTCGAGTAAGATTTCAGTTTAGTATGGAACAACAGATTTTATTTTCGCGATTTCGAGATTGGTCCCATAGAGAAAGTGGTTTAATGGTTCGATCATCCTCTTAAAAAAGTGTCAGCATATTAAAAAGGACCCTATATGTCATGTTATGATTTTGATTTAGAACTTATCAACGAGTCTCAAGTAATACTTCGCACAAATCAAAACATAGTCCTTTAGCATATTAAGTTCAAGCTTATTTATGTTCCGCAAACATGTTTCTACAATAAATCAACACAAATTGTAATACACAACAAAAATAATTTATTTAACTTACGATATGGCAAGAATAAATAAACAGTATAAATACGACTCGGGCACTAACACTATGCTTCATAATAAATGCAAAATTGTATAATATCACCAGTTTCCTAACATCTCGAAACCTAATTCTTCACGTCTTTCTTGTCTTTCTTTTCTTCAGGTTGCCCATCATCTACGAGCACATCGATCTCGACTTCGTAAGTACCAGGCTTAGATTGCGAAGGTCTGACGACGACTCCAGGCATCCTCGACTCCTGAATTGCATCAACTTCATTCTCAGACGCATCAGCGACAGGTATTTCACCAGATTTCAACACGGTCGGCAACTCGGCTGCTAAATTCTCCACCACCGCCGGTTCCTGTGGCAGCCTCACAGACATCATTCCCTGGACGCGTTGAACGAGATACTCTAAAATAGGTCCAAATCTCGAGACGCCTTCGGTGGATAGAAGGACGCGGTCTTCGGAGCCTTGCTTGGGCTGTAACACGAACATGTTGAAGTTGAGGGTGCGGCGTATGGGTCTAGCTGCTGCCTGGCCGAGGCAGGCTATAGCAACCACGACGATGAGAGCTCGGGACATGTTTGCTCCAAGTGCACCAGTGCCAGCGTGCGCCCAACGCGGCGAGAATCTCTTCACTGCGTCCACTGCGTTTTTGCTCCGCATCTAAGCTAAGGTAACGGGTCTCCGGCAAAAAGATAATAACGCTCGGTAGCTGACGCCGGTTAATTGCAGATCTCTCGACACCTTTCGTTTGGAAAGCGCTTCCATCTTTTTGAAGTTATTAACTGACGCCCGAATTGTTGTGAGCTTTATTTGTTTATTGTTGAACCCCATAGTCGATCATTTTTTGTGGTTTGTGCGAAGAGAGGCGGTTCACAGTTGACTGGTTTCAATAAATTACTCCGATCAAATACCTGAACGTTTGTAATGTGATGTCTGGGATGTTGAAGTGCAGTTTACACATTCTGTAATGCACTGGGATAAAGATGGAATTGCGGTGATTTATACGTACCTATGATATGCTCTTAGCGACTCTGCACATTAGTTTTTAATCATATTTGTTGGTATTAATGATGATTGAGATTGATGGTAGAATGATGATATAACTACTTAGTATCAAGGCCAAATGATACAGTAGGCCATGCTTGATGAGCCATGTACAATGCCCATTGTCTTGATACACTGTAATCTGGGTGAAATGCAGACAAACGTGAATCTAAAGAAAGAAATTTTGGCAAATAGGTAAGAACGAATTGTTAAAAAGTTTTGTGAAAGCTGAATGTAAATTTTGAACGCTTCTGCAGATTGATATACTCATTCGTGTCATTGGAAATTAGAACATTAAAAAACATGAGTACTTACATATATATACATAAACTCCGTGACCATGATGCCTATCGTGTGGCCAGAAGCTTTGCTACAACTCGGTATCTTTAATAATTCGCATTGTAAGTACGTGGTACCCAAATATAGTTATCATAATTATGACAAAAATTGGATCCCAATTAATTAATTCAATGTTTTACTTCATCCTCACGTCAATTATCTCTTATTTATTTAATCACATTCTTATTCGTCGTAATTTCTCATCCAATTTGCAGATCATAAACTAGAAGACATTCTTGGAATCCTACAAACTTAACATTCTCGTCTATTGAATGTCTATTCACCGTTTTTGGTCTCTATATTGCAGACATTAAGAGTGGCCGGGTGGTTTTGTGGATGTAGAAGTTGCATGGTGATGAAGTATACTTTATAGAGTTGGATGCGAGCACAGGAAGAGATTCCGTTACAGACCATTCGCGGCAATAAAGTATAGGTTATAGTGGTAACGGTAGCGGGTTAAATACGTATGTCTTAACTTGAATTATATACTTAGGTACTTATTACTACGTCTAGAATGAGATTGGAATATTACGGAGCAGCACGCTCCATGAAATAGCCGTCTCAAATCAAACCAAACAAAACATACAATGCGTAGAGATGCTTCATGATGTGGGTCTTGCATTTTGATTCGTTGTTCAATAGGCAGTAATTAAAGTGTAATGGGAGGTAGTTATGCAGATGGGGTCAATAAAAACATAATTTACCTATAGTTTACATTTCATGGGTTGCAAATATTTCGGTAAATAAGAATAGCAGGTTATTTAACTGAAAGTTTAGTATTTTCTGTATGATTTCGTATGCTGGTCGTACTAGAGTCTATTTGTTCAAAAGTCCCATACTAATTACCTCACAACAAGTGAAGCGTGTGAACCCTAGGGGAGCGTGCAATTTCTTTGTGGTGTGAAATCAGATTCTTCATCTGAAGTTCGCCAATTCTGGGCAGGCATGGTGAACAAACGCCCATATACAGGGTGTAAGTGACAGCCTAGCAGATACTGAAACAGTGAACTCAGACCATCAAACTGAATGACATTCACTATGGAGCCTGTCCCTGGAAACGCGAAATAAAAATCTGCTGTCCCATACAAAACTGCTGTACCTATCCGACTCAAATGTATGGGACAGCTGATTTTTTTTCGCGTTTCCTGAGGTAGGCTGCATAGTGAAAGTTGTTCAGTTTGATGGTCTGAGTTCACCGTTTCAGTATTTGATAGGCTGTCACTTACTAGGCTTGTATCGTGTCAGGTTTTCCTTAAAATGTACAGTTTTAAAGTTAAATTGCCTCAAAGATTTCGATACAAATCTTAAATTAATCGTAGCATTGAAACTGTATTTTTATCGAAAATCGGTCAGGATACAAGCATAGCGATTTGTTCCTAGATAGTTTCTGCAAAATTTCATGGAGTTTAATAGGTTAGTATTGAAAATATCACTAGACTTCGTTTGTATGCAGCGCGCATTTACGCATTCGGAATAAAGAGATTTTTGGGACGGTATCCTAGTGCTCCTGCTTGGAGCGCATGTAGAAAATTATATCTGGGACGGGTTTGAGTTTGTTAGGTTTGGGCTATTTATTACAGGTTTGTCCGCTCGGTCTCCATAAAAAAAGGAAACTATTAGTTTAATGACAAATCAAGATATCGTTTTACCGTTTATATTCATCTCATTTCCTTTCTTTTTCTATATTTTTCTGTTATCACCACATCCGCTGTCTACAGTTAATTTAACAGATATTAAACGTTAGTAGAAAGGCGACCTAAATAGATCCGGTCGTTGGTATCGGTGCACTATCGCTCCATTTCTAGCCTTAGGTGGTCTAGGGCCTGTTGCACTGTGTGATTATAGACACTTAGCTACTATTAGTGCAACTTGTTTTATGAGGAAAATCGTAAAAGTTGTTAACTTCCTATGTGATTAGGTGTCAGACAGGCTTTTTTCACACGAACTAATCCCAAGTTAGATCGGTCAAGGCTCACCACACATTCCCACCGCTCTGTAACTCTTGTATTCCAGGATCAACAGCGGCGACCATTCACAACACTAGACAATGAAGTCCAGCGAGCCCGGGGGATGACTCTAATCTGTCTTAGAACCCGCAATGAATTAATCAAAGAAGTAGGAAAAAGAAATATCCAACTTCCCGTCATAGCAAACGGGATAAGATAAGAATAAGAAAAAAAACATGGCTATTGGAGAGACAAATCCAGAGATTATTTATGGCCAGTTCATCAATCATCATCAGCTTATGTACGACCCACTGCAGGGTGTGCCCTTTAGGCCTGTGGGCCTACCCTCAGTGAGGGATGAGGTTAGGCGTCAGTCGATCACGCGTGCCCAATGCGGATTATAACATACGCATCAGAATTTCTTCTTGAGCGTATGCAGGTTTCCTCACGATGTTTTCACCGTTTGAGAGCAGTCGGTATTATGTACACAAGTTAATAAACACATTGGTACATGGAATGTCATCCGTATGGATTCGAAATCATGTTTCAGTGTCAAATGTCATACTTCTCCACAACGCGCCACTGAAGCTCTCCATCCATCAATAAATTTATTAAAACCATTCCTATTTTTGTATAAAGGCGTAGAACAGAACAGAAAACTTAATTTTTGAACAACTGGGATCACCAATATAGTTAAGAACACACTTGGCCTGTTGTTAGTGTAATGAAAGGATGTCATTATTTTAAATAAACATATTTAATTTAAAATTAATTAGGTATCTTCCTTCCGATGTTTTACAATCAGGTACAAAAATCACTTTTAATAATTTAATTTTTAATTCTTCGGCATTTATTTTTTCTAAATTTAGCTCGGATGTGATGGAAAATGTTCGCATTACTTTATGTAGGTCTTTACCTATACTAAGGTCCACCTGCAGTTCCACTTCTTATTTTGTAATTGAAATTACTTAAAGTAACTTACTCACATCTGTAATTCAAATTGCTAATAGTAACTTACTCACTTTTGTAATTCAAATTACCTACAGTAATGTTTTCAATTTTTTTTTCTTTCTTCATTCCTAAATATTTGTTAAATGCGAATATAAACCATCCATCAGACGCTATAATCCATATAATTGACTGAACTATACTTTGTTTCGTGACTGCGAGTGCGCAGACGTTGGCCTAGCGCGCCTCGGTTCTTGTGCTTCCTTCGTTTCTTCACTGTCACTCGCTTCACCAACGCGTTTTGGATCTGGGCTCATCAGGGCTTCTGAAAATTTTACGGTGCAGTACTTATAAATTACCTGTTACTTGACAGTAACTTGAAAGGCGTAGCTAAAAGGGCGTGAATTAATCAATCCGAAAAACGTTTTATTGTCACCATACTGTATCTTAAACTTGATATAATTATAGATTTATACCATTCGTAGCTGTTCTTTGACTGTTGGCAGGATGAGCTTGTTGGCCCTGAAGGTTGACCAGCTGTGGGAGGTGGAGGGGACGTCCATTCACGCCTGGCGAGCCTGGAAGTGGTCTGGAAAAGGTTATAATTTCGAATTTCATTTTTCAGTCGTATCATTCCATAGGTAGAAAAGGTCTCCTCCAACTCAACCAAATAAGTATAGGTAAGTCAATGCAATAACAGATAAGTATTCGATGTTTTACATGGCATATGCTAACGACTATATTCCCTGAGGGGGTAGTCAGATATATTCTGAAGCCTCAGAACATTCACGTTCCATCAGTAGTGCCGAAACTCTGTCCAGTGTGACGAGGGGTGAGTATAGACAATACATGCCTGGAAATTGAAGCATGCAGGTTTCCTCACTATCAATTTCACCCTTCATTTTTTAGAAATACATATTTAATAAATTGTGGATTTGTCATCCTCAATTTATTATCTAGGTCCATCCTAGATATTTACGTTATATTTAATTATTGTGATATTTTGCCTGCAAAATCTATCTTTGTGGAGATGAAAGATGGGAATGGGATGGGAGGCTTGTTCAGTAGTAGACATCTTTCAGTTCATATGATGATGAATATTAATTATTACTTACTGGTAGGCAAACGCGGCAGGATCTTGCTGGTAGACCTGTTCAAAAGGCCTGTTGAAGGGCAGAGCTCCAACCAGCCCAGCTGGCTGAGGAGCCACTCCTTGGTACCCGAAGTATGGTGATATTACTGCCTGTCCTGACGGGTTCAGGAGTATCGCGTTTTGGTATCCGTTTTGATAGCCTGTTGAAATAGAGAACGTACGATGATGATAATCTTTTAAAGTTTAAAAATATATTTTTTCGGATACATTCGTTCTTACGACGGTTAAGAATCAAAATCGTACAGGGTCCTTTTTAATATCACCGAATAGACCATCAAACCGAATAACTTTCTCTACGGGGCCATCATCGAAATCGCGAAAAAAATTAATCTGCTGTCCCATACATTTGTCTGGAGTAGGTTTCCATTTTCGTAAGGGACAGCTGATTTTTATTCGTGATTTCGATGTTGGTGCACTGCAATCCGCACTGGGCCAATTGGTGGAGTATGGTGGTCCCTCTTACCCTAATTCGAGTGCCTTTCGCTTGCAGTGGGGTCCTGCATAATAGACTGGTTCACTTTTCTCTATAATGGCTATTTTAATAATTCTAGCGGCATTTTGGGTAACATTTCGCCAAATGTGTTTTTTTACTAATTCTGACCTGCTGAACACAAAAGGTTAAATACAAAAGTGATTAGAACTTGTTTTGTAGAAAAGGTTGTCAGATTTAATTTGTCTCTACAAAACTTTTCGATAGAACTTATAGATTCCGAGAAATATTAAACTGAAAAAAGTCAACTTCAGAGGTTCTTCCTCGAGCTCGGAAATTCGGGAGTGCCAGCATCGAAATTCGTGTTCAGCAGGTCCGAATTAATAAAAAAACACATTTGGTCAAATGTAACCCAAAACTACCAGTCTATATTAACTTAACTACTAGTATTGTAGGTGTGGTATTTTTCCTTTATACTGGAAATGCTGCTCTATGTCTATCTAGGTGTTATGAACTTAAAATGTGCACTGCGGATTACATTACGGGGGAACAGCTCATCACACTATGCAGGTATTAGTACAATTAGTAGAATTACTAACCGTTTGCAGGGTAACCAGGGTTTCCTTGGGGAGCAGCAGCCACTATGTACACTGGTTGGTAACCTCCAATAGTGCCAGGTCTGAAAACAAACAAATATCCGATTAAAATTACTTTCTATTACCAAAATATGTCTTTGGATTATGGGTATTTGCAGAGCGCCTAATTCGCTATATGTATCACATCTACTAAATATTAGCTGACAGATGTCTACTGCTGGACATAGGCCTGCCCAACGGATAGCCACAACGACCGGTCCTGCGTTGTCCTCATCCAACGGGTTTCTGCCGCCTTCACCAGGTCCTCGGTCCACCTTGTGGGGGGCCTAACCACGCAGCGCTTTCCGGTACGCGATCGCCACTCGAGAACTCTTCGGCTCCAATGGCCATCGGTTCTGCGAGCACTTTAGTTTAGCAATCTACTACTATACTATAATTATGTATTATATTGCCCATTAATGGAATATTTACCTGTATCCAGGAATAGGCATCTGTACAATGAAGACTCTCTGCCCAGGAGCAATACCGGGCAAGTGAGGTGACACTGGAGTCTGGAATAGAAAGGTGTTTGATCAACCTGTGCCTTATGTAATATGTAAAGCAAAATATATGATTAGATTCTTGTATATTGCGGCAGGCGATCGGGCAGTTAATATCCATCCAGTGAACTAGTAACAAGACTCACCAAATCACATTAAGCACATAGTATATATTTAAGGTTTTATGATGGAATAATGTGCTAGTGGTGATAGATGGTTAGTAAAAGTATTGTAGTTTATTGGAGTAGCACTTTTTTAATTTAGGATTTCTTCATTGAGAAATCTTTATTATTGTACTTGTAATGGGTCATTCCACCTTGATACCTGATTGACTAAATTTGAGCATTGCTACAAGCCAGCTACATTCTTAAATAGAAAGTTGGAGATGCAGCACTGTTTCTGCCCACCCCCAAAGCATGTGTACTAGATTACTTGTCCTGTAGTTTATCTAAATACCTGTTGAGGAGGCTGCTGCGGTTGCTGTGCTCCTGGTATCAGCTCCACTTCGCTATCGGGTTCGAGGCTCTCCAGGCGAGCTGGTGCGCTTTGAGGTCCGCTTCCTGGTATTTGTAAGGTTTGTACTTAAGTAAGTTTGTTTGTACAGGGTGTAACAAAACACCCTAGTAATACTTAAGGGGGTGCTTCAGACCATCAAACTGAACAACTTTCACTATGGAGCCAACATCGAGAAAAAGTAAAAAAAAATCAGGTGTCCCAAACATTTGAGTCGAGACGGTACTGCAGTTTTGTATGAAAGAAATGATTTTTGGCTCCATAGTGAAAGTTGTTAAGTTTGATGGTCTGAAGCACTCTCTTAAGTATTATTAGGGTGTTTTTTACACGCTGTATGATAATCATGTTCATATCTCAGAGATCAGTAGGCTCAGCATTATGTACAGTCTTTAGAACAGATTACCCTTTATCGTACGATAGCATTGCTGAAAGGGGGCTACAGTAATACCCCGCTTTACGCGACCCCGTATAACGCGCCCGTGACCCGTAACACGTATAATATAAGTATATAATACATTTATTTACGAGCGGCATAGAGCCATGTCCCACGCCTCGGATGTTATTTATCTAAGTCCCTACAAGATTTTCCCTGGAACGCATCTCTCGCGTAAAGCGGGGTATTACCGTATAGAGACTATAGAAAGAGAAGAAGTCTTCTCGCTCAAGAAGTATTTAATACCTTGCTTCTGCTGCGCTTGATTGTAATAGTTGGCGACTTCTGAATTTTCCGTAAAATAGTCAAGTCTGAAATAAATGAAAACAATCAATATATTAAACACAAATCTTATAGCATCTCGTAACGGACTAAGGTAGGATACAGGATGAGAAAATGTGTCTGGCTCGTAGCAGGTGGCGAAATGTTCTCCCTGCTGTCCAATTCATTCGGGTTGAGGAGATTTGCAGTTTTGTATGAAAAAAATGTTGTTTCGCAATTTAGATGTAAACCTAATGGGCTGATTAATTCTCTCTTTAAAAACCGCCGTCATGTATGTATGTTTTAATTTAACTCTCTTCAGATAAGTAAAATAGTGGCGACCGCGTTCCGAAAAGCGCAGCGTGGGTAGGCCTTCTAGAGACGACCTGGTGAAGGCGCAAGCCGGTCCTTGTGGCGATCCTTGAGGAGGCCTATGTGACCAGTGGACGTCCATCGGCAGAGATGATGATGAGATAAGTAATACACCTAAGTAGGTACTAACGGGTTTATATTCTGGAGATGCGCGGGCGCATGCTGTGCGTACAAACGAGGCGCAGAAGGAGGCGCGCCACTTACAGCCACGCACAGGCACAGCGCTGCGATGATGCACTGTAATCAAGACAAAAAAAAATTATTTACTCTTCTCTTTAATATTTGGCTTTGGACTTAGATTATAGGTATCAGATGAGTTCAAACTCAACCAAACACAAGCCCATAAAAAGCATATCGTTTGTCCTGAAATCGGTGTTTGTAAATCTTAACAACAGCTGTATTTTTCTGTAAGTTCTTTTCATTGGATGTGTGCTCACTCTTTTTATCGGTGATCTTTAAACCCAGAATCCTACGTATAGGAAGAACAATTTCCCCCTATTCATTTTAACACCAAAACGCCTTCAATTAATTGTAATTCAAATGCGACCATCAGAATGCGACCTTCATTACGGTCCCCATGAGGCCGATTGACCGGAAAATTGGCAAGCGCACTAAACATACATTTGATCCTTGTCTGAGACAATTTGTTCTTCTTAGCAACTTGGCTGATTCGCATACTAGTCACGGACTCGCAAATGGTCCAGTTCGCATATGGTCCCATTGGCGAAAAGCCCTGTTCGAATCAGGTTGCAGTTGCAGAAGAAAATGGGAAGAATATGTCATTTGTAGATGGGTATGAGTAAGGTTGTATGGAGAAGAATTGTCATTTTTGTTGTTGATTGGCCAGTAATAAAACTTTCATAGGTTTTTAGAGGACCTTTCAAAATACATTAAAAACATCAAATTCATTGCTAGGTGCGAGAAATCGCTTTTTAGCGCTAAGACCACCTTGTTTTGTATCTTCTGTATTTATTTATCGTATATTTTGCTGAGTAGGTAGGTAGGTAGGTAGGTAGGTAGGTAGGTAGGAATAATGTGTCGATTGATTGACTGAAAATGAGTTCATTCTTAAAGGCTTTGTTTACTTTTTCATGAACCTTTAGAGTCAAATATCTCAGCTCCGTTGAGAGGTATGCCATAAGTGTTTATTACAATATGTTTGTTTTTATAGTACTATAATTATACAATATGAGTAAAGGTATTGTCAAGTACAATACCTTTACTCATACCCATTTTGTAATAAAATTGTTATGTTTCATTTTAAAAGTACAGGCTCTATTGGGTATTTCTAAAGATTCTATGCTTATAGGTACACTATCTGCTGCAAGTTATAAAATAGTTATTTAACGTTGCATCATGATTCTAGAGTTATGTATTGACTGACACCAAATAATTATATGATCGCCTCACTGGTTCTAGGAAGTAGTACTGGTTTTATCAGTAATATTTAATATTTCATGAGTAAATGATTTACGTGTATCATAGGTGCATACATAAAAAAATTAAAATAAATTGAACAGGGTGTTTCTTAATATGCTGACACTTTTTTAAGAAGATGATCAGACCATGAAACTGAACAACTTTCTCTATGGGACTAACATCGAAATCGCGAAAAAAAATCTGCCGTCCCATACATTTGGCTTAAGTTGGTTTTCAGTTTTGTATGTAACGGCAGATTTTTTAAACTCGATTTCGATGTTGGTCACATGAGAATGTTGTTCAGTTTGACGATTTGATCATCTCATTAAAAAGAAAAAAGACGTCAGACAAAGGATAAGGAAATAGGTAAAATTACTACTGTATGAAAATTAAGAAAAATCGAAAGAAAATCGTGATTTTATGCAAGTTTTACAGCCAACATTAAAACGTATTGATGATTTATTATAACAATTTATTGATCGTACCTCCTCGTACCTACATGTGTACATAATAGTATACCTATTATGTTACGTTACATTTTATTTTAAATGTGGTACCAACTGCTTTTGTAGTAACTACTAAAACATGAAACCATTCAATTCAAACATCTAAAATATAAACCAAAGACTTTTAATAATTTGTCGGGAAAAAGATATTTTGTTCTGTGCAGCTGTTGTTTGGGTCCTTTGTTCAAGATTGTTTTAATTTAAAAGTATCGTGAAATTCGTTTTTTGTATGGAGACGGCCAGCTTCATTCAAAGTCATTCGCTATAAATTGAAATATTTTTCTCATAATAAGAAAATAAATAAAACCGGTCAAGTGCGATTCGGACTACTCGCGCACCTAGGGTTCCGTACCACAACACGTATAGGACGTAACAAAATTACTACAAAAATGTTTTATTTGCCCGGGGCTTTAGCGCGAGACCTACTCACACTTGTCCGATTTTGATTATTTGTTGTTATACTGTAGAGTTTGCTCTATAATCACACCAAGTTTGATGCTTTTATGTATCACCGTTTTTACAATAAAGGGAGAAGAAAAAACGATGATAAAACTAGTTTTTTGTACGAGGACACCCCCCTTAAATTTTAGTTTTTGATATTTTTATTATTTGTTAGAAAATCTGCCATAATAACGCTCATTCTGTGAAAGTTTTATCTGTCTAGCTATTACGGTTATAGTAACAGCCCTAAATAGTTAGGACAGACAGAGAGACAGACGGACGGACAACGTAGGCTAAGTAATAGCACAGCATAACTATAAAGTCCTTACAGTACGGCAACAGATGTACTTACGCAGAGCAATGGCTCCTCCATTTCGTGCTTTGCGGGGAAGTGGGTGGCGTGGTCGCATCCCGATCACTGTATGAAGAGATTGGGACTGACCGACAAGGACAGGCGCGGGACAGGGTAAAAACTTACACCGGCCTGGCATCGCCCGCCATCGTTGCCATATTGTAAGCCTTATAGTAGTACCCTATTGGTTCTGTTTTCATCCTTAGGGTAAGGAACCCTAAATAACATATTGCAGCATAATTTAAAAATAACCATTACGTATGACATAATGATGACTATTGATGACGATAAGATAAGGTAATTAATTAACATAGGTATTCGATCCCTGGTAACTGCTGACCGGAATAATTTAACAAACATTAATTGTAATTGTGTTTGTTTGTATTTGTTGTGACTTGTGTTGTGATGATCTCTAGCCGGATGTTTTGAATTTTTTAGTCTACCTACGTATAATTTGTAGTTACTTATTTATACTACTTCATTACGCTTTGACAAAGCAAACGACAATGCGGGTTTATGTATGCGCCTTATTTTTCGCCTATTTTAGTTCAAAATAAAGTTACAAACAAAACTTGTTTCATCAAGTATATCTCTAAACTCAGTCCGAGTCACTAAACTCAGTCAGGCTTGAAGTTGAAAATTTAATATTCTCTATGTTGACTTCAAGCTTTTATAGGTCCGTTCGGACTGAGTTTAAAGATATACCTAGCATTCGAAGTTTTGTTTGTAACTTTATTCTGAACTACAATATTCAAGTTTGATTGACGGCCTCGCTAAAAAAATTGGCGTCATTGGCGAAGAAAAAGCGCCATTTTTAGGCATTGGCTTTTACATTAGAACTATTTACATTATAATTATTATGTTAAATGAATGAAATGAAATGAGCTATGTGATTGAAGAGTGGCTTCTAACTCTACACGCCCTAACGTCACACACTCTACACCTTAGTCAAAATATGTAGCTTGCCCGTTTTATAACAGAAAAGTAATGAACAGTACATTTTTCACCTTACGCCCATGTGAATGTAGCGAAATGGCCAAGTCACATATTTTGACTAACGTGTAGAGTTTGTGAAGTTAGGGATTGTAGAGTTAGGGCGTGTAGAGTTAGAAGCTTGGCTCTACATGAGATCTTCTAGGTAAGGATAGTGGCCAGTCATCTTTTATTTGCCAACCCATCTCAGGTTTTAATGAATTGTCCGTTTGATAATTTGTCTCCTATTAAACCCAATTACTCAAACCGGGCCAAGGATTCTATTCTGTTTCCATCTCTGTATTCATGTATGGCTTAGCACGAAAATTGTCTGTATTCAATAGGAAGTCCACGCCCACTAACGTAACGACCGGACATCCTAAGGCCGCACGAGTCCCTACAAAGACAATTCTTTTGCGTAATTTTGCTTATATCAGGTACATTTTTGATGGAAGGCTAAGGGTAAATGTTAAGTTAACTTGCAATTATCTAGGTGTCACAGAATTCTTTAGGTAAGTATTTGTGGGTCAATATTTTTTTACTGACTAATTCATCTGGACGTTGTTTTTTTACAATTTGTCTGATTATATCATCTTATTTCTCGCGGGTAGTTACATCATGTTAGTGAGTTAAGTGATTATTTTGTTGTGGTGATCTAGATAATCCATTTAGACAAACTGTGAAAAGAATTGCGTCCTGGAGTGCGATTTTTGAAACTCATACTTTGAACTCAGCAGTTGAAAATGTCAATATTACTATGGAGATATGCATCTTTCTACTGCTGATTTGACTTTCAAAAATCATACTTCAAGAATGATATTTGAAATAATTTATTTAAATTTGAAAATCATAATGATGCAAATGATGCTTAATCTCCATAATTTTGATTTTATGCTGCTGATTTGAACGTGTGAGTTTAAAAAATCGCACTCCAGTTGAATTAGTCAGAGAAATATTGACTCTTTTACCTACATTCATATCAATGAGCCTTGTTAACACTATTTTTTGACAATGTACGTATACACTGGCGAATTTAATAAGGTGGTTTTACTTTCCAACACAGATCTAAAAATTTGCTTCATCTTCACAGTAGTGTCAATGGACACGTCTGGACGTCGCTTAGTATGTAACAGTCGTGCGAGCCTTCACCCAGATAGAGGTGGTATCATCGACCCGTGGCCATTATGGTCGTAAAGATATCTGAGTTACGTGCTGTATCAATGAATATAGCTTAAGAGACTATCTTGGGATTGGGTTTATCAAATTTTTAAGTAGTAACTACTGTCAGGACAAACAATAAGCCTTTCAAAGGTTCACGAAGTCGCCTCTCTCTACAAACTACTTTATACTCACTTATACTCTGGCACTGTATACTCTATTATACAGGGTGTTAAGGTAAACAATTGCATTACTCTAAGGGGTGGTTCTATCCATGATACTGAATAACTTTCCCTGCAACCTATAGGAAACGAGAAAAAAAAATCAACTTTTCATAGAAACGTTCGATCAGCTGATTGCATTTAGTATGGAATGTACGAATTTATTTTGCGAATTTTCTATAGGTTTCCTAGGAATAGTTGTTCAGTATCATGGGTACAATCACCCCTTAAAGTAATGCAACTGTTTACCCCAACCCTTTATATAGCAGAATATTCCAGAGGATGTTCTAAACCTGCCAGACAAAAAGTTTAAGTCCCCATGTTAAGCAAGTCCTCTGTAAAAAAGGTTACTATAAACACGCTGATTATATGAATGACCAAAAATGTCTGGTCTTTACAATGTTACACTATGTAATTCAATATTGTATTGGTAATTGAACTTTGTAAATTTCTTTTAAAGATGTGTGTTGTAGATTTTCCTGCCGAATCTTCCGAGCAAAAGCGATATTATTTTGATTATTTATTATTTAAAACTATTTGAGTTTGAGTTTATAAATAAACCTTTGAAGCTACATCGCATACATTTGGGTCGAGTAGGTTTGCAGTTTTGTATGGAACAGCTGATTATTTTTCGTCATTTCCATGTTAGTCCCATAGAAAAAGTTGTTTAGATTGATGGTCTTATCATCCTTTTAGAACGGTCAGCATATAACTGGAAAATTTTCGTTATTTCACCAAATAATTAATCGGAGAATATTTTCATGAATATTTATGATCTCCAACTATAGTGCGTCCAAGATAGCGTTAGAGATTTTATTTTATTTTTGTAAATGTTTAAGCCGTCAACTGCCTCCGTGGTTAGGCCGAATCACCTGATTGTCCGAAAAGAAAGATGATTCCTTGCTTCAGATGGCACGTTAAGCCGTTGGTCCCGGCTACTAGCTCTCGTAGTAGTAGTCGTTACATAAAAACCACGTCAGAGGCCGTAAGGCGGTCTGAAAAGACTCTGACACCAGGCAGGGCTTGCTGCCCACACGATAAGAAGAAGAAGCCGTCAAAACATTATAATACAATAAAATATATATATATATACAACGTGTTAATGAATTAACGCAAAACTAGAAAGTAGTTTGTTTAGAATCGAGAGCAGAATCGAATTATCATGTTTTCAACTTAGGTTTTTTTTTTCAAAACATTAAATAATTTAGTCGTAAAATTTAAAATTTACTGAACTCGATCTCAACCCACCGCACGGGCACACTCACCCTACTTACTACCAAGACAAGATTCTTAAAATGTATCCATGAGCACGCTAGCGCTTTCATTCATTGCTGAAATGATAACAAATCATTTTTGCCTGAAAACTTAAAATGCGAATAACTTTAAATTTTAACTATCAAAATAACGAAATTATGGTTTCAATCTTACTACTTTGTTATAAATCAGTTGGGGTGTATGAGGTTTTGCGTTAATTCATTAACACGTTGTATATATAGTATAAATAAGTTTACTAAGCATTTATTATAAAAATTAAAATAATCGCTCTTAACGATCTGTCAAAATTACGATTCTATCTTGGATGCACCTCCAACCAAGTAGAGACAAGATCGCTAGCAGACAGATTTTCGTTCTGATAACCTTTTAGTACGGAAATGTCTTTTATTGCGGTCCGTCCTTTCTTTTACTCGTCACATTGAACACAAAGAGTATGCATACTGATATGAGTAGGTATTTTAAAATATTTTGTCTTTTGTTTTCATGTTTCATTGTCGTAGAGTCTTCAGTACTTTAGGGGTAAACAACCTCGTTAATAAAAGCCTCAGACATAGTTTACTTGCTCGCTCGCATATTTCAGCTGCCTAAATGTTTTCTTCGTATATTCATGAGGCATGGTTT
Source organism: Agonopterix alstromeriana (assembly GCA_963924505.1). Classification (NCBI taxonomy): domain Eukaryota; kingdom Metazoa; phylum Arthropoda; class Insecta; order Lepidoptera; family Depressariidae; genus Agonopterix; species Agonopterix alstromeriana. Next base: position 9,709,255 of record OZ004664.1, read on the forward strand.
GGTTTATGTGGTTAGGCCACGTGGTCACGTAAGCGATCAAATCCGATAATAGGGTATTTGACAGCATGTAAAATATAAGTTAAGAAAAATACTTGATATTTTAAGAGAAAATCGACGAAGAAAATAATTTGTTTGTCTACTTTAGTCACGTGATCGTAAACGACTGTGATTGGCCGAATGGTGGATGACGTCAACTGCTTGTAGACAGTTGCGTGTAGAGTGTGAGTGTCGTACAAAGTTTACGTCAACGTGACGTCACCTGCTTGTATCCACGTATATTGTCATGAAAAGCGTTTTCGTGTGATATTTGAATATCATTTTTTGTTTTCGTTTTTCCTTGCACTATGTGTAATTGAACGTAAAATATACATTTTTATAGAGTCCTTAGAGATCAGTGATTAACGTAGAACAGTTTTTAAAAACCTGTCAAATACCCTATTTGACCACGAAGATTTTATTTTCCCTGCTGCTTCGTCTGTGGTTTTTAGTTCAGATCATAAGGAATTATAATACTTATACAGGGTGTAAGTGACAGCCTAGCAAATACTTAAACGGTGAACTCAGACCATCAAACTGAACAACTTTGACTATGGAGAATACCTCAGGAAACGCAAAAAAAATCAGCTTTCCCAAACAAAACTGCTGTACCTTAGGTAGGTACAGCTCAACTCAAAGGTATGGGACAGCAGATTTTTTTCGGGTTTCCTGAGGTAGGCTCTATAGTGAAAGTTGTTCAGTTTGATGGTCTGAGTTCACCGTTTCAGTATTTGCTATGCTGTCACTTATACCCTGTATACGGTCGATCGGACCGAGGTTTAAGGATTTATGGTTTCTTGTTCCATCGATCGGATTACTCGTAGAAGCAAATGAAAAATAATAAATATGATAATCGTGACTACAAATTTTTTTTACGACCATACTACATCCCAAAAGGTATAAAGAACTTACCTATATTTGAATCTAAAAATATTCTCAGCTCAAGCAAGCACAGTATGAATGAATGAGAATATATTATTAGTCATATTTATGTTTTATTGAAACGAATGAAGTAGGTATTCATAAATATAAAAATAATTTAAGATGCACAAACAAATGTGATTCAGATGGAATATACCCAAAAATAGATTTTCTTAATTTTCTGGAAAAGTTGGTTTTCTTTGTATTTAAGTATGTCAAGTATTTAAAAATGTGTTCCTATATTCTTTGCGAACATTTATTCTATAACATGTACATTTATAATTAGTTGCTAGAACCAGGTAGGTACATACCTACCTAGGCACCAGATTATTCGTCATTTATGTATAAACTAACCTAACCTCACCTAACCTAACTCCGGACGTTAAATGTCCCTTCGCAACTACGGTTTTATTTGGCCGTAATTGTCTGGTATTTTGTAAATCTAAGATTTTATATCCAAATCAAATTATAAAGTTCTTCCTGAGCAACAGTTATTAGGTTTCATTATAATCTGGGACACCACCAGTTTGAACGTGTATTTTTGTATATCGACCTAAAGTATCGATTCTTTCAACTTCAGTCTGGAGCATAAAGGTACTATACCAGTAAGTTATAAAATTTTTATGGTCTGGAGTCCTCAAGTTGGTTCATGTATTACTCAAGTAGTCAATACAATTACATAACACAGCCTCACAAGATGTCCCTGACCTTGTCAGCTTATTTCGGCGTACAATGACACACGTCATAAAGGGAGCATTCACCTTAACGTATGTACTTGTCAAGAGACAGATCTTGCTAGTAAAGATGAGGAGAAGTGATTCCAGTTCATGTATTTTTGGTTAAGAAATAAGTACTTATGATAAGAAATCTTTCGTGGTAATCACAATCATTTATATAATAACCTAAGATTCAGCGCATGTTGCTAGATGTTAGTACCTACGAAGACCAGGAAGGCATACTTCCTGGTACGAAGCGAAGGTCTAAAGAACATCTTAAAATTAATGTCAGTATTGTGACTGGGTTTACTGCATCTATGCCACCTTCCTAGTTTACTGCTTTATTATGCTCTGATTAGTCTAAAACCCAACTGTATTGTGATAACGTCTTTTCTTCAACGCATGCCAAACTCTTTGCTTCTTTTTAGGAAAAGTATCATCATCATCATTTCGGCCGATAGACGTCCACTGCTGGATATAGGCCTCTCCCAAGGATCACCACAACAACCGGTCCTGCTGCTGCCCTCATCCAAGAAACTGTCTACAGAGTGTACAGACCATTAAACTGACCAACTTTCACTGGAGCCAACATCGAAATTGCGAAAAAAAATGTTGTTCCATGCATTTGGGTCGAGGGACGACATTTTCTATGGAACAACCAATTTTGGTTCCATAGTAAAAGTTGTTCAGTTTGATGGTTTGATGAGTGGTTAAGCATTTACTTAAGTACGTAACACATTTCAGTTTACATCCTATATAGGTAGGTACAGTCGAAGCTAATAAAGCCTGGCGTGTATGTCAACAGAAAGTGTGAAATAATTGATAGATCACATAAAACTAAAAAGAAGCCTATATCCAACATTACAAAACCTTTGCACAACAATGCAAGTCACACGCACTTAGCTTTGTGGTATGTTAGTCAGTTTGTCACAATAACTTGCGTCATTATAACGACCGTTGTGGCGTTAAAGGTGTATAATTTTGACGTAACTGTCGACTAGGCTAGCAACGTAGCAAGGGATGCGCCTCGGTGCATCTGTTTGTGGAGCTAGGACATGACGGTCATCTGCCGATGCCCTGAGTCTCGATCTGGTGGCAGCGACTCGAGGCTACTCGACAGGCATAAACGAGTACTCAGCTCTCTGTCACAATATAGCGCTACTTTGCGTTGTAGGTAATAAAGATTTTGAGCAGCTTTGTACAATGCAAATTATCCATTAAAATTTCATCCGTATAAGTAAATGCGGTGTTTTTTTTGACGGCGCTGAAAACGCTGCTTGGGATTCTTATCTACTATACAACATCTCAATGGAATAAGTAATCAATAACATAACATAATTCTTATGAGTACCAATTGCCTAAACTAATGCTAGTCCAGATAATAACCGATTTTTTTTGGGATACCGGGGTTGGTAGTCACATTTTTTTTCTAGTTTACAAAGAAATAAATACATTTTCTCTAACATCATTGATTGACGAAATACTTAAGTTTTTGTGAATTTATAAAAGTGTGACTTTTAACCCCGTGTTAGGGATGGTTGCCACAGTGTCTGGAATAGGTGATTTTATAGAAAGTTAAGGGAGAAACATACAAAATATATTTTTCTCAAAGATAAAATGTTTTCCGTAACTAATTATATCCAGGAAAAGAACGAAAAATTTGATCTTAGTGAAAAAAAAAAAATTACAACACTTTTGGCCAGTTTATTTAAATGCAATCTTGGAACTATTCTAGACTTCCCTAGACTTTTAGACTCCTTTTTTTGAGTTTTCATAGTAAAAGTTATTCATATTGATGGGTACTTTCACTCTCTTGAGTTTTCGGAAGCGCTTCCCTAACACCCTGTGTATGTATAGGTGCTATACTGGTTCGGTTGACCTACCAGGGTGCTTCGCCGTCACTGATGTGGTCCCCCCATAGTCCGCAGTAATAAGCAGTCGATGCTCCCTGAGTAATGCTGTATTTGTTAGTTTAAAAAAATAGGTACTAGATATAATTGTCTGGTCGTCATGTGATACAAGTCCAGGATAGATTCTGGTAGATACTTTAATTGTAACTGTTGATAATTTTGTGTGACAAAGTCCAAGATATTTATTTTTTACTGTAATCTAAACTATTATAAAACTGTAATAGAAGTGTGTACCTTGAAGATATTTACAAGAAAAAGAATCCCTGACTTCAAATCAACCTTTTTTTTAATTTTTACCGTCAGTTTGTTTGTTTTATGTTTGTAACAGCATCCTGCAAAAACTACTGAATCGATTTTTGATGAAATTTTTTTCTTTGATAGCTTATGATCTGACTTGCATCTGGTGTATAATTTGTGCGGACGAAGTCGCGGGTAAACGCTCGTATTATACAACGTGTTAATAAATAAGCGCAAAACCTCATACACCCCAACTGATTTATAACAAAATAATTAGATTGAAACAATAATTTCATTGTTTTGATGGTTAAAATTTAATATTATTCACATTTAAAGTTTTGAGGCCATAATTATTTGTTATCATTTCAGCAATGAATGAAAGCGCTAGCATGCTCGTAGATACATTTTAAGAATCTTGTTTTGGTAGTAAGTAGGGTGAGTGTGCCCGTGAGGTGGGTTGAGATCGAATTCAGGAAATTTTAAATTTTACATACAATTTAATTAATATTTTGAAAAAAATTACCTATGTTGAAAACATGATAATTCGATTCTGCTCTTGATTCTAAACAAACTATTTTCTAGTTTTGCGTTAATTCATTAACACGTTGTATAGATGAGTAAAAAGTGTAAACAAAACCGGAAAACCGTTTCTCCTGATGACCTGAGTCAATAGAACAAGTTAATTTACCTACCATTAATAACAAAGTCACAGAAAATAATGATTTACGGTCTTGTATAGAACACTCTTGCGCAAAAGCCGACTTGAATTTGATTAGTTTTTATTAGCCAATAATTTCAAGGGCATAAGTTAATGGTACAAATTATGGTACTTTTGGTAATTTTGCAAGGTGTCATTTTTTTGAAGATCATCGATAGATGATGCATTGTGTTTATAATTATTCTAAAATGATATTGTACACTCAACAGCAAAAGTCAATGAACTTTTCATAAGAAATTTATCTTGAACGCATCTTATTTATTTACCTCCGGATCTATGTTTCTGACCTAAAATAGATTATAGCCGTGAATTTATGTATGTATTTATTTAAAAGTTATGGATGTTTAGTGAAAGAACGTTTAATTAATTAGTCATTAAGCTAATAATAAAATTACAAGCATGAATATAAAATCAGAATATAGTTTTGCACTTTATATTTTCGTCATCATTTACTTTCGATGTTCACTGTACCAATCACTAGGCTATCCAGACTCGATCGTTTGAAGGAAATGGTTTATAATAAAAGAAAATAAAAAAATCGTCTAATTATTATTTTGATGCACTCTTTCAATTTAGTTCAATTACCTAAATACAAAATTTTAATAACCATCTTGTAGCCATTAAAAAATTACCCATTACCCAATAATTATACTGGTGATTACGTAACCTATTTAAAAAGAAAGTAAATAAAATAATGTACTTACAATATAACCAGCCATGTTGTAATTAACACACAAACAAACACGCATGCGCGGGGAACAATCGCACGCGCAACTTTCCGCACGGAAAATGCGCCGCGAATCCCGCGCACTCTTTTATATTCTCTTCTTTGTCGTGTCGTGTGTACGTACGTTTCTTGGGGCATGTTGGGGTTTGGACAAAATTTGAATAGACTGCGTTATGTGGTATTAGTCATAAAGGATTTCCACAGTATTAACTTCCTTCCACGGTATTAAACTTTGCTTTGCAGATCACTCGATGTAAACCACGACCACGTTAATACAGGGTGTAACAAAACACCACAGTATTACTTCAGGGGGTGCTTCAGACAATTAAATCGAACAACTTTCACTATGGAGTCAACTTCGAATTCGCGAAAAAAAAAAATGTTGGTTCATACACAAAACTCGAATCAAATGTCGAAAGCTGATTTATTTCGCGATTTTGATTGTGCTTCCATAGTGAAAGTTGTTCAGTTTGATGGTCTGAAGACATAATACGCCCTTAAGTATTACTAGGGTGTTTTGTTACACTCTGTATAATAAAATTAGGTAAAACTATTTTAAGGCGATGATCAGATCATCAAATTGAACAACTTTCTCCATGAGACCGAAGACGAAATCGCAAAAAAATCAATATCTCCATACAAAATTGCAAAACTCGACCAATGTGGAACAGATGATTTTCTTTTCGCGATTTCGATGTTGATCCAATAGAAAAAGTTGTTCAGTTCGACGGTCTGATCATTCCCTACTTAACTGCAATTTTTACTCGACTCAACTGTATGAAACAGCAGATTTTTTTTGCTACGATCAGTTTGCTCCCATATTAAAAGTTGTTCAATTTGATGGGTAGACTTAGTTTAAAAGGATGCCAATAATATCAATGTCACCCAGTATTCTAACATAATTGGCTAAAACTACTGTAGGGTCAACGGGTAATGTGCTGACGGATTTTAAGGGTATATTACTGTTGGCGCGTTACATACAAACGAAGTCTGGTGATATTTACAATACTAACCGATAAAACTCAATGAAATTTTGCGGACACAATCTAGAAACAAATCTCTATGCTTGTATCGTGTCAGATTTTCCTTAAAATGTACATTTTTAAAGTTACAGTGTCTAAAAGATTTCCATATAAATCTTAAATTAATCCTAGCATTGAAACTGTTTATTTTAACGAAAATCGGACACGATACAAGCATAGAGATTTGTTCCTAGAATGTTTCTGCAAAATTTCATTGAGTAGAATTGGTTAGTATTGAAAATATCAAAAGACTACGTTTATATGGGGCGCGCATTTACGCATTCGGAATAAACTTCTCTTAAAGGCGATGATCAGACCAGATCATCGATGGTCCCATAGACAAAGTTGTTTAGTTTAATGGTCTGATCATTTCTTTTACTAATTGTATATACAGTATCTAGTAGCGATTTAATGCGGAAACGCAGCCAGCGTTATGGGCACTTTTAGCAGGCCTGTCTCACTCCACAGCTTAGGTACGTTTGACGGCCGATCCCCACCGAGGGGTGAGTGTTCGCTCATTGACATAAGGCGCATTTTAGTTTGCGTTCCTGAAGCGCAAACTTCGATATTCGAAAAATCGGGTTGAGTGAACTATATGTTACGGTAGTAACTATTAAATAATCTTTGCTTTTGGGCCAGCACGTCTAGTATGATTTCTCTACACGCGCGCGACTCGTCTTCGATGCATAGAAAATAACCTGTTCCCGCGCCTTTCGGGGAGCGAAAGCCGCGCTTGCCGCGACTTGTAGTATGGGAAAAAGCCGAGTCGCGCGCAAGTAGAGAAATCATGCTAGACGTGCTGGTATGGCTATGGCGGTCTTTTCGATTAGGTGTTTAACGTGGCATGTTGCTGAATGGTTCTGTATAAATTTGACGACGCATGTTGCTGAAGCAGATTTTGTTTTTGATAAGATGGTTGACGACGCGTGTTGCTGCAAGTGGATTGTGTGAGTAATTTTAAATTTAATTTTAATAATATGTATCTAGTATCTAAAGTCCTGAAACTCATTAGTCCAGGGCTTCTAAAGATGCATTCACCTCTTTTGACCACAGTCTCTCTGATTCATAGTTTTCAATACACGATGATAGTTTGCGGAAGATATCCTATCCTATTACATAAATCACTTTATTACTAATGGTATCCGCGATTCCAAGGGTTTTATTGTTATAACTATATCGCAGTTGGCTGACAGCCAAATGTCTTCCTATTAGAACACTATATTAGGTACCGTATTAGTTAATTTGCAGTTTACTGGCAGACTATTGGTTCCTTGTAACAAAGCAAATGAAAAACCTCAAAAACCTTTGATGATCAGAGGTCGTCTTAGGAGGCCGTAGCATGACGCGCGTGATAAAAGGCTATATCACCCCTTTTATCTCGTTTGCAAGAAGAAAGAGCACGAAAGTGTGATAGCGATATCACGCTGCTATACTACGGTTGTGATCGTTTTTCTATATATGTACTATCGCGGACTTTTCCGCCTGATCACTTAAATTTTTTTCCACATTATTTTCCGCATAATTTATTGTTTGGAAACTCTTCATTCATTGGTCTATTCATCAATAGGGCGGGGGCTAGACAGCGCTTTTATTTTTTAGCATGCAAGTAAAAATTATCCTAGTTGTGGTCAGGCGGAAAAGTCCGCGATAGTCCCTTGTGAAATTAATAGGCATACTCCAAAAATAGCATAGGTAGCATGGCACCGTGATACAGCGCTATCACACCTTCGCTCTCTTTCTATTTGCGCGCGAACGAGCGAGATAAAAGACGTGATACAGCCTTATCACGTGTAACATGCTACAGCAACAGATGCGAACATTTTGTAGTGAAAAGTCAAAAATTAGTTGAATAACAAATATAAATATAGCTATGATTTCGTTCGGAACAAACCAAAAACCCACGGGATTGACACATTAATGACTTGCATTATTATGTTCTCAGAGAATCAGTCACCTTTTTTCCCATGAAACGTGCTCGGTACTGCAGGAATTCAACAGTATTAAATTGCAGTCCTTCCTCGAACCTGAATAGTCCATTACTCACCGAGTTTTCGGCAAAACACCTTTAAGAAACTTTATTTTCTAACAAAGCATGATATTGTTTTAGTACTTAAGTAAATATTTTATCAGATTATACATGCAGGGTGTAAGTGACAGACTAGCAAATACTGAAACGGTGAACTCAGACTATCAAACTGAACTACTTTCACTACGGAATCTTCCTCAGGGAACGCGAAAAAAAATCAGCTTGCCCATACAGCAGATTTATTTTTGCGTTTCCTGAGGTAGGCTCCATAGTGAAAGTTGTTCAGTTTGATGGTCTGAGTTCACCGTTTCAGTATTTGCTAGGCTGTCACTTACATTTGAGCTGTCCCTGTATATTATGTAGGTATATAATATACTTTACCTACACATAATTGTCAAACCCTATGATTTACTAACACTATAGAATAAATAAAGTTTAAACCTAATTCTATCTAACGTTATTAAAATAGAAACAGACAACGTTCAATATGGAGATGTAGGTAGTAAAGTTGTGGATCATCATTATCATCATCAGTCCTTATTCGTTCTTACTGCTGGAGCCTGGTACGTATAACTATTAAAACATCCTTAGACTACACAAACTATTAGCAGTTTTGAAAATTGTGAAATTGCCTCCAAAATCGATAAGTAACGGATTTGTAGAGACGACATTTAAAAATCACAAGAAAATATCGTTTTCATAGTTTGACGTATGTATGGAAAGTGGAAAAACATTTTTAATAAAATATAAGTAAACATTTAATCTGTTACCAATTCGGTACAACTGGTTTTCAAATTTTGCGTTCATTGTAGAGTGGATTCTCTTATATTATGGTTTTTGTTTTAAAATTTAAGTTCGCAAATATGTATATAAACTTTTTCTGAACATATGTTTTTCAACAAATAGAAAGTTTTAAACAAACCTACACGACATAAAGGTGTCTTTAAAAGAATTTCCTTTCTTTGTATAACGCTTTATTCAGTAACTAAACTTTTAGTCATCGTTGACTATACCTACTGCAGCCTTTTATTCTACTTAACTAAAAACATTAATTCTTTTTACCCAACTAAGAAGCATTAAAAAAATGGTTATCTTAAAACAAATTTCAAAGGATTATTTGGTATGTCTTACCAAATAAACCTTTGCAATACCATAGAAAAGTTATTCTCTAAGATCTGACTGACATAGGACTGACATGCTATTTTCGTCATTTCACTGAACCAGATTCAGTAGACCTACTATGAGTTTTCACAGTACTTTACTTCTGTAGATACGTCGCCAATTTCGTATGACAGAAATTAGTTCTCGACGTAATCACTAGGAGCGCTGTCCGAAATTGAATACAAAATTGGTGACTTTACTACAGTAGTAAAGTACAGTGAAAACTCATGTGTAAGCCTACTGGATCATTTTGTTCAGTAATATGCAGAGGTCGGTTTCTGCCGGTTATTCCAGGGCCGCATTGTTGTTATGTTGACATGGACCCTATTTTTTAAATGTGAATGCGTAAAATTCTGAACAATTTACAATTCTAATAAATGTTACATACAGTATGATGGTAGAGTATTGTCGTCATATTTGAGCTCTGGATAGTTTTGAAGCCATTTTTTAATTGTTCCGGAGTAACCGAAGGGGCTTGCCATAACATAATTAAAGAAATGTTGGAAATTAATTGCCGTAAATTGTGATCAATCGGACATCATATTTCGTTGCCATAAGTCATAAATCTCCCATAAATTGATTGCGAATAAGGTTAAAGGTTTATTTTGTTAAAGAGTACGCTTATTTTCTAGTTTTCATAGAGATTTGATGCCAAGGAGAACAGTTTGCTGTCTTTCATTCTTTGTTACATTATAATTTCTAAAAGAGGATATTAAAATTTCAATGCGGCCCTGGAATGACCGACAGAATCCGACCTCTGGCTGATATGATATAATCGTAAAACATCCCGCGCGATTTGGTGGTATGTAGCAAGTCCAGATTTTTTTCGCTAATTTCCTGTAGGTTCTATGGAGAAAGTTGTTCAGTATCATGATTACAATCAACTTTTGAGGTACACATACACCCTGTATAAGCAAATGCGACGTTAAAATATGACTCAATGGTGGTTTTACCAAAGAAATGGAATCAGTAAATACGCAAATTTATTATTAGTACAGAGAATAAATATTAAATTCATTAAAATGTTAATTCAAATAGCACGTGGTATAGATAATTGTAACAAACAAACATATTTATGGATTCCATAGATTCTACTACGCACTAAATCTAGAACAAGTAGAGCTTCTAATTGAGACAGATAGGTAGGTATTCAATACAGTAAATAGGAAAGATTTATAGGTTTATTGTAAACATAATAAACCTATAGTGGGCACCTACTTCAAAAACCTGAAGTCGAGAATAGGATTTTTGAGAAAAATATTATGTTTTGTGAGGTGGGAGATCGTAGAGTTAACATGTACTTAAAAAAAAAAGTTGATATCTTTTTTTAAACGTAAACTCTACCCATCAAATCGAACAACTTTTACTGTGGGAGAAAACCGGAAATCGAAAAAAACATAATTATGTACTTCTAAAAACACTTTATTTTTAGGGTTAAGACCCTATATCTAAGCCTACGTTGTCCGTCCATCCGTCCGTCCTACCTATTTAGGGCTGTAACTTTTGAACCGTAATAGCTAGACAGTTGAAATATTCACAGAATATGCGTTTGCGTGGATTTGTTAACAAATAAGAATGTCAAAAAGTTAAAAATTAAGGGGGGTCCTCATACAAGAAACTAGTTTCTATCAACCTTTTTTCTTTCCGTTCTATCGTAAAAACGGTAACACCCACAAGCGTCAAACACTTCAGCAAAACAACAAATAATAAAAACTGGCCAAGCGTGAGTCGGTCTCGCGCTAAAGGTTCTGGAAAAAACAAAACTATTTCTATGTTAATATGTTGTGTAGTGGTGTGGTACGGAACCCTCGGTGCGCGAGTAGCCCGACTCGCACTTGATCGGTTTTTATTTATTTAATTAACTTTATTCATAAAGACATGTCCAATTATATTTTCGTGGTTCGTGGGTGAGAGAAAAAGGGATGTTTAGTAAATAAGATTATCCGATCACAGGTAATAAGTTAAAGCAAATAACTAAGAATTTATTGGTATCTTATTTATAATGGAGCATCACGTTTCCCGATTACCATGTAAGTAGTGCGATGATATCTAGGTTTTTATCCTCTTGCATGACAAACAACGCTGCGATAAACAAGATGACTGGACGACAAGTATAACTTTTTGCTGCATGCATACATACATAAATTTCCTTCGGGATACACATAGACAGATATTTTGCGACTGACTACAAACCCATTTTTAAAGGTGCAATCATAAACAAGGTTCACTTTCTCACCGAATTAGGTTTCTTACTGGAGTGCGATTTTTGAAACTCATACTTTGAACTCAGCAGTTGAAAATGTCAATATTACTATGGAGATATGCATCTTTCTGTTGCTGATTTGACTTTCAAAAATCATACTTTAGGAGAGCGATTTTTGAAAGTCCAATCAGCCGTAGAAAGATGCATATCTCCATAGTAATTTTGACATTTTCAACTGCTGAGTTTAACGAATGAGTTTCAAAAATCGCACCCCTGTTCCCATAATGAGTATTTTTGGGGTTCATTACCCAAAGGTTTCAAACGGGACCCTTAGTAAGCCTAAGCTGGCTGTCAGTCCGTCTGTCCATCTCTCTAATCTATAAAGGGCTGTATCTTTTGAACCATAATAGCTAGACGGTAGAAATTTTACAGAATATGCGTTATTATGGCGGATTTGATGATAAATTATAAAAAATTAAGGGGATACTATAAACGTGTTTTGTCAAATTTTTTTGTTTTTGTTCTATCGTAAAAACCAAAATACATACCAAGTGTCTTGGACTTTGTTCTAAAGCGCACAGTCAATGACCGTACATTCAATCAAGTTGAAATGTGGGTCGCCTTAGAACCTTGTCTCAATCAAATCACCTATATTAACGTTGTACCCTCTTGCCTAAGCTTCTGTGAAACAAAACTGCGTTTACTATGACAAAGGGAAGGTGGTTGGGTGCACAAGGCACTAAATACTAAAAGGTGATAAATGAACGTAAAACCTCATACCTAATTGTACAGGATCCAGGATCATAGGTTCTGAAGAAACGGGTTCTCATTATTTACTTTAATAAAACAATACATTGTTTCAATATATCTACAATAATTTAATGTCTTCTAATGACAAATTACAATCACATCAATTATTTTATTTCTAGTAGATTTCTACTTATGTATCGCGTACCATATGCACAATTTAGATACGATGTCTAGATTTTTCTGACCCTCTGATTCAGTTTATTGGAGCATTTCAACTGCAAGGATATTTGTCTATTACTCCGATATGGCAGCGGATGATGAAAAAGTATTAGGCATAATTGTAATTAGTATATTTTAGACTTTCTACACTATCCGTCATCTGATACCGAATATCGGAGAAGCGGACAAACACCCAAATTAGACTGAACTATACTTCAATTTCTTTTTGCGTCGTTTTTCTTAGTTTTAGAATGGTGGGCACTCAAGTGAATGCCTAGAGTGGAGGGGTCGACGCCTGCGATGGCGGTTGCAACTGGCCGAGCGATGGCCACTCCAGAGTTAACAATGGCCGTGGCCTGCGGACGAGCTGCTGCCACACCGTTTTCACCCACTACCGCTAGAGCTGCAAGATATAATGCAATCATGTTACTTTTGACATCTCGATAGTTACTCTAGCTACTGGTTGACCATATTTTTGACTCTATTTGTGACTTCCTTTGACTGTGAGTGAGGCCTCCAAATTGCAGTCCCAAGACCGGAGGCCCGGGACTCCAACTCCAAACTGCCTCTTATTTATTAAACATATTTTGGATTTGACTAAAAATCACTTGTCTTCTCGAGACTTGGAGGCCCCCCTGGGCCCTGTGTATCACCGTACATTCTGATGCGGATGTGAAATCTATCAATCCGTATTGAGCACGTGTGAATGAAAACGCTTAATACATCCTCCTTGAGGGTAGGCCTGAGCCCTGCAGTGGGACGTTTATGGTTGATAAAGATTTTGATTAACTTACCGACTGGTTTGGCCTCAGCGATTATGACGTCACTTAAAATCTCGGAAGGAAAATTTGGAGTATCAACGTCGGGTGAATCTATGCCTACTCCTTCTTCACCGACCTAGACACGTTAATAAAATTAAGTAAAATACCATAAAGTTACAAATATAATCAAGCTTAGAACAATTATAATGTGTCGTATCGAACAAAACCGCTGCTGTAGTCAAATGAGGCTGATGCATGAAAATAAGTGCAAACCACGGGCACACCCTGGAGACTTCACTGTCACTTCATACAAATGGGCTCGCAATAACCAGAGGTAAGCACGTGCGATAAGGAGTGCTAAGTGTGAGTGAGAGAGGACAACAACATTGCCTACTGTCGTATCCCAAACGACTTCCACGAGAGGGTGAGGTAGACATTAATGGGTGGTGACACGGAATGCCTGTAAACTACATACTTGGTCATAGTTGGAAGGTCAATTGTGAGAAGGGCGTCACCACCCTTTAGTCAAATTCCGAAAAGTTTTTTATAAAGTGCCCTACCTACAACTTCTACTAAACCATTCTTCTTCTTGTGGTACCATCTCCTATCGGAGGTTGGCTATCATTCCGATATTACGAATATTAAAAAAAAACATTAAATTAATCGGTCCCGACTGTTAAAGTCGCTTCATTATAATTTATTTCAACTTTAAATCATTATGGATTGGAACTTAAGATACTAAATGGTCATTCGAAATGACAAATGTTAAGAGAAACCTAAAGATGATTTTCAAATACCTATCATTGAATAGGTCGTCGAATTACACTCAATATAGTTCGACGACTTTAATTTTTATTATATTAAATTGTTTGATCTCTAGAGTGCCACAAAGGAACAAACTTAAATGCATACATACATACATAGGCTGATAAACACATTACCCTTTCTTTACGTTGCGCAGTCGGGTAAAAATGTGGTTACTCTCCACACATAGATGGAGTGTCCGTACTGTACGTAGTACAATAATTTCACATACTATGCCACAGGCATCAGAAGATAATTATGATGAAGGACACGGGGAGAGGTCCAGCTTCAATCTTATTTTTTTTACTTCTTACGTGAAAGGTCTGTGCCCTATATTGTGACGTATGTAGGCTTATGGTGATGTTATTTTTAGCGACCTCTCTTGAACACTACTTGAATCTTACATAGCCGGTGTATTGACTCACTGATGACTTATCTAGTCTACTACTTAACAAGGCTACCTATAATACATGCTCAAAGACTCGTAATATAACTAGATGGCGTTTTTGTAACCATTCGATCTCGTATACATAATTTTAAAACACAAAGTTTTTTCGCATTATGTGGCTACATTTGTTTAGTATTGACAAGCTCTAATTTAGGCTCTGATTTTATATTATATTTGTTTTATATTTTTTATTTCGTATTGGCTCGCATGGAATGGAGTATAAGTCTGTATCAAGAAGCTACCACCACTAGTAAAGCGCTTTATTCTATATTGGTAGCTTCTTGATAGACTTATAGGTACAACGGAATGAGCGCAAAACCTGATACTTCCCTACTGGTTTATAACAAAATAATTAGATTGAAAATGGATTGAAATAATACAGTTAAAACTTAAAGTTATTCGCATTTTAAGTTTTCAGGCAAAGATGATTTGTTATCATTATGTTCAGCAATGAATGAAAACGCTAGCGTGCTCGTGGAAACATTTTAAGAATCTCGTTTTGGTAGTAAGTAGGGCGAGTGTGCCCGTGCGGTAGGTTGAGATCGAGTTCAGTAAATTTTAAATTTTACAAACAAATTATTTAATATATCGAAAAAAAAACCTATGTTGAAACCATGATAATTCGATTCTGCTCTCGATTCTAAACAAACTACTTTCTAGTTTAGCGTTAATTCATTAACACGTTGTATATAGTTCAGTAATACGAATACTTTTTCTACTTACATCATCCTCATAATTTTGTTCAAACTGTCTCTTCGTGACATTATTTTTGAACAGAACGTCAACGTTGTCACCAATTTCTTCAATCAGCTTTATCGTATTCGATGCGGCATCTCCAAGGGTGGACAACTCACTCTTAAATCTGGACTTCTCGTTAACACCTAGGTATCCTGTCTTTCTACCTAGATTTTGTAACTTCAACAAACTACTGGATAGAGTTTTCAGATTTTGTAAATTGGCACCTAGAACTTTTGATAGTAGATTGTCGTCGCTATTTTTGATAATACTGTCGCTGCTAATTTTATCTTCTGATATTATCTTTTCGCTTGTTACAATTCCTCTGTTATCTTTCTTGACTTCAAGATATTGGCCTTTTGCTCCTCCATAAAATGGAAGGTATTGTAAGGATGCACTGTAGAAGAGAATAATATGGTTTAGTCTTATAATCTATATCTGGTCTTCGCTACGCATAAAATTTTAGTAAGTAACCAGGATTCTAACAATAACTGATCAACTTTCGAAAACGTACTTTATGCCAACTTCTGTACTAATTGATTTCTTCGTTTTGTCTTTGTATTTATTACTCATATTAGTAAACAACTTGAATAATCATATATTGTTCAGATGTTTTAAATGAATTTATACTAGTGTAAGTGAAGGTTATGGCAACCGACATCATTGATTATTTCTGACATCATCTTCAAGTGGGGGTGGGATCTGATTATTGGGTTATACTTATAGATTTTTATTAGAGTAGAAATTATCAAGCAGATAACTGTCGCTCACAAAATATCATCACCATCAAGAACTTATTGTACCTATATTGTTCATTAAATCAAAGTCCTTTCGCTAATTTCCCTATGTTTATATTTTGTGTATTATAATAGTATAGGATTATGATGTTAAATATAATTAATTTGTGTCTGTTTTCTCAATAAAAGAATGGATGGCTTTCTAGGTTGATGCGACTGCTAACAATTATTATACTACGCTTGATTTTGTTGACGAAATCTTTTTAAAGATTTCTTGTTTAGGCGTGCTATTTTTGAACTCTGCACACTCTTAATCGTTAACAAAAATGGCTAAAAGGATAAGCATACGAAGGAATGTGCGGTGTAAAAAATTGCATTCCAGGTAGAATGTTTCATTGTTGCTACCTATACTGTTTAATTCTAATATATTAGTGTATCGTCAAATCAAACTACATACGTATTATTAATATTTCTTTTTAATATTTTAACACTCATTTCCACATTTCTACTCAACATTATTATTAGATACATTATTCTAAAAATATACGAATGTAAAAATAAATCAAACAGTTGGGATCATAGGAGTTATTACTATAAAAATTCAGAAAAGAATTTCAAGTTTTTTCATCGAAATTGTTTTCCGAAACTCTAACTTTGCATTATGTCAGTGAATTTTTAATATCAAAAATTTTTATCACTTATGAACTCGTATATATACAAATCTGATTGAGCATGCGCTATACCGCCAGGCCCAACAACAGCGGCAGCCACTGGCGTATGCACTATAGATCCTTTTCTGCCTTGAGCAATTACCACATGAGATACAGGATTAGCAATAGCGACCCCCTTGGAACTTATTGCATGAGCTATTGGCTTCACGAAAAGCGAGAAATCCGAAGCTTCCAAATTCAATGTTTTTTCAAAGTTGTGTCCGTTGAATTGGTACTCGTCAGATTTGCTGAACGCATTTCCTCTTGTGTAAGATCCGTATCCTCGCCATCCTCCCCAGGGTCTTCGGAAGAATCTATTAAGTGAGAAAAAGAAAAGTTAGTTTAAGAGGAAGAATTTATTAAAGATTCAAAGAGGTTTGTAAGGATGGTAATAAATAATAGGGCCAGTAGCGACAACTTTTCCTTCTGGTATTGCTTGTAATAAACGGGGAATCGAACCATCTGTTGCTGATTGCTGTTGTAGTCGAGAAACGATGGACGAGAGATCTGAATCCTGGGATAAAGCGACTACTCTTGCAGCTGGCCCGGCGACGGCGATGCCACCAGGTTGAGTGTACGCGAGTCCACCTGGGCCTACAACAGCAGTACCACCTCTTCCTGCAGTTGCCACGCCTCCAGGGCCCGCTATCGCTACACCACCCCTTCTGACTTTCAGTCTATTAATGAAGAATCCTGGACTTGGTGCTACGGGCTTTCTGTTTCCGAACCAAGTAAAATCCCCTAAAGGAAAACGCAGGTCTCCTTCATTAGAATCCGTAGTTTTGGTATTTTGTTGTTCTTCGACGTAATGCTTTTTAGGTTTTTGAGTTGTTGTTGCTTTGAGAGAGAAGATTTTCTTTAATTTCTTAGTGCTGTTAACTTCCTGTCTTGGTACAGATTTTGATACTGCACGTTTTTTTATGGCTCTGCCTTGTCGTGAATTAGCCTTGACCGCTTCCAATAGAAATCCTCTGTTTGTATCTTTCTCAATTTCTTGGATAACATTTTGTTCTACGTTATTCTCTTCAGTAGACTTTTGTTTCCTATTACAAACATCTGCATTCTGGCCGTATTCTAATAAATTTTCCCAGCTCCCTCCACCCAGGTAATGCAAAAGGGGATCTTTTACTAGTATTGGAAAAAAGGGTGCTAACGGCCATGGAATTTGAAAAGGTATAGATGGTGGTCTTTGTTTACTTTGGTAAAGGTCAGGTTGTAAAGAACTGAGATCATTGTTCATCGAATATCCACCATAAAGATTATTAGATGGCATAACAATGACTGGCATAGTAGTTATGTAAGGATATGGCACTGCTGGCATTGCTTGAGGTCCAGTTAGTGTATTGGCAGTATAATCTGGCTGAGCATATCGTAGGGCTCTTGAATATCTTAAATCATCATCATTATTAATTGTGTTAGTATCTTGCGGTCTTTTATTCGTCTGTGAAGAAGCATGTAGTTTTCCCGAAGCTATTATATTCTTAATTTTCTCCATTGTTTCTTTGTCTATGTAGTATCCTCCGCCTGTGTTTGGGTTATAATTAAACCCTGGTCGATATGGTTTTTTCAATCCTTCGTTTATAGCTTGTATTTTTTCTAAAATTTCTTTTGTCTTATCATCAGGTTCATCGTTATCATTAACTCTGTCATAATTTAAAGACCTTTCTTTTTTTTCTATCTCTGCAATCAGATCTTCATCCGGCACATTTAGTTTGATTGATGTGTTTGACCTGGAATAAAAAAAGGCAATTTTTAATTCACAGTTGCTTTGTAAACCAAATTAAACCATAGCTCTTTATTAAATAATATAGCAAATTAGGTAAATTAATATAGCATAAATTAATCTTCAATAGCATACTTGAACCATTGATGTGCCCAAAAATTTTGGTTTAGTTTCTTGAGTCCAAAATTGCTAGATTGTAAGCTTTCACTGATGTTAGTTTGTGCTGGTTGTAAATGTGCATCTCTAAAGTTCGTGGTGTACAAAAGCGTAAGTGCAAACACCGTTCTAAACCAATCAATGTTAGCCGTAATCCAAAACATATAGTTTCAAAAACAGACAGTCCGAAATCAGTTTTATTTTGATTTGTATAGAATATCTGAGTTCGATGTCCGCCGATATAAGAAACATATTTTGAAAAAATGAAATGTTTAACTTACTCATTATTGGACGGTCGCGATAAAGCTTCCAACACAAGACTTGAGGTCAGGATCTGAAAAAAAGATTACCATTCGTTTACTTTTTAAATTGTATATGGGAAGTCATATCATTTCATGTGTATAACTTTCGGTCAAATGCCAGGATACAGCTTTTTATTATTTTCGTTGAAAATCTGTGATGCTATTGTATAATAAAAATATAATAATATATATGGCCTCTCTTAACGATTTTGCTTGTAATTTTAGAGCTACCGAAGTAGTTTTAGGTACGATTTCACAGTTCGTACCTACTACTTATACCTATTAGTCCAGTAAAATTACGGGTTACAGGAAATAATGTAGGTATAATAAGCAATTTTTTGTGCAAGGTAGTTTAAATAGATGTTGATGAACGTTTAAGATACTTTATTAACGAATCCAACTATATTTTGCGTTTTTAGTACTAAAATTGTTGTTTATAGTGTTCCTTTTTACTAAAATTGAGTATTTCTGAAAATAGTTAGTAATTTATTCTTAATTAAGTTTTTTCTTTGCATTTACTTCTAATATAACATTGAAATTTATTTAACAAATGGCATAGACACATTTTTTACTATTTTTTCGAATTTCACATGATTTATTTTAACATGATTATTATTTCCATACACAATAAGAACAATTTTAGTTGGATTTTATCTCTAAATGATAACTTTTATTATATTGTATAGTTTAAAAAAGAAAAACGGCTGTTAAATCATTTATTTCCATCCGCCACCATACTAGTATAGCGTATTAATTTTAACTGGACTATATCGGTATCTGGAACAAGAATCCAAAACCTGAAAACCGTGTGCGATTTTACCTGTGCTCTGCAGTTTGACACACAAAGGCTAGTAAAGGATGATGAGGTCTGTCGTTATAATGAATGTGTATCCCGAATGGAGTTAATGTCGGTATCATGATTATGAATATTATTGAACTGAAGAATAATAATTTAATACAACAAATTTTGATGAAGTTTCCAGCAAATTATTTTCGGATTCCGGATATTCTGAACATCTGATGCTTATTATACTTGACTTTCACTCTGTAAAATAATATGGGGAGTTGACTACATAAAATATATTTTAGTTTCAACTGTTCAGTAAATAAACCGTTTGAGAATAAAATCACATTTTCAGTAATGCTGTTGCTTGAATACTATTTAATTTAATAACTGGATAAACTATAAAAGTATCAAAACGAAGACGAAAAACAATGACGTCACTATTAAATTTTTAGTACAATATTTCATACAAAGCACGCGTGTTGACGTTTGATAAGAGTTGTTAATTTGACTAGTTGGAAACTCGCGGATTTCTACCCGTACTTAATAACTGTGGTTAATTTCTATCTGTGCTACACTACTGTGGTTTAATTTCTACCTATACTTAACTACTGTTTACTTTCTAAGCGACGGACGCAAGCTTTTTATTTTTGTAAAATTGTACAGAGCTACGCAAAACAATCGGATAAAACTAAGTACGGATCGCTTTCGTTCAATGACCCCGATAAATGTAAATCTAAATCTGCTCTAAAATTAGAATGTCCTTACCTTACAGAACTTGTTTTCGAGAGAAGTTGAACGTTTAGTTTTTACATGGTAATGTTTGTAAATAATGTACTGATAATATTATGACAACAAAATGGCAAATGCTTGTTATTTCTCGCCCTTTAGTTATTATAATGAAGTATTTAAGCATAGCATAGTCCATAGCATATGCTCACGACTATATTCCCCGAGGGGGTAGTCAGAGATATTCTGAAACCTCAGAACATCAACGTTTCTCCAGTAGTACTGAAACTCTGTCCAGTGTAACGGTGGGTGAGCCCGTCGCCACTTATAATGGACAGGGGTTTCCTCATGATGCTCTCCTTCACCGAAAAGCCAGTGGTGTAACAAATCGTACATAAATTCCGATAAACTCATTGGCACGATTGGCCTGGACGGGGATAGAACCATCACATCGCCTAAGTATTAAGTATTTAACATTTTATCTTATCAAACGATGGGCTACTTTAGCTTTTAATTCTCAAAATAAATTTAAAAAACCTCGCTACGCAACATAGATATCAAAATTGTATCTCCCGGAAGGCTTGTAATTTTTAATAATAATACCAATCTATTCATTTTAATTAGATTTAACAATATGAATGAGTTTTGGGCAATAAAATAGCCATAGTGAATTCATTAGAAAATACTAATGTATCTTTCAAAGCTTTCTAAGTAGAAAAATGTACCTACCTCAAAAAAATTCCAATCAATTTTTACCATAAGTATTTTAGAACGAGACAAAAGCTTAATTTTTAAATTACTGATGCGATTTTACTTTCGTTTATTTCAAGGCTCAAATTGGTTCTAAAACATTTACCGAAAAAAAAAACAATCCTTAATTCGTTCCGGGTCAAACAGTAAATTGACTGGGCATTGTTGACTGGGCATGGTTGAATTGGCTGGTTCATTCCTTCATTTTAATCAGGTGAGATTATATTTTGACCTTCGGAACGTTCTTGTATCAGCTTTCGTAGCGGCTATCACAAGATTCTAATAACAAGGAGAAAGCTTGTTTTTGTTCACAGAGAGCTAAGCTAGATCGTAAAGTTTGTTATGCCTTGTGTTTGTGTACCTAGAATTATATAGCAAAATTCCTGTTGTCGAATTTGAAATTCAATGTTATTTCGATTTTACGCAGTTAAAGTATTCTTCAGACATTTTGTCAGTGACATGTCTTTTTCTGAAGTCCCTATCCAGTTCCATCCTATACCATGAGAAGTGCAAGAGGGTACCAATCTTCCGAAGAAACGAAAATGAAAGATTGCTGAATCTAGGCGTTGGCTTTGACCTGACAATATCAAATTAATAATTATCACTGGGAAGAACCTCATAAAACCGATGCCGATCTTCACGAATGTAGAACGAATGTATTTGTAAAAGTGGAACTGCAAATACCAAGTTAAACATAAATGTGTATTATTTTGTTCCATGCTCTAGAAAGTGAATCGATTTTTAGTTCAAAGTGAAATTTTTTGCTCAAGTCGCGAGCTCGATAACAAGCAGGTTTTGTCCAAACAAACCTGTCATTTGACATGATTACGAGTCATTTCTCAGTTATTATCAACTCAGACACAGCACTTAAGTTGTAGAAAACCATATTAAAATTCAAGGAAAACAAGATAATGGAATTCTTGATCAATGAACATGAATTCTTTCATGTTACACCTATGTCAATAATAAACCTTTTATTGTTACCAACTTTGCTTTCAGAAAATTAGTACTACATATATCTAGGCCATAATCTGTTCCTAGGTTCGTAGGATCCCTTTCCAGGGAAAGGGCCTCCTCTCGAAGAATACCTTTGCATTATAAGTAGGTCTAAGGTATTCATTGCCATTCCGTTCTTTAATAAACAAACATTATTTGGCCAAGACCAAAGGTTAATTCAACCAATGTTTCAAACTTATTCACGCTTGACTTTCTACATGCCATCAATCATTCTCTCATAGAAATGAAAGATGGACATAAAAACGAACTCTCCATACCATAATGACAGTGAATTATTATTCGATTCATGTCATATCCCAAACAGCAAGTGACCCATAAAGTGTAGCGTAGTTCACACTAGATGCGGCTTCATCTAGTTGTAATTTGACCGAACTCAAGACCGTAACCCCATTCCCTTTTTGTCTTTTCCATTCGAGATTATAATCTCTCTAAATTAAGCAAACATTGTACTTAGTATTGTACCTTTCGGAACCGTGATGCAGTTGATAGAGAATGTGGGAAACATCCAAACTAATAAGTTACCCACAGATCGTATTGATTTTAATTACTATTACAAAATTAGTATATTTTTGATAAGTTATACAGATGAAATATGGAGGAGGCCTATGTCCGAAGACGGATTGCTGAAGGGCTGTGATGGATGGATGGATACAGAATGAACGTTGTACACAGGTCAAAATGAAATGTATGTCTTTTCGAGTAGCTTTTTGATGGCGTTTACATTGATATCTTATAACAGGGGATTTAGAAAAGTTTATTAGGTATAAGAAGTATTATCAGAGTTATTTTAAATCAGAACAGAATAAACAGTAACAGACATAAAAGGTATCGCGTGGGATATCACGTGACCATTTTCATTGTAAACCAGACTTTATTGTGTCCATGACCGTAGAAGGTAAAATTTGTGGGTCGATGTATCGACATAATGGAGATTGTACCCGTTATTTTTGCACCTACTTAGTGTTGGATGTTTTTGCGAAGTTTGCTTTTGGTACGGTTGTTGGTATGCATCTGGTACTTACATACTTTCTTGTAAGCGAATTGGGCCGATCGAATTGAAATTTTATTGTTCATATCGTGCTCATATGGTGCTATTTAAGAATAATTCCGTGGTGTTTTCTACTCTAGTTACTTTGGATTAAGTTTGTAAATGCCTGCGCTACAACAGTTATGGTACCTACTAAGTTTCTTCATCCCTATATTGCATTCGGGTTAACTACATAACTCCAAAACACGTTTCGTTATTATCTAATGACAAATCCATCCTAGGCGTCCATTGAGCAAAAGATATTTTAGCAATGTATATTGTTAATGGAAGTAAATAAATGAAATGAATGAATGAATGGGCCATTTATTTTCAACCAATCCCAATATATTGATCTATAGATTATTTTTTAATAAACATAAAAAATCGGATGATGTTTGATTGAAATATATTTCTCAATCAAAAATTGTTTTTATTTACGACACTTTTAAATCACGAAAGGAAATCATTGACATAAATACTATAGACTTCAAGTCTCATTCAAAATCTTAGAAAATTTTTGTCCGAATCTGACACATAACCCACATAAATTAAGTATGCAAGCTGTTGGGTGGCACGAATAGGTTTGTGGTTTTTGATTCATAAACTTCGTCGTAATTGGCATGTTTACTGTCAGCTAGTACAAAAAAGAGCTCTAATGAGCTCTTTTGGTTCTGCCCTCAGAGGAAGGATCTCCATAGAGTCCGCATACATTTAAGATTGTAGTTAGTCTCTTTTGTCTTATGACGTACCTTTAATAGTAGAAGGAGATGGAACTATAGATATTTGTTTATGCGGCTGTCCACTTTGAGCGCTTTGTCCGCTTTTGTCTTTTTTTTTGAGCTAGTGTGTGTGAAAAGTGACCGTAAACATAAGGCCATATGTCACTTGGTGCCTTTTGTCCATACTACTTGACACCACACACTCAAACCTAAACCTCAAAAAAAGTGAACACTTTACAATTGGTATGGCTCTATTAGGTATAATCTCTTTGGTTCTGCCATTTTTCGAACGTTGATTGTGAATCTATTTCAGTTATAATATACAACGTGTTAATGAATTAACGCAAAACTAGAAAGAAGTTTGTTTAGAATCGAGAGCAGAATCGAATTATCATGGTTTCAACATACTTAATTTTTTTCATAATATTAAATAATTTGTTTGTAAAATTTCAAATTTAATGAAACCGATGTCAACCCATCGCACAGACACACTCACCCTACTTACTACCAAAACAAGATTCTTAAAATGTATCCACGAGCACGTTAGCGCTTTCATTCATTGCTGAAATGATAACAAATCATTTTTGCCCCAAAACTTAAAATGCGAATAACTTTAAATTTAAACTATCAAAATAATCTAATTATTGTTTCAATCTTTTAAATATTTTGTTATAAATCAATTGGGGTCTATGAGGTTTTGCGCTTATTCATTAACACGTTGTATATAAGTCTAAGTATATAAGATATCAATGGGTAAGGTACCTATAGCATGTGTTTCTTAAAAAAGTTCGGGCTATGTTAGGCACATACTTCGATGATGTATTGTTGGATGAAGAGTTCTTTGGGGTTGTTTAGATGAAATGTAGCAGTACCACTGAGCAAATGGTTCCAGGATGTAAGTGTAACAAACAAATTATAGTATGGAATAAATAATAGTGAAGTGTATTTAAACGAAATGTCTTTTGGAATTACGCAGCGAACACATATAGGGTCCTTCTTAATATGCTGATACATTTTTAGGGGGATGATCAGACCATCAAATTGAACAACTTAATCTATGGGACCAATGTCGAAATCGCGAAAAAAATATCAGCTATTCTATACTAAATTGAAATCTTACTCGACCCAATTGTATGGGACAACTGATTTTTTTTCGCGATTTCTACATTGGTCTCATAGAGAAAGTTGTTCAGTTTGATGGTCTTCTCATCCTCTTAAAAAACTGTCATATTAAGTTGGACCTTGTATTCATTGCATTCTAAGTTTACTTTGTAAATCCCCACCATCGAATTTATTGATTCTACATGTATGCCATGTTAGCTCCCCACCATATTTGTGAACATGTCATTAAGAGACACATTAACAGCGAATTTGCCTACTTTTACAATTTTTTTGTGCATTAACTCTTAAAAACAAGTTTTTCTAGGAAAGGTAACCTGTAACTTGTTTGGAATAATAAGATGACATTTTTAAATTACGGCTCAATTATTTCGAATGCTACCTAGTTATTTCAAGGTTAATACGAATATCATCTACGAATCAGTCTGCTGCATTTTTTCTTGGCATTTACAGGCTTACCCCCCGTCACACTGGACAGAGTTTCGGTACTATTGGTGAAACGAGGATGTTCTGAGGTTTCAGAATATCTCTGACTACCCCCTCGGGGAATATAGTCGTG
Organism: Agonopterix alstromeriana; assembly: GCA_963924505.1. Lineage (NCBI taxonomy): Eukaryota > Metazoa > Arthropoda > Insecta > Lepidoptera > Depressariidae > Agonopterix > Agonopterix alstromeriana. The sequence goes on from OZ004664.1 coordinate 9,734,981, forward strand.
AGCATATGCTATGATTTGTTATGCTAATGTGGAACCTTCAATTATAATGCATACAGGGCCCTTCTTAATATACTGACACTTTTTTAAGGGGATGATCAGACCGTCAAACTGAACAACTTTCTCTATGGGACCAACATCAAAATCACGAAAAAAAAATCTGCTGTCCCATACATTTGGCTCCAGTAGGTTTGCAGTTTTGTATAGAACAGCTGTTTCTTTTTCGTGATTTCGATGTTGGTGCCATAGAGAAAGTTGTTCAGTTGGATGGTCTGATCATCCCCTTAAAAAAGAGTCAGCATATTCAGAAGGACCCTTTATAATCACTACATGATATTCAATTTAATGAAAACCTTTTCCTCAAACAAAAAAGTTTCATCAAAATCGGCTCAGTAGTTTTTTCGTGATACTGTTACAAACAAACAGACAGACAAAAATAAAAATAAAGTTTGATTTGGATTTAGGGATACCTAAAAGCATATTGTAATATTTTTCTTGTAAATATCTTCAATGTACATACACACTTCTATTAGTTTTATAATAGTTTAGATCAGATAGAGGATTAAAAGGATAATACCTCTATTAGGGCCTGTTTCACCACTTCCGAATTGAGAACAAGAACTTCTATTTTTTTACTATTTTTCTTAATTAATGGCCGGTTGCTTGCGTCTAGCGCGGCAATTCTGCCAATGTCAAGTAGTTTATAATCTCAAGTGATTGTTTTATGGTTAAAACACAAAAGAGTTTCACAAAATGGCGGAGCCACGTGCAAGCCTAAGAGAGGCCAACACGAATGCGTCTACCTTCCGCCAGACTTGCAGCGCGACTCCGAACAAGAACTTATCTTGTTAGCTTGTCCGACAGCTCATTTGACATAATTATTGTATGAAGAATATGTCAAATGAGCTCGGATGATGTCGGATAAGTGTCAAAAGTGGTGAAACAGGCCCTTGTTTTGAGCTCGCCAGCACTTCTAGCGAATATCTGTAGCGCTGGTCCTCTTTATGTAGATGTCGTCTTTGCGTCCTTGCAGCAGAACTGCTGGCTGGTGAGCCAACGGAAATGAACGGAACGGTTGATGGATAATTAGATACCTATTTAGACTACCTAGTCAATACAAGGGTCAATAACGTCGGTTAATATACTACTCAGTGATTAGAGATGTGGAGGTTTTTCGTGTAACTTCAAGTAAAAGTAGTTCAAAACATAGGAGGTCACGTCTTTACCGACATCTTAAGTGCTCAACCAACATGGATGGGTAGTTAGGGCCGGTTTACATCGAACTACATTAGACAGTTGACAGTCAACAAAGCGTTGGACAGAATTGTAAAAAAAACACATTACCCTCTTTTTAACATCGCCGTAATAATAAGATAAAATCGATACGAGTCAAGAGATTTTCTAAGATGTTTAGTTTTTAGGTTAATGCATTGTCATTGTCACTAGCGTAAAGAATGGTAGAAGTACCTATTAAAAGTATATCGAAACGTACGCCTTTGAATCCCATAAGCCAATTTCTTGAGACTATGAGCTACATATAAAAATAGACAGGGTGTGTGTGTGTGTTTTTGGGTGTGTGTGTTTGAGGGTGTGTGTGTGTTTGTGGGGGTGTGTGTGTTTGTGCAGGTGACTTTGATACCAACCCATTACCTACCTAATGAAACTATTGAGAATTTAAATTTTACTATTCGCAGTACTTGTAGTTCCATCACTATATCGAAAAAAATGTAACTAGTGTGAAAAAAAATCTCAGTAGTATCATGATGGAACTAGGCAATGGAACTAATGCGAACGAACGAATTTCTTGAATCGTTAGATTGTACGTTATACCTATGAACGATTAGAAATCAGTTTAGGTAGAGTCTAGGAAAAATTTAAGTGCATAAGTGTGTACGCTTCACACAGACGCATCCCTGAATCTGATGGGATGAAAAACCCGATACGATCAGAGAAAGGATCGGATGCAGTGATTCTTACCGATGCCTGCAAAGATTGCTAGCATCTTACGAAATCTATCTAAGTTGGTGATATTGTAGACGCCAACCACAAGAGAAAACTAAGAAAAAAAATAACATTTATTGCATAAAATTTTAAGGAACATACAATTTATATGTAGCCCTGGCAGTCCTATCTAGGCTAGCCTGTAAACAAACTGCCTGATGTGCAGGTAGCCAGTGCCCATCCGATACAGTCAATACATTTTTGAGCAATAAGTGCAAATATAAGGTAATGAAACTTAGTATGTAAGTAGAACGATAAAACATGCAAAATGTGTCTAGTGAAGGGTGTTGGTGAGTGAGGATTGTGAGTATGTAGCGAGAGGATAGTTTTTTTTTTTTTTTTGACTGACATATACAGTTTGCTCAGGGAGCATTTACTGCTTTTTACAGCGGGCTTTTGGGGGTGGCCATACCAGTGACGGCGAAGCGCCCTGGTAGGTCACCGAACCAGTGATTTAAGCAACCTGCCCAAGGGGCACCCCAGGGGGGTACGGACCTCGGCAATGGGCGTTGCTGGGATTACGCGACGGGTTGGGAAGCGGGGATCGGTGAGAAGCGAGAGAATAGTGTAGTGTGTGAGTGAGTATGAGAGTAGTGAGTGAAGGTGTAATGCAGTGTATGCATAAAACATATCGACTTTTTGGTTAGAAACAGTAGGCTTACCTTTTGTTTCTTAAAACTGATCTTAATGACCATTTCTATAAGTAAATACAAAAATGCTTTAATTGTAATTGAGTATGAGTAATTAGTAACTAATTTTTTGTTGTTGAGCGGCCAGTAATAAAACTTACATAGGTTTTAAGAGGACCTTTCAAAATACATTAAAAAATAACACATTCATTGCTAGGTCGCATCGGAGCTGTGCTATTGTGGTACAAATAACTTCTAAGGTTGTAAAGAAAAAATCGATTTTTAGCGCTAAGACCGCTTTGTTTTGTATCTTCTGTATTTCGTTACGGTATTTATTCTGAGTAGGTAATATATTTCTATTGATTGATTGAAAATGAGTTGATTCTTAAAGGCTTTGGTTACTTTTTCATGAACCTTTAGAGTCAAATATCTCAGGTATTATTGTTTGTACCCAAAACCCACCCACCAATTTTGTTACTAACACTTATGGCCTAGCTCGCATCGGGCTAGGCCATAAGTGTTAGTAACAAAATATGTTTGTTTTTATAGTACTATAATTATACAATACTTTCATTGCATTGGTGGCTGTCAAAATAAATGACAATATCTTTACTCATACCCATTTACTTACTCCATGGGTAAACTTATAAGAGAGGAGATATAGGTACCTATCTGAAGATACAAACAACGAAGAGAAAGTGATTTTATTTGAAATCAATATAAATATAGACATCTCGAGCTTCATTAGAATATTTACGTTTAACAAACATGCAGTAGGTCAGCAACCGAGCTTTCAGCGTTATCCTTTATCTAGGACATTTGGTAAATAATTAATCCCGACAATAGAGCCGTTTTTGAGATACCAATTTAAGAGTACCGTATAAAGAAACAACGAGATCTACTCTCAATTGTTTATTCGACTCGAATCGACAGCACGAATAGAGTAAAGAGCTGGTTGTAAGATTTCCCGAAATAAAAAAAAATAAAAAAAGTAGGTATAATTATTATTCCACCCAGGCCAATAATTATACCTACTTATGTTTTTTTTTATTTCGGGAAATCTTACAACCAGCTCTTTACTCTATTCGTGCTGTCGATTCGAGTCGAATAAACAATTGAGAGTAGATCTCGTTGTTTCTTTATACGGTACTCTTAAATTGGTATCTCAAATATATATACAGATACAGGGTGGAATTGATATAATTAGCTTCCTTTTAAAGTAAGAGTCTTCCCATCAAACTGAACAACTTATACTACGGGAGCAAACAGATCAGAGCAAAAAAAATCTGCTGTTGCATACATTTGAGTGGAGTAGGCATTGCAGTTTAGTATGGAACCGCTGATTTTTTTTTGCTCCGATCGGTTGGTTCCCATAGTAAAAGTTGTTCACTTTGATGGGTAGACTCTTAGTTTAAAAGGATGCTAATGATATCCATTTCAGCCTGCATAATACCTATAAGTTTGGACCAAACTTTATTTTTGACGGTACTCTATCGTATTACTCGTATATATTTCATAGACCAAGATGATCTTTGTCAACTACCTACACAATTCCCGCCAACATCCTGTAACTTATACTTATTTAGAAACAGGTAACTAGAAAGTTGTAGAGACAATAGTCAGATTTTACTCGACGGAGACATAAATGGGTTAATGTTAAAGAAACGGGGACTTAAAGTTTCGTTATCTAGTACTGTCTAAGTGCACTTTATCAAGAGCACGATGCCCCGGAATCTAGACAATGATTGGGTCATTGCATCTGGATAATGATTTGTATGTAAAATGTAAAGACGAGACAACAGCTGATAGATAGACATATACAACATGTTAATGAATAAGTGCAAAACTTCATACACCCCAACTGATTTATAACAAAATAATTAGATTGAAACAAAATTTCAATATTTTGATAGTAAAATTTAAAGTTATTCGCATTTTAAGTTTTTAGGCAAAAATGATTTGTTATCATTTCAGCAATGAATGAAAGCGCTAGCGTGCTCATGGATACATTTTAAGAATCTTGTTGTGGTAGTAAGTAGGGTGAGTGTGCCCGAGCGTTGAGTTGAGATCGAGTTCAGTAAATTTAAAATTTTACAAAAAATTATTTAATATTTTGAAAAAAATACCTATATTGAAACCATGATAAATCGATTCTGCTCTCGATCCTAAACAAACTACTTTCTAGTTTTGCGTTAATTCATTAACACGTTGTAGATAGATAACTCGTGGAACATAGAGATGTATATGGAACTACTGCTATTCCGAAATATTAACCTTCTTGGAAAATTATGGAAAATTTACAGAGTTGCTCAAGCTTTGGTAATGGAAAGCCTTTAGAAAGATGTGACTAATATGATGGAAAAGATAAAATAAAATTACATAAGATAAAATTCATATTGTCACCAGCTAACGATTTTCCGGTAGCCATAACGTGTCTAAATAACTGCGCAAGAGAAGTTAACGAGACATAAAAAAGTAAAAGCCCATACAAACATTGACTGTCAACCTTTTCTCAACAAAATGAAGTGCAGGAAGATTTAAAAATAAAAATTATAATGTATCGGATGAATCAATTATAGAAAGATATTTAATATATTGACAATGATAAATTATCTGCATTAAGGGAATAATTTGAGTATACCGAAATTGAGTATGGCGAACCCTCTTCGTTGTTATAAACAACAAAGGTGAGGTGGGTACAAACAATATTTATTTATTACTTTGAAGTCGGGTCGATAAACTCTGGAGTGCCTAAAATATTAAAGGGCGTATGTAAATTATTGGGTTCGTTCAAAAAAAGGTTTTAAATAGTAACGTCAATTAATTATTATCAAAAAACAAAAAAAGAGAAAATTTAGGGAATATAACGATTACATATATTAAAAAAAGAACCAATTATTTCCTTTCTTTTTGTACTTAATAAATAAAAGTTGACTTACCAAAAATCCAAATAAATATTGTTGTGTCATCTTAGAATAATAAAACTATCGATAAAATTTAAATTAAGAATAAAGTCCGAAAGCCACGTGCGTCTCCCGGCACGGTCACCTTCCAAGTTTGAATCTTAAACACATCACGACAGCTTTTGCTAAAAGTTGGAGAGCGGACGTACCAACGGTCACTTTCTCGACTCTTTATCGACCGTACGGTCAACTCACCTAGTAAATGCCGAAATGCGTGACGTTAACGAAATGTGGACGGAGCTGTTATTATAAAGTATACCGACGGCTAAGAATTAATATCGTCTTTCTAAAAAAAAAAACAATTTACAGGTGTGATAAAAGAGTTTAGTAGTTTGGGACATTAACTGATTGGACAGAAGACTCTTAATACGTCTGGGATCAGTCATCACTCCATAATTAAGTCACATTAATTCGATCGATAAACTGGGTGATTATTTAAATGATCCAAATGCTTGGGTCTCAGGTCACTAACTTATAGTTTATTTACTTTACTTTATAGTATCAATTATTTTATTAAATAGACTATGTATTATTGTACACATAACCTAAGCTTAAGAATTTATATTGTAATAATTATTAAGTTGTGTTATGTTGTAGAGTTTCTGGCCGCATCTTCTCTACAGCGACAACACGTTCCAATGCGGTGGTAGCTTTAAAAATAGATATGACGAATGACGATTGATAAATGTGCTTTAAGCTCCTATATTGAATAAATTATATTGATTTTGACTTTGACTTATCTCTTTCGAGAATAATTGTAATGATAATTTTATAGCGAGAAAGATGTGAGTTACCACAGTAAAGAAAGAGGGATGCGAAATGTGAAAGTCGAGCTCTCTCGCTAATTAATGACTTTTTTTACAGATAATGTTGCCTTTTTTGTTATCTGTTCAATACATATAACCAATTCCAAATACCAATACCAAGGTTAAGAAAAACTACTCGTTAACTTTACTGTTAAAGCTATTTCTTAACATCAGATTCGACTGTTGTAAAGATTGATTATGTTGAGTCTTGCAGTGCTGGATTTTAAATTTTTTGAAGACCGTTATATTGATTAGAACAATGACTTATAATCAGTTTATTCAACAACTTAAAATGTTTAAAAGCGATTAGGTACTTCTTCGCATCAGATTGAAAAATCATTAAGAAGAATGTTGTGTACAGCACACCATTCATCTTTATGATTTTGTAGTCTATCTACTTTATAATCTTTTTAGGCTTGCATCTGATATTCTGAATTATTATTAAGAACTTTTTAAATTATTCCGTAAATTATTAGGGAAAATAAATTCCAATTATTTTTTGATTTACTATATTGTTGTAGATAATGACACTCTAATTTACTATTTTAAAGAAACATCTATTTAACAGAAGTTTTACATGTTTTGTCAGTAATCAACCTATACACACTGATCGACCGAAAGCTAAAAATACAGAGTGTGTGGAAAAAACATTGATCGTAGAGCTGCACGTCTAGTATGATTTCTCTACACGCGCGCGACGCGTCTTTCCTCAATAGAAAATAACCGGTTCCTGCGTTTTTCGGAGAACGAAAGCCGCGCTTGCGGCGACAAGTAGTATGAAATAAAGCCGAGTCATGGTAGACATGCTGACGAGGCTTGTATTCTTTGACTTATAATAATTAGTCAAAGCTTGTATTGTGTCTGATCGAAAGTTCATAGATAGCAAACGCATCAGTGATGAGTTTGTTGTCTATGAACTTTTGATAAGGCGGATTGATGAAAAAAATTAGTAATAAGATTATTTTGTCGAAGCATTGATTCTGATTTAACAATATTTTCCCGGTTAACTCTATTTGATACACTTATACAAAAGAAAATCGAAACAAAAAGATACCTAAGGTTAATTGCAAATTTGATTAGATGTTGGTTGTAGTCAAAATTATGTCTAGTATGAGAGAGTAATGGGTTCATAATTTCTCAACGGCATGTTTTACAACAATATAATAAAAATATTATGGTCGGGACTTTATGTATTTAAGAAAAAACATTGTTTTGGTACAGTTTCCGTATAAAAGATCTGCGTTTTAAAGATTTCTTCAAATTGCTTACTTACGTTGAAAAAGCCGTGGTGGTCCAGTGGCGAGTAACCTTGCCTGCCGCGCAGAAGGCGATGGTTCGATTCCCCGTCCAAGCTGACTTGTACCAATGAGTTTTTCGGAATTTATGTGCGATTTATAACACCACTGGCTTTTCGGTGAAGAAAAATATCGTGAGGAAACCTGCATGCTTCAATTTCGAGGAATGTATTGTACCCACTGTCCATTATAAGTGGTGACGGGCTCACTCCCCGTCACACTGGACAGAGTTTCGGTACTACTAGTGAAACGTGGATGTTCTGTGGTTTCAGAATATCTCTGACTATCCCCTCGGGGAATATAGTCGTGAGCGTATGCTATAATGCTTACTTACGTTGTTGGGTCCTTAATATTAATTAAGTGATTTTAAATATATATAGCACCATGTATATTGACAAACCATAAATAACAAACTAGAAATACTCGTAAATGATCCACATTTTTAATTAATTATGGTCTATAGCGGAAACGCAATAAATAGCTGCTCATCTGGATCATTGATCTCTACATCTTTTTATTATACTTTAATTAAATGAATACAGTTTTGTTCATTGCTATAATTCAAATTTATTGTGTTATTATATGTAGCGTTCTCACGAAAAATAAACCGCATAGGACTAACTAATCGAAGTTGTTAAAAATACCGTCTTTGAGAGTTACCTCCGCGATTAATATTTAAACTAAAATGAAATTTTTAAACGGGGTTTTACCACTTCCTTTGAATTATTTGCGATATTATAATAATAACATCGGGAACTCAAATACTTAGACTTATGAATTATTTTAACCCGGACATTATGTGATAATTTTCCCATGATTATGGAAAAAAGATAATGTCAAGGAAATCGTAACATTATTATAGAATATCAGCAACGTTAAACGGGGAGCGTCCGAGGTTTTTTTTTTTGGGGAAACACTTCCTCTCACTTATTTTTAGAACAGCTTTAGTAACGTCCAAGATATGTCGAATAGTATTTCTTTCTGATATCTAATTTAAATTTATATAAATCAGAATTGGCTAGAAAGCAATAAAGGAATCGGAAAATTTTAAATAAGGTATAGCTTCAGAAGGCACGTTAAACGGTAAAATTTATCCAAGATCAAGATGAAAGTTGATGGCATTCGCTGAGCAAAGTCGTCCCGTGAAAATATTCAAACTTCAGAAGGCCTAGCACGCAATCCCAGACTAAATTAGAAAAATCTAGATGTGTCTCTGTCTTTATTACTTTACGCATGCCAGAATAAGCGCGCATGACGGTTTTCTCGTTTTGTCGCTTTGTTGTTGCTATACTTGCGCTGCATGCTAGCTCTACAGCAAGAGTACAGAGTGCCCGGCGCACTCTGGAGTACCCACCCGTCTTAAGTGAAGGGAGACCTTTGCCCTGCAGCTAAGTCCAACTGGCTGGGTAGATTAGTGTATATGAAAAAAAAAATGTAGTCATAGCGTGACAGTCTATACTGGGACGGTAACGGTTCTCTATCATAAAAGTGCCACAAAAGGTAAGACCAAGAATACTATACTGGTGTTTTATGGCTCTAAATCTTGATACCTACCTACTTCTGAGTTCATGTATCCGTTTTCTTTTTGTGTCATTCATTTTTACAAAACTGGCATTGTGGCTATTCATCAATAACTACCTCTATTTTCAATGTTTCCAAATATAAAAATAGGTAGGATTATAATAATGGTGGTATGATTTTAATATCTTGAATATTATTGTACTTATGTTTTGTATTTTTTGTTGAATGTATAAAGTATATTTTGTTAATAAGGTCATGGTATCATAGTTAGCATTACTAGAGTACTTCCATCTGAATTAAAGTTTTGGTTTGGACTAAAAACAACTTTTGAACTTCAAGTTTTAGTTTACTTTATTACTTTAACCTTTCAGATATCTGACAAGAAGCTTAGGAATACCTACCTTAATTAAAACTTTATTCGAAAATTTATACTTACAAACTAATCTATCACAAGCATGTATTATTAACTTACTTTATTACCAAAATCAGTCTATCCATAAACGTTAAATTATTATCATTAATCGAGTTATAGACACATTAATTTGAATTATCATCTCATTTTGATTGACCTGGTCAATTCTAGAGTGAAAATAAAATTTGAAATACATTATCATATTTTCTACCTCCACGACCAGTTTTTTCTGGATTAAATGTAGCTGTTTCACACATCATCATGTCCTCTTCACCTTTCGTAACACTTTCAGAAATTACTCTGACATTCTGTCTCACTTCTGGATCTTTGTGGCCTCCGTTACTTCCCACACCAGCAAAATTCCTTTCTAGCTTAATTTCTTGTTTGATGTTAAATACGTTTTGAGGAACATCTTGTAAAGTTTCGTTGCTATCTCTTCCTTCAATCCTGATGTCACTGTCTCTATGACTCACTGTACCCCGAATGTTAACAATCACAGTCGGTTTCACGACCATCTGTGATTCTCTATTACCGATTTGACTCTGCCCAGCCATTGTGTTGGTAAATGGGAGATATTCTTCTGGTTTCTGGGTCTCATTTTCGTCCTCTACTTCTTCATCTTTGTTCTTATTCGGGACTTTGTTCTTATTTGCCGGCGGACGTGTCTTCTTTTGCTTTTTCGGTTTCTGTGTAGATGGTTTAGGTTCATTAGTCGTGTTAATGTATAAGACGATTTCTTCTTTTGTATCAGTATCGTCAGTAAAATTAATACTTTTAGGGAATCGGTACTTGAGCGGTGGCATTGCTATTCTATCGTTTCTTCGTGGAATGAAATCAACATCGCTCGGTAGTTGAGGATCATTTTCATAGCCGTATCTGTCAAAGTTTTGTGCAAGGTTGTTCTCGTCGTTTTGGTTGAAGTCATCAGGTATTTGGGAGCGAATGCGGAGTGATTCTATGACGTCACGGAAGAGGGATCGTTTCTCGTGCTGGTTCGGTGCTAGTTCACGGTCTTTACTGGGATGTGCGCTGCAGATGAATAGCATGTATGTTACGCAGATGAAGCACTGCATCTGTCCCAAAGAAATAGAAAACAATTGGAGTTTCGTAAAAAAATATGCTGTAGGTGTGACGGATGTTGTTGCAGTGGGATGATATAAAAGAATTCTTGAATTTCATATTTATTGAAGTGAACTAAATCTGAGTTACATATTTGACTTAGCGGTACGGTGGTATGGGAACGACTGGCGACCATTCCAGTCGCTCCGTAGCATCAATATAAAACTGCAGCATAACAGATTAACAGATATGAAATACAAACTGAATCGCTAAACTATTCCCTGCTATTATTGCTGGTTTATGGACACCTCTTAATCTCACCACAGTAACTCCTGTACAACCAGGGATCAACATAGATACAACACTAGATAATACAAAACTAACTTAAACGAATTAAGTATCTCTAAGATTTTCATCAAGGGTCATGTTCATAGTTATACACCCTGGTTACATTATATGCATTGTCGTGGAAGATAACATGGCAAATAAAATACCGGAGGAATTCTTGGTTTTCGAAACAATTAACATAAGTAAGAGAGCTTTTGTAGCTTGCATACAAATGGATATTCAAATACCAGCTAACTCGCGTTTCTCTTGATGAAAAATAGAGTTTGTGTATTCTAACACTAAACACAATTTTGCTTATCGTGATCAAATTTAAGTGTTGTCATCTGTTTCAAACAAAGAACATACTGTTTGCTATTCAGGACTTACTACTTGCAATCCAAATTTTGTGTTGCTTTATATTGTCTCCATAGATATGGCCACATAGTGTGCAAGCGGCCGTAAGTGGTAAAGTTTTATATAAACATCACTAACCTTGCTTGAAGATATCGATGTGTGTGCGAGTGGCTAGATCAGTGCAACGCGCCCGACTGGCTGCGCTGGAGTATATTTCCAGACCGGGAAGCGAGACAGGGTTGATTGAACTCCACTGAACTAAGTCAGGGGTTGGAAATCTTTCTGTCTAGTAGACATAGCAATTAGTAGAAGTTATTATTACTATCATGAGATTATAAGAGCGCTGATTTAATTATGTCATATACAGAAAGGGTGAAGGGTGGTCGATGGTGCAGGAAAACATCGTGAGAAAACTTGCATATGCTGAAGAAGACGTTCTGATAGGAATGTGAAGTATACAAATCTGGGTTGAAACTCGCGTGGTGGACTAACACCCATACACCCTCCCTGGGTGTAGGTATGTTCCATGCAGTGGGACGATCGAATACAGTCGGAAATTGACTTTACAGACCCCATTAGTACCTTTATTTTGTGTTCATTATTATGTTTTTAAATTCCAGCCTGAGAATTAAAAAAAGGCTTCTTCATAATGTTTGGTTCAGCGATAGTCTCATCGACTGTTTCCCAGGACCGACTGATCGCCTTTAATTACTTATTTTTAGTCATATCTCCCGCCAGATATGGTTTCATTGTATTCTGCATGATTAAGTCCAGCCAGGTGTACCACACTACTTCTACTTAGCTTTCTTATCTAACTTTTGCTAGCAAGCGAATGTCAGGCGTTAGTCAAAAATACGATCGCATCATTTTCCTACCTTCGCCGAATTGTGCAATGTTATTGGTCGACTTTTTCTCGCTCTGCCACACCACCGCAACCACATTTAGTCTGCAATACTTGGTTTACAGTCATCCTTATAATTGGTTATTGGTTATTTTATTGTATGGTCTTATCATCTCCTTAGAAAACCGTCAGCATTATTAAGAAGGACCATGCTAGAAGGTTTATGATGGAGTTAAATACCTACATTAGATATAGTCATTAACCACATGATTATGTGAAATAAAATTACAGGTTTTTTAACCATTTATGAATGGTTATTTATCAACATCGTTTATTGGTTCTGAAATTGGAAAAACTCTAGATCTCTTATCTGTACCAATAATTATAATGACTTACTATTTTAAACTCAATTCAGATTCTATATGAACGTCAAAATGTCGCGCCAGCACCAATAGCATCCAGCATGAATATGGTCTCAAGCTTTACTTTGATCTATGGTCTCAAGTAGCTACTAGGTACACTAAAATAGTTATTTAATTTTCATACGAACATAACCTAATTTTTTTGAAGTCGGTTATAAAATATGGATGTTGTCTGAAATAAAATTTATAAACAATCATAACTATTTAAAAAACAAGTATGATCCAAGAATTGCGAACCCCTGGCTAGAATTAACAAGCAACCTGTCCGTCCCATCGGGAACTGCAAGGCTCATGACATCCGGAAACTAGCCAAGCCAACAAGGAAATGTTATGCCACCTAAAGATTACTGCAAAGTAACCTATACTGCAATGGAACACAGATTTTTAAACTGCATTAAGATACGGTGTTTGCTTTTATGGGATTCCTAAAGTATTTTGTACGGTATACGTTTCTGTAGGTATACCTGGAAAGCAGCTTTTAAGCAAATTCATAGAAAAACAAAAGATCACGTTTTTGGTGTAAATGTAATTTTAAAAAAGAACAGACGAAATAATTCGCGGGCATGCGCCCTACAACCTACCAAAGTGTAATCGCAGTCCGAAGAGTGGTATGCCTACAGGAACGCATGACATACGGAACAAATCGTCTACACGCAGAATGTTCATAATCAGACAGAACAAACAGAAATACGAAAGACATAAATTTACTAAAATGTTAATTGTATTTTCAGGTAACTAGATATTCCGATAGCTACACTATATAGTTGCTAGATATAAAAAATAGGATCAAAAACCACTCTTAAACTCTAGGAACCAACTGCACCATGAAATTATCGACATCCTTCATCATAATATCAAATTTAACCCTCAAAGGTGGGTGTAGAGAAGAGCTTCCGTCGGAGGCAGTGTCGGCGGTTGCCGGCAGCAGCCGGTAGTGTCTGAGCAAAGTCGAAAGCACCGTCTTTGATGACATCATTGCGTACTGGTAACCTGAGAATAATACGAAAAATTAAGAGAATAATCAGAATATGTATGTATGTATGTATGTATATGCTCACGACTATATTCCCCGAGGGGGTAGTCAGAGATGTTCTGAAATCTCAGAGCATCCACGTTTCACCAGTAGTACCGAAACTCTGTCCAGTGTGACGGATCAGAATATTGTGGATATATGTTGTCGATTCGAAACCCTGATTTTAATGCGTTCTTCAATTTAAGGGGGTCTGAGTAAGTCTACCGTATCGACCAACGGGACGAACATCAAAAAATGTTTGACAGGTAGGAACAGTTGAAAATAAAATGATTGTTTTTACTATTTTCATCGCATTTTTTCCATATTTTTTCACCGTATAAACCTTTACTGGACCTCCACAAATAGTTCAAAACCAAAATTAGCCAAATCGGTCCTGCCGTTCTCGAATAATAATAATATTTTTATAAAATAATAGAAGATTAGCGGCGCCCGCGACTTCGTACCTACGCGCATACCACTGACATTAAATTCCTTTCCCCATTGAATGATCCAATTGCGATGAAATAAAGCCTAAATGTTAATCGAAACTAAGCCCTATGCTTTTGTGATGTAAATTGCTTGCTTGTACATACTCTAATATCCAACAGTTCTCAAGTAATTGTAATTAATTTGTATTTATGATAGAAGATATAATACTTTAGACTTCAGAGAAAGACTATGCCCGTCGGAGGCCCAGGGCGGCAAAACTAAATAAGGCCCCCCGGTGGTCTTTCCAGAAATTGATATGTACTATTTTTTCGAGCCGTGGCAAAAACTTGACTTTTTTTTACAGATTTTGATACATTACAACTTAATTTCCAGCCGATATTAAGGCTTTTCATCTCTGAAACAAAAAGCTGGAGCGAGCGAAGCGAGCTCATGATAATGTTCTACATAATAACATGATTGGTTAACTCATGCAGAAATCGAGTTGATTTGTGTGTGAAACAAAAACTGGAGCGAGCAAGCTTAGTTTCAGACCGCAGAAAATAATAAAAGTTGGAGCGTTTAACTATGTCTGAGGCCTCCAACTCCAAACTGCACCTCCAACTTCAAACTGCCTATTACTTACTGAACATATATTGAATTTGATTAAAAATGGCTTCTCTTCTCGAGACTGATTTGGATGCTCCCCTGGGCCTTGGGCCAGGGGCGGACCGCCACTTCCGACCGCCCCCATCCCCACCCCTTAGTCGGCCACTGCCCTGCTGAATATAGTCGTGACATGTAAATCGAAAGAAGCAAAGTATTTTACCGAGACAGTTCCTAGGTCCGTGACTGAATGGGATGTACTGCACCGGATGCTTCAATTCGTCGTTCAAGAACCGTTCCGGTCTGAACTCCTCTACGTCGGGACCCCAGTAACGAGGGTTGTGGTGGACTCCCCATATGGAGACCATCAGTACGGCGCCTTTAGTTAGAGTTATACCGGATGCTGGAAAACAAAAAAACAATTTACAGTTTATTTCTATACAGGAAAACTTAGTTTCACTCAGGATTGAGAAGTTCAAAGTCTCTGCTTGATATCCACTATGTTGATTTTTGGTCAACAGCCTCAACAGATTCGCAAGTCAGACGGTTTTGGTGGGCAGTAGGTACCCCTGCATTAGGATTGAGGAGGACTCAGGCGTATAGACAACACTTAATCTAACAAAAATTTTCTCTTTAAAGCTTAATATTTCGTTAAGTTTTCGTTAATTTTCGTTTACGTTCGTTTTATGTTTTCCTAAATCGAAAAATGTTTTTCTTCGCCGCCGAGCTAGTATTGATGAGAAATACGACCGTGCATAAATTCAGTACAACTTATTCGTACAGGCCAGGAATCGAACCGTCGCCTCGTGATTGAGTTGCTAGCTCTCTTCCGTATGAGCTATCACCGCGCTCTAACTAACCTAAAGTTAAATCCTTGTCAACATCTCTGACGACCACAGGGACAGGTGGGTACAGTCTCATGGCTTCCCTGATGACTGCGTCAAGGTACTTGAGTCGAGGCAGGTCTGACCGTTCTAGAGGTCTGCTAGAATCCCCGAACACCTCCTTCAACCTAGAAGAATATAATCATTTGATGAGTTCTTTCAGGCATTACGAATGTTAAGATTGTGGCGGGTATGGCACGCCTACTATGTCGATGTTTAGATGTTTGTGACTCAAGCACGAATTTTTATGAAATATGGCGCACAGATGGATTATGTTCTGGATTACCATAATAGGATACAATTTTAAAGTCAACGTATCGACGACGAAATAGCAGGCAAAACCTAATGCTTATATTGTATTAGTGAGGATCACACAGCCCATTGCAAGCGGTGTAGGATGATAGCCATACAATTATACCAATAAGTTGAACTTTTACTTAACTCTATTCTTAATATTATATCACATTGCATTTAAAACAGCTTGTCATGTCGCTAGTCAAACGTGTTCTAATAAAAAACTGTTATCTGCGCAAGATTTTTGAGCAGTCTTTAACCTGAGTTTTTTGAGAAAATATACAAAAAAAACACGTTTTCAACATTATAAACATACTCATCGTAAACTTTGTCCTGTACATCAGGATGCCTGGCCATCATCAGGGAAGTGAAGGCAGCTCCAACTGCCGAAGTGTCTGTGCCGGCCATCACAATGACCATGGTCTCCTCTCGCAGCTCATAGTCAGAGAAACTAGAAGATTCAATAAGGAGTTCGAGGAAAGTTTTCACTGAAATTAAAAACGCCTTTAGAGTTCATTATAGCAATGTTGATCAGCTGCATTAATTCTAATCGCTAACCCATTAACCCTTAAATTAAACCCATAGTAGCAGGCTTATTTTCCAGCTCAGCTGCTTACGAACAAGTGTGAGATTGAGCGTGCCATACTTCATTAATCGGGACCAGAAATGATATTTTTGAATCGTGAGATTCAAAATCATTATCGAATGCTGCATAATCAGCAAAGTAATTTTGACATTTTTTTGCTGCTGATTTGTACTTTTGAATTTCAAAACTGAAGTGAACGATTGATGAACTATATACTAAAGGTCAACTTGCTATTAGAATATTATTAAATCGCCATTATACTCGTATCAGTACCTTCAGAACCAAGTAACTAGGTGCTTTTTTCGAAGATGTAATACTACTACAACGATCATGTCGATCACCTATCCAGTAGACCTGTTGTTGACCTTTGGTGATTGTTTTCAATACTTGGCTTCACACTTAGACGATATAACTATGGAATAGTTACGCATGTAATTCTACTTCGAGGTATCACGAGATCCGCAACTTTGAATTTTATTCCATTACTTTAGATTCTAATTTTGATTGTTAAAAATAGTCTCGTGAGAACCCCGAACGCGACTAGTTTGAAGTTATTGCTCCGCAATTATAGTCTGTCTCATTTATTGATAAGGTATAAAATTGTATGCAAATGCACATGATCAATGGTGATGTAACGTGGCAAAGAGGAAATGCTACCACAAGGCTGGTCCCTAGGTCCCTAGTTATATTGTCTAAGGCTTCAAAACGCCCATGAACCCCTCTTTCTAATAACAAGCCTTTAGGCACAGATATTAATATAACTTTTGGGTTGACCAATCACCTGGAAACAAACAACCTTAATTGCTTCAAAACTTACTTTGATCTTTTAATTTAGTTTCATTGTGTTTCTCCTCTTCTAAACTTTTCCGTTTCATTGTGACAATCTGAAAAAAAAAAGTTTTAATCTAATACGAGTAATCCTTCATAAAAGTGTGTTTTTCGAATCGACTTTCATGTCTTAATCAAATGCCGTTAATTCAATCTCCATAAAATGTGGTATTCATTCGTCAAGTTCACAATCTGTCGATGTCGGCTAAATGTAGGTGTAGTACCAGATACTCTCTCTTATTATACTGTGCTAAAACTATAGAGGCCTCTAGGGCCAAAACCAAAGAATAAAGATAGCAACGGCCTAAAGAAATTTACCTGGTCGATGAAACTGTAATGGAAATCTCTAGCTTTGCTAAGTTTCCTGCAGGAGCTAGTGAATTTGTACAAGAAGTCTGAGTACAGCCAAGGTCGGCAGAACCGTTCGGCGATCAGTCGGCTGCCCAGGTCGAAGTTCTTCAGGAACGGATGATTTGGGTTGTCTTGCGCCTTCACTTGTACACCCAATGCTGTTTCTGTCGAATATAAGTACAGTTATTCATCATTTGTGCATTCTTGGTCGCCCTTATAGTGGCGGGAAAACTACAACAGTTGCATTCCCTTGAAGATTCAGGCCGGCCGTAAAACTTCGACAAAATCCTAGGCAAATGATCATAAATAATATTTCTGACTCAAAATAAAATACCCTAGAGTTAATGCCATTTTGTATTAAATTAAAATTAGCCCTCCTGGCCGTTATACAGAGTAAAATTGAAATCATTGGCATCCTTTAAAACTAAAAGTCGCATAGACAATTTAGTTTAGTATGGAACAGCAGATTTTCTTTTGCTACGATCGATTGCTGCCATAGTAAAAGTTATTCAGTTTGATGGGTAGACTCTTATTTTAAGGATACCAATGATTTCATTGTCAAGAAAATACAATAATAATTTTTCCACTTCATCATCAGCAACTATTATACGAACAATGATTTTTACTGGTTAAAAGTCGTCATTATAATAATTGTATTACTTTTTGACTTCAATCTTCCACAAAATACCTACTCTGATTGAAAACATACATACCACACACAGAGTCCATGGTGTAAGTGGTAAGGTAATTCCAGATGGAGAAGGGTCCCTTGCCAGCTGCCGATCTAATTCGCTCTACCATCAAGCCGCTCTGCTCGGCAAAGATCTTCACGAACTGATTCAGGTTTTTTGGACTGAAAGTTGGCGCCATGACCTTGCGGCGAGGCCTCCAGATTGCCCCTGGTACACATAAGTGTATATTAGTGCAAATCCTTTTTTTGACGAAAGTTTTTGACCATTCTTCCAGTCTACTTTGACCAGTGTATTTCCAGTGACGACATATGGAACAGAGACGTATTCGCTCACTCAAGGCCTCAAAAAAAAGGTTAAAAGTCACCCAAAGGGCAATGGAGAGGGCCATGCCTTGTGTTTACTTCGAGATCGTATCAGAAATGAAGAGATTCGCAGAAGAACCAGAGTAGCTGACATAGCCCAAAGAATTGCTAAACTACATTGGCAATGGGCGGGGCACATTTCTCGCAGAACCGATGGCCGATGGGGCCGAAGAGTTCTCGAGTGGCGACCACGTGGTCCGCGTGGAAAGCGTTGCTTGGCTACCCAAGCCACGCGACCACGGGACCTACGTCCCTCACAAGGTGGACCGACGACCTGGTGAAGGCGGTGGGAACCCTTTGAATGAGGTCCAGCAGTCGTCTGTCGGATGAGATGATGATGATGAGTTCAAATCCTACTAACGTAAGTAATCGGTAGCGACTATAGTTAGACATTTTCGTGCGCGTTACACCCACGGGGCACCTACGTTGGAGGAGGCGAGGTAGCACGTGCGACTGCCAGTGAGCGGCCCGCACTTCCCTTCCTAGATTTAAAGTACCTTGCCTCCTCCAACGTCTGTATCCCGCGGGATGGTCGCACAGTTAATCGCATTAGGTGTGGTAAATAAGAAGCATTGCTACAATTACCACCTATCTTTCCAAGCATGCAGTCGTTGCTAGGCTCACCTATAGCTCATTGGCTTCAGAGTGGAATAACGTTTCGAGTGATTACCTCTATAAACTAACCTGGTGCAAAAACACTTCCGTTTCCAGTAACAAACCTCGCCGGTTTCATAATTTCCCCTTTCTCTATATAATTTTTCAACACTACCTCAGCCACGGCTGGATCTGATATCACTGTGGAAAATAAAGTAATCATAAAGATTTTACCAGATAAAGGAGACCAGATTTTATGACAATAATATTCCAACTTGTTGTATTGGTAGCAAGGAAATATGGTAGGTACTTTGGAAAACCGAAAGAGGCACCGCAAAGTTGACCAGAAAATTCACGCTACGCCACTGAATATACAGGTTCCAACCTAATATGCTGTCGGTTTTATAAGAGGATGATCAGACCATTGCATCAAACTGAACAACTTCCTCAATAGGACCGACATAGAAGTCGAGAAAAAAAAAACATTTATTTTGGTCGAGTAGGTTCGCAGTTTTATATGAACCAGCACATATTGCATCTTGGTCCCATAGAGAAAGGTGTTCAATGTGATAGTCTCATAATCCCCTTAATAAACCGTCAGAATATTAAGAAGGACCCTATAGATAGATTTTTAAAAGGGTTTTGAAAAAGGATATTGATTGAAACATGATACAATTTGCATGTTCTTGTTCGTAATTTTAAGGGTGAAAACGGGACCCTATTACTAAGCCTACGTTGTCCGTCCGTCCGTCCTACCTATTTAGGGCTGTAACTTTTGAACCGTAATAGCTAAACAGTTGAAATTTTCGCAGAATATGCGTCGGATAGCGGCGGATTTATTAACACTACATAAAATTTCAAAAAGTTTAAAATTAAGGGGGTCCTCATCAAGAAACTAGTTTTAATCAACGTTTTTTCTTCTCGCTCTGTCGTAAAAACGGTAATACATCAAGCGTCAAACTTGGTGCGATTATAGAGCAAGTTTTACAGTGTAACAACAAATAATAAAAACCGGGCAAGTATGAGTCGGTCTTGAGCTAAAGGTCCCGGAGCAAAACAAACTTTTTTCTAAGTTAATATGTCGTGTGGTACTGCTGGTGTGGTACGGAACCCTCGGTTCGCGAGTAGTCCGACTCGCACTTGACGGGTTTTTATTAGTCTATCGTGTCTATGGCAATGTTTTAGAGCTAGACCAAATGCTGCACAGATGTTCACGCTGATAAAGTAGCAGTCAAAAATCTATTCCTATACAAAGTGGACCGTAAAGGATGTAGGTAGAAACTTACTGATATAAACCATTTCTCCAATCAGAAAAGATACCATCCCTGATTCACTGTCCATTGCTTCCCTGCTGAAGTTTTGATATTGCAACATGTGATCTGAAAAGAAAATAGAATTACTCTTCCCAACGTGAATGATGTTGGGAAGAATAATTGAAATTTTTAGCTACATGCAATAAGAGATTAAATTTTATGAAAAATAACTGATTAGGTACATTTACCATTCCTTATATTCAGTCCTGAAAAGTATTTCGTTCCAATTGATAAGTAAACTTATCCAATAACACCTGACTCGATGGGATATGTAAAAGTGTTCTTTCGACCTCCTTTTCGTTGTATGGGACAGCAAATTTGAGTTTCTACTTAATTATTAATGGACCGAGATCCGACCGTAAAATTATGCATCTATTCGTTTAGCGAACGAAATGTGATTCAAGTGAAAATTCACACAAGGGTTCATACAACGCCACCGGGTTGCCTAGCAAAATCTTGCCGCAAGTACCTTCACCACTTTGACTATTTATATGTGGACTGGTTACGCGTGTAATTCTACTAACAAACATTTCTGCCACTTATTGCGGGGGGCGAGGTAACATGAAATCCGCAACTTTTCATTTTATTCCCCACAACTATAGATTCTAATTTTGAATGTTAAAAATCATGAAAAGTAGTCTCGTGTGAACCCCAAACGTTCTAAGTTCGAAGTTATTATTTCGCAATTATAGGCTGTCTCGTTTAGTGATAAGGTGTAAAATTTAATGTAAATGCACAAGATCAATTGTGCTTATACCGTGGCAGAGGGGAAATGCTACCGCAAGGCTAGTCCTTATAATAATTAGTCAAAGCTTCACCATGATGATTTATGGTACCATTTCTAATAACAAATGCATATATTTGTTTGGGTAGTAAATGAGGTGTCATCGGAAGGAGGCCGATCTAAAGAACTGGAAAAACTAGGGTTGGCACCCCTCATTCTGCCGCAAGTCTAGGGTAGCCAGGTTCAAAGAAGTCATTTTTCATCGAGAAATTCACCTATAAAGTTGGGACTTATTTCTACACCAAATTGTAACGTTTTTGTGCTAATGTTGCGTTGAATAGTTGTCTTAATAAATCCAAATTAATTAAATTGTTTCTTACCTTCATCCCCACCGCTAAAAGTCAAAGCGTGCCCTATAAAAGGGTAAGCAGTTTTTTTACTTTTTAACTGTTCCACTAATTTAATCAGCTTTCTTCTATTCCACCGCCGGACTAACAGCCAAGATACGAAAACTAGCAACAAAATCTGCCACAACATTATTCTTTTATTTTGGTTATTTATTATTTGCTGTATTCAGGTATTATTTAAATAAGTTTAATATTTGATTTGCACACTATAATATGCGTGGAAAAATAGTTTAGAAAATCTAGATGCCGCGTATCAAATAACATTTACAATTTATAATATATTTACGAAGATGTAAAGCTTTGAAATTTTCTATGGATAAGTTCAAAGCTTTATATCTTCATAATTATATTATAAATTGCAAATGTTATTTGATACGCGGCATCTAGATTACTAAACTATTTTTCCATATATAAAATATTACTGTTATTAATACCGTCTACGCGTATTATGCGTCAAACTTTTGTAAGAAATTGACAACTCTGCAACCACCTTAACTGTCACGTTTACTATTGTTTTTATTCGAGTAATAAATCATCAAACTAATTAGATAAGTTAGTAGTCATTCTTTTTTAATTATATTTATTACAATGACGCTATTTATCAACTACAAATAAACTTTTATACTGAACGACGAATGTCTAGCGAAAGCAATAATACCTATCACGAATGATCCTCGAATCTCACTACACAATGGAGTTCTACAGTACGATGTTTATTGTTGAGGTGGGTGCTGACTGTATATATGACTGCTAATTACCACTAAAAGAATAGATAAAATACAAATAACGATAAGCTTGCCCTTTGTACCATGTCAACTCTAATAACGTTTTGTAATTTTATTTGTACAACAAAGTGTTGAATAAATAACGATTATGGCATGCCATGTAACATTTTAAAAATTAAAATTTTAGTATAAGAGTCCTTTTACCGTTGAGTAAAACAACCTCATAAAATAAAAATTACAAATTTAAAAACCCCCAACGCTAAAAACAGACATTTAAAAAGTGAAAAATAATTCGGTCACCTATTATTTCTGATGTAAACAAAATTGTTTGTTTTACTTATTAACTCTTTTTAAGATATGTAAGATAAATTAGTGTGTCGGGGACAGCAAGCGATTGTCCAAAAAAAATCAATGGTCTTTTCATAGCGATCCCCCCTACGCATTAAGGTTAGTCCTAGGTCACTAGGTCCTAGGTTAGGTAACTAAAAAGTGCTCCTCCAACCTACATAGCTTTTAGGTTAAATTTGGGAGGATTTATAATTCTCGTAAATAAAGATTGGGATGACCCATGATTGAATGAAATCAAGAATAGCTACGTCTTACAGAATGAACAGTTTTTCAAGTAAGCAAAACAAGAAGTGTTTCGTTATTTCCGCTATTTATTTGCATGTCTGTTTTAGCTACTAGTAGCTACAAGAAAGTCCCTGACTTTTGGAGTTATTTCCTCTGACTGCTCTTTAGAACAAAAATGTAGTTTAACACACGCTAGTAATATTTAAAGGGGTGGTATTGAATATACCATAAAACTGAACAATTTTCACTACATGGAGGAGAGCTTCAATTCGAGGCATGTATTGTACCCACTGTCCATTAAAAGTGGCGACCGCCTCACACCCCGTCACATGGGACGGGACAGTTTCGGTACTACTAGATAATGAACGTGGATGTTCTAAGTGCTAAGAAAAAGCCGTGGTGGTCCAGTGGCAAGTAACCTTGCCTGCCGTGCAGGAGGCGATGGTTCGATCCCCGTCCAGACCGACTCGTACCAATGAGTTTTTCGGAATTTATGTACGATTTGTAACACCGCTGGCTTTTCGGTGAAGGAAAACATCGTGAGGAAACCTGCATGCTTCAATATCGAGCATGTATTGTAACCACTGTCAATTATGTGGCGACGGGCTCACCCCCCGTCACACTGGATAGAGTTTCGGTACTACTGGTGAAACGTGGATGTTCTGAGGTTTCAGAATATCTCTGACTACCCCCTCGGGGAATATAGTCGTGAGCATATACATGCATGCATGCATGCATGTTCTAATTGAGATTTCAGAATATCTCTGACTACCCCCTCGGGGAATATAGTCGTGAGCAGTTAAGAGCGGGGGTGGTTCAGGGGATCAAACTGAACATCATTTACTATAGGAGCAAAACTGAAATCGCAAAATAAAAATATCTGCTGTTCCATATTAAACTGCAATGCCTATTCAACTCAAATGTATGAAACAGCACATCACCTGAAAATTTAGCTAAAGATTTTATTATATCTAACCTAAAATATAAAAGTACCTATAATATCGTGTGGACGCTGCTTAAGATTTTTAGTACCAGCAGGTGTCTCGTGGTCATGTTGTAAAAATATTGGGTACTTTAAAAACCTCAGCGTGATAAACGATATTATTACACACGCGGTAAATTTTTACGCACGTGTGAAAAGTCATTATATATCTACAGTAGTTACAACCTTTATAAACTACTGTAAAAAAATAAAAAAAAGCGCGGAAATGCGGGGAAAAGCTGGTATTATAATTGTAATTGACTGTTTTCATGAAATGTTGGAGACTCTTTTTCAAGGTTTAAAAGTGGAAACAAATTTGTTTCTTCTTCATTACCTATACAGATATTTAGAGGAGATTTTATTATTATTATTA
The DNA here is from genome assembly GCA_963924505.1 of Agonopterix alstromeriana. Taxonomy (NCBI): domain Eukaryota; kingdom Metazoa; phylum Arthropoda; class Insecta; order Lepidoptera; family Depressariidae; genus Agonopterix; species Agonopterix alstromeriana. Next base: position 9,759,340 of record OZ004664.1, read on the forward strand.
TATATTTATTATTTTTATTATGAGATTTTATTACAGATATTTAAATAGATTCAAAAATGAGGGAGTACAGACTGACAGACAGATAGAATGGACGAAAGTATAAGGGTTTCTTGTTTGACTACGGAACCCTAAAAATCAACTGACCCATGTGTCTGAAAAAACTCTGAGACCAGGGCTTGCTGCCCAAACGATAAGAAGAAGAAGCTGTCCCAAACAACTTAGATAGCTAGATAAGATAACTCATTTATTTTATCAGAACAATACAGGAAAAACAGTGACAGACAAAGGCAGTATAACACTATTATATAATAGTATAAGGAGGTCCGTGCAAAGCTGGAACAGCAACCAGGAGCTCCCACGACGGACCGGTCAATAACAAACACGATATTGTAGGTACAGGTGTTGGAATATGACACCGTGCGCCTGTATTGCGCCGATGAAAAAGGTTCTGACTCAGCATTTATGCTGAAGCAAAAGCTGCAATTCTGCCAGAACACTATTGTTGGAGCGTGCATTAGTTTGATTTTTTTTTCATTATTTCGTCGTTGGTCCCATGTTAGTAGGGTGACCAGTTGTATTACTTTTAGGGCGGATTGTACCAATGAGATTGAATAACTTTCCCTAAGAAAACAATTGGCAATTTGAAAAAAAAAATGGATTTTCCTTCTGGACCTTCAGCTGATCGGAATTTTTTTATGAAAAGTAGTAATTTTTTTGGCGAATTTCTCTTATGTTTCTGTGGAAAAGTTGTTTAGTAGATTCGGAATTTCGAATGTGTGTGGCAGGCGTAAGTGCCTTTTCATACGTCCCGGTTGCCTGGTACCCGGCGGCGACGAAGTGTATGGTCATGTACGTTAGCTTTCACACGTACCGGCGTAATTTACCGGCCCATACATTGGTAACCGGGAACCAGGCGCCGCCGGCTACCCTGCAGCCGGAACGTGTGAAAAGGGACCTAATATAGGGTCACCTTTAGGCATGAAACCCTAAAAAGTATAGTATCTAATTGTTACGTTCCACACAATGCATCTTCAGGAATTTCGAACCACCTTTAAAGTCGATGCACCTTTATACGTCATTATACAGGGTGTTACCTTCCATAGTTGCCATACCTTGAGGGCTAATTGTACCCAGGATACTGAACAACTTTCCCTAAGAAACCTATAGGAAATTCGAAAAAAAAATTCTTTACGTTTCATTAAAACGTCCGATCAGTTGATTGCATTGATTGCATTGATTGATTGTTATTGACCGGTCCGTCGTGGGAGCTCCTTGTTGCTGTTGCAGCTTTGCACGGACCTCCTTATACGGACTCCATAGTGTTATACTGCCTTTGTCTGTCACTGTTTATCCTGTATTGTTCTGATGCAATAAATGAGTTATCTTATCTATCTATCTAAGTTGTATGGGACAGCTTCTTCTTCTTATCGTTTGGGCAGCAAGCCCTGGTCTCAGAGTTTTTTCAGAAACATGGGTCAGTTGATTTTTAGGGTTACGTAGACAAACAAGAAACCCATTCTATCTGTCTGTCAGTCTGTACTCCCTCATTTCTGAATCTATTTAAATATGGTAATGAAGAAGAAACAATTTTTTTTCCAATTTTTTATACCTTGAAAAAGAGTCTCGAACATTTCAAGAAAACAGTCAATTACAATTATAATACCAGCTTTTCCCCGCGACTTCGTTCACGTATCAAAATAAAATATAGGTTAATCAGGAACAGTATAGCTTTCTATTAGTGAAATATTTTTTACAGTAGTTTATAAAGGTTGTAACAAAACAAACTAGTAATATTTAAGGAGGTGCTCCATGCCATCAAACTGAACAACTTTCACTACGTAGCCAACATCGAAATTGGGAAAAAAAAGGTCCCATACAAAACTGCAGTACCGACTGGATTAAAATGTATGGGACAGCAGATTTTTAGGGTTCCGTAGTCAACAAAGAACCCTTATAGCTTCGCCATGTCCGTCCGTCTGTCCGTCTGTCCGCGGCTTAGCACCTAGTACTAGAAAGCTGTAATTTGACATATTAATCACACCGATAAAGTAGTAATATAAAATTTTGAAAAATATTTTTTAGGGTACCTCCTAGGGTACACGAAAAGTCAAGTGTCGTCGTTGTCGTCGTCGTCGTCGTCGTCGTCGTCCCCAGCCAGCTAAACGGTTGCTTCTGGATACGTGACAAAATTCACGGCAGTAGTGCATATATATAACGAATTTAAAAGGAACTATCTCCGCTAAGTAGGCTTTACAAGTTACCGAGTAATAGTCGACCAACTTGTAAAATTTACTTTTTAGACTTCATTAGCCGTTAACCCGTAGTATAAAACAAAAAGCCCCATTCTAACTCCATATATTGTGACAGGCAACTACGGAACTCTTCCCTGCGCGTGGCCCGACATGCACTTGGCCGGTTGTTTTTAATTTTTTCTCGATGTTGGTTCCATAGTAAAGTTGTTCAGTTTGATGGTCTAAACCACACCCTTTAGCATTACTAGGGTGTTTTGTTACACACTGTATATTTTTATTCGTTTTCCGGTTCAGTAAATCTAGAAATTACTCCTACTACATACAAAAAAACAAACAAATACCTCATTATAATATTTGTGTAGATATTATTAAATGCTATTCTGACCTTCAAGGTCGTAAGAATAATTGGCCTATCACCATTAACGGAAAATTGTTCACTTGTCAATCACAAATGAAATTAAAATAGAAACTTTATTTACTACCATAATTATTATTCTATGGGCGTTTTTATATTTTCCCATTGATTATAGAAAAAACTGTTCTATTCAGCACCTTTATTATACCATCTATTATTTTATTTAATTACTTTTAATTCGTGACAATTCTAGCAATTAATACCTCTGTTTTATGAAAAACTTAAGTATTTAGTAGTAAAACTTAAATGAAATTTATGGCATGTGATAATAATTGTAACAAGATTTTCTATTATTAAAATTAATTCTCACACAATTCCAAGTTTAATTGTATAGAAATTTCATTAATTATGGAAAATATAACAATGATTTCAACTTCCTATTGTGTCGTAATCGTAAGAAACCTATCAGCTATACAATTTTTAGGGTTCCGTAGTCAAACAAGGAACCCTTACAGCATTATACGCACACGACTATAATCCCCGAAGAATACAACGTGTTAATGAATAAGCTCAAAACCTCATACACCCCAATTGATTTATAACAGAATATTTTATTATTATTTTGATAGGTAGTTAAAATTGAAAGTTATTCGCATTTTAAGTTTTCAGGCAAAAATGATTTGTTATCATTTCAGCAATGAATGAAAGCTCTAGCATGCTCGTCTATACTTTTAAAGAATCTTGTTTTGGTAGTAAGTAGGGTGACTGTGCCCGTGCGGTGGGTGAGATCGAGTTCAGAAAATTTAAAATTTTACAAACCAATTATTTAATATTTTGAAAAAAAAAATCCTATGTTGAAAACATGATAATTCGATCCTGATCTCGATTCTAAACAAACTACTTTCTAGTTTTGCGTTAATTCATTAACACGTTGTATATCTGACTCAGTCAGAGATATTCGGAAACATCCACGTTTCACTAGTAGTACCAAAACTCTGTCCAGTAGGCCTCGCATGCCACCCCCGAGAAAACGATAAAAATCGAGATGTGCCTCCATCCTTATTATTTTACGAATGCGAGAAAGAGTGCGCATGACGTTTTTCTCATTTAAACGCTTTGTCGTGGGTGGCATGCTAGCCGTGCAGTGTGTGACGGGTAGTGAGCCCGCCACTTATAATGTACAGTGGGTACAATACATGCTTCGAAATTACAGCATGCAGATGTTTTCCTTCACCGAAAAGCCAGTGGTGTTACAAATCGTACATAAATTCCGAAAAACTCATGGGTACGAGTCGGCCTGGACGGGGATCAAACCATCGCCTCCTGCACGGCAGGCAAGGTAACTCGCCAAAGAATTACCTCGGCTTCCCACTCCCTTATACTTTAGTCTATTATTTATGTATACTCCGCCTCAATTATACATAACTTTTTTTGCTAAATAAAAATAACATTTTCGGTTTATACAAGAAAATAAAATTAAGCATAAAGACTGCCCGAAGACCAAAAAATACTCAGTAAAACTGCTGTCCACACTTGTAAAATCGAAAAAAAAAACATAAACATTTGAAATGAGGTGTAGATGGCGGGGAAACTGTCAGGTTGGCAGTAACTTTGATAATTTTACTTGTTCATCGAAAAAAAGTACTAACCGTGTAAACAGATCTTCAGTTACTATGTGACTACATACTTAGAAAATATCAGTTATACTGGTTATCACCTTGCGACCACCGACCATGTACCTAATACAACTGGTACTGCGGAATCCTAATTTTCCGATTCCTGACTCGCACTTGGTCAGTCTTTTTTATTTTGTGCATTTGTAATAAAAATCCAACAATATTTACCTAAAACAGGCTAAGTGCGAGTCGGACTCGCGCCCATATGGTTCCATACAAACTTAATTTTGCAGTGAAAAAGAAAAATCTCGCATACGGTCTACACGATCCAACTGAAAATGTGTGTTATCGTGTAATCATAAAAAACTTTTTTTTTCTTTTTTCTATTCTACTCTTGGAGTTATATTTTCGAATAAGTTCTTTTTGGTGAAGGGGTTAAAAATGTTCCTAGTAGGGTTCTTTAGGATTTTCTTCTTGGTTTTTAGGGTTCCGTACCCAAAGGATGAAAACCCGGTACCTATAAACAAGCCTACGTTGTCCGTCCGTCCGTCCGTCTGGGGCACTTGACTCTAACAAACATTTTCAGTTTAAAGCTTAATATTTCGCAAACGGATCCTTACATCGAAAAATGGTTTTCACACCCACAATATTATTAAAAGACCTATCCAACGATTCCCCGCGCCATGGGATAGACGAGAAAAAATAATTGCATCCCCACTTTTCGTGTAGCGGTACCCTAAAAAAATATTTGTCAAGATTTTATTCTTTTGTCGGCGTGATAAATATGTATACCCATGTCAAATTACAGCTTTCTAGTAATAAGCGTCTCTGAGCTAAGCCGCGGACAGACGGACAGACGGACAGACGGACAGACGGACAGACGGACAGACGGACAGACGGACAGACGGACAGACGGACAGACGGACAGACGGACAGATGGACAGACGGACAGATGGACAGACGGACAGACGGACAGACGGACAGACGGACAGACGGACAGACGGACAGACGGTCAGACATGGCGAAACTATAAGGGTTCCTTGTTGACTACGGATTCCAAAAAAAAGATTCGACTATAAATTGAATACATAATTTTGAGTTAGATTCGCCTCGTAAAGGTGTGTCTTGGGCGAGCTTGACCCCTTCTATTTTCTCAGGATTAACGTGTCATTCCATTATGTCTAGTAACGTAACATTATTTTTAGCTTTTCTGCTGTAATGACAATCCGGCTTACCGTCTATCCGCCGTAATAAGAAACGGCTCTGTTTTTCAAAACAGCTAGCTGTTATGTAGTGCGACTAATTTTAGAAACTGGCTCTGACAGATGGAAGGATATCTAGTGAGACATAATTTAATGCATAAATAGGGTGTAGAGAAATCATACTGGACGTGCAGGTGTGCTATGCGATAGCAGAATGCCCGTAAGCGTGAAAGGAAAGGCGTATAAAACCGCAGTCTGCCCTGCTCTCATCTATGATGCCAAATGCTGGGCTGTAAAAAAAAGTCCACACCACAAAAGTGCACAAGACGGAGATGAGGATGTTGAGGTGGAAAGGACGTGTCACACTGCTCGACAGGGTGAGAAACGAGCATAACCGTGGAAGCTTTAAGATTTTCCGAAGCACGTTTGTTTTGGTACGGCCATATAATGAGATGGCCTGAATATCATATGACCAGACAAGTCCTGAGCCAAGACACCGGTCCGAGGAAGCGAGGAAGACCCCCCTTAACTTGTACGTCCGTCATCAACAACGACCTGAAGATAACCCAAGTAGACGTTTCGACAACCCAGAACAGACACACCTAGCGAAGAATGACGAGAAGAGCCGAACCCAACTAAAATGGGATAAGGCTAGGAAAAGAAAAAAGAAGATAGGTACATAAAGCTGCAGCATGCTATAAAAATCAACGCAAAGAAATAGTGAGGTCCATTCTAGGCTGGAATCGGCTGGATTAATTTACTATAATTATTATGAATTCAGTTCAAATCAAGTCATTCTTAACTATCATGCAGTTAACGCAGGCTAAGCCCCTAACTAATTGTTCATAATGAATGAAATAGTTAACTATTCCAACCTTTCAATTAAAAAGTTACACGTGTTCAACTTTCTGTATATAATATAATTAGTTTTCCTCTCATTGTGTCTAGAAATAGTTACACTACGAGACGATTTCTAAAGAATTTTATTTTTTTCATAAATCTGTCATTTTGCTCTGGCAAGACCCGATATCACAACTGCACCTGGCTGAAAAAATTCGGCTTGACCGAGCCTCCCCCCATAGATAGTAAATTAATATTTCTATGGCTCCCCCTGGTCTGACTGACATTGACATTATATCTGTCAAAACTATGGTAGTGTAGTAGATAGCGACGAGCAAAGCAAAGAGAATGGAATCACTACGTTGAGCAAAGCACAACATAATGTAACACAATGAACACTTATAATCCTGACCTGAACAACTTTCTCTATGGCACCAACATCAAAATCGCGAAAAAAAAATCAGCTCTACCATGCAAAACTGCAAACCTACTTGTGCCAAATGTATGGGACGGCAGATTTTTTTTCGCGATTTCTATGTTGGTCCCATAGAGATAGTTGTTCAGTTTGGATGTAACATATTTACATTCATCATAATTTATATGTGCAATTTCTGTATGTATTTAGTTCGTAAGCCTAATAAACAAATACGATTATGCCTATGTCCCACAGGGTTAGGCAACGTCAATAGATCGCTATATGCTACGATTCTCACATACATCTCTCACTTCTTCACCTTACATGGCACTTCCTCATTAGATTTACGCATCTGATTTTCATACATAACGTTATAAATCAAGTCTAATTAAATGTTCCACCTACCAACCTAGCACAGAAAAAATATATATAGTAAAGCAACTTCATGCAAGCTCTCGAATCAAAACTCAACTCAAAATGTTTTATTCAAAATAATTCACATGGACAGCTTTCTGACATAATTTTTGACTTTACGACCGCGTTCGGGTGGCATTCCGTTGTAGAGAAGTTGCAGCCATAAACAATCTTTAAAAAAAAACAAAATATACAAAGTACAATTACAAATACAATATTGAATTAAATAGTGTAACATTGTCAAGACCTTTTGGTCATTCATATAATCATCGAGTTTATAGTAACCGTGTTACAGAGGACTTGCTTAACGTGTCTGGAGTGCGATTTTTGAAAGTCACACGTCGAAATCAGCAGTAGAAAGATGCATAATCTCCGTAGTAATTTTGATATTTTCTACTGCTGATTTGAACGTGTGATGTCAAAAATCTCACTCCTGGCAATTTTAGAAGGTCCTATAGACCTATAATCGACGCACACACACAGAGTCGCCACGTAGGTAAGGCAAGCGAAGGTACTTTGGGGCGCAACAGAACTGCAGCCGTATTTTGGCATCGTCATATGGCGCTATCACACCTTCGCTCTCTTTCTATTTGCGCGCAAATGAACGATATAAAAGGCGTGATGTAGCCTTTTCACGCGCATCATGCTATGGGCTATGAAGTACCTTTTAGCGGGCCGTTACGTGACGTCTCTGTGTTTACGTCGATTCCAGAGCCTGCATGAAGTTGAAGTATAATTGAATTGAATTGAATTGAATTGAAGTTGCTGTACTGTATGTTTCTTTTCTGTGACAATAGTGCCTAGAAACAAAAGGCAATGTGCAGAAAAAACGTGGAAATTTACATAAAACGTATAATTACATTAATTACGGCATCAAAGCGCACCCTATCATTTTTCTCAAATTAAGTGCTAATTGGTTCATGTTGAACTGTATTGAACTTTTGTGTCCCGCAGACGGGTCGGTTTTTTATTTATTCAAACAACCCGAGCTACTCATAATATAAAGTATATAGGGTGATTGATATCATTAGCATCCTTTTAAACTAAGAGTCTACCCATGAAAATGAACATCTTTTACTATGGGAGCAAACCGAGCGGAGCAAAAAAATTCTCTGTTGCCTACATTTGAGTCGAGTAGGCATAGCAGTTTAGTATGGAACAGCTGATTTTTTACCAAACTGCGCCAGAAGGCGGGTGATGTTTTTCGAGTGTGTTTGCATGTTTTTTTTTCCAATCTGTATGCTCTCATAGTAAAAGTTGTTCAGTTTGATAGGTAGACTTTTAGTTTAAAAGGATGCAAATGATACTCTTTTGATATCATTAGCATCCTTTTAAACTAAACGTCTATCCATCAAACTGAACAACTTTTCCTATAGGAGCCATCCGATCGGGGCAAAAAAAATCAGATGTTCCATACTAAACTGCAATGTCTACCCGACTCAAATGTATGCAACAGCAGATTTTTTTTTTTGCTCCGACCGGATTGCTCCCATAGTAAAAGTTATTCAGTTTGATGGGTAGACTCTTAGTTTAAAAGGATACTAATATCAATTTCAACCTGTACACGTATACATAAATACAGGATCGGTCCTTCTTAATATTATGTTGCCTCTTTTAAGGGGATAATCAGACCATCAAACTGAACAACTTTCTCTATGGGAAGAACATCGAAATCGCGAAAAAAAATCAGCTGTCCCATATATTTGGGTCAAGAAGGTTTGCGGTTTTGTATGGAACAGCTAGTTTTTATTTCGCGATTTCTAAGTTGGTGCTATAGAGAAAGTTGTTTAGTTAAAAGGATGCTAATCATTTCAATTTCACCCTGTATAGCTATATCAGTACGTACGTAAACGTACGTACACGTATACTAAAAAATACTATTTGCTAAAGCTCCGAAAAAAAACAGGAACCCAAAATATGTTAGTCTCGTTGATATCTTTTGTACTGTCGTAGCTCAGGACTATGTAAGATTGCAACGAGACCAACAAACAATTTTGCAACAATGGCAAATAACAATATAGGGTGTTAGGGTAAAAAAAAGCCGTGGTGGTACAATGGCGAGTAACCTTGCCTGCCGTGCAGGACGCGATGGTTCGATCCCCGTCCAGGCCGACTGTACCAATGAGTTTTTCGGAATTTATGTACGATTTGTAACACCACTGGCTTTTCGGTGAAGGAAAACATCTGCATGCTGTAATTTCGAAGCATGTATTTTACCCACTGTCCATTATAAGTGGCGTGCTCACTACCCGTCACACACTGCACGGCTAGCATGCCACCCACGACAAAGCGTTTAAATGAGAAAAACGTCATGCGCGCTCTTTCTCGCATATGTAAAATAATAAGGATGGAGGCACATCTCGATTTTTATCGTTTTCTCGGGGGTGGCATGCAGGGCCTACTGGACAGAGTTTTGGTACTACTAGTGAAACGTGGAGGTTTCCGAATATCTCTGACTGAGTCAGATATACAACGTGTTAATGAATTAACGCAAAACTAGAAAGTAGTTTGTTTAGAATCGAGATCAGAACCGAATTATATTATAGGAAAACATCGTGAGGAAACCTGCATGCTAGAATTTCGAGGCATGTATTGTACCCACTGTCCATTATAAGTGGCGACGGGCTCACCTCCCGTCACACTGGACAGAGTTTCAGTACTACTGGTGAAACGTGGATGTTTTGAGGTTTCAGAATATATCTGACTACACCTTCGTGGAAAATAGCCGTGAGCATATGCTATGCTATGCTATGCATGTGTTAGGGTAAACATTTGCTTTACTTTAAGGGGGATTGTACCCATGATACAATAATCAATAAATACATGAATCAATAAATGCAATCAGCTGATTGAACATTTGTAAGAAAAGTAAAAAAAAAATTGCTAATTAGGTTTCTTAGGGAAAGTTGTTTAGTATCATGAGTACAATCACCCCTTAAAGTAATGCAACTGTTTACCCTAACACCCTGTATAATACAGTATGTAAACTAACTAAAGGCAAACCTTTAAACCACTTACTCTACCCATCAACCTGAACAACTTTTACTATGGGAGCAAACCTGTCGGAACATAAAAATATCAGCTGTTTCATACGTTTAAGTCGTGTAGGCATTGCATTAGGAATCATCAAAATCGGCCCACGCGTTTGGTCTCTAGTGTGCCACAAAGGAACATACTTACATACAAACATACATACATAGGCTGATAAACACATTACCCTTCCTTTGCGTCGCGCAGTCGGATAAAAGAATGCATGCATGCATATTGCTCACGACTATATTCCCCCAGGGGGTAGTCAGAGATATTCTGAAAACCTCAGAACATCCACGTTTCACCAGTAGTACCGAAACTCTGTCCAGTGTGACGGGGGGTGAGCCCGTCGCCACTTGTAATCGACAGTGGGTACAATACATGCCTCGAAAATGAATCATGCAGATTTCCTCACGATGTTTTCCTTCACCGAAAAGCCAGTGATGTTACAAATCGTACATGAATTCCTAAAAACTCATTGGTACGAGTCGGTCTGGAAGGGGATCGAACCATCGCCTCCTACACGGCAGGCAAGGTTACTCGCCACTGGACCACCACGGCTTCTAAAAAGAATATTTCATAGTAAACCACGTCAGAGGCCGTAAGGCGGTCTGAAAAAACTCTGACACCAGGGCTTGCTGCCCACACGGTAAGAAGATTGCAATGATCATAAATAACCGTAACCTCGATTCTCGAACCCAACAATATGGAAACACGCAATTGTTAGGTCCGTACACATGGAGTAAAAAAACGTGGTCGCTCCGAGTATAAAATGAGTCAAGCAGCAGCGCAGTAATAATTTTATGAGCATCAACTAGGCTGCATTTTTATCTAAATGTGACCTTATTTAGCAATACAGGGTCCTTCTTAATATGCTGACACTTTTTTAAGGAGATGATCCCATAGAACTTTTTTCTATGGGACCAACATCAAAATCGCGAAAAGAAAATCAGCTGACTCATTCATTTGGCTCAAGTATAGGTTGTATAGAACAGCTGATTTTTTTTTGCGATTTCTATGTTGGTGTATTAAAGAAAGTTGTTCAGTTTGACGGTCTGATCATCCCCTTAAAAAAGTGTCAGCATATTAAGAAGAACCCTATACAAGGTGTTACAAAAATACAAATAAACATTTAAAGGGGTGAATTAGACCATCAAACTGAACAACTTTCACTACGGGACCAATATCGAAATCGCGAAAAAAAACGGATGTTCCACACTAAACTACAAATCTACTCGAGCTAAATATGTATATGACAGCAGATTTTTTTTTTCGCGATTTCGATGTTGGTCCCATAGTGAAAGTCGTTCAGTTTGATGGTCTAAACAACCCCCTTAAAAGTTTTTAATGTTTATTTTTACTTTTGTAACATCTTGTATATGCGACCACGCACTGGAGTTCGTGTATATGAACCCTTAAAGTTTTGTTGTCTAGATTCCATCCGTCTTACCTATATAAGTTAATCCAATTTAATATGTCGTTATTCTTTCAACGTATAGGAAGACTATTGAATATAAAAAGTCGGAAATAAATCTCTGCAAAATCAAACTAATAATTCTTGTAGACTTGTTGAATGATAAATGAATAATTGAATTACGTAGGAACAAAATCGGAATAATGTGGTGGCACTTTTTTGCAGCGGTATTCGTTATGTTAGTGTGTGTATTCGAGTGGAAGAAGAGAAAGATTGATGGATCATCAACATTTTTAAAAATCGAAATGACCGATATGCCTATTATAGGGCACGGCTACGTACTTCTAGGGAATTCTGAAGGTAATTATTATACAAGGTATTACAAAAATACAAATAAACATTTAAGGGGGTGGTTTAGACCATCAAACTGAACAATTTTCACTATGGGACCAATATCCAAATCGCGAAAAAAAAATCGGATGTTCCATACTGAACTAAAAATCAATTCGAGCTAAATGTATGGGACAGTTGAATTTTTGTTTCGCGATTTCGATGTTGGTCCCATAGTGAAAGCTGTTCAGTTTGATGATCTAAACAACCCCCTTAAAAGTTTTAAATATTTATTTTGACTTTTGTAACACCTTCTATAAGCTAATTTATTTTTGAAAAATTCATTTTAAATTCACTTTACTATGATGACAAGCTGTAAAGAAGATAGTCCTTGCAGCGCGCCTAACCGCGCTGTATACAAACGAAGTTAGATCCTATTCAATACTAACCAATTAAAGACAGTGACATTTTTTAAACACGATCGGCGATCTATCTAGATATTGACAGATTTCCGTTAAAATTTACAGTTTCAATGCTAGGGTTAATTTAAGATTTGTATGGAAATGTTTGAGCTACTGTAACTTTGAAACTTTATACAACTGTTAATGAATTAACACAAAACTAGTAAGTGGTTTCTTTAGACTCGAGAGCAGAATCGAATTATCATGTTTTCAACATAGGTAAGTTTTTTCAAAATAATAAATATATTTTGTTTGTAAAATTTTAAATTTGCTGAATTCGATCTCAACCCACCGCACGGGCTACTCACCCTACTTACTACCAAAACAAGATTCTTAAAATGTATCCACGACTTATCCACGAGCACGTTAGCGCTTTCATTCATTGCTGAAATGATAACAAATCATAAATAATGAAATTATTGTTTCAATCAAATTATTTTGTTATAAAATCAGTTAGGGTGTATGACGTTTTGCGCTTATTCATTAACACGTTATGTCATAGTCCGATCGTCGAATTGGCCAGATCGTGATCGGCCTGGGCATTTCGTTAAAATGTATAGTTTTAAAGTTATAGTGCCTCAAAAATATCCATACAAATCTTAAATTAATCCTAGCACCAAAACTGTATATTTTAACGAAAATCTGACTTATTACAAAAATAGAGATTAGTTTCTATATTGTTTCTGAAAAATGTCATTGACTTTAATTGGTTAGTATTGAAAATATCACCAGACTTCGTTAGTCTTCAGCGCGCATTTACGCATTCGGAATAAACTTCGCCCCGCGCATTGCAGCCTTACGTACGGTAATAATAATTGTGTTAATCATCAATACCAATTATAAACATTGATAATGCAATCTGTTATCATTAACAAGTGCTGTGCATTAAATAGTCTAATAGAATAGATTAGCACCACTGGCTTTTTGGTGAAAAAAAACGTCATGAGAACCCTATATCAATTTCAAGACGTGAAGTAGACCGACGTATGGAAACCATTTTTTCCACTGCAAAGTCAAATTTTTCCTTCATTGCGTCAATCCGATTCGCACTTTGCCAGTTTTCTTCTGACCTTTGTTTTTAATTTATTTGTCATCAGATCGAATGAATACATTTCAAGAGTTGGGAAGGCAAGCTATTAAACAAGGAGGCGTTGCTTCAGCGTGGATGGTTCATATTTATTATATTGGTGAGTCGAGTAAAGTTAGAACAACGGGGTATAATATGACGCAAAAAGACCAAATAAAATTGGCTATTTGACAACTGTAACGATAAAATATAACATATGTTAAAAATAGTAGCTTATAGGTTCACAATAATCATACAATATGTTTTTTGCGTTAAAGTAAATTGTAAATATTTTATTTTTTGAAAAATAAATTAGAGTTTTTTTATCTTTGGGTTACCATAACTGAAACGCGGGCGGCCATGATTGAGCATCGTGTGACGTCACATTTCAAACAATAAAACGTCATGTGAGTTGAAGCGTCGTTGTTAGCTTTACTTCTTTATTGTGATGTGACGTCACAGCCAGAAATGTCCCGTGACCGGCTGTTTTCGCGCCAATCTCAAATTACTAAATGAAAAATATATATATTTTTTCGAATAAATAACGTTTTTTAAGAAAAAGATAATTGTAAGAGGTATAAAATAAACCTACGCATATTTTAAAATAACTTTCCGAAAACTGTCAAATAGCCAATTGGAACTGGTAAATTCGCATTTGAGTTGTAACTTGTAAATATTTTTTTATCATTTTCTTGCAGTCGTAGCTGACCCAGTGGTTGCTGAAATAATACTAAAGACTTGCCTAGAAAAGGGCTACGTCACAAAGTTAATGAGATATGTTCTCGGCAATGGGAGTATATTTGCACCAGGTGAGCAGGTTTAATTTAGAATTTAGAAATGTCATGTAGGGTCCTTCTTAACAAATCATAAGACCATCAGAGAGGATGATCAGACCATCAAACTGAACAACTTTCTCTATAGAAACAATGTCGAAATCGCGAAAAAATCTGCTTTTCCATACAAAACTGCAATCTTACTTCAACATTGGCTCTATGGAGAAAGTTGTCCAATTTAATGGTCTGATCATCGTCATAAAAAACCGTCAGCATATTAAATTGGACCATGTATTTAGAATGAAAAATAATGCCACGTGGATGTTCACACGTGGATGTTCTGAGGTTTCAGAATACCTCTGACTATCCCCTCGGGGAATATAGTAGTGAGCATATGCTTATGCTAATAATGTAAAATGATCTGTCAAATAAGCTATCAAGGACTTATCCAGAAGTGGTGAAACAGGCCCTTAATATTGTGATTTTTACTGAATTCTAGTTCCCATCTGGAGGCCGCGCCGCAAGGTCGTGGCGCCGACATTCAGCCACAAGAATCTGAGCCAGTTCGTGAAGATATTCTCGAAGCAGAGTCGCGTGATGGTCGAACAGCTTCGATCAGCAGCTGGAAAAGGACCCTTCTCCGTGTGGAGTTACTTCACCACATACACCATGGATTCTGTTTGTGGTGAGAATCTGTAGTCTAATCTGATCCTACTTTAACATTAAATGCTGTTCTCTATATTGGCGTATGCAGGGTGTAAGGGACAGCCCTCCGAATACTGAAACGGTGAACTCAGACCATCCACTGGAGCCTACTACAGGGTAGGGATGGTCGGGAAGGTTGTGGACTTACACATAAAATGGTCAAAACGTTTAAATTGTATTATTCTAATAATACAACACAAATTGCCGTGGTGGTACAGTGGCGAGTAACCTTGCCTGCCATGCAGGAGGCGATGGTTCGATCCCCGTCCAGGCCGACTCGTACCAATGAGTTTTTCGGAATTTATGTGCGATTTGTAACACCATTGGCTTTTCGGTGAAGGAAAACATCGTAAGGAAACCTGCATGCTTCAATTTCGAGGCATGTATTGTACCCACTGTCCATTAAAGTTGCAACGGGCTCACCCCCCGTCACACTGGACAGAGTTTCGGTACTAATGGTGAAACGTGGATGTTCTGAGGTTTCAGAATATCTCTGACTACCCCCTCGGGGAATACAGTCGTGAGCATATGCTTATGCTTCAACACAAATTACCGGAATTAACATATTATTTGCACAATACTATAAAATACCTATGAAAATGTGGGACAACATGGGTTAAAAGAAATATTATGTATAAATAAGTTAAGCCTAAAGTTTTTAGGATATACTAGTTTGGCCTAGGACAAACTAGTTTATCCTGACTTGCGCTGGATAAACCAGTTTGACCTAGTACAAACTAATTTGGCCTGAAATCCGGTTTGGCCGGTAACATTATATATTTACGTTTGTATAGAGCTTGTTTTTATAGAGCTCGGTGGCGCGTTGCGGAGAGGTATGGACTCTCAATCATGAGGTCCGGGTTCGAATCCGCACGGACAACATGCCACGTACCAATGAGTTTTTCTAACTTATGTACGTATTACCGACTGCTCTCAAACGGTGAAGGAAAACATCGTGAGGAAACCTGCATACGCTGAAGAAGAAATTCTGAATTCTACAAATCCTCATTGCGCACGCGTGGTGGACTAACGCCCAAACACCCTCCTATAGGGTAGGCCTGTGCCCTGCAGTGGGACGTATATAGGCTGATAATGATTACGTTTGTTTTAAACAATAATATTATATTTTTACCTTGTACAATCCGTGAACCCTCCCTATGTGTGTCTAGCACGCTCTATGCTTATAAGAACAATTCAATAGAAACCCTTCGTGTATATCTCTACAGAATCAACTCTTGGAGTCCAAGTAAACTCACAGAAGAACCCTGATCAGCCGTTCTTGAAGGCGTTCGACGACTTCTCCAGGCTAATGACTAGTCGAATGTGTCAGCCGTGGCTTTACAGCGATACTGTGTACAAAATGTTACCGGCATTCAAGAAACTTACCAAGGCGAAAGAGTTTATGTGCACTTTTATCGAACAGGTGACATTTTTTATTTAATTATTTTAGATTCGCGTTTTATCTAATATACAACGTGTTAATGAATAAGCGCAAAACATCATACACCCTAACTGATTTATAACAAAATAATTAGATTGAAACAATAATTTCATTATTTTATAGTTAAAATTTAAAGTTATTCGAATTTTAAGTTTTGAGGCTAAGATGATTTGTTATCATTTCAGCAATGAATGAAAGTGCTAGCGTGCTCATGGATACATTTTAAGAATCTTGTTTCAGTAGTAAGTAAGGTGAGAGTGCCCGGCCGGTGGGTTGAGATCGAGTTCAGTAAATTTTTAATTTTACAAACAAATTGTTTAATATTTTGAAAAAAAAATGCTTTGTCGAAATCATGATAATTCGATTCTGCTCTCGATTCTAAACAAACTACTTTCTAGTTTTGCGTTAATTCACTAACACGTTGTATAAAAATCTCGTGTCCTAATGACCTCGTGCTGGGTCATTCCCAACGCATATCAGTTGTCATCAGGTATGACCAGGGCGGGCTTTTGAATTGGACCTTAGTAATACCACGTAATACATACGAGTACCATTATAAGCCGTGGTGGTCCAGTCGTTGCGATGGTTCGAACCCCGTCCAGGCCGACTTGTTCTAATTAGTTTTTCGGAATTTATGTACGAATTGTAACACCACTGGCTTTACGGTGAAGGAAAACATCGTGAGGAAACCTGCATGCTTCAAATTCGAGGCATGTATTGTACCCAATGTCCAATACAAGTGGCGACGGGCTCACTCCCCGTCACACTGGACAGAGTTTCGGTATAGTGAAACGTGGAAGTTTTGAGGTTTCAGAATACCACTGACTGCCCCCTCGGGGAATACAGTCGTGAGCATATGCCATGGTAATAATAGTAGTGGCTCTGTTTAGAATGGCTAGATTTAACTTTAGGGTAAGTTTGGTTTATTCTAGTGTTTTGACTATATTTGACCTCTTACCTAATTAATTGATTGTTGTTTTCTTTAACAGATCATACTAGCGCAGCGTAAGTCTTTTAAAGATGAACAAACGGTTAAGGCAAAAAATAATGGTGAGTAAATATTTTATGAAAACTGCGACATTACCGTCTTACATACATGTCATAAAGAAATCTAATCTTGAGGCGCACTTTTTCTTAAAAGAAAACGAAATTGAACCGTCACGCTCAGGTCATACAATTTTTCTTTTTTTTCTTAGCGCACCGAATGCATGTTTGAACAGGGGGTTGCTCTAAGTTTGAACACATGAAGTTTGTGTAAGCAACTTTAGCTCGGTAGTTAAATTTAAAAAGGTTGACTGTATCTGCTGAATAGTATAATCTTAACTATTATAAAACTGTAACAGAAGTGCGTCTGTACATTGAAGATATTTACAAAAAAGATGAAAATATGTTTTTTAGGTGTCCCTGACTCCAAATCAACCTTTTTTAGAATTTTTGTCCGTCTGTTTGTGTTTGTTTGTGCGAGCATCACGCGAAAACTACTGAACCGATTTTGATGAAACTTTTTTGTTTTATAGCTTATGATCTGACTTAAAATCTGGTGTATAATTGGTGTGGACGAAGCCGTGGGTGAACTAAAGTATAAAATAATATTGTAACACTTATTCAATAGACAGGTAGGTTCTTCGGCGATACGCTAATTAGCATGCACAGGACGTCCTATTATGAAATCATGACCATATATTTATCCATTTCATGATGGATTCCGTGATGAAATCGAATCATCCATTCATGTCATTTCGATAGCAAAATGGAAAGGTTTTCTACGCCGCTATCCGCGCTAGTAAACTGGTGCTTATAATTATGTAAAGTACTAACTTCACTCTATAATACGAGTAACATAAGTATACCAACTTCAATATTGCCAAGGTTTCTAGAATTTACACATTCTTTTTTACACGTACATTTCAGGTCTCAATCAGGAAACGACCCAAAAGGACAAACTGAGAACATTCTTAGAATTACTCATAGAGTCTTCTGGTGGTGATAAAGGTTGCACAAATCTAGAATTGCAGGAGGAGACCATGGTTATGGTCATGGCAGGAACTGATACTTCTGCTGTGGGGTCAGCGTTTACAGCTGTAATGCTGTCTAAATACCCTGACGTTCAAGAGAAGATTTTTGAAGAGTATGTTTACATTAAATCCTTAATAATTTATTTTGTTTTAATATAATAGTTAATTAAATATTGTTGGTGAATTTAGTTATTAACTATTCTTATGGTAATAATCATATCGAATAAAATTGGAATAAGATGTAAACATCCAAATAAGCATGAATATAGGTATACTGCCTCCGTGGTCTAATGATTAAGAGCATTGGACTCTTGACGGAGGTCGTGGGTTCGATTGCCACGGGGAACTCCTAGTGATATGTCACTTTGTACGTTTTTCCCCAGTTGGTTAGGAAATTGCAGACTGAATCACCTGATTGTCTGAAAAGAAAGATGATTCCGTACGTCGGCTGCTGAATGCATTTATGTAGTATTTTGAAAAATTTGTTTATTACTTTTATGAATCTTGCAGCCGTGGTGGTCCAGTGAAGAGTAATCATGCCTCCTTCCAGGAGGCGATGGTTCGATGCCTGTCCAGGCCGACGTGTACCAATGCGTTTTTCGGAATTTATGTACGCTTTGTGATACCACAGGTTTTTCAATACTGGAAAAAAATTTCGATGCATGTATTATTATTGTGCCCACTGTCCATTATAAGTAACGACGGGCTCACTCCCCGTCACACTGGACAGAGTTTCGGTACTACAAGTGAAAGGTGGTTGTTCTAACTTTTCAGAATATCTCTGACTACTCTAATATTCGCTGAATCATACAGCAAACATAGCTATTAATAATGATGGGTCCATTTTCTACAGGTTGAAAGAAGTATTCGGTGACTCTTCAAGGCCTGCAGTGAACGACGACCTGCCTCGATTAAAATATCTGGACGCTGTCATCAGGGAAACTCTCAGACTATATCCACCAGTGCCATTCACAGTTAGATTAATCGAAAAAGATATTACTTTGCGTAAGTACTCATATGAAAAGGAAAATGAATGAAAATGAAAACACTTTTAAAGTGTCATTACCTACATAAAGTTAACTTTGATTGAGTTCTTCTGGAAAGTATCGGGTATTTACACACTGAGACCCCTCTGCTTATACTATAATATAATATTTTGTTGATTTATTCGCCAATGGAATCACGTTACAGGTTCCACGAGCACTTATCTCTCGTGGTGTTCGCGCGTCGCGTTTTTGCCTGCTACGAGGCTCCGCAATCCTCAATCTCTTCTTGTTCTTGATCAAAAGATCCCTGATCCCTGAGATTGGGATAGATACTACTTGACATTGGCAGAAATACAGTGCTAACGCTCAAGCACGAGTCCATTAATTATAAATAGTCGGGGAAATCTACGGATTTTTGTATGGAGAAGGTTGCATTAATTGCACTTTTGGTGATAATTTGGAATATAGTAGATAAATACCTGAAAAACATAAATTCTCAATAATCCCCGATTTTTTATTGTGTATTATTGAATAATTAAGACATTTACAAAACATTAAATTTAGGTATGAACAAAAAATGGAAAACTGATTGATTTTGTACAGGATGGCTTCGTTCAATACGCTTTACTTATTATAATAATAATCCACGGTAGATATTTAATATTTAGTCAGTCTTCAAAAATTTTAACCTCAAAACTAAATTATTTACTGTTTGTTTGTACACATTAAATTTGCCTTGTGATAATTGACTGTCTCTTTTGCTAGTATGCGGGAAGAAATATCTTTCAAAATAAGATTGCCCTTTGTACATTTATATCGATTTTAAGGTATTTCTCAGGTTCCTGAGCCAATTTAACCACGAAATCTCGACAAAAATGTTATAAACTAACAGTAATATTATTTCAAACACAATTTACTAAAGTGTCTTTAATGCAATCTCAAACCTTATTTTTCCTAGACTAAAATAAAAACAAAAATATTTTGTTACAGCGTCAGGAAAAACAATTATAGCGGGAACCAATGCGTTAATCAACATGTGGGCGATACATCGTAACCCCTTGTACTGGGGCCCCGATGCTGAGGAGTTCAGGCCAGAGCGGTTCCTCAACCCTGAGTTCAAGCATCCCGCGCAGTTCATGCCGTTCAGCTATGGACCCAGGAACTGTCTCGGTAATATGACCACCGTTTACACCGAAACCCCTTGTACTGGGGCCCCGACGCCGAGGAGTTCAGGCCGGAGCGGTTCCTCAACCATCCCATCCTGAGTTCAAGCATCCCGAGCAGTTCATGCCATTCAGCTATGGACCCAGGAACTGTCTCGGTAATGGAACAACCTGATACACCGTAACCCCTTGTACTAGGGCCCCGACGCTGAGGAGTTCAGGCCGGAGCGGTTGCTCAATCCTGAGTTCAAGCATACCGCGCAGTTCATGTCGTTCAGCTATGGACCCAAGAACTGTCTTGGTAATAAAGCTACTCTACAATTAGAACGTCAAATATTATACAACATTACGAATTTTACGAATACAGGATGTAAACTTAAGCGTTACAAACTCAAGAGGTTGCTTTAGATCATCAAACTGAACAACTTTCACTGTGGGACAACATTGAAATCGCGAAAAATAAATATTACGCCCCGTAACTATATTATTTCCAGATTAGGTCAGGAGTGGCCCCAACGGGAATGGTACTACCTACCGAAGGTACCTAACTAACTGTACTAACGTTTATGCGTAGCGTAGTGTAGAAGAGGGGACGATACAGGCTGTGGACATCATCATCATCACCTTGCCTACCCACTGCAGGGTACAAGTAAGCGTTCTCCCACTGGCAGGTCTTTCCTGCTGCCTTCACAATACCATAATCCCACCTGCTCTGACTCCTCTCTTGCCGGATCACGGCCAACGCTCGGTTGAGGATTTGCTCCATCTGCCGTCTATTCTTCTAGCCACATGTCCTATGTCCATAAAGGCTGATGACGGTTTTTCGTAGGTTTTAGGTTGGAAACATTTATCTGCCCAGTCACACCACTATAATGTTCATTTGTTCGCAGGCTACCAGTACGCAATGATGTCCATGAAAACAGCATTGTCGACTCTGCTACGTCACTACCGCGTGCTTCCCCTGGCTTCCAGCGGGGATTCTGAGTCAGGACAACATCAGCCTTTGAGAGTCAGATTTGATATAATGATGAAAGACGTAGACAATTTTATCATTGAACTGGAACCGAGAGCTTAATAGATTTTTCTATACGTTTAACTATTCATTCAAAGTACAAGTGTTTAAGTATTTGTTAACTAAATAAATTTGTAATATGTTTCGGTTCCTAGCTAAAAAATGTTTTAACTGTGCATTTGATTTACATTAAGTACCTACCTATCCAATCAATTGACACCGACCGCTAGTTTGATGGGTTTCTTTGAGCCGGGAGCGTTCCGTGATGCGGAGGGCTTTTAAGTTGGTTTTTAGAGTTCCATAGTCAAACAAGGAACCCTTATACTTTCGTTCATTCTGTCTGTGTGTCCGTCTCTATGTATGTCCCGCCTCAATTACTCGCGCATTTTTGCACCTATTGAATCGAAATTTGCCATGAAGACAGATAACAGTAACGTAAAAACAGAATTCAGCGCCCGCGGCATGATGACGCGATAAAGCGCTATGGTGTTAAGTTAAACGAGTTAGCTGGCGCGATAAAACGTTTATCGAGAAATCTTAGAAAATTAGAAATCGAGTGAGGTTATTGTGGGATAGGTCTCGTCAAATGGAACAAAACTCCCATAGAAACTAAATCGTGTTTCTGTCTAAAGATATCGACGCTCAAAGTCCAAAATAGATCGTACCCTCCCCTAACTTCTAAAATACTAGAGAAAAATTTTTGGAAATTTTCCAAAATATAGGTTTTTATTGGAACTTTCAATGAAAAGTTGCTGTAGCGCAATCAGTTTCAGAAAGAAACCTGTAATTCAGCATCCATCCAAAGACGTACGACGTACCTTACCTGCACTGTTCGGCGTTACGTTACTTTGATGTCCGTATCAAACGATGCTCAGCTACCCCACGAGCACCTCAGTCTTCTTATCGTGTGGGCAGCACGCCCTGGTGTCAGAGTTTATTCAGACCGCCTTACGTCCTCTAACGTAGTTTTTAGGGTTCCTTACCCAAGGGGTGACAATGGAACCCTATTACTAAGCCTAAGTTGTCCGTCCGTCCTACCTATTAAGGGCTGTAACTTTTGAACCGTAATAGCCAAACAATTGAAATTTTCACAGAATATGCGTTATTACGCCGAATCTTAACAAATAATTATATGTCTAAAACTTAAAAATCAAGGGGGGTCCTCATACAAGAAACTAGTTTTTATCAACCTTTTTTCTTCTCGCTCTATCGTAAAAATGGTAATACATACAAGCGTCAAACTTGGTGCGATTATAGAGCAAACTCTACAATATAACAAGAAAATTATAAAAACCGGCCAAGTGTAAGTCGATCTTGCGCTAAAGGTTCCGGAGAAAACAAAACTATTTCTAAGTTAATATGTTGTGTGGTAGTGTGGTACGGAACCCTCGGTGCGCGAGTAGCCCGACTCGCAAATGACCGATTTTATTATGTATCGACTACCACCACCAGAGGTAGTAGCCGGGACCCACGGCTTAACGTGCCATCTGAAGCACGGAATCATCTTTCTTTTCAGACAATCAGGTCCTGCAATGTCCTAACAAACTGGGGGTAAACGCACAAAGTGACATATCAGTAGTTGTCTCCCATGGGAATTGAACCCACGACCTCCGTGTCTTAACATAAATGTTGCCAGTAAAAAAATGAGTCTATTATTCCAGGTTTACCAGAACAACATTTCAAAACCTTTGGTGGTACACAAAACTAAAAATAGTTTGTTTAGAATCGAGAGCAGAATCGAATTATCAAGGTTTCAACATAGGTCATATTTTTTCGTTATATTAATTACTTAATTAATTTGATGTTTAATTTAAAATTTACTGAACTCGATGCCAACCCACCGCACAGCACACTCACCCTACTTACTACCAAAACAAGATAAAATGTATCCATGAGCACGAAATGATATAAAATCATTTTTGCAAGAGAACTTAAAATTCGAATAACTTTCAATTTTAATTAATAAAATAATGAAATTATTCTTTCATTGCAATTATTTCGATATAAATCAGTTGAGGTGTATGAGGTTTTGCGCTTATTTAAATTTTTTATCTGTTTTACTATTTTTAAATCAGTGCTTTTCAAAGTTGCCAACGCAGTACACAGATGATATCCGTATACTCAAGAACTCAAAAATACTACGGGTATAAATATAATACCGGTTTGGAAAAGTGCGGGTTCAAGTCCCGCCCGAGACTTAATTTTTCAATCTATAATTTGATTCAAAAATACTAGATTAACTAAAATTTCATTATACTATGAACCACTTTTATATACAGGGTGTAAGTGACAGCCTAGCAAATACTGAAACGGTGAACTCAAACCATAAAACTGACCAACTTTCACTATGGAGCCTACCTTAGGAAACCGAAAAAAAATCAGCTGTCCCATACAGAACTGATGCTAGCCTGTCACTTACACCCTGTAGATTAGGTACACCAATTAATTTTATTCTCCATCGAATTATTATTTCTAGGACAAACCGATATTAGAATGGTCCAGGTACTTTGATTGTGGCTCCTCAATCCATAAGCACATTTAGCAGGTTGTCACGATTCATTTAGAATAAATTGTCTATAATGCTTCTACATGTTGCCTTCGGGCCCACGGACGCCTTCCAAAGGTCCGGGGCACTTACGTCCCGAGATAAGGAATCGAGAAACGATTATAAAAAAAATTTTATTGGCGTAAAAGCCAACATAAGCTGGCCGCATGTAGGGTAAATAACCTAGAACGTCGCACGGCCAGTTTATTTTGGTTTTGCATAGCTTGATGTGTCGCGTGTATAAAAGATTTTTGCAAACATTTTTATTGGGGGCGTTAAAGAGACAATGCATTGACACTATTTTTAGAACGATTGTCTGTCTATTTTAGGAGGATTTAACTGTTTGTTGGTTTGTTTGTTTGTGCACGCATAACTTAAAAATGTCTTAAGAGGATATAATTCGGAGCGCTTTCCATACAAACGTACTATGGTGATATTTTCAATACTAACCAATTAAACTCAATGAAATTTTTCAGAATTAATCTAAAAACAAATTTCTATGCTTGTATAGAGTCCGATTTTCGTTAAAACGTATAGTTATAAAGTTACAGTGCCTCAGAGATTTATATACAAATCTTAAATTAATCCTGGCATTGAAACTGCATATTTTAACGAAAATCTGACTCCAAACAAGCATAGATATTTGTTTCAAGATTGTTTCAGAAAAATTGCATTGACTTTAATTGGTTTGTATTGAAAATGTCACCAGACTTCGTTTGTATGGAGCGCGCAAACAGTAATATACCCTTAATCGATTTGGATGGGGGTTTCACAAAAGCATAGGACTTAGTTTGGATTCATATATAGGCTTTATTTGATCGCAATCGGTTCATTCAATCACAAGATATTAGTGTTTAAAGTCAGTGATCTGCGCGTACGAATAAAATAAAATATGACAGATTTCGCTAGTGAATAGGTAGTATTTTCAGCTAATTATATAGGGTCCTTCTTAATATGCTGACACTAGCAAGCTAGACCCTGTATTTTTAATTATTTATACCATACAGGGTCCAACTTAATATGCTGACAGTTTTTTAAGAGGATGATGAGACCATCAGACTGAACAACTTTCTCTATGGCACCAACATCGAAATAACGATAAAAAATTTGCTGTCCCACACATTTGGCATGAGTAGGTTTGCAGTTTGGTATGGGACAGAAATTTTTTTTTTCGCAATTTCAATGTTGGTCCTATAAAGAAAGTTGTTCAGTTTGATGGTCTGGTCATCCCCTTAAAAAAGTGTCAGCATATTAAAAAGGAACCTATATTAATTACACTGAGCTAGTATCGCTATACCTAAATAGAAATCAAAACCACTCTTAAATTCTAGGAACCAACTTCACCATAAAATTATCGACATCCTTCATCATAATATCATATTTAACTCTGAAAGGTGGGTGTTGAGGAGATTTTCCGTCGGAGGCAGTGTCGGTGGTCGCCGGCAGGACCCGGTACCGTCTGAGCAAAGTTGAAAGCACCGTCTTTGATGACATCATTGCATATTGGTACCCTGAGAATAATACGAACAATATGACAATTGGTATCATCTGGTATTATGGGGTCATCTGGTATTTTGGGAATATGGTATAAAGAGAACAAAGCTAACAAAACACCCTATAGTAATATTTAAAGGGATGGCCTATCTTCAAACTGAAACAATTTTCACGATGGAGACAACATCGAAAAAGAAATTAAAAAATCTGCTGTCTCATAACATTTGAGTCAAGTAGGTTGGTAACTGCAGTTTTGTATGAAACAGTTAATTGGGTTCCGTAGCCAAAGAGTGAAAACGGAACCCTATTCACAAGCCTACGCTGTCCGTCCGTCCGTCCATCTGTCTGTCCTACCTATTTAAGGCCTCTGAACCGCAATGGCTAAAGTGTAAAAATTTTCACATAATGTGCGTTATTTGGCAGATTTGCTATTATAGTAAAAATTACGTTTTTTCTGCTCGCTCTAGCGTCAAACTTGGTGTGATTATATAGCAAACTCTACAGTATAACAACAAATAATAAAAACCGGCCAAGTGTGAGTGGGTCTCGCGCTAAAGGTCCCGGAGTAAACAAAACTTTTTTGTAAGTTAACATGTTGTGTGGTACGGAGCCCCCGGTGCGCTAGTAGCCCAACTCGCACTTGACCGGTTTTTTATATATTACCGAGACAGTTTCTAGGTCCGTGACTGAATGGGATGTACTGCGCCGGATGCTTCAACTCTTCGTTCAAGAACCGTTCCGGTCTGAACTCCTCTACGTCGGGACCCCAGTAGCGAGGGTTGTGGTGGACTCCCCATATGGAGACCATAAGTACGGCGCCTTTAGGCAGAGTTATACCGGATGCTGGAAAACAAAAATACAATTTTACAGTTTATTTTTATAGGATCCTTCTTAATATGACGACACTTTTTAAGGGGATGATCAGACCGTCAAACTGAACAACTTTCTCTATGGCACCAACATCGAAATCACGAAAAATATAGGAAGCCCTGACAGGATATAAGTATTTTGAAAACTAGAGATTCCCAATCTGGTCTCCTAAAATTTAAAAAAATTTGGGTACCTATAACATAATACCTTGTATAACAAGTCGTATGGTGGTCGGATTTGAAATTATGCATGCATGCATGCATATGCTCACGACTATATTCCCCGAGGGGGTAGTCAGAGATATTCTGAAACCTCAGAACATCCACGAAAATCCATTCCAAACCATCATCAACCATCCATTTGAAATTATAGTATCTACATACATGACTTGGTGTAAATGTGAACCCATTAATTTTATTAATACATTTTTAAGTTATTCTATTATCCAATACATAGTAATAAAAGTTGCTATAAACTAATTCAATCATCGTCTCGAAGTGAAACCACGCCACGTCCCAGATGGGCCTCAATCCTTGCGAAGAGAATTGTACATCTACATAAAAGAAATCAATACATTCGAAAAACATAACCCTCCTTCTGGCGCAGTCGGGTAAAATAATGCATAATCCATTTTCAGGTGGTTCTTCCATAATACCGTGAAATTGAGTAAGTTTGTAACCATTTTATGCAGAAAAAAATGAGCAATAATCTATACGACATGAGAAGTGATTTGGTTTTTCTAGAAATCTATCTTAATTGATAAAACTGAAGAAAAAGGAATCTAAAGTCACCCCTTTCTTTTCCAGTAGTAACTATTTTACTCTTACATTGTTAATCGGAAGAAAATAAAAATTAACAATATACTTCACAATACAAAACAGAATAATAAGGTTTATTTTTTGAAAATTTTTCAAAGGAAACGGATAAATTCTGACTTGGGCCACGCGCTTGTTCACATCGATTAGTATGGCGAGTAGTGTTCCTGGACGGATACGCCTTAACAGCGCGTACCAGCTCGATACACAACTGCTTGGTTAGATGTAATGGAAACTAACCTAGAGTAAAGTCCTTGTCAACATCTCTGAGAATAACAGGGACAGGTGGATACAATCTAAGGGCCTCCCTGATGACTGCGTCGAGGTACTTGAGCCGAGGCAGGTCTGACCGTTCTAGAGGTCTGCTGGAGTCCCCGAACACCTCCTTCAACCTAGAAGAATGAATGAAATATACTTTTTCTGGCCTCCGGGCGGAAAGCGTCAGCTTTCGTCCCGCTGCGCTAAACGAAGTTGCCACTTTCCGCCTCCGTCGATGAGAAAAACGGTAGATACACCTGGGGCAGTAAATAGAAAGCCTCAGATCACATATTTTATGACCTCGGCTTCGCCTCGGCCAAAATTGTGATCTGCGACCATTCTTACTTTTCTGCCTTCGATGTGTAATATACTATTATTTACACCAAACACCAGATACAACATTAATAAAAAGAAACAGAAAAGATAATGGTACAAATAAGGCGCTCTTATTGCTAAAAGCTATTTCTTCCATACAACCTTAGAGAAGAGGAAATTTAAACAAAGAAAAACAGGTTGGTGCTTTAAGATAAGATAAATATTCTTACAGGGTTTCTTTCCTTCTTTCTTTCTTCTTCTTCTTCTTTTTCGTGCTTTATACAGGGTGTAAGGAAAAGTATCATTTACCTTTAAACCACATACTCTACCCATCAAACTGAACAACTTTTACTATGGGAGCGACCCTGTCAGAACAAAAAAAATATCAGCTGTCCCATACGTTTGAAACGCGTAGGTATTGCAGTTTAGTATGGGACAGCTGATATTTTTTTGTTCTGATCGGTTTGCTCCCATAGTAAAAGTTGTTCAGTTTGATGGGTAGAGTTAATGATACTTTTCCTTACACCCTGTATAATAAATATTAAATATCAAAATAAAGGAGAATGGGGAAAAAATATCATAATAATAGACACATACATATACTTGCACATATAAATATAAATATACATGCAACAATATACAGGGTGAAATGTTGAAATGGGGCAAAAAGGGCAGACACCAGAAGCATTATAGTTGGAAGAAAACGTTCTTAGGAGACTAACCCTAACTTTAGGAATATGTTTTTTGCGAATTCAGATTTCCTCAAATAGTAAAAGTTGTTCAGTTTGATGGTCTGAACCATTCCTGAAAATTGAAATAGTGTTTCAAAAAATCACCTGCTATATTTATCAGAATATTATTTTGCGATTTCTGATAATTAGAACACCGCAACCTCGGTTGATCCCATGTATACTTATGTTCCTCATCAGTAATAGGATCGAATAGGATGAAAAAAACAGTTTTGTGAAAATTTCAGTTTTTGTCGAACACTGTATATTTTTTTCTAAATCGATGAATGCAGAAGTAGCCTACTTCAAAAGTTAGGGTTAGTCTCCTCAGTACGTTTTCTTGTAGCTATAATGCTTCTGGTAGCTGCCCTGTGTGCCCCATCTTAACTTTCCACCCTGTATAGTCTAATTAACGTCATATACAGGGTCCTTCTTAATATGCTGACACTTTTTTAAGGAGATGACCAGACCATCAAACTAAATAAATTTCTCTATCTGACCAACATAGAAATTACGAATAAAAAAATCAGCTGTCTCATACATTTGGCTCGAGTTTGTTTAACAGTTTTGTATGGAAGAGCTGATTTTTTTTTCGCAATTTCGATGTTTGTGCCATAGAGTTTATTAGAACTGTCTCTGTTGCGGGTTTGCTTGAAGAAATGTATTTAGAGATAAGCGCGCCATTTGTACATGTCTACTTAAGTGTTTTAATCGTATTTTTATGTGTACACACGGCGTCACATCGAGCTACGCAAATCCAAAACAAGCTAGCCACGCGCCGTTACAAGTTATTTTAACTGCACAAGATTCAGTTCCAGGGCAATCTTTGAACTTAAATTTGAGTAAATGCAACATAAATACAAAACTGTTTTAATTATTCAAACGTACTCATTGTAAACTTTGTCCTGTACATCAGGATGCCTGGCCAACATCAGAGTAGTGAAGGCGGCTCCAACTGCCGAAGTATCTGTGCCAGCCATCACAATGACAAGTAACTCCTCTCGCAGTTCAATGTCAGATAAACCTTTAATGCTTCCATTCGGTTCAAGAAGGAGTTCTAGGATAGACTTCACTGAAAAGATACACACACACCTATATTACCCCAGCAACAGTCATAGCATGCTAAGAAACGGCATTCTTATCCAATCCAGCATAGGTGCTCATGAATAAGTACGAGTGTGAACGCGCCATGCGGATTGGTGGAGAATTATAACGATCACAACACACGTCAGCTATAGTATGTTGCAGTACTCTTCTTACGCACGCAAAGTTACATAAGCACGTCTTTTTCATGCGTGTGAGTGAGAGGAAGCGATTAGCAACTTGTGTGCGTTAGAACAATACAGTCGTTTGTATTTTAAAGTCGCTGGCTATAGGCATTATAGGCTTCTGCCTATAATTATTAAGAAGACCGAAAAAACCTGCATGAAAAAATTATTAACTGAAAAGAGAAACAACAAGCTCTACAGGGTGTTAGTGACAGCCTGGCAAATACTGAAATCGTGAATTCGGCGGAATGTCTTGCTTTGCTCAATCTATAGCTTTTACTTAGGTTACTTTGCACATGTTTTGAACTTTAAAAGCTCTGGCTCTTACCGATTCGTATCGAGGAGAAAAGTCGAGCTGGTTTCGCTCGCTCTAATGTTTCTATTTTAGCATAGATATACCAAAAGATTTTTGACCACAACTCGATTAGATGAGTAAAAAATTTCGAGCTCGCTTCGCTCGCGCCGTTATTTTTTATATAGGTACCTTATAACGATTAGGGGGCGATAAAATCGGTATGCGCCCCGCTCGGCAGAAACCCACGCTACGCCACTGCTGGTAGGTATTATCGATTGTAAATGAAATAATATTATAGGTACCGTATTATTTTTGACGTTTTACTGTGACTATGTGAGCAATGGAGCGTACTATCACTATGCTTGGCATCAAGCTCCAAGACAAAGTTCCGTGCTAAGGTCCAAGATGTCGTAAGACAGTCATGGATGGAGCTCAAATGGAAGTGTGCCGGACATAATGGCGAGGCGAGGTGACCAGATGGACCAAAAGCATTGGCCGAGTGGTGGTTGGGGTTAACAACTTTTTTTACCGAACATAAAATATAATCTGATTGAAAAAAAAGTAGTCTTCATAAAAATTATTACAACAAAATTGTTTGTGCTTTTTGCACATTATTTTAAACACTATCTAGAAACTAAAACGAGTGTGTTTCTGTAATTTCTAAAAAATACATTTGTTGTTATTTTTTTACATTTGTGTTAAAAAAATGTTATTGACTTTTATTGGTTAGGTTAGGTTAGGTTAGGTTAGGAAACCTACTGAAAAAATATACTCAAACTTCGTTTGTACGGAGCACGCTGTAAGGACTACGCTCATAAATAAAACCGGCCAAGTGCGAGCCGGGACTCGCACAATTAGTGTTCCGTACTGCCTGTTGTTTTACATAGTATGTAGCCACATAGTAACAGAAGATCTGTTTACCCTGATAATGTGCTATTTTGGTAAAATATGGCAACATGGTAGTTTTTGAAATAACGGTGGGGACTGTTTTCTGAGTTTATTGAAAAATTTTGTTCAACAAAGTTACAAAGAAAGATTAGAAAAAAAAAATTCGGCTCTTATTTTTATAAGCGTTCATTTGATCCAACCAACTACAATCGTAAATTTATGGGGACTCTATGGAGATCCTTCCTCTTAGGTGGGGCCTAAGAGGAAGGATCTCCATAGAGTCCCCATAAATTTACGATTGTAGTTGGTCTCTTTTGTCTTATGACGTACCTTTAATAGTAGAAGGAGATGGAATTATAGATATTTGTTTATGCGGCTGTCCACTTTTTTTGAGCTAGTGTGTGTGAAAAGTGACCGTAAACATAAGGCCATATGTCACTTGGTGCCTTTTGTCCATACTACTTGACGCCACACACTCAAACCTAAACTTCAAAAAAAGTGGACACTTTACAATTGTTATGGCTCACTCTAGTCTTAAAGAGAGATCCTTCCTCTTAGTACCCCACACGATATTGTAGAAAAAAAAAACTTTTATCTCTTTCTGCCCTCCCAAAATTGAACCTCAATAAACACATGAACACACATGAACATTAAGCTTTTTTGGCTTCATTTATGTCATTGGATCATTCATTGCTATAACTGTACTATGTTTCAGCTTCCTGTGTGTCTTACAGTCTCCGAGAAAAATGCCTGTGACACACGGACGGACGGACGGACGGACAGATAGGTCAATAGAGATTCGGAACACTAAAAAACGACATGCAACAAAAATGCTTCTGTGATCGTTACTTACTAGTTTAAAATAGTTCCCTTTATTGCTTCGAAACTTACTTTTATCTCTTGATTTTGTTTCACTATCATTCTCCTCTTCTAAACTTTTCCGTTTCAATCTAATAATCTGGAAAAAATAAGTAAGTGTAGTATTTTTATGTACATACCTAATAATCCTTCATGAAAGTGAGTTTTCATGCCTCATTCAAATGCCGTTATTCCATCCTCCATAAATTATGTGTGCTTAGTAGAGTTGAAAATATTTTGACTTTATTTTGAGGAAATAACCTATGACAGGGGTTTCCAAAGTGTGCGCCGCCGCGAGGCGCTCCTGCTTACTTGTCCAACTAACATAAAAATCTTTTCCAAACTCCAGCTCCACCAGAATCCACTTCACAATTTCGATATATGACATAAAGGCAGATAACAGTAACCCAAATCATTTTAAAAAAACATAATCTACTTATACAATGGCTACGGAACCCTCTCTTGGGCGAGTCCGACACGCTCTTGACCGGTTATTTTCAGTATTAATATTGTGACTTTATCGATTGTCCTATCGACCGTGTACCTATGTGAGATTATGGTTGTGATTGTGTGTGATTGCGATATACTTATACATAACTGTGTCTTTAGGGGGCTCCGCACCCCGTATACCCCTGCCTCGGGAGGCCTCCACCCCGCGGGGCCTGCCCCCACGAGCTATAAAATAGTATACGATACTCGTAACTAAAGTAAGTCCATTATTGTACGGCATTTAACAACTGCAAAATTCACTACGTCAACTGTAGCAATATACGGGAGCACCCGCGAGACTGTTCGAACAAGCGCGGGCATGCCCCGTGTGACCCTAAGTCATACGTTATCGTAATATAGGTAATATTATTAATGTAATTACCTGGTCGAGGAAATTATGACCGAAATCTGCTGCTTCGGTAAGTTCCGTATAGGAGCGAGTGAATTTGTACAAGAAATCAGAGTAGAGCCATGGTTGGTAGAACCGTTCCGCAAGCAGCCTGGTGCCGGTGTCGAAGTGCTTCAGGAACGGGTGTTCGGGGTTGTCTTGCGTTTTCACTTGTTCACCAAACGTTGATTCTGTTGAATATAAAGTTTTATTTTATTTTGAACTTGGTGTATATTTATGTTAGCTTGCGTCCTTGGTCAGCCGTTTAATAATAATAATCTTTGCCTACAATGTCATCTGCATGCGTAGCATGCTACACGTGATACGGCTGTATCACGTCTTTTATCTCGTTCGTTCGCGCGCAAATAGAAAGATACGGAAGGTGTGATAGCGCTGTATCACGGTGCCATGCTACCTATGATGGTATCAATGTGCTCAGTATGACCTCCTGATTATAAATATATGAGATAACAAGCGCTCAGACTGTGACGTCATAAAGATGGCTATACAAAGAAAAAAACAATATTTCATTCAAAAATGCCACGTGGGGTATCAAATGAAAGGGCTTTGTGAGTAGATTACATACAAAATTAAAATTACATTACATACAAAAATTATTACAATTTTCACTACTTTGTCAAACAAATTATTGGAAAACGTCTAATATCCGAGATGACTTGAACGGAAAGCTCTGATAACATCATTTGGTCGTCCTACAAACATTTTGTCAATATTAAAAATGTCTTCCACTCAATTATCAGACTGGATGTGGATGAACATTGAACATACGTAGGTATACATACGAAACACAGAGTCCATAGTGTAAGTAGTGAGATAATTCCAGATGGAGAAGGGTCCCTTGCCAGCTGCCGATCGAATTCGCTCTACCATCACGCCGCTCTGCTCGGCAAAGATGTCCACGAACTGGTTCAGTTGTTTCAAACTGAAGGTAGGAGCCACGATCTTGCGACGAGGCCTCCACGTTGCCGCTGGAATGAATAAATTTCCAACAATTGCAACTGCCCCCGGTGGCACTTTACTAGGGGCGGCAAATTCGGGTAAAATATAGAAAAGTAAACCAAAAGATATCTGACCACAACCTGAATAGAGGTGTACTAAAAATGTCGAGCTCGCTTCGCTTGCTCCGTTATTTTTTGTGCAGGCGTTATAAAGATAAGGGGGCGGCAAAATCAGTCTGTGCCCCGGGCGACAGAAACCCACGCTACGCCACTGTTTTCTGAATATTGGATTCAGAAAAAAATAAAAAATTTGCTGTTTCATAAAAAACTGAAGTATCTACCGACTCGACTGAAATATATGGGACAGCAGATTTTTTTCTTTTTCAGCAGATTTTGTCTAATTCACCCGTTTAAATATTACTGGGGTTTTTTTGTTACACGTTGTATTAACTAACCTGGTGCAAAAATACTTCCATTTCCAGTAACAAGCCTCGCAGGTTTCATAATATCTGATTTCTCGATACAATTTTTCAACACATCCTGGGCTACAGTAGGATCTGTTATCACTGTGGAAAGATACATCTATTTACAAGACTTCGCGATTTCAGTGTTAGTTTCAAAATTGTTAAATTTCCTGGTCTGGAGGGCGATCGCGCTATTCAATTCTAATCCAATTTCAGTTCTAATCACATTGTAATCCAATTACTATTCACCTGTGCTGAATTCTGACAGCCTTTAACGTCTGAGCGATAGGGCAAAACGGCTGTAACGGCCATTAGATCCGAAATGCGAAAGAGAAAGGTATACCCTTTTATACTTTAACAAAAATCTGACTTCATACAAACATAGAGATTAATTTCTAGATTGTTTTTCAAAATTTCATTGACTTTAATTGGTTAGTATTGAAAATATCACCAGACTTCGTTTGTATGGAGCGTGCTCCGAACTTAGTCAAAGGCTCCGAATTATATTGCCTTAAAGCAACGCGCTCCCGTCATCTAGGGAAGTGATGCCTTACGCATACTTTCCCCTCTGCCAAAGTGCAAGGTCGGTTTTCTACTGCTGCGTGAAACAAAAATGGGATGCGCTCAGATTTTTCACTAAACACAGTTGACATCGATCGTAAGCCGAGAGCACAGCGAGACGAATCGTTCGATTTTTTGCTGCAAAAAGAGGTCCCAAACATCAAGCTTTCAAAAGGATGGCGTTACATTTCACATGCGAAAATATTTGAAGTAGAGTTGAATGGATCAGTTTGACAACTCGTATCTGTGTAACCCATACAGAACTCGGATCGATCGAGCGAAAAATTTGACTGATTCGCCAATTGAAGGTATAGGAAATTGTGGTTGTAGAGTCGTTTTATGTGTTATTATCATAGCAACTGTTATGGAGCTTATATCTTGTGTTTTCCTCGTTTTCCGCTTGAGTTGAGAATCCTTGAGAAGCCCTAATTCTCCGTTATATGACATAATAATATCGTTGATTACCTACTTTATTCCTTGGTCAAATATACCAATTTTTGCATTCCAGAATAACTGTATACATACTTATAACTACAAGTTCTATACAAATTAATATGACGACTGCTGCGCCACAACGGCGATGTTGGAACTAAGTGCAAATTTCACTGTCGCATCTATATCAGTCATATCAGTAATCTGTGATTACTAAGTGATTGACAGCCTGATATTGGCTGTCATGGGCTGTAAAAAAGCGCGATACACTTTATGCTTTATGATACTGAGAAGCCCAAGGAATATACTACTCTCTACCGAGAGGAGAAGCCATAATCAGACGATGCACCAAAGATTATGTGCTTACCTCGGTAACTAAGAGTGGCAATTAATGTGAATACTAACCAACATAAACCATTTTCTCCGATGAGTAAAGATACCATCCCAGAGTCTCTGTCGACTGCTTCCCTGCTAAAGTTTTGGAGTTGCAACATAATATCTGAAAACAAATGGAAGGGTAATTTATCATTCCTTTAACATGTGACATTTTACATTAAATTCGCAAGTGTTCAGCCTAACTTCCATATAATTTCGGACAAGATCTTTTTAATTACAGTACCTATACTTATATCTAGAAAATGGTTAGTCTAGAATCGAGAGCAGAATCTAATTATCAAGGTTTCAATATGGGTCACATTTTTTCAAAATATTAAATATAATTAGTTAATTATAATTAAAAATTTACTGAACTCGATGCCAAACCCACCGCACATACTTACTACCAAAACAAGATGCTTAAAATGTATCCATGAGCAAGCTAGCGCTTTTATTCATTGCTGAAATAATAACAAATCATTTTTCTAATATATAATTTAAACGCGAATAACTTTCAATTTTAATTAATAAAATAATTAAATTATTTCGTTATAAATCATTTGGGTGGTTTTGCGCTTATTTATTAACACGTTGTATAAAAATTTTTGTAACACTACTGACTTTTCGGTGAAGGAAAACATCGTGAGGAAACCAGCATGCTTCGATTTCGAGGCATGTATTGTAGGGGAAGATTGGCACCATTTCGTACAGAGCACCTACGTACGTTAGCAATTACAGACATACTAAGTGGAGTACGAACACGTCTCTTCATATGTGTTTGCCTTATGGTGACCACATCATCAGACCTGCACGTCTAGTATGATTTCTCTACAAGCGCGCGACGCGCCTTCGCTGCATAGAAAATAACCTGTTCCCGCGCGTTTCGGAGCCGCGCTTGCCGCGACTTATAGTATGGGAAAAAGCCGAGTCGCGCGCAAGTAGAGAAATCATGCTAGACGTGCAGGAAGCCGCGACAGCCGCGTCACACACATGATAAGCCAGGTAGCAAAATGTTTTTGCACGATAGAAGCGTTAGTATGTAGAACTATTCAGGGTGTTACATAAAAAAGCCAATTATTAAAAAATCCCAACTCTAGTGTGACATTGAAACATAGACTATTTTTTCAGAAGGGTAGTGTTTGTAAGTCATTTGTACCTAAATTTCAGTAAGAGACGACGAAGCATTCTTTGTCGAAAAAAGCGAATTGTAAGATGCTTAAATCATCTTACATGATGACAAGTATGAATACTTTATTGAAATTATTCTTTATTTTTTATTTTTGTACCAATAATTTATCTTTTTTGTCAATCTGCTATTTATAGTTTTTTTTTTTGCAATAAATAGGTCTTAATATTCATGTTAGCTTTAGTAATAAAGATAACATAGAGAAAAAGCAACTACCGGCAGTCCGTAAAATAGTGCTGCGCTTCAACGATTACTATTTTATTATATTACTATCGATACATTTTTTTTCGGTAAGTAATAATATTATACTACGGTTGTCATACATTGTCAATATACTCTGTACAAGGGACCCTTCAACACCCTTTTTTCTTTAGGGGTATTTTTGTAACAACCTGTATACTATTATATGTTCTGTGGCGTTAGGCTCATTATATACATACCTATACTTTTTCTAAGGAAGAAACATATTCTACGATTTAGCTCTAAGTACTTTTAATAATAACTATAACCATAAAGTTTATTATACCTGACTTTAACACAACCAGAGTCAGAGAAAATATTAATTTAAAAACCTGTAGGTAACATAAATTATTTTCTAGTCTGTGACTAGTTGTCGCTGACCCAAATTAAATCATGCTATCGATTGCCCAAGAATATTTCCTTGAGTAATCTGCGATATCAGGGGATAAACATTTTACACAATTTATGACTACTGAACCATATCATGGGCGAGTCCGAGGTTTAATGGTTTAATGGTCTGATCATCCTCTTAAAAAAGTGTCAGCAAATTAAGAAGGACCCTGTATAATGTGTGCGGACGAAGTCGCGGGTAAACTCGACTCTAGTAATGAATATTTTTCTTACCTTCATCGTTTCCAGAAAACGATAAAGCATGTCCAATAATAGGATAAGCAGTTTTATTACTCTTGAACTGGTCTGCGAACTTAATTAACTTTCTTCTATTCCATCGTCGAAATAACAGCCAGGATACGAATACCACCAGCAAGATCTGCCAAAACATTGTTTGTAGTATTTATTATTTTTATTTTTATTTTATTTATCTGTAAAAGGACCGTCTGATGAACGAGTATTTCATTGACTGGCTTTGTCTGGGTGTCTAGTTTGGTGGATATGCTGGCAGGCTATTTAATATACAAAGTACCTATTATTCGACGTAGATACGTCACATGAACTGTAAACTTTGACTTGTTATATTTTAGTCATGTCAGTACCTAGCATAGCATGCATAATGCTCACGACTATTTTCCCCGAGGGGTTAGCCTGAACGTCCACGTTTCACCAGTAGTAATGAAACTCTGTCCAGTGTGACGGGGGGTGAGGCCGTAGCCACTTATAATGGACAGTGGGTACAATACATGCCTCGAAATTCAAGCATGCAGGTTTCCTCATGATGTTTTCCTTCACCGAAAAGTGGTGTTACAAATCGTACATAAATTCCGAAAAACTTATTGGTACGAGTCGGCCTGGATGGGGATCGATCCATCGCATCCTAAAAAAAATCTTTCAGTAATGTTCTATTTGCTATTAACTATTATTATTGAATTATTAAGATAATTTCTCATTATAATTTTGGTGCAAGTTCCCCATTCTTGCAACTTTCCCTTACACCACCCGGAAAACCTTCTGAACAAAGTAATGTGCAAAAAATGTTTTACTTAAGTTTAGCCACAGTATTACTATAAGCCTTACAGTAGGGCAACAATTTTGATACTAAGACGAAGACGACTTTGAAGATCACTAGCTTATAGTTTATTTACTTTACTGCATATTATCAATAATTTTATTAAATAGACTATGAATTATTGTACTAATAGTTATTAAGTCGTGTTATGTTGTAGAGTTTCTGGCCGCATCTTCTCTACAGCGACAACACGTTCCTACGCGGTGGTAGCTTTAAAAAAGATTTGACGTTTGAAAATTGTGCTTCAAGCTTCTATATTGAATAAATTACATTGACTTTGACTTTGATAGCGGACGATGCCGACGCTGCGCTGGTGTAAGTATACGCTGTAATGCGCAGATTTATGTAAGGGTTGACACAAAATTGGAAATGTAATTACATAATTCTAATTTTTATAACAGAATAATTACATTTTTATTATTATTGGTAGGTTTAATAGCAAATTAAGGAATTCGTCAGATATATGAGGTATTATTGGTAATTCTTGGTAGTATTTGGTTCTTTTGGTAGATTTTGGTAGTTTTTGGTTCTTGGTGGTTTTTTGTAGATTTTGGCAGATTTTGTTAGTTCTTGGTAGTTTCAAATATTATTGATTATATACATGTTACAGCCATGTTGTGCTGTGTGTGTGTTGTGTATTATGTTGTGAGTTGTGTTTTTTCTTGGTAGTTTTTGGTTCTTTAGGTAGGTTTTGGTAGATTTTGGTAGTGTTAGGTTCTTTTGGTAAAATTTAGTAGTTTTTGGTTCTTTTGAGTTTTTTATTTTGATGGTCTGACGCCCCTGTTCAATATGTAACGCAATTAATTTTATACACTATATTTTTTATACAATGGCCACGAAATTCTATCATGGGCGAGTCCGACACGCTCATGCCAGGTTTTTCCAAGTTATACTCCATTCCAAGTTATACTCTTCGAACATTTAAGGCAGTTTTGAATTACAGAAACAGAGCTTAAACACTTAGGGCCTGTTTCACCACTTCCGAATAAGTTCTTGTTA
This sequence comes from Agonopterix alstromeriana, assembly GCA_963924505.1. Taxonomy (NCBI): domain Eukaryota; kingdom Metazoa; phylum Arthropoda; class Insecta; order Lepidoptera; family Depressariidae; genus Agonopterix; species Agonopterix alstromeriana. The sequence goes on from OZ004664.1 coordinate 9,798,719, forward strand.
GCTAATCCGACAGCTCATTTGACATGTTCTTCATACAAAATAGGTCAAAAATGAGCTGTCGGATTTGCTAACAAGAACTTATCCAAAAGTGGTGAATCAGGCCCTTACTGTCACTTATTCGCAGAACAGCTTTAGTAACGACCAAGATATTTCGGAAAGAATATCATTCTGATAAATAAATTATATTCGCTAATCAGAATTGGCCAGAAAGCTAAATAGGAATCGGAAAATCTTTTCGTCCTTATTTGCACATTTTCGTTGGACATTACCTATACATATACCACATCGGTGGTATATGTATAGGTAATGCAAATGTTTTTGCTAAAATAATTTAAATGTGTTACATATTCATTCAGTCGAAATGACTATCCCTGCTGAATATTCGTTTCTTGATATGTTCTAAAATACTTAGCATACAATGTAATTATTATGTAACTGATTGTGCATATTCATTGGGTCGTGATGTGATGATTAACTACATAATTAAATAATTTTGTTACTGGTTGTAGTTTCTTAGCTAATGTTAAAAACATCAGTGACATAAGTTCAAGCATTCTAGTGCAAATCGGGTCTGTTGTTAAGAGGATATGCGAAGAAAATAGGATTCTTCAAAGCATCATATATCATGAAGTACTAACAGTAGGAGTATGATTTGTGGATATGTGTGAATTGAACATATGATTGAAGTTTTGATTAGAGCCAAAACACGATTAAGAGACATTTTCTCTATAGAAAAATAAGCCAAAGTAGCCTCCGTCTTTATCGATAAACTCTTGGAACTGCTAAACGGTGAATAATAGAAACACGAGACTTGATTTAAAAAAAAGAGATTGATATTTTATAAAGTTTGATTAGAGCAGAAATTAACTTACATAATTAGTACAATCACTATTAAACAAAGTTTGTTTTACGCTTGCGTCGTTTCAGGCGTGCGCGCCGCCCCATCTCTTTCTCTCGCATCAGGCAGTAATATAAGCTATCACACGCCCATTTCGCTTCAATTAGTTTTAGACATAGGCCCTTAAAACAGTTGTACCTACTGTTTGCATTTTACCTTTTCCGTACAAAGCTGATGTAGTGTCACAGCCACTTACAGACTCCTTGATTTTGGGTACCAAATTAGAAGACTAAGTCTCGAAAACAGTAAATTTTTTTTCCCTTGAGTTTCCTTGAGCATTAATACCTATGTTTCTACCTTCGGGGGTTAACGCAATTAGTAAGACCCGCAAGTAAATATCTTGTCCAACTACAACGACTTTCTTAGCATAGCAACGTGAAATGAAAGAGTTTAAAATTAAAATACTTAAACAACATGTTCTATTCTTTACTTTAGTCATACATATCTTGACGGTAAAGTGGGAAATTTTTGAGAAAACTAAAGTTACAGAGAAAAAAATCGATAAATGATAAAAATATATCATATAGCTTGTGTATGTATCAGAGATTGTTAGTAAATTTATCAAGGATCATTTCATTCCTACACACTTTTCATGTATCGTGTACGGTGTTCTTTAAAACTGGGAAAAACCGAGCTTCAGGACACTTTAGGGGGCGCGGGAGGGGGGGGGGGGGATTTTTGTACCAGTATTTTTAAGACACTTTAAAGTGTAACAAAAATTTTCACTTTCAAGCTTAATATTTCGCTAACGGATCGCTAAATCGAAAAATGTTTGTCCCACACCCACAATATTTTTAACAGACCCATCCAACGATACCCACGATATCCCACACCATAGGATAGACGAGAAAAAAAAATTGCATCCCCACTTTTCGTGTAGGGAGGTACGCTATAAAAATATATTTTTCAAGATTTAATTTTACCACTTTGTCGGCGTGATTAATTTGTATACCCATGTCAAATAACAGCTTCGTAGTACTAAGCGTCTCTGAGCTAAGACATGGCGAAACTATAAGGGTTCCTTGTTGACTACGGAACCCTAAAAAGAGTAAATTAACGTATTTATTTTATTATAATTTGCATTCATAAACAAGGTAGTCCAAGTGAATGTAGAAGTGAAGGTTGACGTATTATGTCATACACTACGGGGAATATAAAATTCTCAGAGGAAGGATCTCCATAGAGTCCGCATAAATTTACTATTGTAGTTAGTCTCTTTTGTCTTATGACGTACCTTTAATAGTAGAAGGAGATGAAACTATAGATATTTGTTTATACGGCTGTCCACTTTTTTTCCAGCTAGTGTGTGTGAAAAGTGACCGGAAACATAAGACCATATGTCACTTGGTGCCTTTTGTCCATACTACTTGACACCACACACTCAAACCTAAACGTCAAAAAAAGTGGACACTTTACAACTGGTATGGCTCAATCTATTAGGTATAATCTTTTTGATAAAATTAAATAAACCGGCGAAGTGCGAGTCGGACTCGCGCCCGGAGGGCTTTGTACCACCATACAATATTACCAAGTTTTCTCCGAGAGCCTTAGCGCAAGCGGGACACACAATTGGCCGGTTTTTATAATTGTTTGTTTTACCTCAGAGTTAGCACTACAATCACACTAAGTTTGACCCTTGACCCTAAGTGTTACTGTTTTTACGATATCTAGAGCAAAAACCGTAAAATAGGGCTAATTGGCTCAATTTTTCAGGAAAAATGTGTCCTGACAATTCGTTTATTGTTACTATTACATCAACATATTTTTTTAACATGTAATTGTTTGAATACATCATTTGCACTGATAACTTTTTGTTGTTTTGAAGTTAAAATAAACCGTACACAATATTGTACGTAAAACTTGTTCGGCTTGTACGTATCACTTGTTCGGCTTGTTCCCAAAGGGATTAAAAAACAAGGTATTGCTAATTGTAAATGATCACTTTCGTCTTGTTTTCATTCAAAATGTCATAGATCAACTGACCCCTATAATGACTAACCCCAATGAATAAAGAATAGTGTATTGTGTCGCTTTGCCTAATTATTTTGAATCATAAGTAATAATTCTAATTACTTAGTTCCCTTTTTCTTACGTCGCGGCATAATGTTCAAGGCTTCCTATGAGCCAAAGATCAAGTGCATTTTTCCATAACACTCGTTAGAATAATTAAGTTCATCCAAACAACTGATTTATAAATAAAAATAAATAAATAGATGCGTTCCCGATAATACCTAACTGTCCAGAACTGCTATTTTTGAATCGTGTGATTCAAAATCATGATTAAACTTTAGCCACGGTTTATACAGATGAGACGTGTGGCGGTGGCGGATAATCTAAGTAACACAATATAAACCTTATAGTACGTAGCATCGCGTCGTTTTTGTCGTAAAGGAGAATCGCGCTCGCGCCTCCAGGTGACGTCGCCTGAAGGCGCTTAGTCGGGGAAATCTACGGATTTTTGTATGGAGAAGGTTGCATTAATTGCACTTTTGGTGATAATTTGGAATATAGTAGATAAGTACCTGAATAACATAAATTCTCAATAATCCCCGATTTTTTATTGTGTATAAGTGAATAATTAAGACATTTACAAAACATTAAATTTAAGTATGAACAAAAAATGGAAAACTGATGATTTTGTACAGGATGGCTTCATTCAATACGTTTTACTTATAACAATAATAATCCCCGGTTAATATCGTAAATTTGAGTAGATATTTAATATTTTGTAAAAATTGTAAAAATTGTCGAAAATTATAACCTCAAAACTAAATTATTTACTGTTTGTTTTTACACATTAAATTTGCCTTGTGATAATTAACTGTCTCTTTTGCTAGTATGCTGGAAAAAATATCTTTCGAAATAAGCTTGCCCTTTGTACATTTAAATCGATTTTAAGGTATTTCTCAGGTTCCTGAGCCAATATAACCACGAAATCTCAACAAAAATGTTATAAACTAACAGTAATATTATTTCAAACACAATTTACTAAAGTGTCTTTAATGCAATCTCAAACCTTATTTTTCCTAGACTAGCCGTCGTAATTCTCCAAACGACGCTATGCTACGTACTATAAGGTTTATAATTATGTAACTTTGACTATCCCCCACCGCCACACGTCTCTTATGTATAAACCGCGCCTTAGACTGTTTATAGGCCAGTCATTTTACGGTTTGACCCGGAAGTCATTTAGAATTGATTTTTTTTTCGGTTAAAACAAACCTCTCCAAGAAATGGAACAAAATAAAAAAATATTACTTCGGCAACAGCCCTGACATTTTGCATTTCATTATAGCAATCCCGATCTATAATATTATTGACGGAGTCGCGCTGCAAGTCTGGCGGAGGGTAGACGCATGCGTGTTGGCCTCTCTTAGGCTTGCACGTGGCTCCGCCATTTTGTGAAACTCTTTTGTGTTTTAACCATAAAACAATCACTTGAGATTATAAACTACTTGACATTGGCAGAATTGCCGCGCTAGACGCAAGCAACCGGCCATTAATTAAGAAAAAAATATATATATTATTGACATTTTTGTTTTCCAGATTTCATTAAATGATTAAACAACAACATGCGTCCATGTATGGGCCGTTCGGCTAAATTGTGATATGCATGTAGGTAGGTATAATATAAACGAATATGATAGAAATACAATCAAATTGCAAATATAGCCCCAAATAAAGTAGTTTCGCAATACAAAATATTCAAATTAATATGAGACAACTCGAAGTAATTACAAATATCTCCGTTAGCGATACAAATTTAAAAAACTCCCAACGCCAAAAACATAACAGCTTGTTTTTCTCTTTTCAGTTAATAGGTTTTTTATGCAGTCGGGTTTTTTGTTTATCTTAATAATTTAGTTTATTTCATACTTTTTAGTCTTGTGTCGAAACGGTAACATAAAAGTACTGTAATATATATATTTGGAATCGTCTGATTACTAGCTTTCATTTGATACCCATATTGTAATTTTTAGCAAAAAAAATTTATGCCCCCTCTCTTTTTTAATTCGTAGACGCCATCTTGAAATAATATAGCCTATGTCACTCTCACAATTTTTACGAATCCAATGACACCTCATACGTTAAAATCCATCAAGCCGTTTGGGCTGTAGGCCGTGCCAAAGAAATAGACATACATACATACATACATACACTCGAAAAACATAACCCTCCTTCTGGCGCAGTCGGGTAAAAAGTGAAAAATAATTTTACTTTTAAGGTATTTTAGGTCAATTAATGCGTAGGGGACCGCTATGAAATGATCATTGTTTTTATATTCAACAATCGGTCCCCGAACTGAAGAAGCAGAATTTTTTTCGCGATTTCGATGTTGGTGCCATAGAGAAAGTTGTTTAGTTTGACGGTCTGATCATCCCCTTAAATATGTCAGCATAATAAGAAGTACCCTATTATAAGTTTTTCTAACTTATGTACGTAATATCGACTGCTCTCAAACGGTGAAGGTAAACATCGTGAAACGCTGAAGAGGTAATTCCAATGCGTATGTGAAGTCTACCAGTCCGGATAAACACGCGTGGTGGACTGACGCCCAAACACCCTCACTCTGAGCATATAAGGCCTTTGCCCTGCAATGATAAGTATATAGGCTGATGATGATGATAATAGGTTAATAATGCTCACAGACACATACATCCCACGTAAGCTGTAACAGGCTCTAACTTTATATATATATATATATATATATATATATATATTTTTTTTTTTAATGACATATACAGTTTGCTCAGGGAGCATTTACTGCTTTTTACAGCGGGCTTTTGGCGGTGGCCTTACCAGTGACGGCGAAGCGCCCTGGTAGGTCACTGAACCAGTGATTTAAGTAACCTGCCCAAGGGGCACCCCCGGGGGGTACGGACCTCGGCAATGGGCGTTGCTGGGATTACGCGACGGGTTGGGAAGCGGGGATCGGTGAGAACTTTTTATATTTAAACATAATAACATCCATACGGGATTCAAACCCAGGTCTCTGGTTTTGATAGTGATACTATTCAGATTAGTGTAACTGATTTCATCTAAATCGCGATCAAGCTTTAGCTAATCTTTTTATCAATAGGTAAAAAGCAAAGCGCTGCCTACCTACCTATATACCAACTTATTCTTTCTCTTTGTTTTCTACTTTGTAAAACTTTTTGCAATTTTTGATTTGTAATATTTTTTGTAACGCTAGCTCTCTGCGCTGCTGCGCCCTACCAGGTTTCATGTAATTACTTTGCTTGTAATTCTACTAAGTTAGCTAGTCTAAAGAAATCTAATCTAATCTGCTAAAACACAGCATGATTGCATTGGGTTGCAGTGCCGACGCGAGCGCACAGGGCCGGCCGCGGAGTGATAATGCAAAGGTCACGTCGCCCGTCCCACCCCACTTGCACCCCCGAGAACTCCTTGCGAACCATCGTCAATATTCGTTCTTTGTAACACTACACACACACACACTTATGTTTTTAATATGTATGCAAGTAATTAGTAAAAATATGCCAAGAAAAGAAAAAATATTAAGTACCTATATAACCATTATGATTCTTACCTACAAAATGATTTCGACGATTTCGGTTATTTTAACCACGGCTGAATGCATCAATATAATCATTTTTAAAATGATAAAATTGAATAAAACGATTTTTTCTAAGGCTATCCTGACGGAATCGGCGATGATTTTGTAATTGAAATAAAATGCCCAGAATCGAATAAAACATTAAAAAATTATGTGGATAATGATGAAATTAAAATAAAGGTTCGCGCCAAAATTGAAGGACAAATGTTGGCAGCCAACAAATAGAAAGGTGTTGTGTCTAGCAGATCCATCATTTGAGCAAAACAAGAAAATATACCTCCATAGGATTAAATATGAAATCCGACCAAGTGCGTGTCGGGCCACGCGCAGAGTAGGGTTCCGTAGATGTCCGTCACAATATACGGACTTAGAAAGGGGCTTTTGGTTTTATACTACGGTTTAACGGCTAATATAGTCTATTGGGTGGTCACGTCGCGTGTCGGTCGTCGGTTGCCCCCTCCCCGGCCTACAACGTAACTCCAGTGGTGAAAAACATTTCGCAGTTTAACGCTTGATTTTAGTTTTGGCTTTCGAGACTTCATTAATTTCCAAATAGTTATCTAAGTCTTAAGCTGTAAGCAAAACATGAATTATGATGAGGTTATTGTAGGTAATACAATCTAAAACCAGGGACGAGAGAATCAAGCTAGAGTTTTTGATAAATTATAACTCATTTCTAGCTCATGCCAAAACCGAGGCATTTTATGTTCAAGATGAAAGCTGGAGCGAGTAAATTAAGCAAGCTCATGATTTTGCTACATAGTGAAGTTCATGCCGTAATCGGGTAGATTTGTAGGTATATGAAACAAAAGTTGGCATGAGGGAAGTGGGCTCTTTATTTTATTCGGGTTTTACCTGGTCACAAGAAGTGTCCGGGTTTCCCCAGGACACTTGTGACAACCCCGCCCTTCCAACTAGGGCAAATCCAGGGAAAACCCGTACGGATATTTGACAGTCCGTTTTTTTTTAAATTTAGACAAAGGTTTTCTCCACGAAACCTACGACAAATTTTTCTCGCGATCAATCAAAAACTTTTAAAAACTAAATTTAAAAGGAAAAACTCAATTAATCGCCAAAAAAAAGAAATCAGTTTCTCAAAAAGATGTCTACTATCCGTAAAAAGTATAAAATCGATACAAAAAAAAACTTGACAAGGTTGTACAACGGACTATTGATATTCTATTACAAGGGTCATTTTATTTAGGGGTATTTTATTGAAGCTTTACTTGATTACTAGCGTTTCCAAATGTTTTGCCGTGACTATGTTCTGGTCGATTATTCATTATATTCCGATATTCTTTGCTAATCTTTTTGTTCACACTACCATGTTTTTTTCTTAATCTCCACGCTTTTTGGTTATCAATGATAAATTCACGATAATCGTTCACAAAATGGAGCCACAAGGAAGTAATTAAATTAGTAAAACACTCTTTTCTCGCTTCAGCCGAAACGGATTTTTACGCTTTTAGCTAAATAAGGCGTGTTTTTCTTGCCTTATTCAGCTATTTATACTTATAAGATCTCGATAACTCTGCCTTATATCAAATGCCCATACAATAACTCTATGACACGCATTTGTATCTTCATTGGGATTATATTTACCGTTGTACGGCTATTGTTCCACATGCCTGTTGAATCACTATTAAATAGGTACGCTACTGAACAACTTAAGTAGTATAGTAAATCCCTTGAACAGCTATTACATAAAACATTCAGGTTGTACAGAAGCCATTTAAGCAGCTTGTGTGCTACTTGGGATCCCACTAAGCTCTAACAGGCTCTAACTTTTTATTTTAGATACCATACAACAACGCAACGGTACAACAAACATAATAACATCAATACGGGATTCAAACCCAGGACTCTGGTTTGGCAATCCGGCGTGGTAATCATTAGACCAACCGGGTTATGTTAACCTTTATTGATATTATTATAAATTCTCATAATAGTGATATAATTTTTGTAACGCTAGCTCTTTGCGTTGCTGCGCCCTACCAAGGTTCATGTAATTACTTTGCTTGTAATTCTACTAAGTTAGATAGTCTAAAGAAATCTAATCTAATCTGCAAAAACACAGCATGATTGCATTGGGTTGTAGTGCCGACGCGAGCGCACAGGGCCGGCTTCGGACTGATAATGCAAAGGTCACGTCGCCCGCCCGTCCCACCCTGTAATGGCTTAGGCGGCAACTCGTACTTGTCCGTGGACGAGTTTACCACGCCCATGAATTGCTAGGGGTCGACTCATCCTCTAGGGGTCAACTTGCTGGATATGTAGTCGTCGTCCGTAAGGCACTAAACCCAATTACGGGCTACTTACGTAACATCTAAAACCGTTTAGACGAAACATGTTTCACCGAACACCTTTCATCTAATGAACTGTTCTACGAAGTAAAGTTACCTCTACGTAATTTTTCCGCTACGATCTTTTCATCTAATTTTCAATTTCAATGTAATTGTCCTGGGTGGTAGGGCACGCAGGGTATGCAAGTAGGTAGGTCTGTAATGTATGTTTGTATGTACGTAAGTGTATATGCAGGTGTGTATTTATGTAGATGTGTAGGTATCTAGGCATGTATACATATTTATGTATGTAGGCTGGTATATATGTAGGTGTGTATGTATGTATGTATATAGGTAGATATTTATGAATCTAGGTATGTATGTATGTCAGTAAGTAAGTAGGCTAGGTATGTATGTACGTATACATGTAGGTAGGTAAGTACGTATGTACGTAGATACATGTAGGTAGGTATGTATGTATGTATATGTTATATAAGTAGGTATGTATTAATCTCAATAATTATGTTTGTAGGTTATGTATGTATTGTATGTATGTAGGTATGTAGGCAGGTATGTATGTATGTCAGTAAGTAAATAGGGTAGGTATGTATGTACGTAGGTAAGTATTTATGTATGCATACCGCATACAAGTATGAATGAATTTATGTACGTATACCTATACAGGGTTTAACAAAACACCCTAGTAATACATAAGAGGGTGCTTCAGACCATCAAACCGAGCAACTTTCACTATGGAGCCAACTTCGAAATCGCGAAAAAAAAATCCGCTGTCCCATACATTTTAGTCGAGTCGGTACAGCAGTTTTGTATGGGACAGCAGATTTCTTTTTCGCGATTTCGAAGTTGGCTCCATAGTGAAAGTTGCTCGGTTTGATGGTCTGAAGCACCCCCTTAAGTATTACTAGGGTGTTTTGTTACACCCTGTATACAGGGTGTTAGGGTAAACAGTTACATGACTTTAAAGGGTGATTGTAACCATGATACTAAACAATTTTCCCAAAGAAACCTATAGGCAATTTTTTTTTTAAATATTGGTCTTTCCATACTAAATGCAATCAGCTGACCGAAAGTTTGTATGAAAAATTAAAAAAAAAATTGCGAATTTCCTATTGGTTTCTATGGGAAAGTTGTTCAGTATGATGGGTACAATCACCCCTTAAAGTATTGCAACTGTTTACCCTAACACCCTGTAGGTGGGTAGGGATGTATGTACGTTTATATGTAGGTATGTAATTACGTAAGTATGTATGTATAAAGGGTGTTAGTGTAATTAGTTGCATAAATTTAAGGGATGATTGTACTCATGATACTAAGCCACTTTCCCCTAGGAACAAAGACAAACACGCAAAAACAATTTCAATTTAATGTATGTATGAACACACACATACATACCAACATACTTAGTTATTAACTCACTTAGTTTCTTACTACATGCCTACCTACGTACATACATACCTAACCTACATACATACACACCTGCCTACCTACCTATATACATACATTCCTACCTACCTACCTACATACATACATACATAACTGCATACATCCCCCACTCGAACCGGAAAAAATTACGTTTTATTTCAAAAATTACAATAAATACGGCTAAAAATCACTTCTAAAAATTAGGCTTGTAGCAAAGGACATAACAAATTCATTTAAACTCATTTTAGAAACAGTAGCATCGAACGAATAGTTTTACAAACCGCGGACGAGATGACGCCTAAAATGTATAAATTTTATTCAAGTAGTAAACTCGTTCCACTGGTCCGCGGACAAGTTGCCGCCTAAGCCTTTTTTTGGCTTAGGCGGCAACTCGTACTTGTCCGTGGACGAGTTTACCACGCCCATGAATTGCTAGGGGTCGACTCATCCTCTAGGGGTCAACTTGCTGGATATGTAGTCGTCGTCCGTAAGGCACTAAACCCAATTACGGGCTACTTACGTAACATCTAAAACCGTTTAGACGAAACATGTTTCACCGAACACCTTTCATCTAATGAACTGTTCTACGAAGTAAAGTTACCTCTACGTAATTTTTCCGCTACGATCTTTTCATCTAATTTTCAATTTCAATGTAATTGTCCTGGGTGGTAGGGCACGCAGGGTATGCAAGTAGGTAGGTCTGTAATGTATGTTTGTATGTACGTAAGTGTATATGCAGGTGTGTATTTATGTAGATGTGTAGGTATCTAGGCATGTATACATATTTATGTATGTAGGCTGGTATATATGTAGGTGTGTATGTATGTATGTATATAGGTAGATATTTATGAATCTAGGTATGTATGTATGTCAGTAAGTAAGTAGGCTAGGTATGTATGTACGTATACATGTAGGTAGGTAAGTACGTATGTACGTAGATACATGTAGGTAGGTATGTATGTATGTATATGTTATATAAGTAGGTATGTATTAATCTCAATAATTATGTTTGTAGGTTATGTATGTATTGTATGTATGTAGGTATGTAGGCAGGTATGTATGTATGTCAGTAAGTAAATAGGGTAGGTATGTATGTACGTAGGTAAGTATTTATGTATGCATACCGCATACAAGTATGAATGAATTTATGTACGTATACCTATACAGGGTTTAACAAAACACCCTAGTAATACATAAGAGGGTGCTTCAGACCATCAAACCGAGCAACTTTCACTATGGAGCCAACTTCGAAATCGCGAAAAAAAAATCCGCTGTCCCATACATTTTAGTCGAGTCGGTACAGCAGTTTTGTATGGGACAGCAGATTTCTTTTTCGCGATTTCGAAGTTGGCTCCATAGTGAAAGTTGCTCGGTTTGATGGTCTGAAGCACCCCCTTAAGTATTACTAGGGTGTTTTGTTACACCCTGTATACAGGGTGTTAGGGTAAACAGTTACATGACTTTAAAGGGTGATTGTAACCATGATACTAAACAATTTTCCCAAAGAAACCTATAGGCAATTTTTTTTTTAAATATTGGTCTTTCCATACTAAATGCAATCAGCTGACCGAAAGTTTGTATGAAAAATTAAAAAAAAAATTGCGAATTTCCTATTGGTTTCTATGGGAAAGTTGTTCAGTATGATGGGTACAATCACCCCTTAAAGTATTGCAACTGTTTACCCTAACACCCTGTAGGTGGGTAGGGATGTATGTACGTTTATATGTAGGTATGTAATTACGTAAGTATGTATGTATAAAGGGTGTTAGTGTAATTAGTTGCATAAATTTAAGGGATGATTGTACTCATGATACTAAGCCACTTTCCCCTAGGAACAAAGACAAACACGCAAAAACAATTTCAATTTAATGTATGTATGAACACACACATACATACCAACATACTTAGTTATTAACTCACTTAGTTTCTTACTACATGCCTACCTACGTACATACATACCTAACCTACATACATACACACCTGCCTACCTACCTATATACATACATTCCTACCTACCTACCTACATACATACATACATAACTGCATACATCCCCCACTCGAACCGGAAAAAATTACGTTTTATTTCAAAAATTACAATAAATACGGCTAAAAATCACTTCTAAAAATTAGGCTTGTAGCAAAGGACATAACAAATTCATTTAAACTCATTTTAGAAACAGTAGCATCGAACGAATAGTTTTACAAACCGCGGACGAGATGACGCCTAAAATGTATAAATTTTATTCAAGTAGTAAACTCGTTCCACTGGTCCGCGGACAAGTTGCCGCCTAAGCCCCTTACTTGTTTTTAATATTTTATGCATGATTGCTTGCTTGCTTGTTTGCATGTTGGGGGGTGCAGGGGGGCTGGGTCCCCGCGAGGGGGTGCGGAGGGCGGACGCCCCCCGCCAGAGAAAAACAAATTGGTGTTTTTAAAATTGTAGGTTAGGTTAGGTTAGAACATGTATCATACATGCTTGCTTGCATGCTGCATGCTTGCTTGCTTGCTGCATGCTTGCTGGCTTGCTGCATGCTTGCTTGCATGATTGCTTGTTTGCATATCGTGGGGTGAGGGGGGCTGACTAAGAATATTCTGCGAAAAGGCAATAATGCAAAACGATACTTCTGAATATAAACTTTATGGAATACGATTGCTCTGCCATAGAAGACTATGCGTTATAAAGGATGCTAAACATTAGTATGCCGATCATGCATTACAAAATTATGCAAAAAAAAGTAGGTACCTAATGCGACAATAGAGAGAACCGCTCAAAACATTCCCGAGGGGGTGTCAGATATATTCTGAAAACTTAGAATTTTCATCTTTCACTAGTACTTTGTCCGGTGTGACGGGTAGACGAGTAGGTACATATTATAGAGACCTGCACCAAAAAGAACTCATTCGAAAATCTAACTGGCCGCCACGAGTAAAACACAAAAAAAGACACAAGGCGCGAAATGGCGCCAATTCGGCGATAACAAAAATTAAGCTACTTAAACAAGGTAAAAAGTTGTTACAAAAGTAAAAATAAACATTCAAAACTTTTAAGGAAGTTGTTTAGACCATCAAACTGAACAACTTTTACTATGGGAGCAAACCGATCGGAGTCGAGTAGACATTGCAATTTATTATTGAACAGCAGATTTTTTTGCTCCGATCGGTTTCCATTGTAAAAGTTTTTCAGTTTGATGGGTAGACTCAGGTAGACTCTTTGTTTAAAAGGATGCTAATTATATAAATTTCAACCTGTATATTAGAATATTACAATAACACGGGAACGAACATTATTGCGTGCAATTTTCTATATAGGTCTATCTAGGTATAGGTAGATACTCGTAATAAGTACATCAATTTATTTATTATCATAAAGTGAAATAATACTAAGTAGCCGGTCATAAATGAAGGTCGAGTCCAACAAGGTAATGGAAACACGCAACAGTTAAATCTCGTTTCACGACTCGCATCTGTCGTATATAAGAAACTTCATTGTTTAATGCCACTATTTGTTCAGTGGTCCATGGCCAATGCAATTTTAAAAGTCTTCATGAAGTACAAATAATCGTAGAACAATTAAATTTTAAACGCGAGTTGTTAATAAAAACTAAATCGGTACTTACAATGTTGTGGTGGCACTTTTTTGCGGCAGTATTAGCTACTTTAATGTTTATATTGTATTTGAAAAAAAATAAGTTTAGGGAAATGGAGAAATTTGCTAAAAACGAAATGATGGAAGTGCCTATAATAGGACATGCATATATATTTTTGGGAAATGACGAAGGTAAGTAATTACTTTTGTACTATTACACTACCTCGAGGCTATACCTAATAATATATTCCATACATAATTACGGTATTAAGTGTTACCGTAAAAGCTCTAAGTACAGTTAATCCTAAAATTTACCAAGTCTTAAGAGAAGTTTATTCCGAATGCGCTGCATACAAACAAAGTCTGGTGATATTTTCAATACTAACCGATTAAAGTCAATTACATTTTTCAGAAACAATCTAGATACCAATCTCTATGTTTGTATGAACTGTTGCAGAGTTGTCAATTTCATACAAAAGTTTGACGCATAATACGCGTAGACGGTACAATTAAAAGTAATATTTTATATATGTTTTTTTCATTTTTTAGAAAATCTAGATGCTGGGTATTGCGTATTAAATAACAATTGCAATTTATTATATAATTATGATAAAGCTTTGAACTTATCCATGAAAATTTAAAAGTTTTATATCTTCGTAATTATATTATAAACTGCAAATGTTATTTGATACGCGGCATCTAGATTTTCTAATCTATATATAATCCATATATAAAATATTACTGTTATTAATACCGTCTACGCGTATTATGCGTCAAACTTTTGTATGAAATAAACAACTCTGCAACCACCTTAAGGGGATATAATTCGAAGCGCGCTCCATACAAACGTACTATGGTGATATTTTCAATACTAACTAATGAAAGTCAATGAAATTTTGCTGAAACAATCTTGAAACAAATATCTATGCTTGTCAGATTTTCGTTAAAATATACAGTTTCAATGCTAGGATTAATTTAAGATTTGTATGGAAATCTTTGAGGCACTGTAACTTTAAAACTATACATTTTAACGAAAATCGGACTCTATACAAGCAAAGAAATTTGTTTTTAGATTGATTCTGAAAAATTTCATTGAGTTTAATTGGTTAGTATTGAAAATATCACCATAGTACGTTTGTATGGAGCACGCTCCGAATTATATCCTCTTAATGGTAAAAGTCCGTACTATTTTGTTATTATCGTTAATTTCTGACTTTTACTAGCATTAGATAAGAGCGTCAGTGGCGCGTGACAGCTATGGAAACTCAATCTTGAAGTCCAGATTCGAATCCGCACGGATGACATGCCATACACCAATGACTTTTTCTAACTTAAGGGTATATTAATGTTGGCGCCCTCCATACAAACGAAGTCTGGTGATATTTTCAATACAAACATATTAAACTCAATGAAATTTTGCAGAAGCAATCCAGATACAAATCTCTATGCTTGCATCGTGTTAGATTTTCCTTAAAATGTACAGTTTTAAAGTTACAGTGCCTCAAAGATTTCCATACAAATCTTAAATTAATCCTAGCATTGAAACTGTATATTTTAACGAAAATCGGACACGATACAAGCATAGAGATTTGTCCCTAGATTATTTCTGCAAAATTTCATCGAGTTTAATTGGTAAGTATTGAAAATATACTATATAGACTTCGTTTGTATGCAGCGCGCATTTACGCATTCGGAATAAACTTCCCTTAAGGGGATACATTCGGAGCGTGCTCCATACAAACTACAGCACGAGTGGTGGACCAACGCGCATACACCCTCCCTCAGGGTAGGCCAATGCCCTGAAGTGCGATATAATTCATACCACTTCAAATGGGTGGGACAGCGGATTTTTATTCGCGATTTCGATGTTGGCTCCATAGTGAAAGTTGTTCAGTTTGATGGTCTAAAGCACTTCCTTATGCATTATTAGGGTATTTCGTTACATATACAATGTGTTACAAAAATACAAATAAACATTTAAGGGGGTGGTTTAGACCATAAAACTGAACACATTTCTCTATGGCACCAACATCGAAAACGCGAAAAAAAAGTCAGCTCTTCCATACAAAACTGCAAACCCACTGGAGCCAAATGTAAAGGAAAGGTGATAATATTTTCGCGATTTCGATGTTGGTCCCATTGAGAAAGTTGTTCAGCTTGACGGTCTGATCATCCCCTTATAAAAGTGTCAGCATATTAAGTTGGACCCTGTAGGTATAATAGTACTAATACATAATTATGATAGTTCTAATATCTTGATGGTTCAAAAATCACCTACCTATGCTTAGGTATACAACGTGTTAATGAATTAACGCAAAACTAGAAAGTAATTTGTTTAGACTCGAGAGCAAAATCCAATTATCATGTTTACAACATAGGTTTTTTTTTCAAAATATTAAATAATTTGTTTGTAAAAAATAAAATTTTCTGAACTCGATCTCAACCCACCGCACGGGCACACTCACCCTACTTACTACCAAAACAAATGTATCCACGAGCACGCTAGCGCTTTCATTCATTGCAGAAATGTTAACAAATCAAATGAATGAATAACTTTAAATTATAAATATCAAAATAATGAAATTATTGTTCTAATTTTTTTTTTATAAATCAGTTGGGGTGTATGAGGTTTTGCGCTTATTCATTAACACGTTGTATATACTTTTAACTTTTTTACTTGGTTTCATTGGTCCGATAGATACAGTTAATTAACCTACCTACTATCACAGAGTTTGGTAGTTATAACAACCTGGATATTTTAAAGTAAAAAGATTTTATTTACGCATTATTAACTTATAGATAGTCCGATTTTGTCTGGTATTGCCGGGCTATAAGCATTGGGGTATGAATTTCATGCTTGTTTGTTGTGTAGGGCTATCTATTATGTATTATCTACACTAATATTATAAAGAGGAAAGATTTGTACCTATTTTTGTATGTTTGACATAGGCTACATTTCATTTTGAAAAAAATTAGGGATCCTTGGTAAAATTTGAACAATGTAACCGAAGGTGTAGAAAAATGAGTCTTAAAATGTCTTTCGTCGAATGCGCTGCCGAAACTATTAGCGATAGAACAAAATAATGTATAACAATATTGAAGAACATCATAATGTCTACAAAAAACTCCGCGGTAGCATATGTCCAACTATTGTAGTTATGTCACTACAACAAAACAACTAGCAGTCTACCCCGTGCGAAGCCGGGACGGGCTGCTAGTATCTAATATTTCGAGGCATGTATTGTACCCACTGTCCAGTGGCGACGGGCTCACCCCCCGTCACACTGGACAGAGTTTCGGTACTACTGGTGAAACGTGGATGCTCTGAGATTTCAGAACATCTCTGACTACCCCCTCGGGGAATATAGTCGTGAGCATATACATACATATACATCTAATATTGATTTTAAATGTCATCAGATCGAATGAATGCATTTCAAAACTTGGGTCGGCAAGGTATAAAGCAAGGAGGCGTTACTTCTGCGTGGATGTTTCATCAGTTTTATATTTGTAAGTACTACCTACCATACTCATTCATACCTACCTATAATTTTTTCACCATTTCTGTTTTGATTCCGTAATGAAAGTTGTTCAGTATGGACCTCGATTCAAATCAACAAGATAGATAAGTAATAATTATTATCCTACTTAAGGCGTATCCCCCACTAAACGACCTTGACCCTTTTCGAACCGCCTCACCTCTACTAAACTAAGTCATTTTAGTAGTCAGGTTAGGTTAGGTTATTTTTGACTTGCCTTTCCTTCACTATGTCACTGTGGTGCCTTTTAATCCAAGGAAACCAAATTCAAAAAACATAAGACCGCACCAAATTCTAAAATTATCGAATTAACTCATTAAAAATGGTCTTAACAAATTAAAAATTGCCATTTTTAGATCATAATATAGTCTACACAATGGTATTGTGTCGCAAATAAAAGTGACTTCAACTTATAATGTTAATGAACGTACAGACTAATTCAAATATTTAGGCTTTCCTTTGAACACAGATTTCATTTGTATTTTATAGAAAAATAAGAAATATTAACAATGACAAAAAAGCGGAGATGTTGAAGATCGTTGCTATATTTTTCATTAATTTGTATGTCTTTCAAATAACGAGAAGATTGCTTTTAAAATCCAACAAAATATGACCCGGCACAGCGTGAACGTAGTGGGGGCGTCGCAATAAAATGTAAATGAGTAATTTTAAATATACTTATTTGCAGTGGTATCCGACCCAGACATCGCAGAAGTGATATTAAAGACTTGCCTTGAAAAGGGCTTCGTCACACAGTTTATGAAATACGTTCTAGGAAATGGAAGTATATTTGCACCAGGTAAGTTGTTTTATAATTATTGTAGAAAATAACAAAACAAATATGTCCGACAAACCCTATCGTTTAAGTTACAGTATAAATATTTCAATGGAAATAATAATTATAATACTATAATAAACAATACAAATAGTCCAGTCATTATGCCTACTTACGCGACGCTTGGCGAGATGGAATCTTATTGCACATAATATAATTTTTTATTTCTAACGTAATTAGTCCCGGGTCAAACCGTAAAATTATTGGGCCGTAATTTTATTAAATTTCTATTAGATGCGAGTGTCAGAATAGTTAGCGTGTGACGACTGATGAGCCGTAGTCACTGCCGACCCCTGTGGGAAAATGGCACTTTTCTGTGACAATGGTGTGTTCTTACGTAGGTAAGCTGTAAATGGACCATCTGCTAATTTCAAAAATTGGACCCAAACTTGTCTTCATCTCGATTGTGATTTTTTTAATTATTATTTAATCAAGTACTTTATTATAATAATTTACTTATAGTTTCCATCTGGAGGCCTCGTCGCAAGATCCTGGCACCAACATTCAGCCCGAAGAATCTGAGTCAGTTCATAAAGATATTTTCCAAACAGAGCGACGTGATGACCGAACAGCTTCGATCAGCAGCCGGAAAAGGACCCTTCTCCGTGTGGAGTTACTTCACCACGTACACCATGGATTCTGTTTGTGGTAAGCATCTTTAAAGTAATTTAACGCTTATCTATCTAAGATAATACCATAACAAAACGATATTTTTTTCGCCATTTCGATATTTATCATCCCTTTTACCAAATGAAATATAATACCTAATTGTAGAACTATTTGTTCAACTTTAATCAATGGCTTAAATATATTCCTAATGGTTTAATATCACGGGCTATAACTTCAGTAGTTATCTAATATCCTTATGACTAAATCTATTTTTCACATTACTTTCCACCCCTCCATAAAAAATATATTAAATTGACTGGCCTAAAAGCCCTTAATGCGTGTCCTGTCCAGTGCGCTCTTTTCCGAGGATTCGGGGGTATCAATAGAGTTCTACAGTGTGAAATTTATATAATTAGCATCCTTTTAAACTAAGAGTCTACCCATCAAACTGGACAACGTTTACTATGGAAGCAAACCGATCGGAACAACAACAAAATCTGCCGGGCCGAGCATCTGAAGGCGGGTGGAAAACCGGTCCTGAAGGCCATTCAGAAGCTGTTCGATTCCGCCATACTCGAGGGGAGAACGCAGCCATGGAACAGAAGTCTGATAGTGCTCTTCTTCAAAAAGGGATTCGATAATGCCATGTATAACAACTATTAGCCCATGTCCCTTCCTAGCCACGTCTACATTCTACAAGCTGTTTTCGAGAGTACCTAATTACTAACCGTCTCGCGCGCAGGATCGACGACAACTAGCCTCTCGAATAGGCCGGTTTTAGCTTTAGCACCGTGGACCATATACATACGCTCCGGCAGGTTATACAGAAGACTGAAGAGCATTACCTGCCCCTTTGCTTGGCGTATGTGGACGACGAGAAAGCCTTTGATTCGATCGAGACATGGGCTGTACTGCAGTCTCTTCAGCGTTGCCAAGTAGGCTACCGGTACATCGAGGTGCTGAAATGTTTGCACAAAAACGCCACTATGTCAGTCCGGCCAAAAAAATCTCGAATGGCGATCGCGTACCGGAAAGCGCAGCATAGGTAGGCCCAAGGTGGACCGGCGTTGTAGTAGTACCTACCTTAATCCGTAAGTACCCACCTTACCTAGATTAGATAAGTTAGGTACTTTAATTATACTTATTTCTACAGAATCAACTCTCGGTGTCCAAGTGAACTCACAAAGGAATCCTAATCAGCCGTTCTTGAAGGCCTTCGACGACTTCGCACAACTGGTTGCTGCTCGCATGTGTCAACCTTGGCTTCATAGCGAGGCAGTCTATAAGTTACTACCACAATTCAAGAAACTGAATAAAGCTAAAGATTACATGTGCGGTTTCATAAATCAGGTAGGTACCTCTCAAACATTTGTGAATGATTTCCTAGCTTTGGACTAAAGTAACTTTCAAAATTTCATGACATAATAGTTAAAAGTACCTCATTAATTTTGAATGTAGAAAATTATAACGAAAACTAGAGTTTTCCTACGACTTCGTCCGCACGGGTTCCAGTCATAGTAGCGAGATTAATGATAGTACCAGATTTTAAGTCACAAGTTTTCAAACACACAAAGTTTTATGAAAATCGGTCAAAAAGTTTTCACGTGATGCGCGAAAAAACAAACAGACAGACAAAAAATAAACAAATTTTTATTTTTTTGTCTGTCTTAATAAATTAAATCAACAAAGTAAATACTTTATAGCTGCTGGAAGATAGACTCTGCTGTTTTTGCCTGATTTCGGCCATCATTCGGCCTAGGCATTGCCTTACCTGCCTTCGCTTCGGCTTACTATGTGTTCAGCTCTCCGTCACGTTAGTCCAGTTCTCGATTTCCAATGTTGAAATTAGTTCGCTAGCGAATCTCGAAATCAATGATGTGGTAAATAAGGTGCCTACTATGGTGCCCTATATCTTCTCTCAGCTTCGCGACTCTAATTTTGGGCAGTTTCCAGTAAAATAACGTCAATGTTTTGATACCGTAGAATCAGCTTCAAAAAGATGTATGTGGACAAAAGATCATTAGACACGTATACAGCTTTTGTTCCAAAATATAGTACACACTTACAGTTACATAACTTAATATCGATTATGTTGCACCTAATCTTTCTATACAAGCCCAAGTACATAACCATCCATACAAGCTATCAACATATATAACTAAGTATCCACATTATGAGTCAAAAATATATATACAGATACAATAACAAGGTAGGTAAACAAAGCTCGTTGCTGGTTTATCTCTTAGAACTTTTCTCTATTGGATCCACAACTTCACAGAGACTTCATTACTTTTATGATGCAGACTTAAGAGAAGTTTATTCCGAATGCGTAAATGCGCGCTGCATACAAACGAAGTCTGGTGATATTTTCAATACTAACCAATTAAAGTCAATGAAATTTTGCAGAAATGATCTAGAAACAAATCTGTATGCTTGTATCGTGTCCGATTTTCGTTAAAATATGCAGTTTCAATGCTAGGATTAATTTAAGATTTGTATGAAAATATTTGAGGCACTGTAACTTTAAAACTATACATTTAACGAAAATCTGACATGATACAAGCATAGAGATTACTTTCTAGATTGTTTCTGAAAAATTTCACTGGCTTTAATTGGTTATTATTAAAAATATAACCAGACTTCGTTTGTATGAAGCGCCAACAGTAATATACCCTTAACATAATGTTTACTGGCTTCTTTTATTTTACTTGTCATTATCAAAAATAGTGACTAATGTAATGTGAATGTTATAAGCACGAAATATTTCGATTGCAAAATGTATGTTTTTGAGATACAATTTTGTTACTTATAGTTATTTTAATAGCTTGTACAGTTGGTTCTGTTGTATAGAATGATTTGGGTCAACTGTATACTTAGTTTTGGTTCAACATAATGTATAGGTATTAAGTTATGTAGCTTTTAATGTATTACGATATTTTGAAACAAAAGGTGTATACGTCGTAATGATCTTTTGTCCATGTATATATTTTTTTATGGTGACTGTACGTACCTGAGTCGTGTAATGTCCAGTCATTAACTAAGTACGAAATTACTTATAAGAAAAACAACTATTGTACCACTAAGGTACCACTTACATACAGTTTACCTACTGTCAAAGGTGACGGTCGACCCGGGAAAAATGTGACGTGATTTGAGGTGACTCGACATGATACTAAACGCGGTTATGAAAGTAGTTAGGCACCTACGTATGTACCTAGGTAGATTAATTCATGCCTAAAGCACAGTATAAGAAAGAGTACCTAGTACTACATACCTAAAGTTAGCGTGGTTTCATGACAATCATTTTCAAAGATTTCTAAGAAGACAATAGCTATTTGTTTTGTTATACAAGAGTGCAAAGTTGCTTTTTAACCGCGTGCTCAATTTTGATGACCGAGCAAGCGAAGGATTCTAAAATTATAATCCTGAGCGTTAATGAGGGAATCAAAAGAGCACGAGGTGAAAAATCTTTGCTCTCGACACACGTAGGTAACTTTTCATCCCACCTCAGCGAGGAAATAACTAAATGCAAAAAAAAAATGTGTGATAAATTCGGCACCATGGAGGGAGAAGTAAATAGGTTTAATGATGTTTTGAATTCACAAACATAGTGCACACTATGTTCTAAAATCAATTTACTTTATCCTCTAGCGGATAAAAATGGCTTTTGCACTCAGATATCAAAGAACAAAAATACTCTTTCCGAGATGGGGGGATGAAAAAATATTTACTCCGTGTTGGAAGTGTGTACGCACGGCGACAGATCAACCTACCCATAGTTGGATCTTATGTCCATGAACATAGTGTTCAACTATGGGTAGGTTGATCTGTCGCCGTGTGTACATAATGGTCTTAAAAATGAGAAAAAAAGGTATATTTTAGGCTCAAATTGCCTCTTAAATGAAATACCGAAAAGAAATTCAACCCTTAATTAGTCCCGGGTCAAACCGTAAAATGACTGGCCTCTATCAGGTGTTTGGATAACTGATTTCAAGTCGTAATTTTTATAGTCTGGTTTAAAGTTCCATTCGGTCATCCACGTCCAGTCTTTCTCTCTATAAACACGACATATAACGCAGTTTTCACTGGCCATGATATTTTATAATGCAGTCTAGAGATTTATGTTATAAAGCGATATGTTAGTTACCTAAGAAGAGTCCGCAATATGTATTTTTTGTCTGGTATTAAATCATTTTGTACCTACGATTAAAAACTCATATTACATGTTAATGACAGTCATTAGTGAGATATTTAATACGTGTACATAAACTCTATGTGCACTGTCTTGTACTTTGAACTAAATAATGATGTTACGAATTACTTACCCATTAAGAGGTTTCCCTGACCGAACGACCTTAACCCTTTCAGAGCCGCCTCACCTCTACTAAACTACGTCATTTTAGTAGGTATGCCTTTTTTTGACTGGTTTGTCCTTCATTATGTGACTGTAGTGCTTTCCCTTCTAGTCCAAGGAAATCAAATTAGAAAATTATAAGAATTCGCACCCAATTTTACAATTATCTAATTTAGTAGGTATACCATTAAAAAATGTACTTCATAGCATTTTTAGATCTTAATATTGTCTACACAATGGTGTGTGTCGCTAGTAAAAGCACGTAAAAGTGACTTCAACTTATAAAGACACATAACACAAATTTTTCCAATATTTAGGCAGGTTTCATATGTATTTTATAGAAAAATAAAAAATATAACTACTTCATAGCAAATAAAGTCGAGATGTTGAAGATCATTCCTAAATTTTTCATTTATTTGTATGTCTTTCAAATAACGAGAAGGCCAGTAAAATATGGCCCTGATCTGCGTTTACCTATAGTAATACTTACTTAATTTGTTTCTTTAACAGATCATACAATTGAAACGTAAGTCTTACAAAGATGAAAAAATCGCTAAGGAGGTTAAAAATTACAGTAAGTATCTCCTGAAAATACAAAATTTCAACAGCATAAAAACAAAACTAGAATAAGTATGATGAATTGAATGGAGGTACCACTTAAATTAGATAGATAGGTACCTACGGTGGCTAAGTATTTGCTAGTTGAAAATTGAGAACTAAATAAAACCGGGAAAGTGCGAGTCGGGCTACTCGCGCACCGATGGTTCCTTACCACACAACATAATAATTTACAAAAAAGTTTGATTTCTCCGGGACCTTTAGCGCGAGACCGACTCACACTTGGCCGGTTTTTATTATTTGTTTTATACTGTAGAGTTTGCTCTATAATCACACCAAGTTTGACGCTTGTTTGTATTACCGTTTTTACGATGGAGCGAGGAGAAAAAAACGTTGATAAAAACTAGTTTTTTGTATGAAAACGCTCCTTAATTTTTATCTTTTTGAAATCCGCTTTAATAACGCAGCACATTTTGTGAAAATGTCAACTGTCTAGCTATTACGATTCAAAAGTTAAAGCTCTAATGTAACAGATAAAATTTTCACGGATTGTGCGTTATTAAGGCGGATAGGTAGGACAGGCAGTCGGACGGACGGACGGACGGACAGCGTAGGATTATGAATAGGGTCCCGTTTTCACCCTTTGGGTACGGAACCCTAAAAAGCAATAAATGCAACTTTGTTGATATAGAGCACAACATACCTAAGTACCTAAAATCTAGAACTATGTAAAAGAAATAGTTCTAGATTCATTATCATCTCAGCCGAAAGACGTTTACTGACTGCAAACTCAATAATCACCACAACAACCAATCCTGTGCCGCCCTCATCCAACGAATCCATCAGTACCTTACATCATATAGCAATGGAGTTGTTGTGAAAGTGGTTAATTGTGTTGTTTTTCAATGTAAAAGGCGATCTGCCACTTTAAAACTGCCGTTTCCTATCATATGTGAGTAAACTTTTTAACTGTATTGAAGTACAATCTCCAAATAAACAAAAAGCCTCTGCGAGAAGAAAACAATAAAAAGATACAGTGGTACAGAGGTAGCTCGCACGCAGTACAAGTCTTTTTGTTTGTGGTGTCGCTTTTAGATGTGTTTGTTTGTATCAGTATGAAGCGTTGTGTCTGTGCGTGTTTTAAATTTGTCGTGGTGTGGCAAGTGGCAGAAAAATTTGTTCTGTAAATAAGCGCCGTGACATCTCCATTGCTATATGCTCTAAGATCAGTACACATTCAGTTACTGAAAATAATTTCAATGATTCAGTACTGAACCGGTTCATGGTTTTCTTTCAGATGTTATTCAGGAACCGACAAAAGATGAAAAAGAATGTCTGAGAACATTCTTGGAGTTAATCATGGAGTCTTCAGGCGGGGAGAAAGGCTATACGGATCTAGAATTGCAGGAGGAGACCTTGGTTATGGTCTTAGCAGGAACTGATACTTCTGCTGTTGGGGCAGCGTTCACAGCAGTCATGCTGTCTAAACACCTTGATGTTCAAGATAAGATTTATGAGGAGTAAGTCATATTATATTTCCAGAGATACATATTTAGAGATGGGAAATTAATGCCCACTGCTGGGCAAAGGCGTCCCTCTTTATGTTGTATAGGTACTTAGATAAAGTATACAGGGTAAATTTTATATCATTGCGGATAACTTCAGCATGTATTCTATTCATCAAACTGAACAACTTTTACTACAGAGTCAACATACAAATCGCGAAAAAAAATACAGCTGTCCCATACATTTGAGTCGAATTAGAATAGGTACCTAGTAAGTACTGGAGTTTTTTAAGTTGGCTCCATAATGAAAGTTGTTCAGTTTGATGAGTAGAATACCTGCATGCTGAAGTTATCCGCAGTGAGTGAAAATTTACCCTGTATGTCTAGATAGAGTCTCGCGCTTCTACCGTATATAGCAAAAGTAGCCAACTTTTTTAGATTGGTGTGCGTGAGGCGCCATACATCTTATATCTGTGTGCGTGTATACCGACACGGTTTATCACTCAAGAGTTCGTAGCTTCGACTGTCAATCTTCACATATAACTTAGGTTGTAGGTATATTTATTAACACTTGCGGCCTCTAACTCTATCGACTCTATCTGCGGCCTTAGTATGGTAGCGTGATAAAGCGCTATCTCGCATTCTCTCTCTTTCGAACGAAAGAGATAAAAGGTTTAATATACTAAATCTTATCGCACGAATCATGCTACGGCCACAGCATGTTAGCTTGTTTCTCGAGAACAGTTTTCACTGATAGCTGATAGGTCCTAAAGTTTAGGGTACTATTTCGCATTAAATAATGGAGAATTTTCCCGCGACTTCGTCCGCGTGGCTTATATCAGGAATCTATTTTCAAATCCTCTGTAGAACATACAGTACCTAAGCCTGCCAAATAATGAAACGGTGTGTTCGGACTATCAAATTGAACAACTTTCACTATGGAAACGCGAAACCAGCTGCTCGATACAAAACAGCTGTACTTACTCGACCCAAACGTATGAAACAGCTGATTTCTTTCACGTTTCCTGAGGGTGGCTCCATAGTGAAAGTTGTTCAGTTTGATGGTCTGAATTCACCGTTTCAGTATTTGCCAGGCTGTCACTTACACCCTGTATAGGTAAGTATTCCAAATTTCAGGTTTGTATCTTCAGCAGTTGTCTGTCAGTCAGTCTGTCAATCATGGAACTATTTTATAAGTATCTAGACGAATCGTGAGGCAAGCAGCAGCCACTGATGGTTCTAAAAACACATTATCCTTCCTTTGCGTCACGCCGTCGGGTAAAAATAGTCTATTTTAATTCTACAGGTTGAAAGAAGTATTCGGTGACTCGTCAAGGCCTGTAGTGAACGAAGATCTGGCTCGACTAAAATATCTGGACGCTGTCATCAGGGAAACTCTCAGACTATATCCACCAGTACCAATCACAGCAAGATTTGTTCATAAGGATGTTACTTTGCGTAAGTACCTGAATGTTACCTTTTTAGATAGGTACACTTAGTTATTAAACGATACCAACCTACTTCTCAAAATTGTAGCAATCCTCATGATATAACGCAAATGGCCCTAGTCTATCAAACTTAAGAGAAGTTTATTCCGAATACGTAAATTCGCGCTGCATACAAACGAAGTCTGGCGATATTTTCAATACTAACCAATTAAACTCCATGAAATTTTGCAGAAACAATCTAGAAACAAATCTCTATGCTTGTATCGTGTCCGATTTTCGTTAAAATATACAGTTTCAATGTTATGATTAATTTAAGATTTGTATGGAAATCTTTGAGGCACTGTAACTTTAAAACTGTACATTTTAAGGAAAATCTGGCACGATACAAGCATAGATATTTGTTTCTAGATTGTTTCTGCAAAATTTCATTGCTTTTAATTGGTTAGTATTAAAAATATCACCAGACTTCGTTTGTATGGAGCGCGCCAACAGTAATATACCCTTAACAACTTTCACTATGGAGCCGCTAGTAATATTATAAGTCTATGTATGGAGCCAACAACGGAGTAATATTTAAAAAAATCTGCTGTTTCTCATAAAACGGTTGTCGAGTTAAGTCAAGACGACAGTTTTGTATGAAACAGCAGATTTTTGTAAATTGTATTTCCTTTCTTGAAATACTCGACTCGTTCGGAAGGTTCGTTTCGTTTCGAATTTATTTATGGGAAAAATAAGTTCCACTTTGTCCTTGACTATTAGTCAGAAGAATTACTTTTTGTTCTGACTGAGTAGTTACCCATAAAACTAAAATTTTGGTATGTTAAATAACCATGCGGTTAGTTACCGCTCGTTTTTTCCACCCTAAAAATTAACAAATAAAAAAATAGTTAAAAATAACGTGTATTCGCTATCGATAGGTATAACTTTCTAACGTAGTTAGGAACCTAATAGTAAATTACAGAACAATACTATACAGAACAATTTCTATTGCAGCTTCAGGACACACCCTTTTAGCGGGAACCAACGTAGTAATAAACGCGTGGGCGATACACCGCAACCCCATGTACTGGGGCCCCGACGCCGAGGAGTTCAGGCCGGAGCGGTTCCTCAACCCTGAGTTCAAGCATCCCGCGCAGTTCATGCCGTTCAGCTATGGACCCAGGAACTGTCTCGGTAATGTAACCACCATCGTAATTATTTGAATGAATAAAATATAGGTACATAGTTAACTACCTACTTTATTTACACTAAATACATGATGGACATTTGATGAAATTCGTGGTAGGTACATACATAGTATACAATACCTACATAACTACTCGTATCGGTTCAAGATATTATAGACTCTGAGAGAAAACTCTTGGCAACTTTTTACATGAAATGTTTTGATGGGATTAATATTATTATTGTATCTCTTACGGTATTTCACGGGCCGTGGCCGTAGGACCTCGGAAGGCTTGCGCGGGGACATAGATCCAACACGTAGCGGCCCCTTTGAGACACTTATCTAAATGTGAGGATGCACCAAGCGTGTTCTATATCTGAATACATTATGTAAATAGTAGACTAGCAGCTTAGAGCTGATGCGTGTATATCACTGCACTTTGTTAAGTTTCTTAAATATTGGTCAAGTCTATTTTTAAATGAGTTCACTGAAGGCGCACTTTATATAGTCGGCTGTCACATAGATGGTACCTGTGTCAATAATATAAGTTATGCAGACGACATGGTGCTGCTCAGCCCGTCGATCGGTGGTCTCAGGAAACTGATAAGTGTTTGTGAGGCGTATGCATCTAGTCATGGATTGAAATATAATACAACCAATAGTGAATTCATGCTATTTAGGTCTGGTAAGAAGTGTCCATCAGACATACCTGTCTTGGCTCTGAATGGAAACCTACTAAAAATAGTGTCACATTTCAAATACCTGGGACACATAGTGACAGAAGACCTGCAGGATGATGCAGACATAGAAAGGGAGCGCAGGGCACTTGCAGTCAGGGCCAATATGATAGTCCACAGATTCAGGCATTGCTCAGCGCAAGTAAATATAACATTGTTTAGAGCGTACTGCACATCTATGTACACGCCAGCACCAATAGCATTCTGAACATGGTAGCCAGTAGATACTGTGACAGTAGCGTTATTAGGCGCTGGATCAGTTTACACTTAAGTGTTTGTACTAACATAGTTATTTAAGTGTGTTACTAACAATTATGGATGTAATGTCTGAAATAAAGATTTTTTTTTTATAGTCTCAGGCAATAGTTACTATACGGGATTTTTTATTATTTAGGTAGGTATGTAGTTTATCTCAGAATGTTGGTAGTTGTAGCAATGTTTCTGACCACCCCAAAAGGGATTCCGGTCGTGAGTTTATGTATTTGCCTGTAGTATTTCTATACGTACCTACCTACTTATTAGGACAGGTATTTTACCTACTTGTTTATCTACATTTTCATTTATTTTCAGGTTATCAATACGCAATGATGTCCATGAAAACAGTGATCACGGCTCTCCTACGACAATACCGCGTGCTTCCCTTGGCTTCCAACGGAGATTCTGATTCCAGACAACATCAGCCTTTGAGAGTCAGATTTGACGTAATGATGAAAGATGTGAACAATTTTATTGTAGAATTAGAGCCTAGAACTTAGGCATAAAGTAATAAAAATATTGTGGAACAGTTCAGCGGTCGCGGCAGGTCAATGGGGGCCGGTAAGAGCGCGTCCCGGCGCCTTACCCTGACAGCTTATTCAGTTAGGGTACACCGCGCTCGATTGACCTGTCGCGACCACTGAACTGTTCCACTATATTGTTATTACCTACGCTATGACTTAGGTAGGTAAATTAAATACTGAAGTACATATTAGATTTTCAGATTAAATGTAGTTAGGTACTTACATTGTTTTATTTATTAGTAGGTACTTAACAACCCTACCATTGAAAGATTATAATAGAGCAATTTTCTATTATTATAAAACGTACTAATCAAATATAAGTATAAATAATTGTTTTCTTGTTATTTAAATGTGTTTTTCTCATAGTTATGTGTGAAAATATTCAATAACTATTTCTTTAACAATGCAATTTTTTATACCTAATTCTGTAGATTAACTGGGCATTTTGAACGAATTAAAATAGAGCTTGACACTACCCGATCAAGAATCTTTTATAGTTAGGTAAAGGAACTGATTTTATAATACAAATAGTAAAGGTAATAAGACTTCTTCCTTGTTGTACATAACTTGGCCCCTTTTTCCACGCGAATATTTTTGGTTGAATTAAATAACTCACACATAACTTATTATCATCATCATCAGCCTCAAGGATGGGAGTTAGTCCACCACGCGTGCACTTCTAAGCGTGTGCCAAATGCGGATTAGCATGAATGCAGAAATGCGCATCAGAATTTCATTTTCAGCGCATGCAACCTGCATACGCTTAATACTATACATACATATTTACCCACAATAAAACATGCGTATAACCACATAATAAATACTAGTGTATAACGCCTGATTGATGCAAGATTATCAAACGGTTGATTTGACGGCTAGAGCTAGATGATGGCCAATGCAATGATGATGACACTATACCCTATTTGATAAAACAATAAAAGGTTAAGTGCGAGTCGGGCTACTCGCACACTTAGGGTTCCGTACCACAAAACATAGTTAGGACAGACTGACAGACAGACAGACGGACGGACGGACAACGTAGGCTTGGTAATAGGGTCCCGTTTTCACCCTTTGGGTACGGAACCCTAAAAACATGACACTCCATCGAGAGGGTGTTAGGTAAAACAGTTTAAAACGTGCCACCCACATACGGAATTCCGAACGGAATTGTGGAGGGGGAAAATCCAAACGAAATCGTATTCCTGATGTTCCGTATCTACGTGGCGGATAATATAATAAACTCAGGTAAAAAAATTATCTGACGGATGCATTTTCTACAGGTACACAATAGTTACCAAATGGTAGTAAATAGTTTGTTGAATTTAGTTTAACGTTTATCGGTATACCCGCCATTCTGACGTCAGGAATTTCGGTGCTACTGGTGAAACGTGGATGTTCTGAGGTTTCAGAATATCTCTGACTACCCCTTCGGAGAATATAGTCGTGAGCATATGCATGCTGACGTCAGGATGGCGGGTGTACCTTCTTTTATCCATAGCTTCTTTCGTGGTTAAGTACACAGAATTTTAGGAAAGGTACACAGACGTACACAGCAGGAACCTTATACAGGATCTTCCTTTTAAACTAAGAGTCTACCCATCAAACTGAACAACTTTTGCTACGAGAGCAAATCGATCGGAGCAAAAAAAATTTGCTGTTGCTTATATTTGAGTCGAGTAGACAAGACATTGCAGTTTAGTATGAAATAACCGATTTTTTTTTTACTCAAATCGGATTGCTCCCTTAGTAAAAGTTGTTCAGTTTGATAGGCAGTCTCTTAGTTTCACTTTTGCAATAGATGAAGTACACCCGCGGGTCCGACGCACATCTGTATCCTACCAATAAGAAATAGAAAAATTGTGATTATTAATTTATCAATGTTTTAAATACAATAATAAAATTGCATACAACATAATACAACTTTGTCTACTAGGTATCTACAAGTGGATGTTGCGATACCGTCTTGTTATCAGTGGCGGATTTGCAGTCTTTGCCGCCCTAGGCCACAGGCCATGTAGTAAGTACACACGTATTGAAAATAAGAACTGCTTAGAAATATTTGCCCACCTTGTTTGCTATGACATATCTGATGGCGACTGTACATCGGGGGAACTTATAAATCTTGTACTACTGTACACACGGCGACGCATCTAGCTATCCAAAACCAAAATAAGCTGGCCGCGCGTAGGTCCAGTAAGGTATAACGTCACGCGGCCAGCTTTTGTTCGTTTTTATAGCTTGATGTGTCGCCGTGTGTACAGTAGTACAGTAGTACAAGATTTATAAGTTCCCCCGATGTACAGTTGCCATCAGATATTTCATAGCAAACATGGTGGCCAAATACTTCTAAGCAGTTCTTATTTTCAATAATTTCTTTACACATCACCAGTCAAAATCATC
This sequence comes from Agonopterix alstromeriana, assembly GCA_963924505.1. Taxonomy (NCBI): domain Eukaryota; kingdom Metazoa; phylum Arthropoda; class Insecta; order Lepidoptera; family Depressariidae; genus Agonopterix; species Agonopterix alstromeriana. The sequence continues at coordinate 9,830,435 of OZ004664.1, forward strand.
TGAACGCCTAGAATATCAAATATATCTACGCAGTCAGGGCGATCTGAGCAGCTTAGGAAAAAAGGCTTTATTCTGTTACATACCTTTCAATTTCAAATAAAATTGTAAAGAAATGATTGAAAATTAGCTGTTCTGATATTTATGACACAACACACGTTTAGATATAATTGGTAAAATTTACTGTAAAGAATATATTGAAAATTAGCACTGCTTAGAAATATTTGACTACCTTGTATACTATGATATTATCTGATGGCGCAGTTGACGAATTTAATAGCTCATGAAATTATATGGATGTGCCACCTTCAATCCCTTGACATGATTGGCTAATGGTTTTCGCGCCCTTTTCGCTGCTATCCGACTTTGTACCCTTTGATTACTAAACAACTTCGGCTTTTGTCGGGGACTCTGGGCGAACAACGATTGACGAGGTTAATTATTTTCCTGGTCTTACTGTACCAGCCGCCCCTTTCTCAGCACCCATCATATAGACTATATAGGTAATGAATTTACTGTATTAAGAACTTTTATCGAAATCCATTCATAAATTTTAATAATGCCTTTATAATATTTAGGTACTTTGACCAGTAATTTTCTTGTCATGGTTGGTCACTCCTTTTATCTGGCCTCCCTAGGCACGGGCCAACGTAGGCCTTAGGCCAAATCCGCCACTGCTTGTTATCTATTACTGTAGTAAGAGACAAATAAATAATTTATAATTAAATTTAATAAATAAATATTCTTCAAAAAATTTCAAAAAAAAAGTTTGAAATCAAATGCGAATTTTATCTAAATGACATGAAATAACATAATAAATATCTTATTTAACAGTTTCTATATGATAATACTTTTTGTCATCTTCACTTATCACATTAGGGGCACCAGACAATGGATCCTTTCCGTCATGGGTCTTAGGGAAAGCTATCACATCTCTTATAGATTCACAGTCGCACGCTAAACTTACTAACCTATCAATTCCAAGGGCTAACCCTGCATGAGGAGGACATCCACTCCCCAAAGCATTCAAAAAATGTTCCAGTTTCTCTCCATCTATATTCAACATTTGTAGTAACTTCTTCTGTAGTTGTACATTGTGCACTCTGACGGAACCGCCACCTACCTCATTCCCATTCATAACAATGTCATATGCTAATGACCTCACTTTCAAAGGTTCAGAATCCAATAAATGTAAATCTTCAGGATGTGGTGCCGTGAATGGATGGTGACATGTTTCTAATCCATGTTCTCCTTTAACAAATAATGGAAAATCAACAACCCATAAAGGCTCAACATTTCGTTTTATTGGCAGCAAGTTTTTAGCTTCGAGTAATGGTGCTAATAATAGACGTATTTCACCTAAGCATAAAGCTACATTCTCATTATATCCTATACAGATTATTGAGTTTGATTGTCCGACAACATTTTCTATTTTGTTAACAAAATCGATTCCCAATTCTTTGGATATATTTTCATTTCGTATCACTCTCGTATTGTATTTTTTTGATAGCTCTCTAATTTTATCTTTAGTTTTTGGTGTCAATTTACCAAATTCGCAAGGGTATGGCAATGCAAAAGCAACAAAATCTCCATTGTGATCGTTGTCTGAGAATAAACAAGTAATATTTTTCAATTTCAAATCAAAGGTCATGTTTGGTTTATCAGTTCCATAGTTCTCCATAGCTTTTTGGTAAGTCATTCTACTAAAAGGTGGTTTTGGAAGTTCCTTCAAAAATGTCTCGTAAAGCAATAGCTCTATCAAAGACAACACTCCATCTAAGTTTGTGAATGACAGTTCAATATCTAACTGTGTGAACTCTGGTTGTCTGTCTGGCCGAGTGCTCTCATCCCTGTAACATCTTGCTATTTGGAAGTATCTGTCAATGCCGCCCGACATCAACATTTGCTTGAATTGCTGTGGACTTTGAACCAAAGAGTAGAACAATCCAGAGTGATGCGTCGGAACAACAAATTCTCTCGCTCCGCCGGGTGTCCGACAGAATAACGTAGGAGTTTCTACTTCGACAAAACTATGTTTCTCTATTAAAAACTTTCTCATGTTGTGAAGCATACTTGATCGCTGTCTCAAAACATTTTGCATTTCAGGGAAACGTAAATCAATGTAACGGTGCTGCAATCTTAAATGTTCCTTAGCTCTTTGGTACTCTCTAACATTAAATGGAAGCTTATCCACATTGTTCAGTATTTCTATCTTATCAATCACAATTTCTATTTCGCCTGTGCTCATGTCGGGATTAATCATTTTTGTGGGCCTTCGAGCTACGACTCCATCAATTTGTATGACAGTTTCTAGAGGAATTTCCGATATGTTAATATTTGTATTACTTATGATACATTGTGTAATTCCGTAAGCATCACGGAGTAGTAAAAATTTTGACAAACGTACATATTGAACCCATCCACACAAGGTAACTTTTTGGCCCGTGTTTTCTGTCCTCAGCTCTCCACAAGTGTGCGTTCTGTATGTAAAAGAATTGTGACTTTGTTCTAAATTATTCTCTATTGTTCTTTGCTTAGTTTCATGAATTTTCTTCTCATTTTGAATGTTGTAGGTTATGTTTCGATATCTAGTCAAACTGTGAAAGCTTTTATTAGTGCATAGCGGTAGATTTGTTGTCTGTTTGAAGTTTTTTAAAGTTGATTTGATCGAATAAACACAGCTTTTCTGTAAACAAGCAAAGCCTCTTCTAAACATTTTTGTGAGGCTGAAAACGTGATGAAAGCTGATCACGAAGTTAAGGAGAAATCAGTAAAATGACGTTAACGATAACAAATATGCAATTTGTAAGGTGCTCAAGGATTTTTCTCACAAACGTGGAAGTATATCAAGTTTAAAAGGGATAAAACTTCACAAAACTCGAGTGTTTACATTTTTGTTTGACATTAGTTTTTTTTACGTTGTTTTTTTTTTTAAAATAGTTTATCCTTTCGGAAAGGCAATGGGAACTAGCCCTTACAGCCGTGGTCTTTAGTTGTATTTTTCTTTGTCCTTAAACCTAACCTAACCTAACTGCTGAAATGCGAGGGTGGTACAAACATTCCAATGTTCAGGGGAGTTTTACACGAGGATCAATCCGAATCAAACGGGAGCGCCTTCTTTATTTCTCACTTTAACTATATTGTTCTCCATTAATGGCACATTATTAAACTAATTCCACCACAATAATAGCCACGAAAAACGAATTTAGAAAATTAAGAAACAAAGCCCGTCCTTTTCTTCACGATTCCCGAACCGATCGCTTTGCCGCGCTACAAATGACGGAACACTTTTCCTGTTTACGACCCATACACCATCATATTTCACAGAACTGTAAATTGTTCACTTGCACGACACTTTGTTACGCAAAACAACACCAATTTTACGAACCAAAACTCACTATAAACAATAAAATTCGATGAAATATGAGGACTCCAAACGTATCTGACAAATTCCCGCCAAAAACTCTCGTTGTTGTTACATTTTTCCTTGCGGTAAGGCTAAGTGAACATAGCCCATGCAGCCAAGTCCGATTTTGTAGGTTTTTTCTTATAAATTCATTATAAAAGGCACTATGTGCCTGATCTGTTTTAAAAAATTATATTTCTTCCAAGTAAATTGTTGTTTTTCTGTAATAATGTCATTTCCGCCGTTTTTGCCGATGTCTTCAATAAGTTTTCAATATTGACAGTAATCCGTAGTCTTTAGCAATTTTTCGTTTATCGTTGCTTAAACCCTTAAACAAAATTAAACCTAACCCATTGAAATGCGAGGGTGGTGCACACATTTCAATGTTCAAGGGAGTTTTACACGGGAATATCAAACCGAATCAAACGGTCGCGCCTTACTTTATTTCTCACTTTTACTATATTATTCTCCATTACAGCACATTATTATACTAATTCCACCACATTATTACAATAATAGCCACGAAAAACTAATTTAGAAAATTAAGAAACAAAGTCCGTCTGTTTGTTCTTGTTTCTTAATTTTCTAAATTAGTTTAACCTACAAGCCTCTGAAGCATGTTGTGCGTTATACGGCTATTTTACGCCTTTTATATATAGTTTGTTTGCAAGCAAATAGAAAGAGAGCCAAGGTGCGACAGCGACAGCGGAGATTAGAGTGAGTATGGGAAGAAAGGGAGTTGAATTACGTATACTGTTTCTCTCCCTCTTCTGTAAGTATATCTCTCACACAATCTCCTCTGAACGCTCTCTCACACAGACGACCTTCTCTATATCCCACTGACCTTTCTTATTACACAACGTGTTAATGAATAAGCGCAATACCTCATCAACCTCAACACCCCAACTGATTTATAACAAAGTAATTCGATTGAAACAATAATTTCATTATTCAAAAATGATTTGTTATCATTTCATTAATGAATGAAAGCGCTAGTGCTCGTGGATACATTTTAGGAATCTTGTTTGGTAGTAAGTAGGCAGTGTGCCCGTGCGGTGGGTTGAGATCGAGTTCAGTAAAGTAATTTTACAAATTAATATTTTGAAAAAAATTACCCATGAAAACATGATAATTCGATTCTAAACAAACTACTTTCTAGTTTTGTGTTAATTCATTAACACGTTGTATAAGATGTCTATGCTATCTCCACTCTTCCTCTCTTTCTCACACACACACTGCACAGACCTTTTTCAGATTCGTAATTTTGCGTGCCATGCATATCTGTAGTTTTGCGTAACTGTCACAGTAGTGTACTGTGGCAGCACGGAATCGCATTTTTTGACGCTCCATCCTTTTCTGTCACGTCATTTGTTAGAGAGAAGGATGAAATGCGAGAATGCGATCGCACGCGTCGGCCGTGCGATTCCGTGTTGCCAGATGAGGTTCAATCCTTATCCGAAATTATGGGTAACTAGCTGACGGAACTACGTCACTGGCATTCTGCGCATAACAGATGCTTTTATCCTTACGGGACGGGAATCGAACCCGCGACCCTCTGCTCAGCGGCCAGGTTCACTATAACTACAGACTCGGCTATCGGACAGTCATGTATGGAGGAAATATTGAAAAAGGTAAAGATGTATATTTTAATGATGTATATTTTAATTATGAAAAGGGTAAGTAGGTAATAGAAACTAAGTGTTGAAGCTCGGCGGTCGCGGCAAGTCTGCTCGCGCGGTATGCGGAAACGGCGGGGGACGGGCGTACCCAAATTGAATTCGCTATTAGAGTACGCGCGCAGGCAGCCCTCCGGAACGTGCTCCTCCCGGCCCCCCACACCGCGCTCGATTGGTCACCTGTCGCGACCGTATAGTAAAGGACAGTAAACAAAAGCATTAATGAGTTGCCAAAATTATTTATTTGTAAACAAGTGAAGACATAACAGTCAACTTAAAACATCTTAAACAAGTCAAAATAGTGCATTCTCTCTGAATATACTTTAGTATAAGCACAAGGAAGCACTAGAGGCAGCTTTACACATGTAAATAAACGCCTGTCAGACAAAACCAAATTGCGATACAAAAATCAACTACCAAAAGAAAACTAAAATTTCCTCAACTTTTAACAGGACGACAACCTCCCAGTGCAATCGTATTTTTTAAATTTCTAAATAATTAAGTACACATTTCCAGAAAAAAGGAATGTTACATTAGTCATTGCAAATTTTCAATTTATCGAAACATAACCGCCAAAAGTGGCCACTTAACGGTTAAAGATCGTAAAAGTAATGACCCGATAAATTAAAAATCAGCTTTGACTACAATGTGAAAATCTTGTATTTTGGAAATGTTGTATAATGGTTAAGAAATAAAAAAAAAAAGATTGGGGGCAGCACTGCAGGCTCTGTGCCCGGATAACAAAAATAAATCAACAAAGGTAGGTAATATGTATAAGAGAGTCCCAATACAAAAAGAACCGACACGCACCGTTTTGTATGGGGACTTTATCGTTCTAATTAGTAAGCATTTGAAAAAGGTACACAGATAATTTTACGAATTATTCGTACACCAATTAGTAGCACAACTGGAGTGCTATTTTTGAAAGTCACTTCCTAATTTGTATACAAACTATGGATTTCATGCATTATTCGTATACGAATTAGGACATACAACTTTCAAAAATAGCGCTCTAGTTCACTAATAAAGTTATAACGTTTACATTAAGTACAAAGTCAAAATTGCAAGAAATTGTACTGGACCACCGTCCACATCAATATAGAATTAGGTACGTTTGTAGTGTAGAGTACATGAAGTCAAATAAGAAATTCTTCGATCAGAGCGTCTAAATATGTATCTAGTCATAACTTAAACCACATAAGTAGAAAAGTCTAATTGGACTATCTGAATATGATCAGTCAAAGATTGTTGAATAAATTGTTGCAAACTTGTGGTCAAAAATTACCAGGAGTAGGTAAAAAGTCTAAAAACTACTTTACTTAAATATAATTCATGAAAAACCAGCCAACATTATGAAATCTCACTGTATTCCTCAGAAATACAGTAGATATTTCTGCAATCCACAAGTATTTTATAAACAAACCAAATGCATTTCATGTTAGACAGCTTACAGAGCCTACTAGAAATCCTACTTACTTTTAATAGGAACAAGGCATACATTTCCATCAGACTAGACAGAAATTTAATCAAATTCCTCAAGAATTTGAAATAAATTTCTTCCACCCATGTCTAACATAACCATTCTATAAATGTCTTAATTCTAAAGTTAAATCTAAGCTTTTTCTAAGTAATAATAGCTGTTAAAGACATTACAATGTATGTCAATGGAAAATCGAACTTAGTGTGGTTTTACAGTCACGCTGACCGCCCGCGCTGATGGTCAGCGCGCGGTTCGCACTATGGAAATTGTGTGAACCGCGCGCTTACCGACCGCGATTCACTGTGAAACGATCCAAGAGCCGCGAAGCTCGTGGCCCGCGACGCTTACGAACCGCGCTGGTGAAAGCGTCACTGTAAAACCACACTTAAAAGTTACGATTTTCTACAGTCCGATTGGTACAAATTCAAACAGTTCTCCAAATAGGCATTGTTACCGGCATGGTAGGTGGCCTGGAGTACAGCGGTGTATTAACGTAGTCAAAAGGAAGGCTGACACAGCTCGGCAGTTGAGGGATGACAGGGTAAACTTGGGGCAGAGCCGTGGAGCGCTGGATCAGCTCTGTGCGAAGCATCTGGAAGGATAAAGGATCAAGTTTAGTGGAAAAGTAAGCGAGGAAGAACTGCTTATATGCTTCATTGGTGGACTTGCGATAATTAATAAAGGTAGTCATGAGGTCGGCGCAGACGGGAGTTTCACTGTATAGCGGGCAGTATTGTCAGCCTAGGATGTAATATTCTAATGCATGCAAGATGCTTATAGCTTCCTCTTGCGTGCATTCAAGGCTGGGCCACACAGTGCGGCTGCGGAACGGCTGCGGGCCGGCAGTCGTTGTGTATATGAGAGGTGTCACACTAGATGCAGTCCGACTCGGCTGCAGAACGGTAGCCGCAGTTACAACTACTGCCTGCCCGCAGCCGTTCCACAGCCGCAGTGTGTGGCCCAGCCTTCATGCTTACGCGCGACTGCGTTTTTCCATACTACATTTCGCGGCATGCGCGGCTTCCTTCGCTTTTGAGCGAACCTCGTGCTTGCCGCGATTAATATGCAATAAATAAAAAAAAACAAAGTCACGCGCAAGTAGAGTAATCATACTATAATAGAGTGGCAGGTAGAACTAAGTACTAAAATCCCAACAGTACAGTCTGAACATAAACAAATTAAACAAAAATCTTCTCAAAACGTTCTAATCATCATCAGCCTCTATACTGTTGCAATCCGTAACAAATCCCATAGTAAACAAACATACCTTAATGCAATGCAATGCGTTCTCTGCAGCCTCGACATGTGCCTGCTGGACAGAGAGGCAGTACCTCGTAGTCAGTGGTCCGATGCGTCTCGGTACATTCAGGAGAGGCAGGCCAACATGTGGAAGCTCAACGCGGCCCACCCATACTTCTGCACCGGTAGAGTCTATGCACTTTTGGTAGTCATAGACTGGTGGGGCCCACATGTATCTGAAAGTTAAAATATCAAATGTTATTCTATGTGATTTTAAATTTTTAAAGAAACCAAATATGGACTAATTTGAAGTTATCACAATTATAGAATGTGACCGGCTAAAACTTCTAACAAATTACTGACATTAAAATTTTAGAGGGTACATACATAAACTCACGACCATAATCCCTTTCAGGATGGTCAGAAACTTTTCTGCAACTACCAGCAATCTTGCATGCAGTTAAAACACTTTCACGAGGAGTGAAACAGACAATAGAACTTTTATTGTTATCTCTGCTATAGATGCATCATTGTCTGCAAATGTATTGAAGGTTTCTAGATTAAATAGTGGTGATACGTGGCTCGTCTTTCGCCCACAAATACTCTGCATAAAAAAATTATCCCTTAGTCGCCTTGTAAGTTACTACATCCACGGCCAAAGGAAGCGTGGTGCATTCTAAGCAGGAACCACACGGCAATTACCATGCGACTAACGTCCTTCAATCATGAACCATTAAATTTGCAACGTAACTCGACACATTAGTCAAGGTAACGTTTTTGCCCATGCCCATCCTAAAAAGAAAGTATGGAAAATGTACAAAATATCTATAATAAAAAATTCGTTCATTACCTCTTGCACATGGAGTCGAGCTTAGCCGGAGCCAATGTGTAATAGTTCTCCTTTGGCGCTGTATACTGGTTGTAGTACAATGATTTCACATCCTTTACATCAACCGGTGACCCACATGTGGACCCGGCGCACGCAGAGCCAATCCCTTCATCTTCCTTGGGTGAATTTGCATATTCTCTCTTCTCAAGGTGCTGTTTGTAAAGCAAGAGTGTTTGAGACAAATCTAAACTGTTATTGAACTTCGCATTGCCTCTGTTAAGTTTCTGTATGCGGTACAACTCTCGGTCAACAGGCTTTGCCCATCTGATCTCAATGTTACTGCCATCAACATCCGCATTTTGCAATTTTGACATAGCAAGCTCAGCATCCTCTCTTTCATAAAAATGTATGAATGCATAATCATAAATTTTTTTGACACGTTCGAGTTTGTTATTTATTGCAGTCTCAAATATAGTTTGAATAGTTTCAGGGGTTGTTCTTATTTGGAAGTTTCTTGCATAGAGAACTTTTACCTGCAATAAAAGTTTTCTAATGTAGCTATGGAGTTAAACGCTAACCAAACATGTCTCACCTTACCTACCTACTTTAGCATGTGCTTATAGCAATAACTAAATTGTCAAGAGAGTCAAGTAACAAAAATACACACATACCCAACATAAACAGTAAAACAATGGCAAAGCACATTAGTTTATAAGATTACAACATAGAATGGATTTGTAATACCATCTGTTTAAATGATAATCAGGTGGGTTGATTGAATTGAAGTTAGTAGGCCGTTTTTTTTTCCTACCCACAAATGACAAAAATTCTAGCATATAAATTCGCAAAATGTAGAGTGAAACCTTATCTAAGGCAGGCACTACACTCTCGCGAAAACTTCTCCATGAGATTTTCCAAGGAAAATTGCATCAGGTCACCAAAGGGCATCCATTCACACTCGTACTCTGCCTTTCTAGTTTGTTCTCGGCTAGAATGTAGTGCAGGCATAAGAATTCGCATTAGCTAAGCTTTTAACTACACCAGCCCCGGACATCCTATAACATTTGATATGCTCCATAGAAGCACTGGACAGATATAAAGTTGATATAAAAACCGCAAAGCAAATTATTTTTGTAAGAAAATAAAGTTGAACTCACCTTCATCATCTGCTCATCGTCGACATCAGGCTCGGGCTCCGCCCAGTCCACCATCAGGTTGTGGTCCCAGATCTTCACGCAGCCTGGCACCAGCGCCCGCCGCGCCATCGCAGCCGCCCGGTGAGACGTAAACTCGACAAACGCGAACCCACGGTTCAGTCTTCGGTCAAAGCTGTTCGTGTACAAAATCACATCCACAATCCCCGACACCCTACTCGTTAACTCCTCGAGAATCTCTCCCCTCGTTTTGGTCTTCGGAATACCACCCACGAAGAGACGGCAATTGTCAACCGATTTCACGACTCCAATATGACGGCCCGGTCGAATCTCATAACCATTCAGCCTCTTCACAGCCTGGTACGCCTCAGTTCTATTCGTGAAAGTCACGAAGGCGTATCCTCGGTTGGAGCCGGAGAAGTCCATCATGAGACGCATCTCGTATATCTTGCCGACCGTAGAAAAAATGGGAACCAGCTCGTCTTCGAAGACTTCTCTTGGAAGCTTCCCGATGAAAACTTCACAGCCTTTCTGGGGCGGAGGACCAGTCCAGTCCGGGGGTGGCCCGAACTTCCTCTGCCCGTTGTGCTGGACGATAGCATAGCCAGATTTCTCCATCAGCTCGAGGAGTTTGAGGGTCAGCGCTTGATTGTCCTCCACCATTTTCAGATTGAAAATCAACAGATCAGCGTGATGCGACGCGGCGAGTATCGAATCAAAGAAAAAGCGGCGACTCAAAGTGGCGGCTCCCTTTATACATTTGCCGACAAACAACTTGCCGCGGTAGTGACGTCACAAAACGTTCGAAACTGGCGCTGGATTTGAAGTGTCTTTTTCGAACTGATTTATTTCAATTTGCAATAAAACATTTGAATCGATAAAATCTTTCATAAAATATTCACAATTCAATGCAAACATTAATTGGAATTATTTTTTATTGTTAGTTTTCGAAACATGGGCTGATTTTGTAAAAAAGTATTGGTTTTGATGCAAAACTTTCATCCAAGAACAGAAAGAGAGTGGGGATTTTAAATAAATCAAAACCGATCTATTATCTATTTGCACTAGACATATTTTATGAAATTTTGGTTCAAAAAAATTGTTATAATTAAGGTTTGGATTTTTTTAAATATAATATTATAATTGCGCATTGATGAAAACTAATCAGTCACTTTGTAGGAGACTCGGAAGCGTCGCTACAAAGTTGCTACAAAATTATTTTCATCGTAGTAATTCAGCGAACGGACTTAGGTTATTTGGAATTATGCTGTTAATTAAACCAAAATTACAATAGTAATAAAATACTTGTTATTTTCAAGATAAATAAGTTTGACAAGGTTCCACGTAGATTTCGCAATGTCATCAATAGATGGCGCTGTCTTAAATCTTAAAAGCGAGTCCCAATTTCGATAAAATTTTACAAATGATAATCTTCTTAGAATAATTTTTATAAAACTGTACCAGAAGTGTGTCTGTACATTGAAAATATTTAAAAAAAAAAAGATTTGATATGGTTTTTAGATGTCCCCGACTCCTAATGCATCACGCAAAAACGACTGAACCGATTTTGATGAAACTTTTTTTAGGCTAAGGTATGATCTGATTCAAAATCTGGTATGGTTGAGATCCGTCGTCAGTATTCCCACCTCGGCCCTTTTCGGGCTAGATCTAGCATCTTTTGTAACGGCTTTAGCCCGAAAAGGGCAATTTAGTTATGTGCTCTTCTTGTTCCTCTTCCTGTGTTCTAATCTAAAATAATGATCAAATACCACACCATACTTTAAAATTGCTGTTATCGCACGTCTTTAACTGTAGCAACAGGGATTAGAAAGGTACAAACCAACGACGATGAAAACGTACGAAAGAAGGTTGAACATTACCAACCGCCAAGGAGTATTTTCATGTTTCACCGCTTGTAAGGCAGTCTGTACTCCAGGCAATGATTTTATATCCAGGTTTAGACCATACCTATTTCCAGCTTCCTGGCTACGAACTTTTAGCCTAGCAGTCATAACCGCATTCTAGGTTTAGTCTGTGGAGCTCAAATGCACAAAAGCCGTTTTCTTTGTTGTAGGATTCATATTCTTTACGATCATATCATAACTTGGCAACTAAAAAGCTATATTTTGGTATATGTTTTGATCTAAATATTATTATGATAATTTTTGTGTTGTTAAATTGAAAAAAAGGTTAATAAGTATTTTCTCGAAGAAAGATTATCATCTTCGGTTTATTACAGCACGGCTAGCATAGCATGCCACCGACGACAAAGCGACAAAACATCGAGCGTTCTTGCTTACAATAGCATAGATGGAGGCACATCTTGATTTTTATCGTTTTCTCGGGGGTGGCATGCGAGGCATACTGTGTAGATGAAATATCGAATCTGAGGCCGAGATTCAGAGACGATTTTTTTGGTCTTAGCTCGAGCTAAGCGTGGCAAAAATGTATGGATTTTGACATACGGGAGTCCGAACTATGACTTACAAATCGTCTCTGAATCTCGGCCTAAGTGTAGTCGTATTCCCGAACGTTCAGCAGGTGTGCCCACACCTGCGTCTACTTAAGGAAAATGGGGCGTACTGGTGTGTCGCAGGTATAGGGAAAAGCATTGCACGTATTCAACCGAACGATCGGCGCCGAACGTATAGCAGGTGTGTCCTTACACTTAACCATATATCAAGGAAATATAAGCCAAACATTACTTTTTTGAATAACAATGGTCTACACATTGCTAATGACGTAAAAAAAAACAAAAATCTAGAATAATTTTTAGTCATAATTTCAATCATCACATTTGACATACAAATGATACACACAATTACAAAATACGTTTAGGAAAGTTTTGATTTAAATACTTTTTTTCTTACATTTTCAATAAATTCGTTACTAAATATATATACATAAAGGACAATTACTTAAAACTAGGCTAAATTATCACATTTATTTCACAAGGACCAGTTAAAGCGTGGGTAAGATCAATGTTTCAAGTTGATTGCATGCACAAGATGTTATTAAAATTGAAAACTAGATCCAGGCACGTATCTAGGGGATGGATAGGTGGTATTTCCCTCCCCCTTACCCCGAAATCCGAATATTTGTAAAGAAAAGTGATTACAGCGCTTTCTTTTTCATTGTTTTTCTATGAATACCACATATTCTACCCATCAAACTGAACAACTTTTAATATGGGAGCAAATCTGTAAGTACAAAAAAAAATCTACTGAACTGCATTAGCATTACCTACTCGACTCAAACGTATGGAATAGCTGATTTATATTTTGTTCTCCCATAGTTAAAGTTGTTGAGTATAATGGGTAGAGTATGTGGTTTAAAGATGGTAGTAGTTTTCCTTACCTTGTATAGACTGATGATGACGATGATATTACTTTTCAGAGTGATTCCGTATTAATATTTGAATTAGAACAACTTTTGAAACATGCCCATGCAATTTTTAGGCGCGGTTATACAGAAGAGATGTGTGGCGGTGGCGGATAGTCAAGGTAACACAATTATAAACCTTATAGTACGTAGCATAGCGTCGTTTGGAGAATCATGCCCGCGCCTCCAGGCGACGTCACCTGGAGGCGCGCGCGGTTTATAATTGTGTTACTTAGATTATCCGTCACACGTCTCTTCTGCATAAACCGTGGCATAGACCTAGATATTTTTTTGGAAATCAAGGATCATTGAACGTCTAATCTGATCACGTGTTTCAATTAAAATCATATGACATTATTTTTAAAGTCCATTCCACTCATTTTATCTTTATTAAATTAAATATGCTTATAATAACACCGTATACTTGGTCAAATTAACAAATATATTTTCTAGACACAAGAATATTTGCCTTGTTCATCAAAATAGCATGCCACACACAACAAAGCAACCAAATGAGAAAACCATTATGCGCGCTTGTTTTTGCATACGCAAAGTAAAAAAGACAGATGCACGTCAAGTTTTTGTCGTTTTTTCGGGGGTAGCATGCTAGGCTCACTGAGCAGAGTGAGGAACCGGAATAGGTTAGAAAAAATCCACCAATAGAATCTCATATTTCCTTATGAAGTGATCCTATTGGTGAATTCCTATCTTAATGCCTCGCTATCTTGCTCTGGCAGCTTAATGGACGGAGATGGTGATCGGTTAAGCCCGTCACAGACGATGGCTATCAATTATATTATTTTAACAGCTTTAGTACGCAAGCAATATAACATACATAAGCTCAACACATTATTGAGCGAGTAAGAAAGAATACCTTTCTTAATCGCCAACTAATGCGACTACTAAAATACTATAGCCGTCGTCTGTGACGGCCTTTATGCGACTTCTTATATTTATACAAATATAAACATTTACCGTCTAATGCAGAAAATGCTTTTCAGATTAGACTTTTACTTTTTGATGAAGTATGATTTTTAACTACATCTGAACTGTATTCTGCAGTAATCAATTTCAGTATAAAAATGTAGAGATCATGGATTTATTCGAAGCAGAAGCCGTAGCATGTTTCGCGTGATACGGCTATATGACGCATTTTATCTCGTTCGTTCGCGCGCTAATAGAAAGAGAGCGAAGGCGCGATAGCGCTGTATCATGCTGCCATACTACGGCCATGGGAGCCGTAGTATGATGCGCGCGATACGGCTATATTACGTCTTTTATCTCGTTCGTTCGCGCGCAAATAGAAAGAGAGCTAACACGCGATAGCGCTATATCATAATAGCGAAGGAACGTCACATTAGAAAGGAAAATCAATACAAATTTACTACAGCAAGCTACAAAAACTCACGATCTTACTCCATCAAATATAAATTAATTCAATTATAAACGTTATTTCCAAAGCATTAGATCTCAGAATGGTCCATAGCCTTATTATCGTATCCCGGCGAAGTTGTCACAGAGGCGGCATCTGTGTCGAAACTAGCGTCGGTTTCTGTTTCCACGACCCACCATTGTCGCTCGCCTGAGCAGAGGAAGCCGTAGACTATTGCTCCTACCAGGTAGATGAACGCTGATATGAAGAACACTATGCGCCATTCTTCTGCAGTCTGGAGAGGAGACAATTCAGTTTACATTTGAATATTGGGTCATGGAATTTCCATCAAAACGGCGGAGATTAAAAACGTGACTTTATTAATATATAGGATCCTTCTTAATATGCTGACACTTTTTTAAGGGGATGATAAGACCATAAAACTGAACAACTTTCTCTATGGCAGTATGGCACTAACATCGAAATCACGACAAAAAAATCTGCTCTCTTCCATATAAAACTACAAACTTACTCGAACCAAATAAGGGGGTTGTTTAGACCATAAAACTGAGAAACATTCACTATGGGACACATCGAAATCGCGAAAAAAAAACTGCTGTCCCATACATTTAGCTCGAGTAGATTTGTAGTTTAGTATGGAACATCCGATTTTTTTTCGCGATTTCGATATTGCTCCTATACTGAAAGTTGTTCAGTTTGATGATCTAAATCACCCCCTTAAATTTTTGTTTTAGTAAAAGTAAGGACTACCTAGTTTCAGTAATATTATCATTTTACTAGCCACAATCTAACATGATAATAATCCTAGACGTTTCATAACGTGTGGTAATTACACGGAGAGAGAATGTGACAGAAAAAAACATACGGAGATATGCTATAGTGAGATAGATAGACTATCCCGAGTGATTTCGTCACGTTAGTAAGAAAGAGAAGACCTAGTAAGAATATAGTTGATGCGTATTATAATGGTATTCTTCTTTTCGTGTCAGCATAAGTTACATCGCAATTCGGTATGTCAAGTTTTTTTTTTTGTCTTCATTTTTAATGTTTTACGGATAGAAGATATAATTTTAATTTAAACTGTAATTCATCGAGTTTATCAATGTACATTTAATTTTTAAATTACTTTGATCTGTAATCTCCAAATGCAAAAATGGTGAAGAGAAAATAATTCGATCTCCATGTAGAACAACTACTGCTTTATTTAAAAAAAATCCTGCCTTCTCTTTCTAACTCTATGCTGGAAACAGACACGGCAACATCAAATGTCAAATTCTGACATTGTGAATGTATATTTTTTTTCTCAATGGCCAGTTATTTTAGGTTGATTTTAAGTTTACCAAGGAGTTCACAGGTTTTCCAGTGACGTCACCGAACGGACCGAAAAACGACGTTATTTTATTAAAAAATCTATAATCCTTTCATTTTAAAATCTCTGACATAGAAAATATTAATATCGAGACAATTATCTAGAAATGGTTTTCGATTCAGCCCTCCAAAAAAAGAACTTGACATACCGAATTGCATGACAATCAGTCATGCTGGTGTTACTTTATTGATTCCGGAGAAATGGTTATCAAGATTTGCGTTCATAAAGGTAAGAAGAAACTAATTAACCTTATTGATGACGATGGAGCCGGCCAGGGGTGGACTGATGATGCCAGGTAAAGTCGCCACGGTGTTCGATAGACCCATCAACACGCTGGCGTGCGGCGGAGCGATGTCCAGGTGATTTACACTGTAATACAAGTAGACATTCATTAAATTTTAAAACTCAATGCAGTACGTTATTAGCCAGTCGATTTGAGCATTTGAGGATATTATTGGATTATGTGTTTATAGCGAATTCGCTTTGCACATACAAATACTACAAAGGACCAGGTTGAAAAACATTATTGTGTAGTTTTGGCTGCAGAACCCCTTTTTGTACTATTAGGGTGCCTGTCCACTGAAGCGGAGCGAGGCTGCGGAGCGGAGAAACGAGGAAATATCAACCAATAGGATTGCATAAAACCGAGATTTTGTGCAATCCCTAAGGCCTAAATTCCCTCGTTTCTCTGCTCCGCGGCCTCGTCAAAGTCAAAGTCAATATAATTTATTCAATATAGGAGCTTGCAGCACACTTATCAAACGTCAAATCTTTTTTAAAGCTACCACCGCGTCGGAACGTGTTGTCGCTGTAGAGAAGATGCGGCCAGAAACTCTACAACATAACACGACTTAATAACTATTACAATATAAATTCTTAAGCTAAAGTTATGTATACAATAATACATAGTCTATTTAATAAAATAATTGATACCATACAATAAAGTAAATAAACTATAAGCTAGTGACCTCAGACCTAAGCATTTTGATCATTTAAATAATCATCCAGCCAGTCCGTCCCGTCAGCATGAGCATGACAGACAATCACTCATACTATAGTGTAAATATTAGTCAGTCAGCAACTTTAGTATGGAGACGTAAGTGCCAGACGAAATAAGGTTTGGTTTAGTCTTAATTATTTACTGTTATGTATTATTATGTAATATTGTAAGAAAACAGATTAATAATGTCAATAATATTTAGCATAGCATAGCATATGCTCACGACTATATTCCCCGAGGGGATAGTCAGAGATTTTCTGAAAACTCAGAACATCTACGTTTCACTCGTAGTACCGAAACTCTATCCAGTGTGACGGGAAGTGAGCCCATCGCCACGTATAATGGACAGTGAGTGGGTACAATCAATACTTGCCTCGAAATTGAAGCATGCCGGTTCGTTACGATGTTTTCCTTCACCGAAAAGCCAGTGGTGTTACAAATCGTACATAAATTCCGAATAAACTCATAGGAACGAGTCGGCCTGGACGGGGATCGCACCATCGCCTCCTGCACGGCAGGCAAGGTTACTCGCCACTGGACCACCACGACTTTTAACTTGATTCTATTCTATTCATAAAAAAATATCGTGACGAAATCTACGTTCGACCTTTACCCTACAGACTATAACTTAACTTTTACTATTGTACAATGTATGTAATATTGGTTACCTAAACCCAGACCAGGCGAACCCTCCCAGCCCGACAGCTATACTCAGGAACACCAGGCACCAGATGTATGTCGTTGCGTACGCAGCCGCTATCATAAACACCGTCTGAAATATTATTTATTTAAAGTTAAAAAAAAAAGAATGGATAGCCATTGACTTATTACCTACTGGAAGTAGGGTCCGCGCTTAAAAGGTTCCGAACCAAAAGAGAAACAAAACACGTAAAGACAAACAATTATGCGCCAGTCTTCGTTTGATTGACGGACGTTGCTGTAAGAATTTGTAAAAATGTTATCAGCATAAGCATAAGAATATGCTCACGACTATATTCCCCGAGGGGGTAGTCAGAGATATTCTGAAACCTCACAATATTCACGTTTCACCAGTAGTACCGAAACTCTGTCTAGTGTGACGGGGGGTGAGCCCGTCGCCACTTATAATGGACAGTGGGTACAATACATGCCTCGAGATTGAAGCATGCAGGTTCCCTTCACGATGTTTTCCTTCATGGAAAAGCCAGTGGTGTTACAAATCGTACATAAATTCCGAGAAATTCATTGGTACGAGTCGACCTGGACGGTGGTCGAACCATCGCCTGCCGTCCTGCACGGCAGGCAAAGTTACTCGCCACTGGACCACCACTGAAATGTTATCAGTTTCAGTGTTTTAGTTGGATTATTACTAACACGTACTTTCGTTTATGTAGGTTAGTCTTGGATATTTTTTTTTGATAATATTGTATTAGACCCGGCGCCCATAACTTAGTAAGTCAATGTGGATAGCGTAACTTTTGGCTAAGAATAATCGTAATGAGAGTAGCAGTGAATAATTGTATTATATCAAATTGAAAGCTTGCTAGCTCCATCTATTACAGTTATATAACAGTTATTTAACATATACTATACATACCTACTTAAATCTATTCATACCGATAGATATTATTGTTTTGAATGCTAGTTTTTGTTCAATCCCGCATTGATCCAGTGAAATTCCAGTGTCCATATTATTAGCGTAATCTGTGCATGTATGTATATGGAGTAGGTTTTAGTTGTTTCAAACCTATAGATAAGCTTTCTGTTGGATTTAATTGTGTTAGTTTTATAATAGTTATGATGATCAGATTGAGAGACAGGGCGTTCACTAAACACGTTTTAAATCTTAATACTTTTTGGTGCAAGCCACTCCCAGTTTCCTTTTGTGACAGCGGATTTTAACAAAGAAAAAGTACTATCCTTACCTGCGCCAAAAAAGCGCCACAGTTAAATAGTTTTCTGATGTTAGTTCTGGACATAACTCCTCTATGCAACAGCCAGTCCGCCATATGCCCGGCCACTTGAAGCACTATAGCCATGACAAGATAGGGCACGGCCGACAGCCAGCCGGTTTGTGACGTCTCGAATTTGAATACATCTGAAATTGGTATAAATATTAGCTTAGACAGCGTTGCGGGAGGCATGGAAACTCTATCTTGAGGTCCGGGGTTCAAATCCGCACGGACGACATGCCATGTACCAATGAGTTTTTCTAACTTTTGTGCGTAATTGCCGACTGGTCTCAAACGGTAAACGGTAACGGTCAAATCTTATGATTTGATTTAAAATCTGGTATACAGGGTCCAACTTAATATGCTGACAGTTTTTAAGAGGATGATCAGACCATCAATCATCATCATTAAGTCAAATCATAAAATTTGACGTAAAATCTGGTATACAGGGTCCAACTTAATATGCTGACAATTTTTAATATGCTTTCAAAAATAAAAGTTTCATCAAAATCAGTTCAGTAGTTTTTGCGTGATCCCCGAAAAAACAGGTGCACCGAAAAACCATATTTTTACTTTTTTTAAATATCTTCAAGACACACTTCTTTTACAGTTTTATAATAGTTAAGATAGATAGGTAAATACAGGGTCCAACTTAATATGCTGACAATTTTTTAAGAGGATGATCAGACCATCACACTGAACAACTTTCTCTATGGGACCAATGTCGAAATCGCGAAGATTTGGATTGGATCGAGTAAGATTTCAGTGTAGTATGGAACAGCTGATTTTTTTTTCGCGATTTCGACTTTGGTCCCATAGAGAAAGTTGTTCAGTTTGACGTTCTGATCATGCCCTTAAAAATGTGTCAGCATATTAAGAAGGATCCTATATACCTTGCATAAAAGTAGGAAGGAACGTGAGCAGCGTGTAGAAGCCCCAGTTCTCACTGAAGTGGGCCATGACGATCGCCCACACGGGCCCCGACTTCAGCATGTCTTTCCACGGGTGCCGGATCTTGGAGCCCTCCACCATCTGCGTGCCGCGGGAGTCCTGCAATATTTATATTTAAAATGTAGTAAAATTAAACTGTAATAGAAGTGTGTCTGTACATTGAAGACATTTACAAGAAAAAGATTACAATATGGTTTTTTGGTATCCCTGACTAAAATCAACCAATTTTTTGGAATTATTGTCTGTCTGTTTGTTTGTAACAGCATCACGCAAAAACTACTGAACCGATTTTGATGAAACTTTCTTTGTTTGATAGCTCATGATCTGACTTAAAATCTGGTAAAAGCATAAAGTTATTATACCTTAGAGGGCTTGAGGAACTGATATGAGTTGTCAAATGAAACCGTTTTTGGAGGTTGTCAGGAGATTATCTACAGGGTAAAAATTCTAGTTCTGTGTATAATTCTGAATCTAACGTGAAATCGTGGATAATTTAATGAAATATTGTTAGTATACTTTACAAAATTATCTACGATTTCACTTTAGATTCAGAATTATTTATTACAAAAACCGAATTTTTATCCTGCGATTAGATCCCCAAAAACGGTTCTATTGCCTCGCGTCATGTATCTCCTTGTATTATACAGTGGTGCCGTTAGGTACATCTCGCTCTCTCAGCTGTTAGTCACTCTATTAGTTACTTTATGGGTAAAAGTGGTTGCGAGAAAATCATTTGAACTCCATAGAGAAAAACATTGGCGTAATTAAAAAAAATCTCCTGCCTTCTCTTTCTATTCTAACTCTATGCTGGAAAATGAAACGGCAACGTCAAATGTCTAATTCTAACATTGTGAATATACGTTTTTCTTAATGGCCAGTTATTTTAAGTTTACCAAGGAGTTTACAGGTCCGACGAGCGACGTCACTCACATCTGTAAAACTTTCATTTTAAAATCTCTGACAAAGAAAATATTGTTATTGAGACAATTATCTCGAAATGGTATTCGATTCAGCCCTCCAAAAAACAGTTGACATTCCGAATTAGCACCATATATCTCTTTCATACATCTCTCAATTCATACATCTGGAACAGATTTCGTCTTTTGTTTTATTGAATTCCATTTTGTTTCGGTATTTTCGCTGCTAGTCATAAAGTTATTTTACCTTAAGGAATAGAGGAACTGACATGAGTTGTCAAATGATACCGTTTTTTGGGAATTTATCACCCCCTATCTGCCCCGTAAAAATACGAGTTCTGTGTATAATTGTGAATCTAACGTGAAATCGTGAATAATTTAATGAAATAGTGTTAGTATATTTCACAAAATAATCTAGGATTTCACTTTAGATTCACAAATTATTCACAGAGCTCGATTATTAACCCTATCGATTG
Source organism: Agonopterix alstromeriana (assembly GCA_963924505.1). Classification (NCBI taxonomy): domain Eukaryota; kingdom Metazoa; phylum Arthropoda; class Insecta; order Lepidoptera; family Depressariidae; genus Agonopterix; species Agonopterix alstromeriana. The sequence goes on from OZ004664.1 coordinate 9,851,634, forward strand.
TGTCGATAAGTTCCAAAAAAACCGGTTATATTGCCTTGCGTCACGTATCTCTTTCTATTAAACAGTGGTGCCGCTAGGTGCATCTCGCTCTCTCAGCTGTCAGTTCCTACATTCCTGTATATTAACTTTATGCTACTAATGCTTTTATCATTTGTTTTATTGAATTGCAACGCGCCTAAAGTATATCCTAGTTTCTGCAGGGTAAGTTATAGCCTGTAGAATCTCACTGCAGGGCAAAGGCCTCCTCTCACGAATAAGGGTGAGAGGTAGTGGGCCATAATCCACCACGCGGGCCCAGTGCGGGTTGGTGGAGGTAAGTTAGTGGTCTACTTGCTGTCAGAGAATTTTCAAGCCGCCTTAATAGGCCTCTGACCTGGCTTAACGAATAGTTACAACGCCATCTGACGGAACTATCAGAGACCAACTGCTTAAAGTGCCTTCCGAAGCACGGAAAAGCTCGAGATGAAATACCACTAAACGGTCACCCATCCAAAGACTGACCGGACCTGACGTTGCTTAACTTCGGTGATCGTTTCCAATACCGAAGCTCCACTACGCCAACGAGCGCTCCTCCTTCTACAGGGTTTATATACTCTATCCGATTTCTAGGTCGACGTCAGACCTAACAACTAACGAATTAAACAGATAGGTACCTGTATGTATTTTAATTCAGCTGGTGAAATTAGAGGATCTTTTTCAGGAGATTCCTTTACCACTAGCCACCATATTGTTGTCCACACCAGACCCATGAGCCCTAGAAATGAAATAAAAAAGTAACTTAAATAGGCAGTGAATAAAGCGTTTAGTTTTTTTTAATCGTCTGTAGCTGCATTTGGGTCCTAGCCTATCATAGTAGTACAAAAACGGGCTAGCATTGACAAAAAAAAATTAGCATGTGTACACACTGTGTGAGTGAGAGAGAACTTCATCAATGCGCACTACTCGTGGTGAGCTGGTGGGCTTGGGTGGAACAATTTAAAAAATCTTTAGATTGTCAAATAATGTCTCTCCAGGAAAAGAAACGGTTATTTAGTACCAAATAATGTTCTAGAATCCAGTATGAATTATACAAATAAATGCATGTAATATTTCTATAAACAAGTGATGGGTGAATATTCAGAGCGATTGAATACCTAAATTTATTCGGTAGAACATTTTCTTCTTGTTTGAAAGAAAAGGCATATAATTTTAAAGCACTGTTATAAAGCTACTGGACGTTTATAACAGCGCTATAAATTTGTATGCCTTTTCTTATAAACAAGATGCAAAAGTTCGGCCAGAAAAATTAGGGCGTTCAAATAATTGACTGGACGATGGGTCTTAATACAAAATTCTCGAAAAAAGTGTCCCAGTCCAACCTACATAAAGGAAAGAACACCTGGCGACATATCAAGCTACGCAAAACCAATATAAGCGGGCCGCGCGAGTTATACATTACTCTACCTACGCGAGGCCAGCTTATTTTGTTTTTGCGCAGCTTGATGTGTCGCCTTGTGTACGTGTTAGTAATATATTCAAACTAAAGACACTGTAACTGATTGGATCTTTATTTTATTTTGCTTGCGTGGTTTTTGCAAATTATTACAGCACATCAGCACGGCATATAGACGTGCGCGTAGTCCGTCAATCAAACGGAGACTAGCCCGCAATTGTTTCTGAATATACACCCTAGTCACTGTGACCATTTGTGGCAGATTTCTGCCATCCAGGAGTGATATTCCTCTAAAATAACACATACGAAAGTGATGTCAAACTCTATAGAATATTAAGCAGCGTTCATATTAGAATTCAATACTAATTAGGATGTGCAACTTTCAAAAATATCACTCCATAAAGGCACAAATCTGCCACATATGGTCACACGCTTACCGAACACATAGAATATGCCCGGCCAGCCGGTGTAGTGCGCCAGCAGCGAGCACAGCGGCATGGAGAACACGGTGCCGGCGTAGCTGCCGCTGAACGCGAACGTGGCGAGGCGGGCCCGCTCGTGCGCCGGCGCCCAGCGCGACCACACCGCGTGGATACACGGGTACGTCACACCCTGAAACAGTTGCAAATACATGCCTTAAGGGGATATAATTCGGAACGCGCTCCATACAAACGTACTATGGTGATATTTTCAATACTAACCAATGAAAGTCAATGCAATTTTGCAGAAACAATCTAGAAACAAATCTCTATGCTTGTATCGTGTCCGATTTTCGTTAAAATATACAGTTTCAATGCTAGGATAAATTTAAGATTTGTATGGAAATCTTTGAGTCACTGTAACTTTAAAACTATACATTTTATCTATACGAAAATCTGTCATGATAGAAGCATAGAGATTATTTTATAGATTGTTTCTAAAAAGTTTCACAGATTTTAATTGGTTAGTATTGAAAATATAACCAGACTTCGTTTGTATGGAGCGCACCAACAGTAATATACCCTTAAGACTATTTTATTTCAATAGTTTTTCAATCTATTCGAATTTATATCAACCTGAACAACTTTCACTATGGAGCCACATCGACAAAAAATTAAAAAAATCTGCTGTCTCATACATTTGAGTCGAGACGGTACTGCAGTTTTGTATGAAAGAGCAGATTTTTTTATCGCGATTTCGATGTTGGCTCCATGGTGAACCTTTTTCAGTTCGATGGTCTGAAGTACCCCTTAAGTATTGCTAGAGTGTTTTGTTACACGCTGTACATTTTCATTCTATTAAGATGCAATTTACAAAAAATTAAGAGCGTTGACTGTTTCAAACGCTAAAGCAGCTTTTAAAGGTTCACTGAACTGACTGAAAACTTGTATCCGGGGGTTTTAGGGGTCGCTGATTAAGAATATGAAATAATTTTCTTTTTATCTTCAACTTTCATGAGAGTCGCCAAACAGATTTCATAATTTTTGAAATGCTGTTAACATTCTCGGCCCTGTAGCCCTCAAAGGTTTAGTCCTATGACAAAAGTGCATACTACTTTTGTAGAAAATATTGTCAGGTTTAATTTACACCTACAAAACCTTTCGATACGACTAAAATATTCCGAGAAATAAGCGAAAAACTGAAAAAGCTCCTAAAATTTTATGGATTTTCAAGTACTTAACAATGATCCGAAGGGCTTTCGAGGTGGAAAACTTGGATTTGTTATTCCCAGTCATCATTACCAGCATATAAACTACCTCATTCGATGTATGGTAAAATGTACAAATTACATAGGCTAATAATTAATGGTAAACTATGTTTGTCCAGGTCCACTCATACCTCAAAGAGTCCTTCAACAACCCTGACAGCGATCAGCAGGCCGGTGCTGATGTGAGCCAGCGGCGGCGTGAAGAGAGTCAAGAGTGACGTCGCTCCTATGCCTATCGCGAACACTCTGCGGAACGAAAACATTAGGTATTAACAGACCTGTCTCACTACACAGGTCAGGTACGCTTGACGGCCGATCCCCACCGAGGGGTGAATGGCAATAGGTTAGGTATACCGTGTAAACTTCTTGGTCAAATCTCATTAGACTTGTCGCCATTTTGTGAGTAGTCAATGCGACTAGACAACGATTTAGAATACATAAATAGATATAGAAACATCCACGACTCGGGTACAAATATTCATATTCATCATACAAATATTTGTCCCTTACGGGATTCAAACCCGTGACCCTCGGCACAGCAGGCAGGTTCACTACCGACTGTGCTATCGGGCGGTCAAAAGTAGTTTAATTTGTTGGTCTACTAAACCACCCGTTTAAATATTACTATTGGGTGTATTTTTACACCTTGCAAAATGGTTAGGTATGGAAAACGATTATTTGCGTGCCCGACACGCTTGTTGTGACGCTTGACTTACACCTGCATCGTTCAGAACATATTACTTAAGAAACATTCGAACTAATTCTTCTCCAAGAAGAATCAGGTAAATAAAGCAGAATAGCAGAAGCAGCAGAAAAAACAAGCTGGCTACCAACTGTGTGACCAGAAAAGCCATCATCGGATTTGGTCCAAAATGTGAAAGTGCCGGCCAAAAAGAAATAATGCGATATTCTGTTATGACTTGTCCGTCTAAACATTTATTACTCATACTACAACTATGGTGTGTGTGTGTCTAGCAAAAAGAACAAACCTGTTACCTCCTATTTTAGCAGCGAGCCAGCCGCCCGGCAGCTGAGTGACCAGGTACCCGTAGAAGAATGAACTGAGGACCAGGCCCTTCGTCTGCGAGCTCCAGTCAAACTCGGGGATCTGAAAATGTTATACCGCATAATTGAGACATTTTCTGAATCATATCTTCAATATATGTTATAAAAACCGGTCATGTGAGAGTCAGGCTACGAGCGCACCGAGGGTTCCGTACCAAACCACTACACAACATATTAACTTACGAATAAGTTGTGTTTTCTCTGGGACCTTTAGCGCGAGACCGACTTACACTTGGTCAGTTTTTATTACTTGTTGTTAAACTGTAGAGTTTGCTCTATAATCACACCAAGTTTGACGCTTGTATGTATGACCGTTTTTACGAAATAATAAATTTCTTGTATGAGGACCCCCCTTAATTTTTTAATTTTCAACAGTTTTATTATTTATTAACAAATCCGTCGTAAGCTATTACGGTTCAAAAGTTACAGCCCTAAATAGGTAGGACGGACGAAGGACGGACAGACAACGTAGGCTTAGTAGTAGGGTCCCGTTTTCACCCTTCGGGTACGGAACTCTAAAAATAGAAATAGTCCCTCGTCAAGTATATATTTAGTATGCAATCATTATTCTGTCTGTAAGTATATCAAACTAGTTCTATAGGTAAGTACTCAAGCTACATTCGCTACGGTCTACTTCTGTCGAGTTACAAATTATTAGTTGGAATTTTAAATGTTTCACGCCTTTAGTTGAATAGTTTGATGGCTTATAGTTCTGTTTTTTCCCGATGAGTCAGTCAGTAAATGGTATTTTGATACATGTATCTACTTATTTTAATATATGATCGACAGTATAAACCAGCATTTCCCAACATATTTTTTTTTACGGCGGACCTAAGAAAATAAACGATGATCGAATGATCACCATTTAAAAATGAAATAAAAACGGTCAAGTGCGAGTCTGGCTACTAGCGCACCGAGGGTTCCGTACCACAAAACATTAACTTACAAAAAAGTTTTGTTTTCTCCGGGATCTAATGCGCGAAACCGACTCACACTTGGCCGTTTTTTTTTGTTTTTTGTTATACTGCAGAGTTTGCTCTATAATCACATCAATTTTGACGCCTGTATGTATTACCGTTTTTACGATAGAGCGAAAAGATAAAACGTTGATAAAAACTAGCTTCTTGTATGAGGACCCCCCTTAATTTTTAACTTTTTGTCTTTTTTTTGTTAGCAAATCCGCCATAATTTCAACTGTCTAGCTATTATGGTTAAAAAGTTACAGCCCTAATTAGGCAGGACGGACGGACAACGTAGGCCTAGTTATAAGTCCCGTTTTCACCCTTTGAGTACGGAACCCTAAAAAAATTAAATTCGGATTTTTTTACACAAAACCAAAATGACCAACACATAGACGACAAATAGCTTAAAATTTAAAATAATTTTATCAAAAAATCTCAGAAATCAGAATTTATCAGAATTTTATCTCGTTCAGAACTATAAAATATACTAAACAGAAAGTAGGTCGATATAATACCCTCGGATAACGTAACAGTTAAGAACAAACTGTATATCACAATCTGTATCCTACACAAGCGCTCGAAGCCTTTGATGCTAGCTTTGATACGAGGAAACTTATGACAGCTTATGTTACCCCGTAGTATTAGCACGGAATATCTAAATTGATTAAGTAAAACACCTGTACAAAATTCTAAACCAGACTATGATTTTCTTCTTATCGCGTGGACAGCAAGCCCTGGTGTCAGAGTTTTTTCAGACCGCCTTACGGCCTCTGACGTGGTTTTTATGTAACGACTACTATCATCAGAGATAGTAGCCGGGACCAACGGCTTAACGTCCTATCCGAAGCACGGAATCATCTTTCTTTTCGGACAATCAGGTGATTCAGCCTGAAGTGTCCTAACTAACTGTGGAAAAACGCCCAAAGTGACATATCACTAGGTGTCCCCCGTGGAAATCGAACCCACGACCTCCGCGTCAAGATGCAAATGCAAATGCTCTTAACCATTAGACCACGGACAATGGTAGTGCCTTGATATTAGAATGGGCAACATTTTATTTTAGGAAAGGCTTAAGGTACCTAACAAAATTCCAAACCATTTTTGGAGCTTATGTTTTAACCGATTTTTCTATCTATTTTTCTCGAGTACCTATTTAAAAATTACGTTCATGGCTGAATGAGATGCATTTCCTTTGCCTTAATCTGAATCTCATCATCATCATCAGAATTACTCACTTATCAGATTCACTAAGTACACACGGCGACACATCAAGCTATACAAAACCAACATAAGCTGGCAGCACGTAGGTCGAGTAAAGTATAACGTTGCCCGGCTAGCTTAAGTTAGTTTTGTATAGCTTGACGTATCGTCGTGTGTATTCCTCCATTATTTCTCTAAAATTTTAAGACTTTTTTTCCGGGCAAGGTAACAAGGCCATAAAGTAACTAAACACATTTTATTTAATAAAAACAGGTGATTAAAAAATGAATTTTGGTGACGTCCCTCCGTTATTCTTCGGTTTTATACGAATCTACCAACATAATCTCGGTTATATACCAAGAGCGGATTCGTGGAGGCAAGTTAGTCGTCAACTTGCTGCCAGAGTATTTTCAGGCCGCCATAATAGGCTAGGTAGGTAACATAGACAACATTACTGACTTTCCTCTGTACTTGGCTTCGTCATGATATCAATAGCTAAAGCCCAAATTGAGAAATCCTTCGTACGTAACCAAAAGAGGCTGTATATCCTAACTATCCTATACTTCCTAATTCTTATTAGTTATTATAAATATGAAAGTTTGTGACGATTTTTGGATGTGTGTATATTTGTGGCTCAAACACGCATAAACGGCTAAACGGATTTGGATAAAATATGGCACACAGATAGATTATGTTCTGGATTAACACATAGGATTCTTTTTTTAAAGTTCACGCAGACGGAGTCGCGGGCGACATACGACTAATCATGCAATGAAGACAGAACCCAGTATAGCTAAGAAACATGTATGATTTTTGGTGCTTGTTATTCTAAGGGAAGCCGGAATATCACGTCACAGCTTTACGTCATACGCCCACACCTAAAGCCCACACGAATGTGGGCTGCACTGCAGCTTACACTTTAAATCGAAAAATGATCATTTATAATTGATGAATTTGAGTTTGAGTTGAACCTAAGAGGAAGGATCTCCATAGAGTCCGCATAAATTTACGATTGTAGTTGGTCTCTTTTGTCTTATGTCGTACCTTTAATAGTAGAAGGAGATGGAACTATAGATATTTGTTTATGCGGCTGTCCACTTTTTTTTGAGCTAGTGTGTGTGAAAAGTGACCGTAAACATAAGGCCATATGTCACTGGGTGCCTTTTGTCCATACTACTTGACACCACACACTCAAACCTAAACGTCAAAAAAAGTGGACACTTTACAATTGGTATGGCTCACTCTAGTCTTAAAGAGAGATCCTTCCTCTTAGAGTTGAACATTTTCTTATGTATCCAACAACATTAGATTTATATTTAGAACAATATTAACTCTGCTAACCTCTTCTCTTAGTAATTATTTGTTTGAGACAATCATTGGTGACTCTATTCACTTTAAGGTCGTAGTTGTGGCTAATTAACATTTGCCAAACCCAGATTTACTATTAAAATGAGGCAGAATAATACTGAACCAAACAGAAGAGTGTAAGTGTTCATCGAGACCCTTTAGATTATAGCGGCTCAAATTTTTTATGGTCACTCAAATCGAGCGCGTTTTTCACCCACTCTTTATTACTGACTTACCAACATACACTTCTGTTATTCCATGGAAATTTCAACTCTATTTCTCTTACAGTACATTGGTCAAGTGTTAACGGGTTCGCAAAGTTATCATGGTAGGTTTAAGCAAACTTGGTCAGTGGATATTGCGATATAAAATAGGTCAAACAATACATCCCCGTGGTTCTTTAATACGACGACATAAGGTTGGATTTAGCGGTATATATTGTGAACTTGTGGTTCCGATATTTAATAAAAGTTTACGGCCGCCAAGCCCGGCTTTCTTGATACCTTTGACAGGGTAATAAAAAATTTTACGCCGCCTATACAATTGATAATTTGAATAAGTATTGGCTATATGCGAAGTGGTGATGGGAACTGACAAATCGATCGCAGCGCCCGGGGTGGCAGAAATGTGTACTTTTGTAGGACAAGCTGTGTAAAATATGCTTGAATCTATGCAAATCCACACACTTACTCAGCACGAAATCTCCAAAATTGTAAGGACTACAAACTAAAATTTTTAATATCGATAATGTTGCTAATTTCTTTAGTTTTTACATTATTTTATTATAAAAATAACAAACTTTTAACTAGCATTTGAAATAATTCACGGCGGTCCGACACCGCTAGGGGCGCTAGTATCGTGCACATAGCCAATACATATTCATGCGTATTTCTAGTTAAATAATTGGAAATTGTCATACCTTACGTCGCATATATTATCTAGTCCCATTTAAAGTACCAAAATCTAGCCCTGATTGACGCTAGACACCGATTATAATACAAATATAATATACAAATAATATTCATATTTACAAATCTTTGCCCCTTACGGGATGCGGGATTCAAACCCGACCGTCAAAATTGGAATAGAAACATGACAGATATTAATATTAGGTACTTAGGTATTTAGTATTTTCCTAGACCTAAACAACAAAACACTAAATTAATGTTAAATAATTTATACAGATGGCTAGTGCAACATAGTTTTTATAGCGTTGAAGAGTTTTTAAATTTTAAATAGTAGATGTTAAATAATTACAGAATGTTAGTATTATAGGTTTTAGTTTTTTTAAGTTGTTACACATTTGCATGCTGTTGTTACAGCTGAACAGAAGAAGCTTATTTTATTATATTTTACCATCTTTTGTATACCTGTTTCAAGGCAAATAAATGATATTTCTATTTCTATTTCTATTCTATTTCTAGCTTCAACTTGTGACTATGTTTGCTTGTTGGCATTTAAATTGTTTGTATTTTGTAGTCGTTATTGCTGGATCTAGGGCATACAATAAGTCTACGTCAAGTTTCATCGACATCGTCAATTTGTCACATATGTTGTGTGATTAAATGGTCGCAGCGCGTGAAAAACGAACGCATTGCATTATAGATGTATACATCGAAATAGAAAATACCTAGGTGTTACTTATGTTCATTAGATCTATACAACGTGTTAATGAATAAACGCAAAACTAGAAAGTAGTTTGTTTAGTATCGAGAGCAGAATCGAATTATCATGTTTTCAACATAGGTAATTTTCAAAACCTGCCGTTCAGGAGGCGATGGTTCGATCCCCGTCCAGGCCGACTCGTACCAATGAGTTTTTCGGAATTTATGTACGATTTGTAACACCACTGGCTTTTCAGTGAAGGAAAACATCGTGAGGAAACCTGCATGCTTCCATTTCGAGGCATGTATTGTACCCACTGTCCATTATAATTGGCGACGGGCTCACCCCTCGTCACACTGGACAGAGTTTCGGTACTCTGGTGAAACGTGGATGTTCTGAGGTTTCAGAATATCTCTGACTACCCCCTCGGGGAATATAGTCGTGAGCATATGCTATGCTAATTTTCAAAAAAAGATTCTTAAAATGTATCCATGAGCACGTTAGTGCTTTCATTCATTGCTGAAATGATAATTCATTTTTGCATGAAAACCTAAAATGCGAATAACTTTAAAATTTTAACTATCAAAGTAATGAAATTATTGTTTCAATCTAATTATTTTGTTATAAATCAGTTGGGGTGTATGAGGTTTTGCTTACTTTTTCCTAGTATTCTTGAAAGGATTATTAAAATCGGTTAAGTCTTGGAGGAGGAAACAGGGGAATACGAAATGCAAATGTCGTCCATTTTATGGAGATAAAATCAGTCCGAGCTGCAGTTGTCTCTTTCGCACTCTAGTCGGCGGGGGTGTGTTTAAGGGACGGATCGGAAAAATACGTTTCTCCAAATTTCTTCGAGAGCCTGCCTATCCTCTTAAAGATTCAACTTTTCGTTTTCTAAGGAAGTGATGTAGGTATCTGTTACGAAGTAACTAGTGATCTGTGGTATTACTACCACCACGAAAGATACTTACAAACACAATAGTTCCATTTTCTAACTTGGTTTCAACCGGCTGGGTCATGGCGACCACAGCAACGGACAGGTTCACACGGAGAGCGTACACGTTGAAGAAGCCGAAGAAAGCCATTAGAGCTACCACGAGCCGCCTCCGACGCCAGAAACACCATGTTGATTCTAACTCTTTTGTCTGTTCCCTGTAACAAAGACAATGGTTATCAATATAAAATATAAGACTTATAATTATGGTAATAGGTAATAGGCAATAGACCAGCCCACAGCCACACCGGTGTCGCGGTTGCGGACACGGCTGTAGTGAGTGGCGACGCTGGCGACGACTCCCTACAAAATGTATGAAAATGTGTACGAACTGCTTGCCAGTGTGGCTGCGGCTGCAATGGTGAATGTACTCATGATATATAACCCAATGAACAAACAGGAAGATAACAAAAAAATCCATACTAAATGCAATCAGCTGATCGAAGTTTGAAAAGAAGAAATTCTTTTTTTTGCTAATTTCCCTTTGTTTCCTTGGGGAAAGTTATTCAGTATCATGAGTACAATCAGCCTTTAAAGTAATGCAATTGTCTACACTTACACCCTGTAAATGAGATGCATCTACACACGGCGACAGATACCTACCCAGGGTTGCCAGGTTGTTTATTTCTGTGCATTTGTTTTATTTCTACCAAAAGTAATTTGGGGGACTTTTATTCTTTTTTGGGGAAATAAAATGATCTATCTGGGGAAATTTCCAAAACCACATCTGGCAACCCTGCAACTCTATGTTCATGGACATAGAGTTCAACTATGTTGATCTGTCGACGTGTGTACGAGTTATCATCGCGAATGGAAAAATTCAACGTAGAAGCAAAGATTAATGTTACTATGGTAGAAGGTGGTTATAATAACAAGTCAGCTTGGTTATGTAACCGACACGCATGAAACGTTCAGTCCAGTCTCCGGTCACGGTCTGCTATCTAAACTAAGGATCTAGTTACTGGTCGACACTCCTGTATGACTTTCGTTCATCACATACATACCAACCTGCCTTTGATTGAGCTTACAAATAACTACAACTACTAATAGAAAAATAAGCAAAGAATCAGAAGTACCCAGAACTAATGCCAAAGTGAAACCTAGATTCGATTATGCATAGGATGGAAACGAGAGAAATCTAGACACATGTGCTAGTGAATAATGAACGTTAATGTAAAAAATCTAAAGACCAAGTTGATAGAGCAAAAGCCATTTCAATTTCATGGCTATATGCGCAGTAGCAAGTATGTAGAGGTATTGCTATCAGCATACTATCAACATTTGGATAAGGACTAGCTTGAAAATAAAAGTGAAATTGCATAGGTACCTTCTGGAGATTAATTTGTTTACTGTTTGACCAGGAATTAAAAAACCTCTTCTGGAGGTTAATTTGTTTACTGTCCGACCAGGTATTAAGAAACCTAACTATATTGTGAAAAGTAATAAAAATTATGTCTACAGGGCTGCAATCGCTGTAAATATTCGGTGATTGAACCGTGATTGGACTACGTACGAACCAACACATTTGGTATTGCGCTAATCGCGGTACTGCTCTTGACAGCCGTTAGAGCCGTTTTGACAGATCGCTCAGACGTTAAGGGCTGTCAGTTGTATAGAGTTTAGCGCGAAGCGGAATTCAGCACAATTGAATATTAATTGGATTGCAATGTGATTAGAACTGAAATTGGATAAGAATAGAACTTCGATGTTTTAACTTAGCGCAATCGGGCTCCTGTACGGGGTGTAAACTTGCATAAGTAAAATACTTAAAGGGGTGTTTCCGATTATCAAACTGAACAACTTTCACTCAGGGATCAAAATTTAAATCGACAAAAAAAAAACTTTTTCGGTATACTTTTTGTAGCGCATAGTCATCTCGTTTCATTATCTACGTATACATTATGTTGTGAAGTGAAATAGGCATAATTATAATTTAATGCTTTTTGTAATGTTTAATTTATTAGTAGGCGGGGAACAAAGTTCTTCATTTTACTGGAAGAAATAATTAATGTTTTATGTATCTGAATAGTATCTAAATGGTATTGTTTACTTTTGATAATGAACTAACAATTAAAATAGTTTTAAAACCTTTATTGTTATGTTATAACATAGTCTTTAGTGTGGTGTCGACGCATAATGACCTAATTTGTCAACGCGAAATGTCTTAAACGCAGAATGCCTTAAACGCGATATGTCCTAAATGAATTATTGTCGTTGAATGCTAGTAGTAGAATCTACAACATTGGATTGTTAATAAGTCAATAAAGTGTTGTTTTTTTCGGAAAACCTGTGGAAAACCCATAAAGTTTTTTTCTCGCACCAGCTTCAGCCTTATCTCAGATTAGATTAGGTACCTACTTGCTAAATTACTTTATTACCGTCAAAAAACGTCACCAAATAATACTTCACATGAAATAGCATTATGATAAGATAGTAATTTTATTCAAAACAAAACTTGTTGCCAGCATCTGACCATCAATTTGTCTATGTATAAATCAAACTGGTATTTAGCTGTTATTGTTTCAAAAAGAAAATAAATAAAATCATATGCTAAAAAAGAAAAAACTCAAATCTAAATGACTTTGTATGCATCTAGCGCTACATTGCCATACGCTGCAGGTACACGAGCCCGATTGAGCTAACTTAAAACATCGAAGTTATATTCTTATCCAATTTCAGTTCTAATCACATTGCAATCCAATTACTATTCAACTGTGCTGAATTCCGCATCGCGCTAAACTCTATGTAACTGACAGCCTTTAAAGTCTGAGCGATCTGTCAAAACGGCTCTAACAGCTGTAAGGAGCAGTACCGCGATTAGCGCAATACCAAAAGTGTCAAAAGTTATGGTTTGTACGTAGTCCAATCACGGTTCAATTACCGAATATTTACCGAGAGTGCGTCCCAGGCCTATTTTATACTTACAGCTATGTTCCGATTGGCTAAATTGTTCTGAAACAGGTTGTTGGGTGTGTTTTTGTCAACAACATTCAGAGTATTGAATTTTTATATCAACGTCGACCTTGCAAACGTAACATTTTAACATACATTTACAATTTATTATTCCAATTAAAATTAACTAGAACGGTCAACAAAAATGCCACAGTACAATAACATTCTACATTCACGGTCGTCCCTAAGTACCTAAAATTGTACAAAAGCCTAAACTAGAATGGAGGTCACATTTGTAACACAATATAAAGTGTGGTAGAGTAGAAAACTGTGTCGAAGGGTTGCCATGTTACTGTACTTTGCAGACAGGCACGAATCTAGTTATAATACTATAAGGCCAAGCACATTATGCCGTGTCAAAAAGAAAAATATATGTGCCTCCATCCTTAAGGTGCCATATGTTCAGACGAATATTTTCTATGAGAAACGCGATTGCCCAGCCCTCCGAAAAGTGCGTGCGTCACGTGCGTGTGCCGTATTTTCGATTAAAAAGAATTAACAAAAGTCCTTTTTATAGATTTTTCTGTTTTTACTAGATAAACTAATGGTGAATATGTGAGTATCAATTATTAAGATAAACAAAAAACCCGACTGTTGTTTTTCTCTTTTCAGCTAATAGGTTTTTTATTCAGTCGGTTTTTTTTTATCTTAATAATTTAGGTTATTTCATACTTTTTAGTCTATATATATGTATATATATATATATATATATATTTATATATATATATATTTGGAATCGTCTGATTACTAGCTTTCATTTGATACCCATATTGTAATTTTTAACAACAAAAAAATGTTTATGCCCCCTCTCTTTTTTAATTCGCAGACGCCATCTTGAAATAATATACCCTATGTCACTCTCACGATTTTTACAAATCCAAAGACACCTCAAACGTTAAAATCCATCAAGCCGTTTAGGCTGTAGGCCGTGCCAAAGAAATAGACATACAAACATACATACATACATACATACGCTCGAAAAACATAACCCTCCTTCTGGTGCAGTCGGGTAAAAATCGGAAACTATTTTAAGTTCTTCTAAAACGAGAAAATGTTTTTTATTTTTTATTCTTTATTTTTTTACATTTTTTTTATTGAGGCTTTTAACCCTGAGGTTATGCCAGCCCCATCGTGCCTTAACCTTGAGACTCAAAATACATAATACGTAATCTTTGTAACGATTTTCTATCGAGTGAAGTAATTCCAATCGTGTATTCAATCTATGATTTCACTAGATAAACTATCCAAGAATACTGAGGTATGACTTTGGTTTCGGTAAATTGTATAAATCAAGTCGAAAAATTAAAAATAAAAGATGCCTCCAAGGTATTTTGTCCCACTATTGCGCCTTAATCTGAGCTAATCAATCTATTCCAATGAAACTAATTATTAAAGTAAAAATCGATTACTACACTTCTTTACAGTAATAAAATTATCAAACTCTTAAATGACAAAAATCACAATCTGGAATATTCTACCGCATCAAATTATTGGAAAACTACACGAAAACGCCTTGTGAAATCAATTATTTTCGATAGGTAGTATTTTTCTCCTAGATTTTTGGGACAGCTTTGTTTATTCTTAAACTGTTTACACAGGCTCAATGTAAAACGTGATAAAACTAAAAGCTTCCTTAAAATACCTACACTACATTTGAAAACCAGTTTCAGCCATTCGCTTTGTCTATTATAATGTTACAAAGGAAATGTAGTTGAAGGACAATTTGTTTAACATACTCGTACAATCAAATTAAAATCACTACAACTAAATGGTGGAAATGTAATCATCACATCACAAACTTTAAGAGGTTTCCCTGACCGAACGACCTTGACCCTTTCAGAGCCGCCTCACCTCTACTAAACTACGTCATTTTATTTGGTATACCTATTTTTGACTGCCTGTCAATATGGTGCCTTCTATTCCAAGGAAATCGAATTCGAAAATCATAAGAATTCGCACCAAATTTTACAATTATCTAATTAACGCACTAAATATTGGTCTTAAATGTCTTAATAAAAACTTACTTCATAGCATTTTTAGATCTTAATATTCTCTACACAATGGTGAGTGTCGCAAGTAAAATTGACTTCAACTTATAAAGTAGATGCACATAATAGAGATTTTTCCAATATTTTGGCTTTCCATTGAACACAGGTTTCATATGTATTTTATAGAAAAATAAGAAATATACTGAAATATAAATAAGAATTATAATGCAAATAAAGCCGAGATGTTGAAGATCATTGCTATATTTTTCATTAATTTGTATGCCTTTCAAATAACGAGAAGATAGCTTCTAAAAACCAGGAAAATATCGCCCGGCCCTGCGTTTACCAATGGGGAGCGTCTCAACACTTGAACTGGATACGCCCCTGGTGAAAACACAAACAAATATAGAGTTCTGAGTGACCTCTCTCCCCAAACATTATATAAAAACTGCTACATAGTAATTTGAGCTAATTATATTACAATACTCCTACAATGTGCTTATGAAACCTGTTAACATTTAAACAATTTGTACAGGATCTATAACAAAACAATTTTGAAACTTGACACTTTTTCAAATTATTCTTTCTACCTCGCAAACGGTAGCGTAAGAAAAGGTATTTAAGGTAGTCAAAAAGGTAGTGATGTGGCCGAATAGCAGCCAATCACCGAATATTCGTATTCGGAGAATATCAGGAAGACATTCGTAATTAAATGTTTTCGCAAAAGCCACTTAATTTTTGTCAGAAAGACATACATTTTCCTACGCTGCCGCTGAATACATTTTTCCAGAAACAGTCATCTTTCAAATTATCCACTGTGTCTCCAAAAATAAAATTTTTAAGAGTTTCGAAGGTCAAAAAAGGGTTTTCTTTTACCACCCATTGCAGTGTCTTTTAACTGGCCTTTTGAAATGGAATAAAACATTGGTCAGGACTTTAGGAATTTTAAAGCATGTCCGACACGCTGTCGATTTTGATTGTTTAAATAATATTTCGAATGATTAACGTGTCTTTTCAACATTTTAAAATTATTTTTCGCTATTCATATTTGTATTCGTATTCGCTGAATAGTAAAATCTATATTCGTATTCGTATTCTTATTCGTAAAAGTAGTATTCGGGGCATCAGTACAAAAAGGTTATATTAAGAAATTATGGACAAGCAGTTTTTGATTATACTTACAGTGACTGTTGTTTTAATAAAATTCTGATGAATATCTCAGATTTCTTTTAAAATGCTCGTATGACTATGAATCGTACATTTTATTACGTTTACCTCAAGTTTACCTTAGTGTGGAATAAAGAGCGCATTTAAATATTTACTTTTAAGATAAAAAGATTGACTTACCTCCGTAGCAAACAATGTTAATTGATTAAAATGTACATTTGGGAGATAATACACAAATTTTCAATTCGTCTATACTCCATTTCAAATAGCAACGAAATTTTAAGGCCATTTTGAATTACAGAAACAGAAGATTTGAAACCCTTACTCTCACTTCTTCTTAAAACAGCTTTAGTAACATCCAAGATATGTTCTTTAGTATATCTTTCTGATAAATCAATTATATTTGCAAATCAGAATTGACCACATTACATTTTTTTAACCACCTGTTTTTAATTAAAAATATAAAATAGGTTAAAAATAAGAGATACGTATTTTTCCGATTTTATTTTTGACCGATTATTCTATTTTTAATTTACTTTTAAATTATCTGAAAAACGTAGGATTTATGGCTAAGATACTTTGGCCGCAATAACATTAAAAATAAAAACTGTCACATACAATAGAAAAGCCAAGCAGGCAAAGGAATAAAATCTCATTCAACCTCTATTATATTTTTCAGTATTTTTCAAATAACTCGAGAAATAATGGGCAGAAAAATCTGGTAATTTTGATATAAGCTTTGAATCACACAATCTCTAAATGGTTTTCTTATTTTGGTACCTTTCTTAAAATGAAATGTTGTTAATTGGCCAGAAAGCTATATAGGAATCGGAAAATCTTTTCGTCCTTATTTGAAATGAAGAATAGTCAAGTAATATGATAAGAGAAATTGTTCAGACTAATGCTATTAGAATATGTTTTACGCCTGCCACACACATCGGAATATCGAATCAGAATTAGGATTTTGTCTAGGATTTGTTTAATGCCTCCGTAATTCCGAACGGAATTCTGGAGGTGACAAAGCCATACTAAATCCTATTCTGATTCGGAATTCCGTGTGTGTGTGGCAGGCGTTACTGATGACGACCCCTCTTGTCATACATAAACCGCCGGCATAAGTTGACATACCCAATTCTGAAGTAGGTACCTACTTCAGAATTGGGTATGTCAAGTTTTTTATGTGTTAATTTTATATTTTTTACGGATATAAGACATCATTTTAAAACGAATTTAACTTTTTTTATAAATTGAATTTTTAACTGAAATTTGTAAATGGCAAAAGTGGTTGCGGAAAAAAATTCTTACTCCACTGAGGAAATCCTTTGATTAATTTAAAAAATAAAAAATCACCTGCCTTCTCTTTCTAACTCAACTGGAAACAAAAAAGGCAACATCAAATGTCAAATGTCGAATTTTTTTTTTCTTAATGCCCAGTTATTTTAAGTTGATTATTAATTTACCAAGGAGTTTACAGGTCCTGCGAGTGACGTCACGTTATTCAGACCGAAAAACGACGTTATTCTATTAAAAACATATGTAATCCTTTCAATCTCTGACATATAAAATATTGTTATTGAGACAATTATCTCGAAATGGTTTCCGATTCAGCCCTCCCAAAAAAAACTTGACATACCGAATTGATATCTATATTGACAGAGAGATACGTTGTTATAATAATTAATGCTTGCCAAGATGTTTACACTACTTAATTTATCAACATAATGGGTTTAGTATCAATCAAACTAATTACCAAATCCATTTGTTGTAGTTTCTGGATACTCTACAACGGAACAACTTCCGACGCGGTGGAAGAGTCAAAAAAAACGTTAAGAAGCTATTCTATGTGACATTATTTTGAATAAAAATCTTTGGACATTTGATATTAGGTACAACGGCACGCTAGCAAATATTCATTTCGTTTACACGTCTGTTTTTCACTTCATGTCAAGTTTGATCAAATGATAAATAGTATTCTTTGAATTTCATATTATAAGTTTAATTAATTAACTAAGAAAAAAATTATATCGACTCTTCGTTCTCGAATATTGTCTTAGGTACCCAAGGATACAATCATTTGGATTCGATTTAAAAACTGGAGCTGGTCAACAGGGTGTAACAAATATCATAGAAATACTTAAGGGGGTGCTTCAGACCATCAAACTGAATAACGTTCACTATGGAGCCAACATCCAAATCGCGAGGAAAAAATCCGCTATATCATACAAAACTGCAGTACCGTTTCGACTCAAATGTATGGGACAGCTGATTGTTTTTTTTTCTTGACCTTGGCTCCATAGTGAAAGTTGTTTAGTTTGATGGTCTGAAGCACCCCCTTAAGTAATAGGATGTTTTGTTACACCCTGTAATCTGTATACAAAACCGCAAACCGAAAACCCAAAAGATTTTTTTTCGACCGAGATTTCAATTTTAATCCCATTGTTTTTCAGTTTGATGGTCTGGGCTGCAATCGCGGTAAATTTTAGGTGATTGAACCGTTATTGGACTACGTACGAACCATAACTTTTGACACATTTGGTATTGCGATAGTCGCGGTACTGCTCTTGACAGCCGTTAGAGCCTTTTTGGTAGATCGCTCAGAGTTTAGCGTGATGCGGAATTCAGCACAGTTGAATACTAATTGGATTGCAATGTGATTAGAACGGAAATTGGATTAGAATAGAACTTCGATGTTTTAACTTAGCGCAATCGGGGGCTGATCATTTCCTTTAGATCGTCAGCATATTAATAAAGCTATAAATAAGAAACTAATGAGAAAATATCTTGCACATTATTTCAGGGAAGTGCATGTAGGTATTGTATAATTTTTCTTTGTCAAAGCACACGCAACAAATCAACTGTTGGCATTACAATTTCCAACCATGTCCTAGCAATCGTCACTGTTAATTTACTTCGTAATATAATAGTACGAGATCCGACCGCAAAATTATGCACCTATTTGCTTGGTGAACGAAATGTGATTAAGTTAATGTTTATACAGAGGTTCATACAACGCCGCCGGGTTGCCTAGCAAAATCTTGCCGCAAGTGCTTGATGAAGACCGTGATGATTTATGGTACAATTTTTTCCACCGATCTGTTTGGGACGTAAAGATCTGAAGGAGACAGATGTAAAGAACTGGTAAAACTAGGGTTGCCACCTCTCAGTCTGCCGAAACTCTAGGGTTGCCAGGTTCAAAGAAGTCATTTTAACCCTTAGAGTTGCGACGTTGTGGCAGATTGAGAGGTGGCAAATCTAGTTTTACCAGTTCTTTACACCAGTCTCCTTCAGATGACACCTCAATTACTTCCCAACAGATCGGTGGAAAAAATAAATCGCCATGGTAAAGGCGGCAAGATTTTCCTAGGCAACCCGGCGGCGTCGTATGAACCTCTGTATAAACATTTACTTAAATCACATTTCGTTCACCAAACAAATAGGCGCATAATTTTACGGTCCGATCTCGTACCAATCATCACTGTTCATTTACTTCGTAGCATAAGTCGTAGATTGTGATTAGAGCCTTTGTCCTGATTACAAATGTAGAAACAGAATTCAAGGTAGTGCGGTAGTGCAGTCCTATTAAGAATAATTACGGATAATCAAAGCCCCATAGGGCAGTAGGGTTAGGAGTTGATGAACCGAAAACAACATCCATTTTTACCTTTTTTTTTTGCTTGTCATCCCACTGCTGGGCAAAGACCCCCCCATTAATCTTCCAACCATCTCTGTCCTGGGCAAGCTCTGGCCTTTTGTCGTCAAAAGCATACAGATCATCCCGCCACCTCTTCTTAGGACGACCTGGACGCCGACGACCATTTTCTGGCATAGAGGGCGTAACAATTTTTGCCCATCTCTCCTGGTGCATTATCTTTAAGATTTTTATACGGAAATCCTTGAGGTACTGTAACTTTAAAACTACATTTTAACGAAAATCTGACTTCATTCAAACATAGAGGTTAGTTTCTAGATTGTTTCTGTAAATTTTCATTGACTTTAATTGGTTAGTATTGAAAATATCACCAGACTTTCTTTTTTATGGAGTGCGCTCCGAATTATATTCCCTTAACACTAACCGGCCAATTGTGAGTCAGTCTCGCGCTAATGGTCCCGGAGAAAACCAAACATTTTTGTAAGTTAATATGTCGTGTGGTGGTGGGGTACGGAACCCTCGGTGCGCGAGTAGCCCGACTCGCACTTGACCGGTTTTTATATTATTACGGGCAGGCGTTACAAAGTAGGTAAGTACTGTCTTTGACAGGGAGTCAAATAAAAACTGGTAGTCATTGACCGTAACGACCGAGCAGCTAGCTAGCTAAATTCAACGAAATTAACTATTTATCATCATCAGTGTTTCGTTTACATGGGTCCATCGCTTATTCACAAATGAAAGTTTTTTGTTTTTTTTTATTATTTAAGATTATTATTTTGACATGGCTGTAAGGCCTCGATCCCTAAGGCCTTAAAAAAAACCAGGCACGATCTTGACATGACTTTGACATAATCTCGCATACTTTGTATGGAGCGATGAATGATGATCATCTGTGGAGTTTTTAAGGAACACAATTTAAAAATAAACGCTTATTCTAACTAACAATAGTTACTGCTTTGAATTTATAATGTTCCTACTTGCCATAGAATACGGTAAAGTTAGATTTTAAAAAGACTTTCAAGGAAACATTTTCTATACAAGGTGTTACAAAAATACAAATAAACCTTTAAGGGGGTGGTTTAGACCATCAAACTGAACAACTTTCATTATGGGACGAACATCGAAAACGCGAAAAAAAATCTGATCTTCCATACTAAACTACAAATTTACTCGAGCTAAATTTATGGGATAGCTGATTCTTTTTTCTCGATTTTGATGTTGGTCCCATAGTGAAAGTAGTTTAGTTTGATGGTCTAAACAACCCCCTTAAAAGTTTTAAATATTTATTTTTACTTTTGTAACACCTTGTAGATTCGATCGAAACAAACGAACGATCGTGCAGCAATTTAGGAATGTTGCTTGCAAATCGAACACTAAGTATTCCTTTAATGGTATAGCACATAGCAAAGGATTAAATTACATTTTACGTTCTATAGTACCTACCTACTAAACTAGTTTGTAACCTATGGCCATTAAATTATTATCCTTTACGTTTAAATACAGATTTGAATTTAAACGACGATCTAAATTGTTTACCTATTTCAAAATAGCTGCTACGTATTAATAGTTGATTTCCGATTTTTGCTATGGGTTTTCCTCGATTAAAATAGTTTTAAGGGTGTGTTCAGACAATTAAACTTAACAACTTTCCATAAGGAACTTGGGTCGAAAAACGATAAATTTTGTTGGACCTTCCATACAAAAGTGCATATCTATGGGAGCGGTACGATTTTCTATGGAAGGTCCACAAATTTTTCTCGTTTTTCGACCCATGTTTCTTATGGAAAGTTGTTTATGGAAAGGTGCATACTTACACTCGAAAAATATAATCTGTCGCAGTCGGGTATAAAAAAAAATCAGAAGTTTTCAAAATGTTTTCTTGACATTATTTTTAAAGATTTTATTTTTAAGAGAATGCATAATTATAAATATTAGGTTCAACTATGAAAAGGAGCATTAGTTTTTGACCGGTTATGAGTTTTTAGACCCCAGATCTAACTCAGTCGGTTAGATTAGCGAGGAGCGAAGTGACGAATATGTTACATTTCTTTTCTTGCGACCACAGCGCACGAGCCGAGCGAGCGCAGCGAGCGTGCCGTGGCAGACGTCGGCGAATGCCAGAACCGAATTCCTACTGTTTACTCGAAAATATAATTATGACTAAGCTTTGACTGTAACATATACAAAAAAGACAGGATTATTTATCGGTTCGTGCGCTTTTAGGCCTTTCACATAGAAGGAAGGTACATAAAAACCAACTTTAAGAGTAGGTACGTAAGCTAACTCGATGTAAACTAACTTAAAGTGGAATCAGAGCGAGTAATTACTGCGTATTTTAACGATGAAATTAAAAACATCGGATATTTTAATAAGTATCTCTTGAATAATTCAACAGGAAAACGATAATACCTATATACCTACTTGATTCGGGCCTTTACCTATTCTACTAACAAAATCGCCTTTGCTCCGTTGCCTTTGAAGGGGACCGGATTATGTAACCCTAAATAAAATAATGGCCTAGCTATCTAAAATGAGATCAAACTTCGTTTGTACATAGAGCGCACTAGCGATTTTATAAAAAAAAAACGTTATTTCCACAAGATATGTACTAACAAGGCGCTAATAAACCGTGTCTCTTTAAAAAACGTGCTATGATAATTGCAAGAAAAAACGTTTTTATATTTAACTTTAGTGTCTGCTAGGTAATTTTTTGCCGATGTATTTTATACAGTGTAACAAAACACTTTAATTGGTTGATATTGAAAATAGGATGAAACTTCGTTTGAGGACCCTGACGGGTCCTCTTAAGGGTATATTACTGATGGCGCGCTCCATACAAACGAAGTCTGGTGATATTTTCAATACTAACCAATTAAACTCAATAGCATTTTGCAGAAACAAATCTCTATGCTTGTATCGTATCAGATTTTCTATAAAATGTTCAGTTTTAAAGTTACAGTGCCTCAAAGATTTTCATATAAATCTTAAATTTATCCTAGCATTGAAACTGTATATTTTAACGAAAATTAGACACGATACAAGCATAGAGATTTGTTCCTAGATTGTTTCTGCAAAATGTCATGGAGTTTAATTGGTTAGTATTGAAAATATCACCAGACTTCGTATGTATGCAGCGCGCATTTACGCATCCGGAATAAACTTCTCTTAAGAAGCGTGTCTCCGAGTATAAGTACCTAGCAAGTAGAAAATCCACAAATAAAATTAACATGGAACTATTCCACGAACCACGACACCGATTGCTGACCACTGCTGTTAAATCAATAGGCACCGATTGATTTAACAGCACTGGTCAGCAAAATCAAAAACCTCAGACATTCGATTAATCTGCTAAATTGAAAGGTTCGTTCGACCCCGAGATTTAAAACCGCAATTGGGTCGTAACCTAATTAGGTTGGATGTCACAATTGTCAAGCGTCTTATGGTGGCCATCAAAGTAATGGTGCCAGGGGATTTGGTGTATTCAAGGCTGGGAGACTTTGATGTTTTTGAATAAGGAGTTGGGTTTGTATGGGGTTCAGAAGATTATGTATTTGTGAAGTAATCAGCAACACAAAGCAAACATTTTCATGGAGTGGAGCACTGATATACTGTGTGCTTTTGTAAACACTTTCCAAATTGGGTTCAGACTATCTAACTGAACAGCTTTTACTACAGGAGCAAGCAAGAATTCGCAAAAAAATCTGCTGTTCCATACTACACTACAATACATGCCTATTGGAATAAAATGTATGAAACAGCTGATTTCAGCTTTGCTCCCATACTAAAAGTTGTGCAATTTGATGGTATGAACCATTCCTAAAAATTTGGAAAGTATATATTTTTTTTTTATTTTTCTTAATTAATGGCCGGTTGCTTGCGTCTAGCGCGGCAATTCTGCCAATGTCAAGTAGTTTATAATCTCAAGTTATTGTTTTATGGTTAAAACACAAAAGAGCTTCACAAAATGGCGGAGCCACGTGCAAGCCTAAGAGAGGCCACCACGAACGCGTCCACCCTCAGTCAGACTTGCAGCGCGACTCCCGGAAAGTATATAAAAATCGCCTTATAGAACATTTTTTTTTTTAATGTGAAGTTTTGTTAACAGCATTATGTAAACCTAGATCAACTAGAGACATTATTAACATACAAAGTATTTCAATTTCACCCTGAAATTGAAATAATTTTCAAGTTTTTATTTTACTGTCTAATACTTTTAAACTAAGAGTCTACCCGTCAAACTGAACAACTTTTACTATGGGAGCAAACCGATCGTGGCAAGAAAAAAATCTGCTGTTCCATACTAAACTGCAATGCCTACTCGACTCAAATGTATGCAACAGCGGATTATTTTTTAACTCCGATCGGTTTGCTCCCATAGTAAAAGTTGTTCAGTTTGATGGGTAGACTCTTATTTTAAAAGGATGCTATTAATATCAATTTCACCCTGTATACTTACCGAGATACTATTTGTTCTGTAAATCTTCCTAAGTTAATAAATTTTTTCTATTAAAATTTGGTACCGTACCGTATCGCTATGTATTTATCTTTGCTCATTTACCTATGTGAATCTTATTATACGGATATAGGAACCTAAGTCATGTAATTGCAATTTGTAAAAATAACTGTGGGAACCAGTAGAGTAGTTACGCAAAATTGAATAGAATAAGACAATGTAAACTTAGGGCGTTTAGTTTTAAAACATAATTTAATGAATAATTATGAATGGAACGGACACACAAATGGACAACATTACATTTTATGAAAGGTAACTATAGTTACCTACCTACCTTTTACCTACAGGTAATAAAATTCGAATTTCGTGGATGTTCTGAGTTTTCATAATATCCCTGATTATCCCCTCGGGGAATATAGTCGTGAGCGTGTGTATGCTTGCAAATTACGAAAACCATTTGGAGATTATTTGTGATTTAAAGTTAACAATAAAATTCTCCGATTTTGCTATTTCTAGAGTTATTTTAAATATACTGAAAAATTCAAAGTTACGATTAATAACATAACATAAAATAAAATAAATATTCTTATTAATGAGATGGATTCCTTTTTCTGGCTGCCTTTTGTATTAACTTTACAGACCATGATATTATACAGGGTGTTAGGGTAAACAGTTGCATTACTTTAAGGGGTGATTCTACCCATGATACTGAACAACTATCCCTAAGATACTTAAAGGAATTTGCGAAAAAAAGTTTCGACTTTTCATACAAACGGTCAATCAACTGAATGCCTTTAGTATGGAAAGTCCAATTTTTTTTCGAATTTCCATTAATTAAAGTAATTCAACTGTTTACCCTAACACCCTGTACAGCCACGTTGTGAGAGAAGGTGAGAAGCAAAAAATTATTGGTCAACCAATGTGCATGCAACCTAATAATTTCAGAAATTTAATTAGAAATAGAAATGTCAATCAACAAATTTTTCGGAAAAATACGTAGCTATTATTATTTTTAACCTATTTTGATATCTATCAAATAAAAAATAGGTGATTAAGAAAATTTAATGTTGTCCATTAATATACAGGGTGAAATTAATATCATTATACAGGGTCCTTCTTAATATGCTGACACTTTTTTAAGGGGATGATCAGACCGTCAAACTGAACAACTTTCTCTATGGGACCAACATCGAAATCAGGGAAAAAAAATCAGTTCTTCCTTACAAAACTGCAAACCTACTTGAGCCAAATGTATGGGACAGCTGATTTTTTTTTCACGATTTCGATGTTGGTCCCGTAGAGAAAGTGGTTCAGTTTAATGGTCTGATCATTCCCTTAAAAAAGTGTCAGCATATTAAGAAGGCCCCTATATAGCAAACCGATCGAGCAAAAAATTCAGATGTTCCATACTAAACTGCAACGCCTACTCGACTCAAATGTATGCAACAGCTGATCCTTTATGCTCCCTAAGTAAAATTTGGTCAGTTTGATGGGTAGAATCTTAGTTTAACAGGATGCTAATCATATCAATTTCTCCCTGTAGAACACCAGAATACAAACAATTTTAGATTTCGGTTTATTTCTCAAAGTCTAAGTTACTAGAATTTCTAATAGGTAAATGATTGATCGTTTTGGGGTGGTCAAATAAATAAGTGGTATGAAAGTACCTAACAAAGGTAAACACAGAAAAATAATACCAATTTGTTCATGCTTTTATGTTTCATATCGATTTGAGATTAAGACGAAGCAATAGTGCTGGCTGTGGCTAAGCATTTAGTAACTCATATTTATTATACAAGGTGTCTACAAATTTACACAGAATCTGAAAATCATTTGTAATGAATCAATATCTGAACATTTTTCTTGTTTTCAAAAAGTTACATATTATGAGTTTTTGAGTTGATTAACGATTCTGGAGAAACGGTTTCAGGTTTTGTGTTTGTTTTAATTGCACAATATAAAATGTCTTTGCAATTTTTATTAATTATGTATTTCATTCGAAATTTAATTTAAGTAATCAAATGCAGGCAATATATTTTTAATAACGTTTTACAAAATTTGCTAGAAAATAATGTATAACCTTTCTGTCAGTTCGATAATGTCACGGAGCTTTTTATTTTGTTCGTGTAGTTTTAATGAAGTTAGAAGAATAATTTGTTGAAAAATTCAAGTTCAAAAATTTGCTTGTTTTATAATAATCACTAGAGTTAATCAAAATTGTCCGCACAAATAATGTACCAGGTTTTAAGTAAGATCATAAGCTATCAAACAAAAAAAGTTTCATTAGTTTTTGCGTGATGCTGTTACAAAAAAACAGACAAACAGACAGACAAAAATTCTAAAAATGGGTTGATTTGGAGTCCGGGATACCTAAAAACCATATAGTAATCTTTTTTATGTAAATATCTTCAATGTACAGACAAACTTCTGTTACAGTTTTATGATGGTTAAGATTATGCCGCCGTTTCATATGGAAAGTGTTTGTAAAATAACATAAGCACATCATAAAGTTACAACCAATAAATTACAGAAACAGTAGGTATATGAACTGTATGAATACAAAGGAATTATTTTCAATATCAATTATATAAAAACACCTTTCATAAACAAGGTTACATCAGGTTGCATTATCCATTCACAACATATAAGTACATAATGTACTTGACCCGTCTGAATAGAATGTATATGTTTGAACATAAACTATGCGGATATAGGAAACTGTCTTGTAACTATAAAAAAAAATTGTAATCTGTGGGAGCTAGCAGACAATAAAGATAAGAATAAAACAATGTTGAGATCGAGTGCAGAAAAACGTGAACAATTTAAATTGAGACAAAACATCGATGTAAGTCTTTTAAAATAGTAACGTACACAGGGTCCAGAGCAATGATAGTCCATACGGAAGAGAGCTAGCGACTCAATCATTAGGCGGCGGTTCGATTCCTCACAGGATCCAGAGCAATGATAGTCCATACAGAAGAGAGCTAGCGACTCAATCATGAGGCGGCGATTCGATTCCTCACAGGATCCAGAGCAATGATAGTCCATACAGAAGAGAGCTAGCGACTCAATCATGAGGCGGCGGTTCGATTCCTCACAGGATCCAGAGCAATGATAGTCCATACAGAAGAGAGCTAGCGACTCAATCATGAGGCGGCGGTTCGATTCCTCACAGGATCCAGAGCAATGATAGTCCATACAGAAGAGAGCTAGCGACTCAATCATGAGGCGGCGGTTCGATTCCTCACAGGATCCAGAGCAATGATAGTCCATACAGAAGAGAGCTAGCGACTCAATCATGAGGCGGCGGTTCGATTCCTCACAGGATCCAGAGCAATGATAGTCCATACGGAAGAGAGCTAGCGACTCAATCATGAGGCGGCGGTTCGATTCCTCACAGGGTCCAGAGCAATGATAGTCCATACGGAAGAGAGCTAGCGACTCAATCATGAGGCGGCGGTTCGATTCCTCACAGGGTCCAGAGCAATGATAGTCCATACGGAAGAGAGCTAGCGACTCAATCATGAGGCGGCGGTTCGATTCCTCACAGGGTCCAGAGCAATGATAGTCCATACGGAAGAGAGCTAGCGACTCAATCATGAGGCGGCGGTTCGATTCCTCACAGGGTCCAGAGCAATGATAGTCCATACGGAAGAGAGCTAGCGACTCAATCATGAGGCGGCGGTTCGATTCCTCACAGGGTCCAGAGCAATGATAGTCCATACGGAAGAGAGCTAGCGACTCAATCATGAGGCGGCGGTTCGATTCCTCACAGGGTCCAGAGCAATGATAGTCCATACGGAAGAGAGCTAGCGACTCAATCATGAGGCGGCGGTTCGATTCCTCACAGGGTCCAGAGCAATGATAGTCCATACGGAAGAGAGCTAGCGACTCAATCATGAGGCGGCGGTTCGATTCCTCACAGGGTCCAGAGCAATGATAGTCCATACGGAAGAGAGCTAGCGACTCAATCATGAGGCGGCGGTTCGATTCCTCACAGGGTCCAGAGCAATGATAGTCCATACGGAAGAGAGCTAGCGACTCAATCATGAGGCGGCGGTTCGATTCCTCACAGGGTCCAGAGCAATGATAGTCCATACGGAAGAGAGCTAGCGACTCAATCATGAGGCGGCTCTTCCACTAAGTTCTATGAAATTTATGTACGGTTGTATTTGTCATTATCATTAGCTCGGAGGTGAAGGAAAACATCGTGAGGAAACTTGTATACCCGAGAATGGAAAAAAAAAATAGTTCGGATGTATGTGTAAAATATGGGTGAGCTTGTGGCGAACACAATAGACCAGCGACATGGTCGCAGTGTTGCATAACGACCTTTGCTTGCAATAGCCCAGCCAACAATAATACACAGGGTCCATCTTAATATGCCGATAGTTTTAAAGACGATGATCAAACCACCAAACTGAACAACTTTCTCTACCACTATCACGGGACCAATATCGAAATCGCGAAAAATATATATCTGCTGTCCCACATGACGTGACGTGTCCACGTGGTTTTGTATGGAAACGCTGTTTTTTTGGGATAGTGTCCTTGGTCCCATAGAGAAAGTTTTTTAGTTTGGTAGTCAGATAATCCCCTTAAAAACCGTCAGAATATAAAGAAGGACCCTTATATTTCGGAGTCCTAATTACTTAATTCGGATTTGACATGCGGTTATTTATTATTATCAATTCTTTCAATTTATATGAACATTAGCAAATGATTATTGTATTAAACATCAGTCTAATAGCAACACCGGAAAATCACAAAGCCAGGGACGTTTAATCTATTGTATTATGTAAAATTTAAATACCTACCGCTATTAAAATGTCAATGGCTGCATTGCGAAATTGCATAACGCATTAAAATTTTCTAACTACTGACATTTATGTTATGATTTTGAATTCCACTGCTCGTTGTTGTGAATAATTTGGAATAATTACATTCAGCTAAACTGTATTCTACCTTTCCTTAAGAGAGTTTACTTTACGGCGTTCAGTGGCGCCCTCATCACAAAATTTAGGATTTCCCAATCATGACAACCTAAAATAAAAATGTTCGTAACTAAGTTTACCCTCAAGCCTGAAATGCTATTTTTATATAATACCTACTTTTTTACCTACAAATTTGAAGTTAAGATGATACATACCACTACTATACTATTTATTCATATTTTCTTAAAAGTGGAATTTTAGGAACCTATAAAAGTATGGTGAAAAATATCTTTTAGGCTTTTGGATTATAGAGTAAGGACTAAACATTGCAAATGCTCTTAAAATCAATGTTATAAAGAAGAGTTTTAAAATGTACCTACATACAAAAACAGAAAGTACCTACCTATATTTATATCGAAATGCTTTCCTTTACTTCATTATGATACGATTATACTTAAGTTATATAGGGTCCTTCCTAATATGCTGACACTTTTTTAAGGGGATGACAAGACCGTCAAACTGAACAACTTTCTCTATGGCATCAACATCGAAATCGCGAAAAAAAAACAGCTCTTCCATACAAAACTGTAAACCTACTTGAGCCAAATGTATGGGACAGCAGATTTTTTTTCGTTATTTCCATGTTGGTCCCATAGAGAAAGTTGTTCAGTTTGACGGTTTGATTATCCCCTTAAAAAGTGTCAGCATATTAAGTTGGACTTAGGGTCCAACTTCGAAATCTCGAAGGACCCTGTATAAGGTCTAGAAAAATTTGCTGAAACTATTTTATGGGGATGATCAGACCATCAAACTGAACAACTTTCTCTATCGCACCAACATCGAAATCGCGAATAAAAAATCAGCTGCTCCGTACAAACCTACTCGACCAAAATGTATGGCACCGCTGATTGTTTTTCGCGATTTCGATATTGGTCCATAGAGAAAGTTGTTCAGTTTGATGGTCTGATCATCCCCTTAAATTAGTTTAACCTAATTTTGTTAGACCTTATATATTAAACCTACTTGCACATAACAGACTCAATCTACCTATTGCTATTGCAATCTGAGACATGAATAGTTAATCTTTCCCTAGGATGCTCTTCAAATTTTATTAGTAAGAAATCAGAATGTGGTGAGAAAGCAAATCCTTGTAATAGACGGAAAATGAGAGAAATCCTGTGGGATTGTACGCCAAGGGCATTAGCTATTAACATTCTAATGGGAAAGTTGATTGGGGAGAGGTCGGTAGGGACAGCCAGCAAAATAGGTATAGCGTGTAGATGATTTGATATTGTTATAAAAGTGGTTTAATGTAACTAACAACTCGACCTCACGCAGAGCGGCCTAAAATGTAATCACAGATTACTGATATGAACATAATTATTTTACTGCCACTGTGGTCCAATGGTTAAGAGCATTGGGCTCTTGACACGGAGGTCGTGGGTTCGATACCTACGGGGGATACCTAGTGATATGTTGGTTAGGGCATTGCAGGCCGAATCAACTGATTGTCAGAAAAGTAAGATGATTCCGTGCTTTGGATGGCACGTTAAGCCGTTGGTCCCGGCTACTATCTCTCGTGGTAGTAGATAGGCCGTAAAGCGGTCTGAAAAAACTCTGACACCAGGGCTTGCCCACATGATAAGAAGAAGACTGATATGTAGCAAGCTAAAGATGCGGCAGTGACATTTGCACTTAGTTCCAACATTTCCGTTTTGGCGCTGCTGTCGTCAAGCTAATTTGTATAGAACTTGTAGTTATAGGTATGCACACAGTTATTCTGGAATGCAAAAATAGGGATATTTGACCAAGGAACAAAGTAATCAACAATATTATTATGTCATACAACGGAGAAGAATTAGGGCGTCTCAAGGATTCTCAACTCAAACGAAATTACCAGGAAAAACACAAGGCAACAACACAGCATAACGCTGCTGTTGCTGTAAGTTCAGTATGGCGTCCTATCATCGTCCAATGATGACGTTTCATGAGGGAAAATGTGACTTCAGCTCCAAAACGGCTATATCGGAACTAAAACTGTCATAGGCCTGAATGTAATATTGGTTGACTGTACATAACAAGATGTAATAAGAATTAATAGCTAAGTGCTTTCCCGGAATAATAAATATGTAATAAATGCACTTTGACTTGTATGGACTTATAGAGGATGTAACAAAACATCCTAGTAACATTTAAAAAGGGTTGTTTAGTTTAACCCATAAAACTGAGCTATTTTGACAATGGCGCCACTATCGTTTATGTTAGAATAAATTTAATATGGTAACATCAAATGTATGTGGTGCCATCTGTTGTGTACAAAGTGTTATATTTTGTCTGTGCTACATCTGTACTCTATGCTTTATTAAAAAAGAATAAATCTTCCGGTCATCCGTTTTTTCAAACCAACGTGTCGTTTTATTAGGTTATGGGCCCAGTTTAATTTTCCCAATAGCTAGAATAATACAGTCAGTGCAAGTTTTTAGATATCGTAGTTAAAAGGATTGTTTCCATTCGGAACGAGCAAAGTTACGAGTTTACGACTGGAAATGGCTTCGAACTCTTTTGTGACCAACGTTCCCAAGCTGAAGGGGCGTGAAAACTATCACGAATGGGCGTTTGCAGCGGAGAATTTGCTAGTCCTGGAGGGCATGTCAAGCTGTATAAAGCAAGAAAGCCCAGCAGAAGCAGCCGCAGAAGATGCAAAAGCAAAAGCTAAGTTAATCCTAACGATTGATCCTTCACTATACGTTCACATCAAGGAAGCTACAAGCACGTGCAACCTATGGAAAAAATTGCAGACAATGTTCGATGATTCTGGATTTTCTCGCAGAATTACTTTATTGCGTAATTTGATATCAGTACGTCTCGATAGTTGTGATTCGATGACTAATTACGTCACGCAAATTATTGAAACGGGCCAGAAATTATCAGGAACAGGATTTTCCGTGAACGACGAGTGGATTGGCTGTTTAATGTTGGCAGGTCTACCTGAAAAATACTTTCCTATGATTATGGCGATCGAGCATTCGGGAATCGCCATTACGGCGGATGTTGTGAAGACAAAGCTAATTGACTTGGCAGGTAATGATTCCGAAGCCGGAAGTGCATTTTTGAGCAGAGGGCAGCAGCAGCGCACTCGTCAGCAATATTCTAATGTTGGCGGCCATGGTAAAAATGACAAGTCAAGTCATCATGGCGGCGACAGTGGGTTGTCTATGACCGGCAGAAACGTAAACAAGTCTGATAAAACGAATGTGAAATGTTTTCGTTGCAAGCAGTTTGGACATTATATATCTCAGTGTAAACAAAATAATCAGCAGCAGCAACCAATAAAGAAGACAAATGCATTTTCCGCAGTGTTCCTGAGTGGAAATTATAGTAAACAAGATTTTTACTTGGACAGCGGCGCGAGCGTTCATATGACGACGCAGGTAAACATGGTACAGAATGCATCTTTCTCGCCGAGTGTCAAGGAGATTATAGCAGCAAATCAAAGTGCTATGCCAGTGTTGTGCTCGGGTGATGTGGATATCATGACCGTCACTCCAGATTGCAAGTATGAGGTTACTTTGAAAGACGTTTTGTGTGTCCCTAACCTCACCACAAACTTGATATCAGTGAGTCAGCTTATCAAGAACGGCAATAGAGTGGAGTTTAAGAAACAGTGTTGCAATGTTTACAACAGAGAGAACAGTTTGGTGGCTGTGGCACAGCAGATAGACGGTGTTTATAAGTTGGCAGTGGAACGTAAACAATGTTTGTTTACATCTCCTTCTTCAGCAGCAAGCAGTGAAGTATGGCATAGGAGATTGGGCCACTTGAACATGAACGATCTGAATAAAATGAAAGATGGTGCTGTCACAGGAATATCATACACGGATAAGTCAGTGATCAAGAAGAATACATGCAAAATTTGTTGCGAAGGGAAGCAGTCGCGTTTACCATTTGGTCATACAGGAACAAGGAGCAGCGAGACGCTTGATACTATTCACGCTGATGTCTGCGGCCCAATGGAGTCAAATTCGATTGGCGGAGCAAGGTATTTCCTTATATTTGTTGATGACTATACCCGTATGGTTTTCGTTTACTTTCTAAAAGCTAAAAGTGAGGTATTCCAGTACTTTAAAGAATTTAAGTCAATAGTAGAAACCCAGCAAAGCAGAAAAATTAAAATATTCAGGACAGATAATGGCTTAGAGTTCTGTAGCAATGAGTTTGAGAATTATTTGAAGAATGCAGGCATTGTACACCAAAAGACCAATGCCTACACTCCCGAGCAGAACGGGATGAGTGAACGCATTAATAGAACCATTGTTGAGCGAGCACGTTGTTTATTATTCGATGCAGGACTAGACAAGAAATTTTGGGCAGAGGCAACAAACACCGCTGTCTATCTCAGAAATAGGTCTGTCGCATCAGGTTTAAATAATAAAACTCCATATGAGCTCTGGACGAATACAAAACCAGATTTAAGTCATGTCCGAATATTCGGTAGTGATGTAATGGTACATATACCGAAAGAAAAGCGGCTTAAGTGGGATACTAAGTCGAAGAAGCACATTCTAGTTGGATTTGCTGAGAATGTCAAAGGCTACCGAGTCTATGATCCTACGAAGAGATGTATCACAACCAGTAGAGATGTGATTATCCACGAAAACAGTATAATGGATGAGGGTGCAACAGTCTCAGTTGGGGATATTATCCAAGGAAAGGAGTCAGGCAGTAATAGTGAGAACTATGATGAAGAAATAAAAGATGAACATGTTTCAAGTCTTACCGATATGAATATTTCTTCAGAATCAGAGTATCTTAATGCCTTGACTGATTTGGATTCTACATTGCAGCAATCCCAAGAGTTTGAAGAAGATGAACCAGTACCAGATGAATCAGTAGCTAACAAACGAGCGAGGAGGCAGCCAGAGCGTTACGGTTTTAAAACAAAGATACGTACAACGTTAAGTCCAGAAGTCACAAGCGATCCTATCAGCGTCCGAGAAGCTCTGGAGCGTCCGGATAGAGAAGAATGGATTGTGGCTATGAAGGATGAGCTGCAGGCGTTTGAAGAAAACGATGCGTGGATTCAGGTAGACGACTTACCTTCTAATAAAACTCTAGTGCAGTGCAAGTGGGTGTTCAAAAAGAAAGTCAATAGTGATAACAGTGTTCGGTACAGAGCGCGATTAGTAGCTAAAGGCTTTACGCAGAAGCCTGGTATCGACTATGATGACACTTTTTCACCTGTAGTAAGGCATTCTACACTTAAAATGTTATTTGCATTGTCTGTACAATTAAATTTTGATATCACTCATTTAGATGTGAAAACAGCTTTTTTGAATGGCTATCTCAAGGAGGATATTTATATGCATCGCCCAGACATAAATTGTGAAGTTAATAAGAAAAAAGTAATTGTTAAATTAAATAAAGCAATTTATGGGTTAAAACAGTCCTCTAGATCTTGGTATGAGAGAGTTGAGCAATGCTTATGTGAGCTAGGGTTCAAAAAGAGTCTCTTAGAGCCTTGTGTTTTCACAAAAATGAATGATAATGACAAAATTATTATAGCGTTGTACGTCGACGATTTTTTCATTTACTCAAGTAATAATAGTAAAGAAGAGACTAAAAAATTAATTTCTGTATTAAGTTCTAAATTTAAAATAAAGAATTTAGGACAGGTTCAACAATGCTTAGGCATGAGAGTTAAAATAGATAAAAAATCTAATGTTATTACTTTGGATCAGGAACAATATGTTGAACAGTTGCTAAGTAAATTCAATATGTTAAATTGTAAAGTTGCTAGTACTCCTATGGAATGTAAGTTAGATATTGAGAAGTCTGAAAGTTGTAATAATGAGAATATTCCATATCAGCAGTTAATCGGAAGTCTGATGTATTTATCAGTTCTTACAAGACCAGACATATCTTTTTGTGTTAGTTTTCTTAGTCAATTTAATAAATGTCATACAAATGATCATTGGAATTATGCTAAAAGAATACTTAGATACCTAAAGAAAACTAAACATTATTGTCTGAAGTATGTAAAGGGGACAGCTGAGCTTGTAGGATTTGTTGATGCCGATTGGGCCAGCAATACAATAGATCGTAAATCATATACAGGTTTTTGCTTTGTAATGTCAGGCTCACCTATCTCCTGGGAAAGTAAAAAGCAAAGAACAGTGGCTTTATCGAGCATGGAAGCCGAGTACATGTCGATAGCCGAAGCTTGTAAAGAAGCTATATATTTAAGGTCTTTACTATGTGAACTGACTGGTAACTTAAGTAGCATTCAATTGTATAATGATAGCCAGAGTGCACAGAAGTTGGTGGCAAATCATGTGTGTCATAGAAAAAGTAAACATATTGACATTCGATATCATTTTATCAAGGATGCAGTTTGCAATAAAATTATAAATCTAGAATATTTGCCAACAACTTGTATGCCAGCTGACATACTTACCAAGGCTTTAAATCCCGTCAAGCATTTTAAATGTTTACAGGATATGGGGGTTAGTCAAATAGAGTGTTAAAATGAAATAATGTTAATTTCATAGAAACGTTTTGTTTATTTGATGTAGTTGGGGTGTTAGAATAAATTTAATATGGTAACATCAAATGTATGTGGTGCCATCTGTTGTGTACAAAGTGTTATATTTTGTCTGTGCTACATCTGTACTCTATGCTTTATTAAAAAAGAATAAATCTTCCGGTCATCCGTTTTTTCAAACCAACGTGTCGTTTTATTAGTTTATTTATCTGCTTTCATACAAAACTGCAGTAAGTACCTACTGGACTCTAATGTATGACACTGCAGATATTTTTTCGAATTTGTCTTCAAAGTGAAAGTTGTTCAGTTTGATAGTATAAACCACACCTTTAAATATTACTAACATCTTGTATTTTATTCTTTAAAAATTGAATATCTATTTCTTTAGTTCATATAAGGTCCTTAATAAATGCTGACACTTAAGGGGATGATCAGACCGTCTAACTGAACAACTTTCTCTATGGCACCAACATCGAAATCGCGACAAAAAAAACAACTGTTCCGTACAAAACTGCCAACCTACTCGAGCCAAATGTATGGGACAGAAGATTTTTTTTTCGCAATTTTAATGTTGGTCCTATAGAGAAAGTTGTTCAGTTTGATGGTCTGATCATCCTCTTAAAAAGTGTCAGCATATTAAGAAGGACCCTGTATATTTTATTCTTTTGAGGTACTGTGTTGTAACATCCACTCCCACGTCGGTGAAACTAACTACATATGTAAGTTCATACATGTAATTGTCATGTTCAAAAATTATAGAAAAATACAATGTGCGTATCCACAACAGGCTTCGTCAAAGGAAATACACCACTCTGATCCACAACACGTTTCGTCAATAAATACATATATCCGCAACAAGCTTCGTCTTTGAGGTACTTACTTCATTAAAATTATTTTGCATGTCAAGACACTTTTACAAAACATGTTACCTATAATTTGACCTGGCCTTGAATAACATTAGTACCGATTTGTTCTTTTTAGTCAGATAAATATGTTTAAACATGTCCCTATGTAATTCTGAAAATGTTTTGATAGTTAAGTATTCTTTCTTCTATGTTTTAAATCTTTTATTGCAGAACATTAGATATCACTTTTAAAATACAGGGTGTAAAGTATCATTAACATTTAACCCACATACTCTACCCATCAAACTGAACAACTTTTACTATGGGAGCAAACCTGTTAGAACAAAAAAAAAATCAGCCGTCCCATACGTTTGAATCGAGTATGTATTGCAGTTTAGTATGGGACAGCTGTTTTGGGGTTTAAAGGTTAATTATACTTTTCCTTACACCCTGTATAAATATATCTACCTACCTACCTACCTATATCAACAACAATTCCGTATTATTCAATATATAAGGTCACCCAAACACAATAAAGCAGAAAATTGCGTGCTTGCTTTGCAACAAAAATAGCTAGCGTTAAATAGATTGCGAAAGGATTGTGCGCACGCGATATCCGACTTAGTTGAAGATATTGTGACCTTTCTTTACCTTTGATATTAAAGTCAATCTTAAGATTGTAGCAAGAAGTTACTGGCATTATGTATTTTTCTTAGAATCCGATTTTTTATCGCACTAATGACCTGCTAAAGTCCACGTGCTCTATCTATGCTATGTGTGATGTATATAGGGTCCTTCTTATTATGCTGAAATTTTTTAAGGGGATGATCAGACCATCAAATTGAACAACGTTCACAATGGAGCCAATTTCGTAATGGTGAAAAAAAAACAGCTGTTGAATACAAAACTGCAATTATACTCGACACAAATATATGGGACTTATAATTCTTGAAGAAATTTTGAAAATACCTAGGTCACTTTTTCGACTGTTTACGTATTTGTCCGATCCGCCCCTCCTACACATTCCGCCGACTAGAGTGCGAAAGACACAACTGCACTGCAGCTTGGACCGATTTTATCTACATAAATTGGACGAAATCAGCATTTCGTATTACCCCGTTTCCTCCTCCAAAACTAAACCGATTTTAATAATTATTTCAAGAATAATATGAGAAAGACTTTAGCTATGTCTGTATGTTTTGCTTTTTTGTTTATATTCGTCAAATTTATTTTCTGGATATCTGCAAATGGAGGTAAAATTGGGCAATTGTCGAAGGTCCCTAGTTCTTACAGTAATTAATTTATTCAAAAAAGCAAAACAAAGGGATATAACAGAGGTAACATAGATTGTATGGTAGAAAATATCTGCTCTAGTTTCATTCTCCAGGGAGGAAACAGGGGAATATGATTGTATGGACAAAACGGTACTAGTCTATATTCTTAAGGAAAGAAAGAAAGTAGTAATGTTGTCACTTGATACTGCTCTTGAGTATACTATTTATTGCTATTAACACAGTGATGTAAGTCTCAGCGATTTATAATTTGCAATCAAAATTCTCAGTCTACCTGAAACCAGTAACATGATAAGAAGCAACGAATATTTACTTCTCGACCAAAACCAGACCTTATTCCGACGACATAAACAGAAAGTTTGATTCAGCAAACCGCAAATGAAACTTTGCATCAGGTGGTATCCACGTCCGGAACGCAAGACTAAAACAATGGTTGTTTTAACTAAAGAAACAAACAGACCTTTGCGTCGAATTATAGAACATTGCAGCTTGTCTTTTAAGATCATCACTAACTGTAGTATCTCCATTCATTTTTCCACTAAAACACTAAGTCACAACACTGAAATAAACTTTAGACACAATAACATAGAGTAGGGAATGCACTGGTAGAAAGGTGAGAAGTTTTAAGAGGCTAATGTACACGCCGGGTGCGTGGCATGCGGAGTCGGCGCAGCGCCTATAACAGTACTGAATGCTGAATGGGTCGCGAATCGCCCACTCACGGTCTGTTACCCCCACTTGTTATGTTCCCATTGTTGGTTACGATACGATAAATAACGCTTTCTAATTAATAGCTGAATGAGTAGGTATGAGTACTTAGGAATAAGATACCTACCTATGTCATTGATAATTACCTCTAACTTGGATCTATAAGCACATAATCAATCAATCAAATATACGAAGAATATAAAAAGAATAAACTTATCAATAATAAGTAATTTTAATTATATACAGGGTCCAAATTAATATGCTGTCAGTTTTTTAAGAGGATGATCAGACCATCAAACTGAACAACTTTGTCTATTGGACCAAATTCGAAAAAACGAAAAAAAAACAGCTGTTTCATAAATTTGGCTCGAGTAGATTTGCAGTTTTGTATGGAACACCTGATTTTTTTTCGTGATTTCGATGTTGGTGCCATAGAGAAAGTTGTTCAGTTTGACTGTCTGATCATCCCCTTAAAAAAGTGTCAGCATATATTTTACACCAAAACATAAGCAGTACAATACAGAGAGAAGATACAATATAGGTACATAATATTATAAAGTGCAACTGCTAAAACTATTTTAACCCGAACG
Organism: Agonopterix alstromeriana; assembly: GCA_963924505.1. Taxonomy (NCBI): domain Eukaryota; kingdom Metazoa; phylum Arthropoda; class Insecta; order Lepidoptera; family Depressariidae; genus Agonopterix; species Agonopterix alstromeriana. The sequence continues at coordinate 9,891,045 of OZ004664.1, forward strand.
TATGGGACAACTGATTGTGTTCAGTTTGAGGATTTATCCCCTTAAAATAGTTTCAGCTAATTTTGTAGGACCTTATAATTTATAAGAGCCATAAGTATACTAAAGAAAATAATATGCGTATAATTTGATAGGTATTAGATTAGGTGGTATTTGGTACTACTCTTTATTAAAGTTGTTTATTATTTAAACAATAGCGGTACTTACTCATTAAAATTGTTTGCAAATTATGGTCATTAAATTATTATCCTCAACATTATAAAACAAAACAAAAATTAGCACCTTAAAATCCTAATTTTTATCAAGGACCAATCGTTGAAAACTAAATCAAAAATAATTAAACCTTGTTTCATTTGACACTATTATTTAAAACATCCTATAGGTATATATCATCATCAGCCTAACAAACTAAAGCATAGCCTACCAAATGTATGGGACAACTGATTTCGTAAGAACCTATATACATGGTGTTAAAAAAAAACTAGCCATATTTAAAGGGGTAGTTTAAACCATCAAACTGATCAACTTTCACAATGGACCCGACATCAAGAAAAAATAAAACGTTTGTTTTCCCGTACATTTGAGTCATGTAGGTAATGCAGTATTGTATTTATTTTTCGATGTTGTCTCCACAGCGAAAGTTTTTCTGTTTGATGGTCCACCCCTTTACATATTACTAGCCTATTTTGTTACAACTTGTATAAATAAACAGTTAACTAGTCAGACCCCAATGGTAAGTCTGTGCCCGATAACAATTGTTTAAATGTTTATGTATGGTCTGGTATACGGTTGCGGGGTAAGAGGATATGTGAAAAAAATAGGATTCTTCAAATCATTATATATCATGAAGTACTAACAGTAGGATTATGATTTGCGGATATGTATAAATTGAACATATAATTGAAGTTTTGATTAGAGCCAAAACACGATGAAGAGACATTTTCTCGATAGAAAAATAAGCCAAAGTAGCCTCCGTCTTTATCGATAACCGCTTGGAACTGCTAAACGGTGAATAATAGAAACGCGAGACTTGATTTAAAAAAAGAGATTTATATTTTGTAAAGTTTGTTTAGAGCAGAAAATGAGCTTACATAAATATTACAATCACAATTAAATAAAGTTTGTTTTACGCTTGCGGCGCGCGCGCTGCCCCATCTCTTTCTCTCGCATCAGGCAGTAAAATAAGCTATCACACGCCCATTTCGCTTCAATTATTTTTCGAAATAGGCCCTTAATCTATTTTTGTACGACCATCTAAACCCAGGTACATAGAATCTCAATCCTAGGCAGTATTGCAACATAACCACTTTGTTTTCAGGGTCCTGTATTCAAAAAAGGAACCCTTATACTTTCGTCCATTCTGTCTTTCTGTCCGTCTCTGTGTCTAATAAATCTAGTACCAGTATTTTCTAATAAGAAACTAGATGGCGTTGCACAAAGATAAATCGATAAGAAAAACAGGTAAGATAAACAAGTTGAATACTTTTCCTCATATTCTACTTATACGCGGTCTAACTTCATATACTGTCAGTTTTTTAAGAGGATGATCAGGCCATCAAACTGAACAACTTTCTCTATGGGACCAATGTCGAAATCGCGAAAAAAAAAATCTGCAGTCCCATACAATTGGGTCGAGTAAGATTTCAGTTTACTATGGAACAGCTGTTTTTTTTCGCGATTTCGAAATTGGACCCGTAGATAAAGTTGTCCAGTTTGATGGTGTGATCATTCCCTTAAAAAAGTATCATCATATTAAGAAGCTATACAAGGTGTTACAAAACTAAAAATAAATATTTAAAACTTTTAAGGGACAACCCATAGTGAAAGTGGTTCAGTTTGATGGTCTAGACCGCCCCTTAAATGTTTTTTTTTTGGTAACACCTTGTATACAATGGCTACGAAACCCGGTAGTCATGGGCGATTCCGACACGCGCTGGGCCGGTTTTTATTAATAAAAGTAAAATAGTTAAAGCCAAATAAAACAATGGAAACAAACAGTTAATACAGGTGGCAAGTCGCGTTGTCTTGTTTGTAACAATGATAATAAATGCACACTAACCTTACGCTTACTATATCTTAAGATAGATCTTTATTCAATATTTGCTAATTGAGTCAACTTCGCTTAAAATTTTAGACGCAGTTTTAATGTAAGAATAAGGAAAAAACCGGTCAAGTGCGAGTCGGACTCGTGCACCGAGGGTTCCGTAGACCAACACATAGACAAAAAAAATGTTTTTCTTTAGGATCCTAAGCGCGAGCCCGACACACACTTGGCCGGTTTTTGTTATTTGTTGTTTTACTTTAGAGTATACTCAATTCTATTAAGGTAAAATTAATTAATTTGCACTTTTTTAACTAAGAGTCTACCCGTACTAACTAAACAACTTTTATGTGGGGGCAAAAAAAAATCTACTGTTCCATACTAAACTGCAATGCCTACTCGACTCAAATGTGTGCAACAGTAGATTTTTTTTGTTCCAATTGGTTAGCTCCCATAGCCACAGTGAAAGTTGTTCAGTTTGATGGGTAAACTCTTAGTTTAAAAGGAAGCTAATGATATCAATTTCACCATGTAAAATCATACCAAGTTGACCACTAACTTGCCTTGCGTGGTGGAGTATGGCCCACTCCCTCTCACCCTAATTCGTGAGAGGAGAGACCTTTGCCCAGTGGGATTCTACAAGCTATAACTTTCTTACCTTATAACTCCAAGTTTGATGCTTGTATGTATTGTCGTTTTTAGGATCAAGCAAAAAAAAAAAAACTTGAAAAAAAAAAGATTACTAAATAATTATTTTTAACCTATTAAGGTTCAATACATAGATACAGCCTTTTAAAGCTATCACGGACGGACAGACAGTGTAAGCTTATGAATAGGATCACGTTGGCATCCTTTGGGTATGGTATGGAGCATATGCATAGCATAAGCATATGCTCACGACTATATTCCCCGAGGGGGTAGTCAGAGATATTCTGAAACCTCAGAACATCCACGTTTCACCAGTAGTACCGAAACTCTGTCCAGTGTGACGGGGGGTGAGCCGGTTGCCACTTATAATGGACAGTGGGTACAATTACATGCCTCGAAATTGAAGCATGCAGGTTTCCTCACGATGTTTTCCTTCACCGAAAAGCCAGTGGTGTTACAAATCGTACATAAATTCCGTAAACTCATTGGTACGAGTCGGTCTGGACGGGGATCGAACCACGAAGACGTATGGTATGGAACACTTATAAAAACTAAATTTGTATAATAATATGACGAAAATTCACTTGATTCGAAGGGGATAACATAACTAAAGATCTAGGTTCGACCTAGAAAATAATAACACTTAATTATATACCTAATATAAAATATACACTAAAAATACAACATAAACCTTATGGAATATAAAACAAGAAAATAATACTTTAATAAATTTTAATTTTATGTATTTTAACCCGTGACTTCGTCCGCACAAATTATACACCAGATTTTAAGTCAGATCATAAGCTATCAAACAAAAAAGTTTCATCAAAATCGGTTCAGTAGTTTTTGCGTGATGATGCTACAAACATACAAACAGATGGACAAAAATTCTAAAAAAGGTTGATTTGGAGTCTGGAGACCGATTAGCCTAAAAACCATATCGTAATATTTTTCTTGTAAATATCTTTAATGTACAGACAAACTTCTGTTACATATTTATAATAGTTAAGAAGACAAGATAATTATACTTTATTAACACAACAACGAACATGCAGAAAAAGAAAAAAAGACAAATAAAAAAAAACAAGAACAAAAAAGTCTGTTGTCAATTTTTCAAAATAATTACAGCGATAATTATCACTTCCAACCCTGGTCAAAATCACCTACTGCCCTTAGTTAGGCAATGGAGGCGGGATGAGAAACGAAGAAAGTGAAGTCCATCATTTATAACCGTACAACATGAAGCACTTAAATTGCTAACAGAGTTCTAGTTAGAAGTTTAACTTCAAGTTTTTATGTACTGGTCTATCTGGTATATTTTGTATTATTGTATCGATTTTTTACATAAACAACAGATTACTTAGAAGTATCCAGTTTGCAAATTTTTTTCAGACGGTCAATAAAATGTTTGGAAAAGGTGGCAAGGTGCTTTAACTTATGAGAGGATCAGAGGACAAATATTTAGTTCAGTTTTTTTGGTTTTAGGGCTTGTTCAAGGACCAATAGCTACTGCAATCTAGACAGATGTCGAGATGAGGGTTGAGGGATAATTTAGATCAGTAGAGGCTGATTCAGACCTTTGAGTAACTTATTTTCGTACGTACTTGCAGACTTTCTATGATCATTACATTTACAACAACGAAGTGGTTCTGTGAATAATACGATTAAAAAACTCACCCTTTTCCAGTTAGCAAAGAGGTATAGCTGTAGTTGTATTCTTTTCTGGGAATCATGTTTGAATAATATTCACTACATTTGATAGAAAATCAGCAATAAAGCACCGAATAAATTCATTGTAAAGATTTTAGGGATTGAATTTTATTTATTTACAATTTTTTTTTTTTTTTTTTAAAAAGAATAAAAAGGCAAAGGAATCGAAGCCCATATAGCTTTGTATGGCTATAGAGCCAAGTCTGATGTAGTAAACTCTAAAGCTGCGTACACACCGGCCCAATGAACGCCAACGAAGGAGAAATTCAGCGTTGGCTGCCGCACGCTCGTTGGCCTTCGAAGGTACGTCCAAATACATTTAGTGATCGAACAAACAATCGTTGGCGCTAATTCCTGCTCGCTTCGCAATTCGATCTCTCTCTCACTCCCTTCAACGCACTCTCGCTGGGCGTTCGTTCATTGGCCTACGGCGACCGTCCATCGTCTCTGAATCTCGGCCTCAGTTCGACCAGTGAGTACGCAGCATGAGGTTATACCAGGGGGCAAATCGCCTTTTGGTGGATATTTCCGATGCAGTTTGCATAGAAAGTGCTGCCATCTAGTATTTTACGATACAGAACAATGCGATTTTATGATCTATGTCAATTGTCAAATTTACAAGATGGCTGCTTTTCTTGCATAATGTGCGTGCTGTTTGCAATTTTCGTTCAATTTCGTGCCGATTTAGTGATGTTCTGTAGTTTCTTTTGCTCTCTAACCAATATACAGATTACAGGAATAGCAGGGACAATGGAATATCACTGCATCAGTCCGGGATTGAACGATAACTAGAATTCAAAACAATAATTTCTATTAGTACGACCAGCCCCCCTAGACAAAGTGACATTCTATTGGCGTTGATGCTAGTAGAAAATGACAGATTGTATGGATTTGACATTAGCTATCGTCAAAATGTTTCGATTGCTAATGTCAAATCCGGAGTCGCGTTGCAATTCTGGCGGAGTACGGACGCTTGCGTATCGACGCGTCGGGATTGCACGTGGCTCCACCATTTTGTGAACTCTTTTGTGTTTTAACCTTAAAACAATCACTTGAGATTATAACCTACTTACATTGGCAAAACTGCCACTCTAGACTTAATAAATACCACTGATCATTTTCCTTCATATAATATCCACATAACGAGACATTGGCTGAATTGTGATAACGCATCGGATGCCACTAAACAAAAAATTGAATTGAATTAATGTCAAATCCATACATTCTGCCATTTTCTACTAGCGTCAACGCCAATAGATTTTCACTTTGTCTACGGGGGCTGGTCTATGACAGCTTTAGGGTTAATTCCTACCAAAAGTGCAGTCGCGAGGCGCCGCGCTGCCCATGCTATGATATCTTTGGTGGAACGCAGATTTTCCATAGAAAGCTTCCGCCATCTATCTGTGATGGATTGAAGCACTGTGTTGAACTTGGGTTCGTATCTTAAACTGGTGCGATAGCGCGCTACACCTCAGCGCTGTATTAGTGAGAGATTTCGCTCACATCAATCACTGTCTTGTTGGTCTTGTGGTCTAGACAAACGGCTCAAGATTCGAGTGGTCATGGTTCGATCCTCGTGTCGGCCGACCGTCTTTTTCAATTTATTTCACCTGGATCCGCCTGGTGCTGATAAGCGGTAACGGTAATAATTAGACGTCCTAAAATTCCAGGCGACTTACCTATCTATATCCAATATACATATTAATTAATCTATGGCGCTGCCGCGCGCCTGCTCGCAGCTGCTCTCTGAGTTTCCTACTCAGTGTAACCATCTTTGGTATTTTCAGTACTAAATTGATATAGTTTAGATACCCTGTTAAATGAATGTAATTAAAATTGAAGATGCTTCTCCGTTATTATGACATAATAATATCGTTGATTACTTTGTTCCTTGGTCAGATATCCGTATTTTTGCATTCCGGAATAACTGTATAGTGTATACATACCTATAACTGCAAGATATATTCAAATTAGCTTGACGACAGTAGCGCCACAACGGAAATGTTGGAACTATGTGCAAATTGGACCTATAACAGTTGTGCCAAAACGTTTCAACCCGCAACTTGGTCGAAATTGAGTTATCAGGTAGGTACCAAACAACCTAAAATGAACCATATTTTCATAGGTTAGATAGGTACCTACCAAGTCAAAAATGCTTTAGCCCAGTCATTTTACGGAGTTTTGTTAGGAGGGGTGGGGAGTTATTATGAATGAGACTTTAAACCTGTACCTAACCGGCACCATTTAGTAACAAAAAGATACCTATCTGTAAAATTATTTAAAAGAAAATTAGCTACGCAACATAGAAATCAAAATTGTATCTATGACTTTTAACAATATTAATTTTTATATGTTAGATTTTACAATATTAATGACTTTTGAGCAGGCAATAAAATTGCCATTGAAATTTTAAAAATGAGATATTTATTAGAAAATACTTACGACTAATGTATATTTCAAAGCTTTCAAAAATAATTATGTACTCCGTGTTTGATGTGTGTATACCTAATGTGTTGTGGTTATGGCTGAAGTGAGTTTCTTTTAAACTTTATTATAGTATTTCTAGGCTCGCATTGGCTCTTAAACGAAATAGGTACCAAAAAAAATCTATTCTTAATTTTTCCCAGGTCAAACCGTAAAATGACAGGGCTACTTACCAAATCAGAATAATATACTGAATACCTATAAAAAGTTATGTCACTTTTCGTGCCTTTAAAACTGGTTCTCTTAAAACGTGCTCAGAGTCTAACTGCATTTTTTATTGGCAAAAAGGATAATTTCGTGAGTTGGTCGCGTGCAACGAGACAAGACGCATTTCTTCTATAGCGACCCGCCCCGGCTTTGCAGTTTATGTGATTAGCCTACCTGCGGACAAAATAATTAGAAAGGTCGACAGAAAAATTCGGAGGCTCAGCCATTTAGGTAAGTACCCACTCAATACTCAATACAAATTGTTACAAAAATACAAATAAACATTTAAGGGGGTGGTTTAGACCATCAAACTGAACAACTTTCACTATAGGACCAATATCGAAATCGCGAAAAAAAATCTGATGTTCCATACTAAACTACAAATCTACTCGAGCTAAATGTATTAGACATTTTTTTTTTCGCGATTTTGATGTTGGTCCGATAGCGAAAGTTGTTCAGTTTGATGGTCTAAAAAAGAACTTAAAAGTTTTAAACGGTTTTTTTTGTAACACCCGGTACATGGGTAGACTCTGAGGCTGAGATTCAGAGACGATTTTTTTAGTCTTAGCTCGAGCTAAGCGTGGCGAAAATGTATGGATTTTGACATACGGGAGTTCTAACTATGACTTAAAAATCGTCTCTGATTCAGAGAAAATAGTCATAATTCGTACTCCCTTATGTCAAAATCCGTACATTTTCGCCCTACTTAGTTCGAACTAAGACTAAAAGAATCGTCTTTGAATCTCGGCCTTAGTCGAAAAGGATGCCAATGATATAAATTTCACCCGGTTTATTGTACCTAAATTTTTGTGGCGGTCTGAAAAAACTTTGACACCAGGGTTTGCCCACACGATAAGAAGTAGATTGTACCTACTTACATCATCATCAGCCTATCATCATCCTCTGCTGAATATGGGCCTCATAGGCCACACTATACTTACTTACCTACATACTTATTATAATATAGTATCTACCTACTTACCTAGTTACGTGCCCTACCGAATTATTTCTGTAGTTTCGTCGTACTAATGCAGGAGGAAATTTAGATAGGTAAGCCGAGCAGCGCCTTCACTTATTTTTGGCCTTTTTTAGGGTTCCGTAGTCAAACAAGGAAAGAGATACTTTCGTCCATTCTGTCTGTATGCCCCGCCTCAATAACTCGCTCATTTTTGCAACTATTGAATCGAAATTTGGCATTTAGGTTAATTTTCTTTTAGGTAAGAGAATCGACATTACTACTCTTTTCTTATTCTACTTATGCAATGGCTACGGAACCCTTTCATGGGCGAATCCGACACGCTCTTGGCCGGTTTTTTTCATTCGCCATTCCATCATGGATCTTAATCTCAATACCTATGCTGTAGCAAGGCTGTCGCAAAGCTTCTGACCATCCCGGACAGGGTTTTGGTCGGGAGTTTATGTATGTAGGAACTTAGTGTATTTTTTAGCTCCGTTTTTCTTTCACCTCGATATTAGCCCTAATCCTAACCGGATAACCTAACTGCAATAACATTACTGTTACTTGTAGGTAAAATTGCGTGTAACAATACGTCAGGCAGCCTTATCTATTGGCCTCTTGACAGTTTTAAATATCCCTCCTTTACTTACGACTTAAACATTATTATTATTTATGATGAATTTGCTTTGACTATTTATATGTGGACTGGTTACGCGTGTAATTCTACTAACAAACATTTCTGCCACTTTTTGCGGGGGGCGAGGTAACATGAAATCCGCAACTTTGGATTTTATTCCCCATAGCTTTAGATTCTAATTTTGAATGTTAAAAATAATGAAAAGTAGTCTCGTGTGAACCCCAAACGTTCTAAGTTCAAAGTTATTATTTCGCAATTATACCCTGTCTCGTTTAGTGATAAGGTGTAAAATTGAATCTAAATGCACAAGATCAATTGTACTTATACCGTGGCAGAGGGGAAATGCTACCGCAAGGCTAGTCCTTATAATAAATAATCAAAGTGAATTTGACGTTTAAGTTTCTAGTAGGTATTCTGCGTCAAAATGGTAAAAGCTGGAAAAAATTGAATCGCATGATATATATATTTTTAAGAACTGGTTAGATTTCTAAGTAGTTAAGTATTCGAGGAGGACTAGACTTAAAGTAGCCACTTTTTTTTTTGGAGGAAATATAGTATTTTTCTAAATAATGTTAAGAAATATAATTAAGTACTTTCGGAAAATACGGTACAAAAAAGTACCGACAGATTGAATTTTTAATTTTTATTTATTTCCAAATTTTACATTAAGTTTACACTGAGATTTTATTATTTTTAAATACGGTGTGTATCTAAGGCTAGTGCCGTATTTAATATCATCATCCCTGCCATTATCCATTCAAATCATAATATATATTTTTTTTGCGCTGAGTGGTTTGCTCCCATAGGTAGTAAAAGTTGTTCAGGTTGATGGGCATACCTACTGTATGTAGAGTCCTTTTTTATACGCTGACACTTTTTAAGGGGATGATCAGACCATCAAACTGAATAACTTTCTCTAAGGGACCAACATAGAAATCGCGAAAAAATCTGCTGTCCCATACATTTGGCCCGCTTTTACAGTTTTGTAAGGAACAGCTGATTTTTTTCCCGGTTTTGATGTTGGTGCTATAGAGAAAGTTGTTCAGTTTGACGGTCTGATCATCCCCTTAAAAAGTGCCAGCATATTAAAAAGTACCCTATATTATGGCACGGGTGGCAACCCTAACTAGACTGGACGTTGGTCCGCCGTAATACAAAACCGTATGGCTAGCCGTAATGTAAATTGTGGCGAATTCTACAATTTGACTGCAACAGTAGGTACGAGTAACAACACGTGTAGAGGTCCTTACTAAGTGCAGTGAATCTTGCATACCGTGCATTGTATTTATGTAACAACTCTTGAAACTTATAATGATGTACCTAGCTCAAGTGTTCTTAGCTGTCAAGAGGTGTGAATACTGGCTGCGAAACTTCTATACAATAGGTACCTACATTTCCTAACCTACCCTACCGTAAAACCATACAACTATAGCCTTATTGTCGTACAAATAAAAACTTACTTATTCGATCCTTATATTAGGAATAGTTGTGATTAGAATAAGCTAAAGGAGATAATAATTTCTTAATAAACTCGTAACTACTTTTTTTTTTTAAATAGTTTATCCTTTCGGAAAGGCAATGGGAACTAGGCCTTATAGCCGTGGTCTTTAGTTATATTTTTCTTTGTACTTAAACCTAACCTACCTCTTATAACATTTTATACCACGTTTATTTGTAACTCAGTTACCCAAATGCGAAACATAACGCCAAACTGTTTAGATGGCGTTATCTTTTTCTACAAAAGGAGCCCCCTCTGACTTTAGATACCCCACCCCACCTCACACTTTCTGGGAAACATGAGGGAAGCCAAGCAAGGGAATGCAGTAAGGCGCGCGCACTTTTTGGATTTAACTATATAAAATGTAGTCTTTTCAGTGCATAAAAAACGTTGAAAAATTACGCTAAATTCACATTTTCAGTAATTCTTTAGCTCAAATAATAACAGAACGAACAATAAAAAGTAGCGTAAATGTAGATGATGTTCATACGATACGTGGTAAGTCAACCCTACACATATGTCAAGGAAAATTTGCACTAAGTGCGCATGTGCGAACGCCATCATGTCAAATCCAAAACGTTGTTTGAAGTGCCGGACCTGTGTCATTGAAAGGGACAGGCAAGGGAGTTCCCTTACTACTAGCATGCCATCCCTGACAAAGCAACAAGAAGAGAAAAACATGCGCGCTCTTTTTGGGACACGTAAATAAAATAGCCCAGTCATTTTACAGAGTTTTGTTAGGAGGGGTGGGAAAACTTCAAACTGAAATCGGCACCATTTAGTGACAAAAATACTATTCTGAAATAATATTATAAAAAATTCGCTACGCAACATAGAAATCAAAATTGTATCCCCAGAAGGCTTTCAACTTAATAATATAAATCATACCAATGCACGATTCAACAGTATAAATGACTTTAACGCATTTAATTTTACACCCTGTATAACTGAATTTAAAAACCAAACAATAATGCCTCTCTCAGGCGTAGTAGATAAGTGGGTGACCCAATTTTTCCAAGAGTTATTATGTGTCATGGCTCATTATGGGGTCTCTTTTTATTACTGTGCATGATACGATAAAGGGAATTTGCAACAAAGGTTTAATTTCGTTTTATGTACGTTCTAATCGTAAAATTATTTCTTTTCTTCTTATCGGCAGCAAGCCCTGGTGCCAGAGTTTTTTTAGATCGCCTTACGGCCTCTGACGTGGTTTTTGTATGTAGGTATTTCTATTTATGGAGAATCTTTAAAAAGTACTACCCGTACTTAAGAGAAGTTTATTCCGAATGTGTAAATGCGCGCTGCATACAAACGAAGTCTGGTGATATTTTTAATGCTAACCAATTAAACTCAATGAAATTTTGCAGAAACAATCTAGTAACAAATTTCTATGCTTGATTCTTGTCCGATTTTCGTTAAAATATACAGTTTCAATGCTAGGATTAATTTAAGATTTGTATGAAAATATTTGAGGCACTGTAACTTTAAAACTGTTCATTTTAAGGAAAATCTGGCACGATACAAGCATAGAGATTCGTTTCTAGATTTTTTCTGCAAAATTTTATTGAGTTTAATTGGTTAGTATTAAAAATATTACCAGACTTCGTTTGTATGGAGCGCGCCAACAGTAATATACCCTTAAAAATAGCGATGATAGTCCATACGGAAGAGATCTAGCAATTTAATCATGAGGCGGCAACAGTGTTGTTCTTGATACGGAAATTGCGGTAATATACGGCATTCAATGGGTCAAAAACACTGTATACGGCACTTCCAAGATAAACGGCAATTTGACCAGACCAAAAATGTTTTCGATATCATCAGGAATAGACACATCACAGCAATACAGTGCTTTCCTGATTCGGAATTCCGTATGTGTGTGGTAGGTCTTATAATAACATATTACGTATCGTAAATGTCATATTTTTAGGGTTCCAAAAGGTTGTCAACGGGATTCTATTTTTATTTCATTCGTAAATGAACCAAAGAGTTTTTGATATGAACTGCGTTAACTGGACAGAAGGAAAAACTTGGAATGCCATTAAATTTTTATTTTTCTTTCATTGTTTCGTCTTACTTATAAGGTATCAAGTAACATTTTTTTGAGGATTTATAGCCAGGATTGATGTGAAGTAGAATAAAATCTTTTTGAAATTATTTGTTTCTAAAAATTATCTTGTATTTATTGCCAGGGAATTTTCTTAAAAGTAGATTAAACACATTTGATAAAGGAGATTTTATAGTTTTCATTCGAATTTCTTTCACTTGCATTCATGAACTTTTGCATTTACATTTTATAAATGAGTAGGTAGGTACTTACCTATTTTTGTCGACGAGCTTTTAACTTTCCGTTCATGTGTTTTACTTTTAAATTGCAGCGTATTTTTTGAGTTGTATATTCTTTGCTTGACTTTTTTATCTCGAGTTAAAATAGGTACTTAAATTAATTAGTGTATTACGTACATTTCCCATACTTATTTTAATGGAAAGGTAAGTAAGTATCACGGGATATACTACTCAGTAAAAATAAACTTTTTCCCTTGTGCTTGCCTACTCAAAGGTACATTACCTATAAATAAAGGTTACAACATATGAATAGATAATAATAGTACACTATGGAAACGAAAGATTCGCCTACAAAATGTCAAGCGACACGCGTACCCAATCTCGTGTTGGTTTAACCATAGTTTCGCTTCTATAGTGTACACTTCTATTCTATCTATTCATAAGGTTCCAGTTTGTTTTTCTTTGTGTCTTTCTTTGAATGAAATCCTACCAGGTAACTTCTACAAAATGGTTTGTTTAGTAAAAACTATTTATTTAAAAATGTAGGCTTTTCATTTTTACAATAGCACAACAGATAAGATACGATTCTCATCTTTCTTTCGGCTCCATTTCACTGTTTTCTGCAGAACGAATCCCGGAAAAAATAAAATCAAATTATCAGCTTCACTATTGCCTTCACTCTCATAGCAATAACCAAAGATTACAAAGAAATAAGAACACGTTTCTAACTAAAATATAGGTATAAGATGAGACTATTACCCGATTATTAGGTCATCTATCTCGCTGCCAATCAGTGTGTGATGCCAACCGTCCGCTCATTTATGCCATCAATCTCGTGGGAGATCAGTAATTGTTTGGGAAAAGAATTGCAGTAAAATATCCCTAGAGTTCTGAGCTTAAAAGGTTGTGTCTTTATTTTTTAGGGTTCCGTACCCAAAGGGTGAAAATGGGACCCTATTACTAAGCCTACGTTGTCCGTCCGTCCGTCCTACCTATTAAGGGCTGTAACTTTTGAACCGTAATAACTAGATAGTATATATTTTCACAGAATATTCCTCATACAAGAAACTAGTTTTTATCAACGTTTTTTTTTCTCGTTCTATCGTAAAAACGGTAATACATACAAGCGTCAAACTTGGTGTGATTATAGAGCAAACTCTACAGTATAACAACAAATAATAAAAACCTGCCAAGTGTGAGTCGGTCTCACACTAAAGGTCCCGGAGAAAAAGTTTTGTTTGTGAGTTAATGTGTTGTGTTGTGTGGTGGTGTGGTACGGAACCCTCGGTGCACGAGTGGCCCGAATTGCACTTGATCGTTTTTTTTGTCTTAGACGTGTCTGTGCATGGAATATATTGGCAAAAACGATTACGATTTATGGTTTTAATTTAAGTATCCCTGACTCCAAATAACAGATTATTTGTCTTTTTGTCTGCCTGTTTGTTTGTTTGTTCGACCATCACGCAAAAACTACTGGATTGATTTTAATGAAACTTTTTTTTTGCGTTCAATAGATTATGATTAGTATTTTATTCCGCTACGATGACGGGAACCGGTGCGGACGAAGTAGCGGGCAAACTTTAAAAGAAAACGATGTGAAAATAGCTTCATGGATTTTGTTCCAATACCAACCCAAAAAACCCGACTGCATAAAATATAACTGAAAAGAGAAAAACAAGCTATATAATCATTAATCAGCTATAAGTACCAACTTTGTTTGTGCAAATGTAATGTTTCTTTGTCCCCGTTGCACAAACAAAGTTGGTATAGCTGATTAATGATTATAGACCTTGTTTTTCTCTTTTCAGTTAATAACTTTTTCATGCAGTCGAGTTTTTTATTTTTTTATTTTTATAAGCATAAGCATATGCTCACGACTATATTCCCCGAGGGGTTAGTCAGAGATATTTTGAAACCTCAGAACATCCTCGTTTCACCAGTAGTACCGAAACTCTGTCCAGTGTGACGGGGGGTGAGCCCGTCACCACTTATAATGGATAGTGGGTACAGTATATGCCTCGAAATTGAAGCATGCAGGTTTCCTCACGAAGTTTTCCTTCACCGAATAGCTGGTGTTACAAATCGCACATAAATTCCGAAAAACTTTTTATTTTTTCTTAATAATTATTGTATGAAAACTCTCAGCTTTACATTCATCTTAAGTTTATCCCCATATTACATGTTATGAAAGCAACCCGGTTTAATCCAAACATACACGCTTTGTCTTGAGAGAGATAGATTACGTTATCATTTCCAAATGGATGGATGGATGATTCTCAAATGGACCATAGCATGAATAATTTCTCTTTACAGTATTTTGCGATTAAGAAAGCTGCGCAATACTAAATTTGAATGCACAGGTACAAGCATATGCTCAGGACTTTATTCCCCGAGGGGGTAGTCAGAGATAATGACATTGTTTTAGTATGTCGCAGGGATGGAAAATGTTGAGCTCAAGATGTATGACTAAAACCCAAATCGATGTACAATAAAATTACGAGGTCGCTTCGCTCGCTCCCTATTTTTTGTGCGAATAAGATAAGGGCGGCAAAATCGGCCTGTGCCTCTGGCAGCAGAAACCCACACTACGCCACTGAAGTGCCCAAAGTGGAGATCTATAGTCTCTGCCTACTCCTCTGGGAATGAGGCATGAGTTTATGTATATATGTTTTTGACTAATTATTATAAGGACTAGCCTTTGCGGTAGCATTTCCCCTCTGCCACGGTATAAGCACAATTGATCATGTGCATTTACATTCAATTTTACACCTTATCACTAAACGAGACAGCCTATAATTCGAAATAATAACTTCGAACTTAGAACGTTTGGGGTTCACACGAGACTACTTTTCATGATTTTTAAAATTCAAAATTAGAATCTAAAGTTATGGGGAAAAACATCCAAAGTTGCGGATTTCATGTTACCTCGCCCCCCGCAAAAAGTGGCAGAAATGTTTGTTAGTAGAACTACACGCGTAACCAGTCCACATAATTATAAATAGTCAAAGATATATGTTAAGTAACTTATATTTAGATCTACCTGTATAAAAATACCTAGGTACTCTAGGTTTCTCATTCATTCTCATTCGGAGGCCTGACACGATCTTCGCTTCCTGATTATCTACGCGTCATAACAGATTTTTTCTTAAACCTTCATTTTCGCACGCATTTATCAAGTTCTGTAAGTCGATTTAATCGCGTGACTTGCTTCCTGGGTATAATGCCTTGCCGTCAAGAAATCGCGCAAGTTTCTATGAAAATTTCGTACCGTAATCGAATATCCTTGTCGTTTTTCATATCTGGCACGTGGTGAGATCGCGCCCTTCTATTTTTGGGGTAATTTATTGGTTTGACAGTAGCTCAAGCAACGAGCTTTACTTATCGCAACGCGTCTTTGAGCCCGTGACGATCAGCCCTTCGTAATTTATAAAAGCTGAAAGTTTCTCAGCGCATGCTCCCAACACAGGCAGGAGCGATGGGCAACTATGAAGTTTGAGTCATAGTGGCTTTGGCAGGTAGCAGGTTAAAGTTGTCTGGTCAGGAGTTGGAGGAATCAAAACTGTCGGGCTACTGAGGAAACATCTTCTAACAGTTACACAGCCAAGCCAAGCCAACAATAAACAAAAACTGTACACAGCCAAACCAGTCAGCCAGTTGGTAACAGCCAAGTAACATGTATAAAATTCAGCTTTTATACTCTAATGTAAGTATAGTTACAATTCCAGACACCCTTAAATTTTTGTAAATTGTAACCTACCTAAGGTTTATCATTATCTACCACACTATGCTAAATCTTTCTTACCTTGTCTGAAAAACGATTTTTCTCAGTTCTTTGAAAAGTTACCATAAAAGTTTGTCCAGGAGAAAACTTGTAACAAGAAAATATTACCAGATTTTTAAGATTCCGTAGTTAAACAAGGAAGCCTTATACTTTCGTACATTCTGTCTATCTGTCTGTCTGTGTGCCCCATCTCAATAACTTTTTTAAAATCGAATGAGTTGTCGTTGGATAGGCCTTATAGAATGTTTTTGTCTCGAGATATCTGCGCTCAAAGTCAAAAATTGTCTATGATACAGAACAGTTACGCTGACATTATACTAGGTTTAAGTTATTCCGGGTTTATTAGGAGACATTTCGCTTATTCTTAGTTTACTCTTGGTATAACATTTTATACCACGTTTATTTGTACCAGGGTTAGATTAAAATGAATGCCAATGATATCAATTTCACCCTGTATGTGGATATGATGATGTGGCAGCCTGTGTTTCATTCTTTATTAAATCACGTTTCTTATTACTACCTCATAAATCTCATAATACAACTTTTATTTTATTAGCTTACGTGTTTAATACCCTGTGTGTTTGTTATTTTCTTAATGAAAAAAGTAGCATAGTCGTCCTATATGAACTAAAAATGGTCTAAGTATAGAAAATGACAAATCTTCGTAATTATACAGGGTGTAAGGAAAAGTATCATTAACCTTTAAACCACATACTCATTAAACTGAACAACTTTTACTATGGGAGCAAACCATATCTATCTAGATACCTAAAAACCATATCGTAATCTTTATCATGTAAATATCTTCAATCTACAGACACGCTTCTGTTACAGTTTTATAATAGTTAAGATTAAGATAAACGGAGTGTCGCCTAATCGTAGTTGGCGCACATCTTGTCTCTGTCATCTTTGTTTTTCTTATTTCTTATTTTCGTATGAACGTTTCAGACGTTAATATACACGCATTGTTTTACAAGTGCCGTTTTAACAGGAAAAAATCTTAACAAAAAAATCAAAACAGTGCATTTTTATAAACATTGATTTCATAATTCCGGTTGAATTTTGTACCTTATCTTTCGTCCCATTAGTATAATAAATTAAATTATGTTTTTAGAGTGTAATACCATCAATAAAGTTACCGTTTATGGGCCTA
This sequence comes from Agonopterix alstromeriana, assembly GCA_963924505.1. Taxonomy (NCBI): domain Eukaryota; kingdom Metazoa; phylum Arthropoda; class Insecta; order Lepidoptera; family Depressariidae; genus Agonopterix; species Agonopterix alstromeriana. Next base: position 9,908,445 of record OZ004664.1, read on the forward strand.
AAAGAAATTGACTTCATCATTTGTCAATTTGATAACAGTTTTCAAGCCTCTGACATGGCCTAACGAATTGGTACACCGCCATCTAATAACGGTCCTTCTAAAGTACAAAAGTATGAATAAAACCGTTCAAGTGCGAGTCGAGCTACTCGCACACCGAGGGTTCCGTACCTCACCACCACACAATATTCTATTTCTAACTTACTGCTCCAGCCAGCCAGCTCGCCTTCACGCCTACCCTACACACATATGCACATACATAAACTGCCGCGAGAAGGTAATAAATTTTCGTGTAGTAGGTAATGTAGGTAGGTACTTTCTATAAACTAATTCAAACGAAACATGACGTCAGGTGCCCAAAAATCGCCCACAATGAAGTGTAAAACACAGTTTTTATAGGTGAGTTTTAAACGGTTTAAAACGATTTATTTAGGGTTGAAAACGGCAAAATTTGGTATAAAATGTTATGGTGTATATGGTGTATATAGGAGAGACACAGATAGACCCGAGACCGTTTTCACCCTTTGGGTACGGAACCCTAAAAACCATAAATGTGATCGTTTACAATCGACGAGCCTCACTCGTGAATCAGTTTAATGTGTCCATAACTTAGAAAAATCACGTTAGTTTATACAGGGTCCAACTTAATAATGCTGATGGTTTATTTTAAGTGTTTTTTTTTCTGTTTGTTGTTTTGATTGAAAATGGTTTTTTTGTCGCTTCGGGATAGGCCTGATTTTCAGCGAAAATGTTATCGTGGGTTTAGGGACTACGTGGCAGGTTGGGGTGTCAAAAGACGCGTCTTAACAAGGGCTACAAAAAGCAAAATTTTTTTGGAAAAAATTTTAAAACGTTTTTTTGAAAATCGAAGAAATGGGAAGAATGCGATCGTTGTTCGTCCGGTTTTGGTCAGAAAAAAATTCATATCTCGAAAACGAATTAAGATATCGAAAAATAAAAAAACCCCTAGAGATATGACGTTGACCTATATCGAAAAGTTATTGGAGGTGCGTAGGTATTACTGATGAGTTATACAGAAGTTGTACCTTTTTGAAAATTTTATTTAGTTCATTTGGCTGAAGGCACGAGATCTAATGTTGGTCCCATAGATATTGTTCAGTTTGATGGATAATTTTATTCCGAATGCGCGCTGCATACAAACGAAGTCTGGTAATATTTTCAATACTAACCTATTTAAGTCAATGAAATTTTTCAGAAACAATCTAGAAACTAATCTCTATGTTTATATGAAGTCAGATTTTCGTTAAAATATACAGTTTTAGTGCTAGTATTAATTTAAGATTTGTATGGAAATCTTTGAGGCACTGTAACTTTAAAACTAAACATTTTAACGAAAATCTGACTTCATACAAACTTAGAAATTAGTTTCTAGATTGTTTCTGAAAAATTTCATTGACTTTAATTGGTTAATATTGAAAATATCACCAGACTTTAAACAGTCGCATTACTTAAAGGGGTGAGTGATGAACAATTTTCCCTAACAAGTTTGCAAAAACAAATTAGGACTTTCCATACTAAACGCAATCAGTTGATCAACGTTTCTTTGAAAAGTTGAAATTTTTTTTTGCGAATTTCCCTTATGTTCCTTTGGAGTAGCGTTGTAGGTCTGCCATTGGGTGGTCACGTCGCGTGTCGGTCATCGGTTGCCCCCTCCCCGGTCTGCAACGAAGCTCCAGTGGTGGCTCAGGATAGTGTTCTTTTCTAAAAAAAAACCCTTGAAGTCACAAACATTCATTTATAACCGTACAACGTCAATCACTTTTGCTACATTAGCTAGACATTGGCTAAATCATTTAAAACCAAGATGGACGCCATAATTTTAAAATAAGAATATTTTTATTTTTTATTTTATTGTATAGGTACACGTACAGATTACAGTCAAGATGAAACCATTTAAAATTGCAATAATATTAAGAACTAGATTGTAATCCAATTACACATGTACACAGCATCACTATCTTTAAAACATGGCGGAGTGAGTTAGTTACATAAATTAAAATCTAAATAAATTCGTAAAACATCGAAACAAAACAAATAGATTTAAGTATCAGTAGGCACCCAAATTTCAATAAGTGTTAAAATTCAATCAATTAGCAATTGCTCCAATCCAAAAATAAAAATAGTATTAAACCAAAGCAACCAATATAATTCAAATTGAAATCATTAATTAACACTAACAAAATAATTGAGCAATACAATTAAATTAATTTAAATGACAACAAATTATTAAACTATGTTGTTAGTAATTGTTAAAATAAATAAATAACATGCACAACTAAATTGCTAACTGGTGGTGGGTTGAGAGAGTTGAGAATAGATTAGAATATGTTCCTTTGGGAGAGTTGTTCAATATCATAAGTACAATCACAAAGTAATGTAACTGTTTACCCTAACACCCTGTATATGCCTTCAAATAAAGCAGGCTCGGTGATAACTAGCTTAACCTCAAAAGGTAATAGTATCCAATACAAAGAGATGTTAAGGAACGTTCGATATAGGGTAAAGGCGCCATTATCCTCAGCGAAATATCGAGGCGTTTTGACCTCAATATTATTTTCTTGATGGATGAAGACATGACCCTGGGATCTTGTTCAGCCATTTATAAAGCACTTATGGGAAAAACTGGAACAGTTTATTTGCTACAAATGTTTTTCAATCTTAATAAGTCGTGTGCGAGGGAAAATTGGGTTAGTTAGGTATTGCAGTTTTGACAGGTTTGCTCCCATAGCAAAAGTTGTTCAGTTTGATGGGTAGAGTATGTGGTTTAAAGGTTAATGATACTTTTCCTTACACCCTGTATAACACGCATGGGCAAAAATGGCCACACACTGTGGCAAAGGGGTACGCCCCACTTTGCCACGTCCATTGCTATAATGGTCTAAGACTAATCATCTGCATAATCTACATCTGCCAATACTTACTGCAATATAGGACAAAAATGTTAATAAATTATAGTAGGTATTGTATATATGAGTATAATTTATCGAAACGGTAAAACGTGATTGAAAATAAACGCCTAGTTACAGATATCTGATATCACCATACATTTCCATTTAGTCTCTCACACAAAAGCACTCTGTGTCGAACGATGACGCATCCATAACTATTTGCAATCTGATCTGAAATAGAAACAAGACACTGTAATGTCTGAGATTGATTTCATACTAGAGTTTACCCGCGACTTCCTCCGCATTTTTGAATGTCACCGGTGAGCTTGAACGGTTTTTAAATCTCACACAAAATCCTTCTCATAACTGTAGCGACACAGTGTGTATTTCAAATCTGTTTGTTCAGCAATTTTGTATCAGTCCTACGGAGCGACTGGAACATTCGCCAGTCGTTCCCATACCACCGTACCGCTAGGTCAAATGTAACTTAGATTAAGTGCACTTAAATAAATAATGTAAAAGAAGAACTCTTTCTACCATCCACGGCAACAACATACGTCATCCCCTAAATAACCATGAGTACAATACGAGTGGGTAGGGGCACTCGTATTGAACTCCTGGGTATGATAATGGTTTAGTCACCGGTAAGATTAAAAAATGTGATCTTGTGGGAAATCGGTGAATATCAGCCATTTTACTCAGCCGGTGACGTTCAAAAATCACAGTCCAGTGCGTTTAAGTCAAATCATAACCATCAAATAAAAAAAAAATTTCATCACAATCGATTCTGTAGTTTTTGCATGATGCTCGAACAAACAAACAAGCAAACAGACAAAAATAAAGGTTGCTTTGGAGTCAGGAATACCTAAAAACCATATCGTAATCTTTTTCTTGTAAAATATCTTCAATGTATAGACACACTTCTGTTACAGTTTTATGATAGTTTAGACGTAATCGTATAATCGTAGGTAATCGTGTAATTCATAGGATATTGACATTAAAAATACGTTATCAAAGTGATCTACAAATTTTCATGTATGTATATGCTCACGACTATATTCCCCGAGGGGGTAGTCAGAGAAATTCTGAAACCTCAGAACATCCACGTTTCACCAGTAGTACCGAAACTCTGTCCAGTGTGACGGGGGGTGAGCCCTTCGCCACTTATAATGGACAGTGGGTACAATACATGCCTCGAAATTGAAACATGCAGGTTTCCTCACGATGTTTTCCTTCACCGAAAAGCCAGTGGTGATACAAATCGTACATAAATTCCGAAAAACTCATTGGTACGAGTCGGCCTGGACGGGGATCGAACCATCGCCTCCTGCACGGCAGGCAAGGTTACTCGCCACTGGACCACCACGGCTACATTTTCATACGAGATCATTATTGAGTATTTAATTGTAGACCCATTAAAACCAAGTTCAAGTGGACCCTAACAAACAACCTATTTCATCCATCGTTATGTCGGATAGTATATCTTTCTGATAAATAAATTAGAATATTTGCGAATCAGAATTGGCCAGAAAGCTATATAGGAATCGGAAAATCTTTTCGTCCTTATTTGAAATGAAGTATAGTTTATTATAAAAGTTTCACTGCAACATCGAACTTTAGTTTTATACAGTGTGTTTCACATCGAAGGAATATCAAACGTACCTACCTGAATCTGGAAATACGGATCTGGAATTTTCCCTAACTGCTGGTCAGTTTGAAAAAATTCCAGATCCGTGTAAGAAAATTTCGATGAAAATTTCGTACCCATATGTAGAGGTACACGATGAGTAAGCTCAGAAAATAAAAGGCGCAAAAATTAGTGTGCGGAACTGAAAATATACACAAGTGGTGCAAGATTTTGATTTTTAGGGTTCCGTAGTCAAACAAGGAACCCTTACTCTTTCGTCCATTTTGTCTGTCTGTCTATATACTCCACCTCGATTGCTCGCTCATTTTTGCACATATTGAATTGAAAATTGGCATGACGACAGATAAAAGTAAACCAAAAATAGAAATGAGGCAGTCATGAAGAAACTATTTTTTTTCATTGTCAAAAATACTCCCCTTGGTCTTCTATAATACTGGAGTAAACAATCTGAAAATATTCTACAATATAGATTTTCGTAAGTACTTTCAATGAAAATTATAACGGATGCTGTAACGCAAAAGTAGCCAGATTCGAAAAAAAACAGTAACATAGAATGATTTAAGAAACTAGATGGCGGTGCACGAAGTTAAATCGCGCTAGATATCGTTACGTTTCAAAAATTTCTACTAATTAAGTAAAGCATATGCATATGCTCAAGACTATATTCCCCAAGGGGGTAGTCAGAGGTATTCTGAAACCTCAGAACCACGTACGCCCACTGTCAGGTCGAGGGCACGTCATTCAAACACAGAGATCGAGTTATGACTGGTTTTATTTAATTTCTTAATTGTTTACTATCTACCTACATACATATATTATGACATCTTCCTTTTTATAAACAAAGTAAAAGAAGTAGGTACACAACAAGCCAAATATTTTTATTTATAACACATGTTTCACTGCTTAAACGAAATAATGAACTTTTCATGCATTTCTTATTTTGACTTACGATATTCTGAATCCTAGTTCATAATTTCTGATCACTCACTAAATACCTATCGGTATTGAATAAGTAATATTAACAATATCAATTTCAGCGTTATGAATGTTAATCATTAGAACATAATAAATCATTAGCATACATAATCATTAGAACAATAATTCATTAGCATACAATTTCATCGTAATTTAATTTAATCAAACATTTTAATTGTCCTTTTAAGTTAGGTAATTGTATAATTATTATCTATCATGCACATTATTATAAAAAGAAATTAATTTAATTTATAATACAACACTGTTCTCATTACCAAAAAGAAAAAAAATATTATAACAAAGACATAGAATTATATTAATCTTTATAAATTATAATTACACACACTCTTAAGATCACTATGCATGTACATAATGTAGGTATGTTAGTTTGCATTTTGGATTTAATTTATATTAATTCATATTTTCATCTTTAAATACATGTCTAATCTATTGTTTTAATGTATTCTAATTTTAACTGTTGCTTTCGGCTGCTGGTCTGAAGCCCCATCTATCCGGAGGCCTGATAGTCCTGCCAGAACGAGTGACGTAATGATTAGTATTATTGTTATTGCATGTCTGACTTAAAACAGATTGTGGACTGTACGATATTATATCGTCATACTCAAAACTATAACTCGGAGTGTCCTGTCGGAGAGGCGAGTCCTTTATTATATGTTTTCTATTTCTAACTATTTTGCGACCCGATATTAATTCAATTTCATATGATCTACTTCCGAGAATTCTAATTACAGTTCCAGATATCCAGCGCTTCCTATTATTCATGTCCAGTACTTTAACATTTTCATTAATAAATAATTTGTCTAAATCTCTTGCATAACGATCGAAGTATATTTTTTGCTTTATTTGCCTTTCCTGTAATCGTTCTTTTATATTTTTCTGCACTATTGGCTTTAAAAGTTCATTTGAAGTAGGTATTATGCTTCGTAGCTTTCGGCTTTGCAAAATTTCAGCTGGTGATGCTAAATTTTTGTCTAAAGGCGTATTGAGGTACTCTAACAATGCCAGCCGATAGTCCGTGTTATCTTCACTTGTTTTTATCATTATATGCTTCACTGTCTGGATAGTTCGTTCTACCTGACCGTTGGACTGTGCATAGTGCGGCGAGGAGGTGACGTGTATGAAATTCCACTCTAATGAAAACTTTTTGAAGGCACTGGACGAAAATTGTGGCCCACAGTCCGACATTATTGTATCTGGGATTCCCTGTCGAGTAAATATATTTTTTAAACATTCTATTACGTGAAAAGAATCGGTACTTATTAACTCCACGACCTCTAAAAACTTGCTGTAATAGTCCACTAATAATAAGTAATTTCTGCCTTTTAACTGAAAAAGATCTACCCCTACCTTGGCCCACGGTCGTTCTGGGATCTCATGAGACTGCAAGGTTTCTTTGTGATTTTGTTTCCTGTGCGACAAACACACTTGACAGTTTGAAATCATATTCTGAATATCATTATTTATACCTGGCCAAAAAATAGTCTCTCTTGCTCTTAGTTTACACTTCTCCATTCCCATGTGTCCTATGTGTATTTTTTGCAACATTGTTTTACGTAATTTCATAGGTATTACTAATCTGTCTCCGTTCCATATTAATCCATAAGCAATTGTTAAGTTCTCCTTGAAATTCCAATATGGATGGAGTTCTATCTCTATTTTATTTTTATCATCTGGCCATCCATTCCATATATATCTTTTTAGTTTGATTAATTCATCATCAACCTCCGTGTTTTTTTGCAACTCAATTAATTGTAAATCCGTTAAGTTATCGGCTGTGAGCGCGGGGCTACTGCGCGTTATCGCACAGACCTCCTCGTGCATAGTGTCGAGCGCCGCGCCGGAGTGTAACGCGTTCGATTCCGTGCCGGACTGTTCATAGGCACGAGATAATGCATCAGCTATATACAAATGTTTGCCCGGCTTATACACGAGTTTAAACGTATATCGCTGTAATCGTAACAACATTCTTTGTAATCTGGCTGGAGCATCAACAATCGGTTTTTTAATAATACTTATTAGTGGTTTATGATCAGTTTCTATCGTTATGTCACACCTTCCATAAATATACGCATAGAATCTCTCACACGCAAATACACAAGCATACAGTTCTTTTTCTATTTGCGCGTATTTTTGTTCCGCTTTGTTCATTGATTTAGATGCATAACACACAGGCAAGCCCTTCTGCATCAAGCAAGCTCCGAGACCACTTTTACTGGCGTCCACTGATATAGTTATCGGTGTATTTAGTTCATAATATCTTAACACAGGACGATTAGATAAGCATTTTTTTAATTCACTAAAACATTCGTCGTGCCTCTCATCCCAGTGCCATTCCGTTTCTTTCTTTAATAACTCTCGTAAAGGTAATGTTTTATCAGATAAGTTAGGTATAAATGTACCGACATATGTAACCAAACCTAGCAACCTTTCTACATCTTTCCTGTTTTCTGGTACTGGCATGTTTGTAACAGCTGATATGTGTGAGTCATCAGGGTACAGACCTTGTTTTGTAATGCGATGACCCAAGTATTTTATTTCCTCTAAGCCAAATTTACATTTGCTTTTGTTTAACTTGAGGTTAATTTTCCTGCATCTTTCTAGTACTTTTCGTAGCCTTTCATCATGTTCTTCTTTTGTTGATCCATATATTAACAAATCGTCTATGTACATACATATGCCCTCAATATCATCAAAATTTTCATAAATTTTTCTATGAAATACCTCTGATGCTGAACAGATGCCATAAGGCATTCTTAAAAACTTGTACCTGCCGAACGGTGTATTAAAAGTGCAATACTCACTGTTTTTGATGCGCACCTGCCAGAAACCTGAAGAAGCATCTAAAGTGCTGAAATACTTCGCGCCGGAAAGCTTTGAGACAATTTCATCTAATGTCGGTAGCCTAAAGTGTTCTCTTTTAATCGCATCATTTAATTCCTTCGGGTCTAAACATATCCGTAAGTCTCCATTAGGTTTTCTCACTACAGTTATACTGTTGACCCAGTCCGATGGTCCTTCTACCTTTTCAATAATATTCTGAGATTCCATTTCCATCAGTTTTTTCTTTACGTCTTCTCTTACAGCAAATGGTAATTTCCTAGGTGCGTGGACAACTGGAACTGCATTATCCTTTAACTGTATTGTGTAGTCACCCGGTAGGCAACCGATGCCCTGAAATACGTCTTCAAACTCGATCATAAAGCTAGGGACATTTTTATGCGTTTGCACCGACATGACTCGCCTCACTACGTCTAACTCCGTACATGCAAACCTACCTAGTATTGGGTCAGACTTTACGTCTGCTACTTTGAATTCTAATAAATACATTTTATCCTTGCAGTATACTCTCAAATTTATTTTTCCTACTACATTTATAGATGCACCCGAATAACCATTTAACCTTGTGCTGGCCTGTAACAAGTCTTTTTGTGAAATACCTATTTTAGACAGGTAACACAGCGGTAAAACGTTGACATCGGCACCAGTGTCTAATTTGAAGCGAATCTTGCTATTGTTTATCTTTAAGTCTATGCTCCAATCATTGCTATTACATATAGAATAGATTACCTGCTCTTCCGTTTCTTCCACTGTGTATACACTACCACAAACTCGCGCGAAGTGATTCATTTTTAAACAACGCAAACACTTTTGGCCATACGCGGGACACTCGAACTTTTTGTGTATATTTCCACAATGTCCGCACTTATTAATTGAACCTGCACCCGTTACTGATGACGCAGGCCTCCGCGGTGGTGCAGAAGCGTGCGGGTGGGGGGGCCGAAACGGCGCGCGCGCCCAGCCGGCGACGCCTGCTCGCATCGCCGAGCGGCCGCGGCCCAGGCCCTGCCCGCCACGCCACCCTTCCGCGCCAGCGCCTGCCATAACTCCGCGACCTCGACCCGCTGATGTTTTCCAATGGGAAGAGCTTTGCCCTTGTACAAACCACACATCGTTTTTTTCTTGATCTTGACCCTTACGTATCTCATAAACGGGCTCATTCTCACGTTTTATGTTCTCTGAGTACATCTTAGAAACTACCGCTGCACGACTAATTTCCAATGCCTTCTTTAATGTTAAATCTTCCTCACGCAGTAGACGTTCCCGAATGGCCGCGTTCGCTACGCCGCAGACCAATCGGTCTTTAATTAGCTCCTCATTTAACGTTCCGAATTCACAGGACTGGGACAATCGCCGTAACTCAAATACATATTGCTCGATACTTTCATTTCCCAGCTGTTCGCGCGTAAAAAACTTGTGCCGCTCAACCGTTACGTTTTTCTTTGTTAAAAATTGACCGTCTAATTTTGTCAATGCACCCTCTACTGAGGTAGGTGCCGTTTCTGATTGATCCAATATATCTCGACATTGCTCGCCTATTATGTGTAGAAGTATATTTAATTGAATAGCCGCATCTTTTTTATCTATTTGACACGCTTTTGAATAAATTTTGTAACTGTTCTTCCATTTTTTCCAACTTTCACTTATGCAACCCGAGGCCAAATCCAAAGCATTTCTATCGAAAAAAAACGCGGACGGGGGTGTCAAAACACTTTCCATTTTGATTATGTGCCTATTTCACTTCACTGAGGTTCAACTTAACAGTTCCCGAGATCCCGAATCACTTTTGATCGCGAACTTTTTAATTATTTAGATACCGACTGCGCCATGTCAGGTCGAGGGCACGTCATTCAAACACAGAGATCGAGTTATGACTGGTTTTATTTAATTTCTTAATTGTTTACTATCTACCTACATACATATATTATGACACCCACGTTTCACCACGTTTCGTTCCTATGTAAGTAAAGTAAAGTAAACAATTTGATTGTTTTTCTTCTTATTCTTCTTATATAGGGTCCTTCTTAATATGCTGACACTGTTTTAAGGCGATGATCAGACCATCAAACTGAACAACTTTCTCTATGGGACCAATATCAAAAACGCGAAAAAAAACAGCTGTTCTATACTTAAGTGAAATCTTACTCGACCCAATTGTAATTTTTTTTTTGCAATTTCGACACTGGTCCCATAGAGACCGTTATTCAGTTTGATGGCCTGATCATTGTCTTAAAAAACTGTCAGCATATTAAGTTGGACCCTATACATATACAATGACTACGGAACCCTATCATGGGTGAGTACGACACGCTCCTGGCCGTTTTTTCAAATATTCGTTAGGTAGAAATACTTAGGTACATTACACGTGTCGCAAAACCTTGTAACAAGCTGATGTATGAACAACGTAACGATTCCATGAAAAGATAGACTTGTAAAATCCCTTTTCATTTGCATCCCATTTCGTTAGCTATTATAATCCTACACAAATTGTTTTAATTACAGCTATAATGTGAATTCGGAGTATTTTACTTGTATGTACCTACATGGTGGATGACTTAGCGATAGCGACAGCTAGTAAATTATTAAGTAGGTACTTACAATTCTGTGGCTTGGTACAAGAAGTACGTAAGTCTGTACTATAACCATGTGGACATACGTACTTCTTGATCCAAGCTGCAGAATTAAGATTTAAGAACCAAATAGAATGAGGCGCTTTCCCAGACTAGTAAATCGAAAAGTCAGCAGATGACAATTTTATTAAAATAATTAATGGACTTCTTGCTTGTGCGTTAGCACCGCATTTCCGACAGTGTCAAGTGGTTTGGGGGAGTATAATCTCGAGGATTGTTTTTGAGTAAGAACACAACTGAGAAGGATTGCGGAGCCACATGGCAGACTGAGACGCGAACCGCGCGAACACCACGCGAAAGACAAGTGTTTGGGGCAAACCCTGCAACGTGACTCAGCAGATGGCAATATTAAAAGTTCAGAAAAACCTGTCACATTGACAGAAAAAAGTGCTGTTTGTACGCTATGTTGTTGTTTTTGTGCTATGGTTTGCATCATTCAAATGACGTTTGATAGTGGTGGTGTTGCCAATGGAAATTTTTTCACTTCCAATGAATACCCAATAGCACCGAAATTTTAGTTTGCTGTACATAAACAAACATTGCCTTTACATAAAGTTAATCAGTTTGAAGTATCAAAACATCTCTGATATTAAAATTATTTATAAATAAAAAACAGGCTCTCTAAAATTAGGGAATCGAGAAAAATACGTAACACTTTCAGCTAAATTGGCACGATTATAACGCCATCCTTCTTTGAACAATTTAAAAAAAAAAATGAAAATGCCTCATTAATGTGGGAGTCACGTTGCAGGTTTTGACACGAGCACTTGTCTCACTATATATAGTATGTGTAGTATGAAATATTTTACTAAAAGATGCGTTGGCATCTTCATCTTTTCCATCTTTATTATTTTATAGAAAAAAACCATTTGAAATTTTGACCTTTATTCGCACAAACCGTAGCACCATCTATCGATCTCCTAGAAAACCACAGGAAAAACGATCATTCTCTAGCTAGATGGTTAGTTCGATGTAATCCATGCAACGTAAATTTCCGTTAAACCACAGAGTAATATAATTACGTTAAACTTAGTTAATGTAATATTAAATGAACTCAAGTTTAACTATACATTATAGGTTTAGTAAACATCAATGAACATTTATAACTTATACGATTTTAACTTTGGATAGAGATTACATGTAGAAACCATGGGATCCCGGAAGATTGAGAGAGACATAATTATCATATAGGTATATTATGATTTAATAACGAAACGTTTGATGTCATATTCGGACAATTTCAAACATACAAAAAAACGTAATACTTACTCGAAATGACAATCCCGTTTTCGTCGAAAGATTTTAGTTAAAAGTCACCGATGATATTCAAAAATCGCATTCCAGGAGCGCAATCAGCAGTAGAAAATTACAAAATTACTATACCTTGAGATTATGCATCATTCGAACACTATTATAAGATGACATTCTGACCCTATTTTAAATTAGAACTTCTGTCCAATGGGAGAGGATGTTTCTTTTGTGAGATAGGTATTCACTTAAAAATTCTCCGAATTAATAAAAATAAACATTATACAAAAATCTCCAGCTCGTGGAAACCCAGTGGTGTAGTATCGGGAGGTCACTATTAAGACATTATAAAGGTTAACGTTATCAAATACTCTGTAGGATGACCTCCGAATGGGAATACCCCAGTAAATTTTAATAACATGATATTACAAAGATAATCAAGTTCTGGTAAATCATATTTTATGAGTCATTTTTACATACTTCATTAGATGCGGTATGCTAGTCCATTAGATCTAGTAATATCTAGTCCATTAGATCTAGTACCCCAACCATAGATTATTCAATAGTTAACAGATACCACACACTACCGAATTCGCGCGCCTTTTCGAATATTAAAACTTTGCGCTTCAGGAACGACGAACTGAAATGCGCCTAATATCAATGCACGACAGCCTGTATCTCATGAGATACGCGGCGCCGTAGGTACAGTACTTATCGCTAGTCAAACCGCTGCTCCAACCGAATAAACCAATTCTCTTTCTTTCCATTCCCTGCAATAAGTCCTACACTGATCAGTATTGTCTTTGGATGAACTTCTAGGTCTTAGACAATATAACTAGGGATCAGCCTTGCGGTAGCATTTCCCCTCCGACACGTTACAAGATCAATCGATCATGTGTATTGTCGTGTTACGGGGCCAAGGTCAGTCCTGCGGTGGTTCCCAAGAACGTTACGTAGAATAAAGACCTGACCAGGGTCACAGCAAGACCCTGGCCCCAGCCCCGGTCTCAATAAATACCGCGTAAACCAAGAAGCTCGCAAGTCCCGGCATCAACACCTCCAGCGCTGCGGCAGTCCAGCTGCCCATCACCAGCTGCGGGTATCCTGCTGTTCCACCTTCTGCTGCGAGTATCCTCACCCCAGGAGGGGTGTGGATGCCTGAAGCTAACCCCCACTGGAAGTGCGGTGGGGGCTCCGAACATAAGGCTTAGGATACACTTTCGGAAACATACCCAAAATTTACCTTTGTGTTGTTTGTATGTGTTTTGTATCCAGTAGTTTTGTTTAGTCTCTCGTCTGTTTTTATACTGTTTCTCGTTTGCTCCCCGTGCATTAAAACCCTAATTCTATCGCTCCTTTTATCATTTTATCATTTATTTCACGAACGTCGTCCCGAGATAGGAGGTAAGATTCAACCTCCTAGCCCCGTAACACGACAGTATATGCATACCTACAATTTAAACCTTATCACTAAACGAGACAGCCTATAATTGCGGAACAATAACTTCGAACTAGTAGTGTTCGGGGTTCATACGAGACTATTTCAACAATCAATATTACAATCTAAAGTAATGGAATAAAATCCCAAGTTGCAGATTTAATGCTACCTCGACCCCCGCAGAAAGTGGCAGAAAAGATTGTTAGTAGAATTTCACACGTAACTCGTCCATAGCTATATTATTGTCTAAGATCCTATTATTATCTATTCATATGGTAGGTATAGTGTATTCAGGGATAGCCGCCGTCTTGTGTCACATCAACATCACCTTTTAGAACAAATTGTCTAGAGTGCTTCTATGTGTTGGCATCGGCTCCACACAAGCCTTCCAAAGGTATGATATGTCCCGTGATAAGAAAATGACAAATATAATATGAATACCTATAATGTAGTCTGATGATGATCAAGTTTGATGCATATAATACATATCTGCCTTATCGGTTAATGTTTATGTTGCAGAAATAAAATAATAATAGTCGAACAGGAGAGCGATCACGCTAATTTAAAACAACCAAGTTCAATCCTAACCCAATTTCAGTTCTAATCACATTGCAATCCAATTACTATTCAAATGTGTTTAATTCCATATCGCGCTAAACTTGACTTATTTACTATGGGACTGACTGCCATCTGCCAGATCGGCTCTAACGGCTGTCAAATGACTAGCGCAATACCGAATGTGTTTAAAGTTGTGGTTCGCACGTGGTCCAATCATGATTCAGTTGCGATTTATTTACCGCAATTGCCCTCCAGGATCCCGATTGCGCTAAGGTAAAACATCAAAATTCTATTCTTATCCAATTACACTTCTAATCAAATTACTATTCAATTGTGCTGAATTCCACATCGAGCTAAACTCTATGTAACTGACAGCCCTTAACGTCTGAGCGATCTGTCAAAACGGCTCTAAAGGCTGTCAAGAGCAGTACCGCGACTAGCGCAATACCAAATGTGTCAAAAGTTATGGTTCGTACGTAGTCCAATCACGGTTCAATCACCGAATATTTACTGCGATTGCAGCCCAGATCGTGCACTTTGAGTAATTAATATTATATATATTTTATTATTATTTTATTTTCTGTTTCTTATTTGATCGTGCATTGGAAATTGGTTCATAGCGCTGACTTTCTATTAATATTGTAGGTAGGTACTTACCTGTTATGCTACATTATAGTTAAATACGAATCTAAATTTAAAATTAACTGTCTAATTACCCATTCTAATAGAATAATGTTAATGCTATGCTGTTCTCTTGTATTGTACATAAAATAGTTTTTAAAACTAACCTCAAACCTTGCTTACGCACCACACGCTTTTTGTCATTTTAAGTAATTGTAATAATATTCTGTGTTCCTTATAAGTTCTCCGTATACGAAGAAATACCCTGAAGAAATAACAAAAAAACACCGAACACCGAATTCGGACATTTAGACGAAAAACCGATTCTTCTTTCGCATTGCAACACTTTGAACCCTACTAGCTATTTTTTGTTTATAAATTGTTCATTAACTGTGATAACAGCGTTATAAGAGGACGTTGGTACATATATATTTACGCATAATATTAATTATATCTTGGATACGCGCGCACAGTTACAACGAACGACACGCAGAAATTGGTGAAGTGGAAAGTTCTTGTGTATTCTGTATCTAAATTACAGTAGTTTAAAGTGTTTCAAGCTGCGTAATGACTGTTTACATGATGACAGGTATTATTTCGACACTCATTAGGAATAACATTGTAACTCACTTTCTAGCTCTGTCGAAAGTTAAATAGAGCCCGTTTCGAATCAGGAATAATCAATCAATAATAATATTCAATAATTTAGTTATTAGGTTTAAATGTGGTACATTCTAGACCCAGGTCAATAAATAATAACGGTAAGAATAAGAATACGAATATTTATTGTTCAAACTGTGTAAAAAAAGGATGTTACAGTAAAACAGAATCAACAGTTTGGTCCGCAGCACGGACGTACAATATGTATAGGTGGCTTACATTATTAACCAAAATATTTTTTATTTTTAATATAAACAACTATGCTAAAAAATTATTCGTTATAACAATAAAATTTATATAACGATGACTCCTTAAATCAATTATCTATTGTAGTAAGGTGGGCAGCATAAAAATAATAAATTATTAAATTTGGTTATTATTCATCAAAATATTCGTTTAACCTGTAGTAGCACTTAGAAGTAAGCCATATTTTGAGTTTATTTGAAAATTGTTTGCCATTGTATGCTTTAATAGTATTAGCTAATTTTTTATAAATTTTAATAAACGTATGGTAACAATTATTTCTGTACAGACTAGTATTAGGGCAGTGGTCAAAGACAATCCTTTCGGGGTCTCTTATAGCTCTTTTACAAACATTCCGATTAAATCTGAAAAACTGCTGGTGTTTCCTCACAAACTTACATACTTCCCAGATATACATGCATGGCAGTGTTAGTAGTAATAGTAGTAGTGGTTATTTTATTATCTGCTCTCCTGCAAAATGCAAAAGCGAGTTACAATACCCAACAGCAATTATATTAATGTTTTGTAAGCTCTCTGCGCAACAGCATGCACAAAAATTTGCTAAGATTTTGTATGAGACTTGGAGTCTACAAAATCTTATATATATATTTGGAATCTGCTATTCACTAGCTTTCATTCAATATACATATTGTAATTTAAAAAAAAAAGATTGTCCCCCTCTCTTTTTTAATTCTTAGACGCCAACGTTTAATTCTTTGAAATCCATCAAGCCGTTTAGGTATAGGGCGTGCCATAGAAATAGACAAACAAACTTACATACGCTCTAAAAACATAACCCTCCTTCTGGCGCAGTCGAATAATAAAAACAAAATCTGCTTCAGCAACATGCGTCGTCAAACCTACAAATATCCCTTCAGCAAAATGCATCTTAAAATTTATACAGAACCATTAAAATTTCTACCAACGGGTTTGTAACTAGAAAGTTGAAATCACAAAGATGTTTATTTTATTTTAGTAGACACAGTAACAAAAGAGAATAGAGGTACCAACTTAATATGCTGACAGTTTTTTAAGATGACGATCAAACCATCAAACTGAACAACTTTCTCTATGGGACCAACATCGAAATCGTGAAAATAAAATCAGTAGTAGTAAATACAAAACTGCAAACCTACGCAGTTTTGTATGGAACAGCAGATTTTTTGTCGCATTTCCATGTTGGTGCCATAGAGAAAGTTGTTCAGTTTGATAGTCTGACTATCCCTATCTAAACATATACAAATATTGGTTTAAAATACAAAACAATATAACAAAAATAATCTAATCCGCAACGCAGGCTTCGTCAAATCTTAATCACATACATCTATATCCGCTACAAGCTTCGTCAATGGCAGGACACAAGATAAAATCCGCATGCAAGCTTCGTCAGACTATCACTAACTAATCTAAAGGCACTGCCCTTCGCAACCCCGGCTCAAAGGTCCCAAAGGTACTGGCCGCATTGCCCCTCTGGATGGCCAAAGAAATTCTCTGTACCAGAAAGGCTCCCGAGCATGGGTCCCCTTAGTCCTCATACGCTGCCCTATCTCTCTAATAAAGTCCTTGGCATCGACCCCCCAAGAGCCTCCAGTCTCAAAAGCGGCTGGCACGAAATCATACCCCTGCTCCAGGTTGGCATATGTCACCCGCTTTAGCCTCGCCGCCCGCTCTGCGGCAGAGCCAGCGACTCGTACTGTCTGTCTCAGATACGAAGGAGCAAAAGTGCTGACACAGGTCGCGTTTAAAATTGTCTCTCAATAACATGTTTATTACTG
Source organism: Agonopterix alstromeriana (assembly GCA_963924505.1). Lineage (NCBI taxonomy): Eukaryota > Metazoa > Arthropoda > Insecta > Lepidoptera > Depressariidae > Agonopterix > Agonopterix alstromeriana. The sequence continues at coordinate 9,926,006 of OZ004664.1, forward strand.
CATTATTTATTTTGTTTGTTTCTATGCATATCTATTTCCGTAGTATTTTGGGATTGCGGTAATCCTACTACGGTATCCTACGCACGTCTAATCTTATCTTAGACAATCATATCATTATTGTGTCTGCAAATGGAATAAGGGGTGTTCTCACCGAGAAATAATATTTCGCATCAATATGGCATAAATGCCATACCAACTTTTTTAGAAATATCATTAGAACAACAAGTGTAGCAGTAGTGTATTTAGTAGGTACCTAAGTATGGCATTACGTCAAAGCAATCAAAAATATGATTCTGAGTTTTTCATTTATAAATTGTAAAGATTGTATTACACATTAATTTTTAATAGGCACATAAAAAGATTAAAAGACACAAATAAAAAACCCTGCATATTCGTTACATGAATGAGTAGTCATTAATTAGGAAAATCATTAATTAATAATAAAACAAAGATACGAAAATCTTAATTAATTAAAATATTATTAAATAATAAAAAAAAAATACTGAATTTTATCATCATCATCATTCTCTTGCCCATTTCCCATTATTTGGGGTCGGCGCAATATGTCATCCTCTTCCATTCATATCTCTTAGCCGCCTTTCTTACGCATATCATCTTTCACACAATCCATCCATCTTTTCTCCGGCCTTTCTCTCCTACCGCAGCCATCCACATTCATACTTAACACTCGTCTCGTAATTGACACTCGTCTCTTCGCATTGCATGACCATACCACAATAATCTATTACCCTGTAATTTTTCCGTAGTTTTTAAAATACTTACTGAATTTTATGAACTAACTAATAAAAATAAAAAAATAGGTAGATTGGCGAATACTTCTCCAGATACTATAGCTGTCAAATAAGATGAGTGACGACAAATTAAAAATATATTTATAATTATTATACCTAAATAAAACACAGGATGGAACCGATTAGGTATACACATACCACATATACATTACTTACACAACACGATATTTTCCGACAAGTGTTCCATCCTGGTATAATAGATCAGCCAAGTTACCATAACAAAATATCTAAATCGTATGATCGGTTTCTTAGAATAGGTACGTACAATTAATTCTAAAACCACCTGTTTATATCCCATTCGAGTAGAATTATCTTAATATTTTCCTCAATAATATGCTGTATAACATTTTAGAGCGTTTTCGATTTTTGAAGTTCAAGGTATAAAGACGTTTTTGATTTGTGAAGAAGTTGTTCCTGATTGAGCAAAAAATTAGGATTTAAACATAATATTATCATCCCTTTTTTTACTCGAGATCTCTAACAAATCGTAATTATCTCTATCAGATATGGGAGAAGAACGTCCAGTGGAACAAGAGTTGAAGAAGGGAGTGGACCTGGACATTATACTGGAAGAGATTGGGCAGTTTGGAGTTTACCAATTCAGGACTATAGCTCTAGTTGCTATTGTTGTAATTTTCATCGGCTGGTCTAACACTCAATATGTTTTCACTACTGCAAGAATTGATACTAGGTAAGTTTTATAATAAAGTAATATTAAGAGGTTTTCCAGACCCTGAATGACCTTGACCCTTTCAGAGCCACCTACGTCATTTTAGTAGGTACTACATTATTTCAATGTGGTGCCTTCTAATCCAAGGAAATCAAATTCGAAAATTATCTAATTAACTCATTAAATATTGGTCTTAAAAAATATTTATACTTTATAGCATTTTTAGATCTTAATATTGTCTACACAATGGTGTATGTCGCAAGTAAAAGTGACTTCAATGTATAAAGTAGATGCACATAATACCGATTTTTTTCAATATTTATGCTTTCCTTTGAAGAAAAATAATTTCATTTTACTTTCATAGAAAAATAAGAAATATACTTCATAGCAAATGATGAGAGACGTTGAATATCATTGCTACATTTGTCATTAATTTATATAACGAGAAGATAGCTTGAGTTTAAGACTATTTAGAAATAGGTGTTTATATTAGGTTCAGTATTTTTTGTCGATTTTCATTCTCTTTTAAAACAAAGAGTGTAAGTTTACACAAGGTTCATACCTTGTGTAATCGGTGTGTGTTGGCGGTACAATAATAAATTGAAAAAGTATGCGAAGAGCACTCGAGTCATGTCAAAGTGTCTGCTTGCCATTAGCAATCTTGAAATCTCGGTCATAATAAAACAAACGGTCGTGAGAGGGTTAAAGTTAAAAAGCTAAAAATAACTGGATCAAGAAACGACTTTAGTAATTTCAACCGTGTAATTTTCTTTACTTCTGTTTTTATATAAATGCTAACCACGAGAATCCACAAAGTGTATTAAAAATCGTAATTGAAGAAAAAACAATTTACAAACTTGGAGAACTTACAGAAGTCAACATCTGAATTTAAACAAGTCATTCCAGAAAAGGCTAAGGAAATTTCGACTGGCTACAATAATGCTGATTTTACCATTCTTTGACATCAACAAATTGTTCCAGATGTTTAATCAACGAATGCGAAAGCCCTGCAAATAAAGAGTTTTCTCCCAGCTGGATCGAAAACGCAGCCCCTAGAACAAAAGACGGACGAATTGATGAATGCAATCGCTACGCTAGTACTACCAACAACACATCAATTGTCGACGATACATGTCCAGCTTTGCTATTTAATAAAAGTCTTGTGATTGGATGCGATGACTATTTTTATAAAAACACCGACACTGTTGTTTATGACGTGAGTTTTTTTTCTGAAAAATAAAATATTGGAATTTTCTTCAACGCGATGATAGGAATGAGCAATAAGGAAAACACTATCTTGTTTTGTTCGAAACACAAATATGTTGAATCAGAGGATCCAGACACAGATTTATAAACGTATACATTATTTGTTTATTTATTATAAAACACTTACATTCTTACAATAATCTTTTATAAGTACTTAATTATAAAAACATTTGTATTACTTGCGTTGCTCCTTTTTAAAGGATTTATAGTCTGGCAAATTAGATTCATTATTAATTTTTTATTACGTCTATTTACAAAGACGTATTCTTATTAATTACCTCTGTTACTTTTACTATTGAAGTGTTCTCTATTAATTTTACTTCAAATAAACTTATTCTCAGTATGACCTGGCCTGTCAAGAATGGAAGCGCTCCTTAATCGGTTCTGTCCGAACCTTCGGCACTCTGGTCTCCCATCCTATCACTGGGTACCTGTCAGACCGTTGGGGTAGACGAACTGCAATGACCATGACAGTATTCAGCGCCGCTTGGGTCGGAGTTCTCAGATATTGGGCTGATACATACATCGGATTTACTTTTTCCCAATTTGCTGAAGCTGCCTTGGGTTTTGGAGGTTTTTCATGTGCTTACATTATGGGTGAGTTGTCAGATATATTCATTCTACTTTAATTTTCAACCTTATTATTCTACCTAACCAGTGGTTAAAGTTAACAGTTACATGAACATGACATTATCTTGTAATATTTTGTCATTGGTGAACTATGCTTTATTGCATTTTAAATCCTACAAGCCTACGTTGGTGAATGAAATACGATTTATTTGCGATAGAAACATCTGTGGTTAGTAAATCGAGATAAACAAGACAATTATTACAATTTCAGTTTATCTCTGCTACCGTACCCATTATCTTTTGTCTGGTACTATCAGTTTTACTACATTAAGTGATAAGTTTAGTAATATAAATTGTTGTATAACACAAAATCTATTTCCCCACAGCAATGGAGTTGGTTGGGCCCAAATTCAGAGCAGCTGCCGCTGCCAGTATCAGTACATCCTTCGCAATTGGACAAGTTACTCTTGCACTAATTGCATGGGGGCTACCGAATTGGCGACACCTGACATTAGCCATCTATATTCCTCAATTTATAACAATATTCTACTTGTGGATCATTTCTGAATCAGCCAGGTGGTATATGAGTAAAGGTCTCTACGAGCAATCTGAGAAAGTACTGAAAGACGTAGCTCGTGTTAATGGAAAACAGCTCTCAGAAAAGTCATTGCTTTTATTAAGGAGCACAGAAGAAGAGAGAAAACAAATGGCTTTAAAATCGAAGACTGAAATCGAACCTTGGCTGATTACTTTAGTATTTAGACATAAGCCGATTTTGATCCGGTGTTTAGTCGCACCAGTCTGGTGGATCACAGCGATGTGTATCTACTATGGCCTATCAATAAATGCTGTTGATATACTGGTTGGGAATCAGAATCTGAACTTTATGGCTGTTGCCGCAGTGGAAATTCCAGGGTTTTGGATGGCAGTACTTTTAACTACAAAGATCGGGAGAAAGCCTACTGTTATTGGTGCTTATTGGGTGTGTGCTGCTTGTATGATTGGGTGCATATTCATACCCCCTAGTAAGTTAATATTCTATTAAGAAACGTTTTCCATTGTTTCAACACTCGTACAATTTTACCAGAAACAGCTAAAATCTCGTTTTGATGATTGTTTGGTCAATTAACCTACAATAAATACTTAGATCTGGTTTTTATTGCTCATCCGAGATAATACAGGTCTATATTAGACTGGTGGCGAAGAAAGTTTTAAACCTGTGCGGGTAATAAACAGGTTAGAAATAGAAACCCGCTTCTAAATCTAACCAGTACAAGTGTTTAATGTGTCTGTAGAACCTAAAGTTGTATGCACAAAGCCTTCAAATATATTTTTCTACATACTTGCTCGTAAAGTGGCTCTTATTGCACCGCTTTTAGGTGCATAATGCGGCTCACAAACACGTGTGCGAAAATGTTTATATTATCGCACTAGACTAGTGCGGTAATGCTACTTATTTCTATAGTGTTTTTTTAAATTTCAGCAAAGAGTTAGTACGTAAAAAAAAATTCTTTTTTCTGAATCTGTGCTAATTAAAATATGATAATTAAACCTTTCATTTCATCAAACCACTTATTTTAGTTCACAAATTAACATTAATTTGTGTTATAAGTACTTAAATATTAAGTTTGTAACGTTTTAAATATTAGGTTTTTTGCAGCAAGATGTCGTTGGTTGAATGTCAGCTTAGTCATTGCCTCTTCGTCGACCTGCACGAGCATAGCTATCTTAACCAAAGGGACGGGCCGTAGAAAAAAAAAGAAGCCCAGCACCATTTTTCACAAATATTTGTCTAAAATTATAGTATTTTACGAAGTTTTATTACTTTTTCCTCGCAAGTATTTTGAAAAACGTCGTATGAAACGCGTGAGCCTCCTCGGCTGTAATGACCAACTTTGCTCACTTTGTATCATAATGTACTATTTAATTACTTTTCCAGATCTACGTGGTGCATCATTGGTAGTCTACTTGATCGGAAAGTGCAGTATATCAACTGTTATGACGTCAATTTACGTGTATACAGCGGAGTTATACCCTACTAAGTACAGACACAGTCTATTCGCCTTTGCATCTATGATGGGCAGGATCGGCTCTATCACTGCACCGCTCACTCCTGCTCTAGTAAGTTGTGTAGATTATATTATAATAAATATTATAATAATTATCTTTGCCTTTTAAGAGAAGTTTATTTCGAATGTGTAAATGCGCGCTGCATACAAACGAAGTCTGGTGATATTTTCAATACTAACCAATTAAAGTCAATGAAATTTTGCGGAAACAATCTAGAAACAAATCTCTATGCTTGTATCGTGTCCGATTTTCGTTAAAATATACAGTTTCAGTGCTACTATTAATTTAAGATTTGTATGGAAATCTTTGAGACACTGTAACTTTAAAACTGTACATTTTAAGGAAAATCTGGCACGATACAAGCATAGAGATTTGTTTTTAGATTATTTCTGCAAAATTTCATTGATTTTAATTAGTTAGTATTGAAAATATCACCAGACTTCGTTTGTATGGAGCGCGCCAACAGTAATATACCCTTAAGAAGCGCTCGTTGGCGTATTGGAGCTTCGGTATTGGAAGTACCGAAACTCTGCCCAGTATGACGGGGAGTAAGCTCGTGTCGCCACATATAATGTACAGTGTGGGTACAATATACACCTCGAAATTGAAGCATGCAGGTTTCCTTACGATGTTTTCCTTCACCGAAAAGCCAGTTGTGTGGCAATTCGAACATAAGTTCAGAAAAACTTATTGGTACGATTTGTCCTGGACGAGGATCGAACCATTATCGCCTCGTGCACGGCAGGCAAGGTTACTCGCCACTGGACCACGGTTTCTTGTACTTTGTATTTCGGTGTATATCCTAAATAATTATGTTTATGGAGCGGTGAGGTTATCAGGCTAATACCTACATTTATTGCTTAAATGACAATAAAACGCAATTTAAACTAAAGTTAAACAATAACTCGAATAGTAATTACTAAATCAGTATAGTTCCGTTATGGTCCGAGATCCGACCGCAAAATTATGCACCTATTTGTTTGGTGAACGAAATGTGATTTAAGGGTATATTACTGTTGGCGCGCTCCATACAAACGAAGTCTGGTGATATTTTCAATTCTAACCGATTCAACTCAATTAAATTTTGCTGAAACAATCTATAAACAAATCTCTATGCTTGTATCGTGTCAGATTTTCCTTAAAATGTACAGTTTTAAAGTTACAGTGCCTCAAAGATTTCCATACAAATCTTAAATTAATCCTAGCATTGAAACTGTATATTTTAACGAAAATCGGACACGATACAAGCATAGAAATTTGTGCCTAGATTGTTTCTGCAAAATTGCATTGAGTTGAATTGGTTAGTATTGAAAATATCACCAGACTTCGTTTGTATGCAGCGCGCATTTACGTATTCGGAATAAACTTCTCTTAAGTGAATGTTTATACAGAGGTTCATTCAACGCCGCCGGGTTGCCTAGCAAAATCTTGCTGCAAGTGACTTTACCATGATGATTGGTCCCATTTTTTCCACCGATCTGTTTGTTGATGTGTTTGAGTGTTTAATGATCTGTTTGAAACAGATCGGTCGAAAAAATGGGACCATAAATCATCATGGTAAAGTCACTTGCGGCAAGATTTTGCTAGGCAACCCGGCGGCGTTGAATGAACCTCTGTATAAACATTCACTTAAATCAAATTTCGTTCACCAAACAAATAGATGCATAATTTGGCGGTCGGATCTTGTTATAATATGTCAACAGTTGTCATGTCCCGTGGGAGAGTTGTTCTCAAATATGATCCATCGGGAGTTTACCTAAATAATTACTATCTACTACAACCTAAAGCTTAACTTTAGCTGAATTATACAAGGTCCTTCTTAATATGTTTACACTTTTTATGAGGATGATCAGACCGTCGAACTAAACAACTTTCTATATGGCACCAACATCGAAATAACGAAAAATAAATCAGCTCTTTTATACAAAACTGCAATTTTTTTTCGCGATTTCGATGTTGGTTACATAGAGAAAGATGTTCAGTTTGAGGGTCTGATCATCCCCTTAAAAAGTGTTAGCATATTAAGTTGAACTCTATATTATGACGGTTTACTCTAAAAAATGTAAAGGAAAACGCTGTGTTATTAGGTATAGGTATTTTATTAAAACTCATATCAATTGTCTGCGATGATTACACAAATGTGTGTAATGATGTAATACTTAAATATTTGTCATCGAGAGAAAAATAAAAAAAACAGTTGCTGCCTACTAAAAGATCGACCTAATCGACTCAAAATTATAAGAATATAGAGTTTTCTTACCACATTTTCTCCATAGTGAAAGTTTTTCAGTTTGATCGTCTAACCCTTAAATTTTCCAGGCAATTTTATTACACCTTAATAAGAGTATTAGTAGCTAATCTTATAATATCTTATGTTTCAGGCAAAATCAGTTTGGCTTAATCTACCTTTCGTGATATTCGCTAGTTTGGCCTTTATATCTGGCCTGCTGGTATTCCTTACTCCTGAGACACTGGGCGCCAAATTCCCCGATACTATGGAAGAAGCAATAGATGTCGGCAAGAAAAAAAATAAAGCATGATAAAAGTACAAAAAATGAGACTCACAACAGTAAAGGCCAACCGCTGGGGGGGGGGGGGGGGATTTTCGTAATGTTCGAGTTTGTATGTACATACCTTTGATAAGTTAAATGTCAAGATAGATACGAAGAAAGTTAGCCCGTTTTGTTTTATACGGTAGAAGTGTGAGGAGATAGATATTCGAAGCTACGAAGAAAGTTAGCCCGTTTTGTTTTATACGGTAGAAGTGTGAGGCTCAATCTAGTCATACACTTTATCTAAGGTACATACATTACAAATTACAGATATTCATGATTGTGATAAGTACCTTATAATACGAATAAACGTTAATTTATTATCATATTATTCTTTTTATTTTTATGTATGTAAAATGTCTTACTAAAATTTCCGATTACATTATCTTTTAACAAAATCGGTAACGTATTATTTACTCATACTGTGTGGTACAGAGCAATTTTAAATATTTTGTTTTTGATCATCATATTTTATAAGTCCTATATATTATAAAATATTATAGAAATATTTTCGGATCACTAAGTCTTTGTAGTCGATATCGATCAGGAATCCATCATCATCATCACTCTCATTAGATCTTCCCTTATTAGTTATTATAACCCACAACACCCATCAAAGTTGGACTCCCAGAAAAGGAACGGGAACCCACACCTGTGCTACCTGTGCTAAACATTAGTTATTTATCACGACCAATGTTATCTGAAAACAGTAAAAACCCTATCTTTTGATATTTACTAATATATTTATTTATTTAACACTTAAATTGTACACACGGAAATACAGATAGATGAAAACAGCATAATAGACAAGTACAAAGGGCGAGCTTATCTCTGAAGAGATTTCTTCCAGCAGACCCATGATAAAGAGAAAGTTTACAAAGTGAGACAGGCTAGGTGTACACAAATCAAAGAGAAGTAGAGAAATGTTTATTTCTCTCTAAACTAAAACACACATATTACAAACATACCAATACATAGATATATACATAAGTATAATAAATACATAGTATCTTAATTTATTGCAGAGAAAGATAGTGATCCTTAGAACCTATTGTTGGACAGTCCCTTATACTTGCGAGAAGAGAGTTCCACAGGCGGGCAACATGGAATGGAATTTACCCTAAATAAGCTTAAAGTAAACCTTGTTATGTCTACACGCTTAGAAACGTATTTGGCTGAAGGTTCTCGAATCAGCGACTCAATCATGAGGCGGCGGTTCGATTCCTGGCCTGTACCACTAAGTTCTATGGAATTTATGTACGGTTGTATTATTCATTAACTCATTATTACTAGCTCGGCGGTGAAGGAAAACTTCGTGAGGAAACCTGCATACCCGAGAATTAAAAAAAAATAGTTCAAGCATAAGCATATGCTCACGACTATATTCCCCGAGGGTAGTCAGAGATATTCTGAAACCTCAGAACATCCACGTTTCACTAGTAGTACCCAATCTCTGTCCAGGACAGTTTGTCTAGTGTGCCGGGGAGTGAGCTATACAATACATGCCTCGAAAGTGAAACATGCAGGTTTCCTCACGATGTTTTCCTTCACCGAAAAGCCAGTAGTGTTACAACACATAAATTCCGAAAAACTCAGTAGAATAGTTCGAGTTTCCGAATAGTTCGGATGTATGTGTAAAATATGGGTGAGCTTGGGGCGAACACAATAGACCAGCGATGGTGCAGTGTTACATAACCTTGTTTGCAATATAGCCCAGCCTATAAAAATAATATATCTCGTAAAAGTTTATAGTTGTCTAATTGATTCGCAGATCATTTTTACCCAAACAGTAATTTTAACTATGGAAGAAAATAGCTCGATACATTTAACAATTATCTTTCAGAGCACTTTCGAATATTAATATTTTACCTTGATTAATGATTGGCGTTGAACTACATTGAAACTTCTTTGTATTCCATAGATTTGAGAACAAAGTGGACATGCCTTGTGTTTCAAAGAACTTTTTAAACGCCCTTAAAAAGTAACAAAGTATGTAAGCGTAGTGTGGGACTCCCCTGGACCAATGACCTGATAACCTGGTAGCGTCTGGAGAACAGAGTTTTGTTATAATTGTAAAAGTTGGTCATCAAATTATGATACCGACTTTATAATAGAAAACTCGATATAGGTAGATCTATAGGGAATACGATACGATCAAAGTTTGATCGTCACACAAAGTGAATGTAAAAATTAATTATACTTAAATAATACAAGAGCGTCTCGGTGGCGCGTTGCCACTAAATAGGTAATTCGTTCTACTACTTTACTTCTAAGGTACATAGTTCTACATACAGAACGGCCCCGCTCTGACTTCAGATACCTCCCCTCACCTCACACTTTCTGGGGACACTTTAGGACAGCCGAGCAAGGGAATGCAGTCAGGCCCGCGTGCCCGTTGGATTAGACTACATAAAATAGTGATTTTTCAGTGCATAAAAACGTTGAAAAATAACGCTAAATTCAGATTTTCAGTAATTCTGAAGCTCAAATAAATACTATTTTTAATAACAGAACGAACAATAAAAATTATCGAAATGTAGATGATGTTAAATGCAAAGCGCAGCTTTCAACCCTACACGCAATGTCATGGACAGTTTGCACAAAGTAGCATGTGCATACGCCATTTCGAAATTCAAAAACGTTCTATAGAGTGCTGGACCTATGGCGTTGCTGAGAGGTATAGATAAGTACTCAATCATGAGTTTGAGGAAACCTGCGTACTTTGCTATTCCCATAGATAGCTAACCGACATATGGAGATAGAATTAGTCCTATTGCTAAGGTCCACAAACATAACTGGCAAGACACAATGGTTGAAAACGTACGTTTTCAGGAATTGAGTTCAGAAAATAATTTTGTGAACTGTAACATAAATAATATTGCATTAGATACTTTTTTCTTACTGATTGGTTTTAGCCAACTGCAATAACTCGTCTAATTCGGTATGTCATGTTTTTTTTTGAGCGCTGAATGGTTTTTTTATGGGCGATACCCAATTCGAGATAATTATTCTCAAACTAATAATAATGATAATTGCCTCAATAATAATATTTTCTATTTTAGAGATTTTAAAATGAAAGGTTTACATATATTTTAAATAATATAACGTCGTTTTTCGGTCCGTCCAGTGACGTCACTGGAAAACCTGTAAACTCCTTGGTAAACTTAAAATCAAATTAAAATAACTGGCCATTAAGAAAAAAATACATTTACAATGTCAGAATTTGACATTTGACGTTGCCGTTTTTTGTTTCCAGCATAGAGTTAGAAAAAAAAGGCAGGACATTTTTTTTTTTATTAAAGCTAGTAGTTTTTCTCCATGGAGTTCGAATTATTTTTTCCACCATTTTTGCATTTAGAAATTACAGATCAAAGTAGGATCAAAGTAATTTAAAACTAAAATTTATATTGATAAACTCGTTGAATCGCAATAAAAATGAAAATCGTTCCTCTAAATTATAATATCTTCTATCCGTAAAAAATATAAAATGAAGGCCAAAAAATAGCTTGACATACCAAATTTTAATATGCCGCTCCATTATTAGGTACCTACTCCTTATCCATGTGAATTCACCAGGTGGTTTGTCACTCCCGCTCATTCCTGCCGCTTGCCGTTAATAACAATGTCACAATTACAATTTCTTTGTTAGTGGGTATTGGTTGCTTGCTTGCTTATTGTCCATACCACTTGAACTGGAAAAAAAACAAGTGGCGATAGCTTCATTTCATACTTACACAAGGGTGGGATATGTCTGTCCTGACCTGAGTCTATACAGGGTGTAAGGAAAAGTAGGTATCATTAACCTTTAAACCACATACTCTACCCATCAAACTGAACAACTTTTACTATGGGAGCAAACCTGTCAGAACAAAAAAACAAACCAACTCAACCACTTGACACTGGCGGAAATGCGGTGCTAACGCACAAGCAAGAAGTCCATTAATTATAAATAAATAAAAAAGAAGAAGAAGATTTGAAAAATACTGAAAAATATAATAGAGGTTGAATGAGATTGTATTCCTTTGCCTGCTTGGCTTAATTCAATTCAATTTTTGTTTAGTGGCATCCGATGTGTTATCACAATTCAGCCAATGTCTCGTTATGTGGAGAGTATACGAAGGAAAATGATCAGTAGTATTAATTAAGTCTAGCGTGGCAGTTTTGCCAATGTAAGTAGTTTTATAATCTCAAGTGATTGTTTTAAGGTTAAAACACAAAAGAGTTAACAAAATGGTGGAGTCATGTGCAAGCCCAACGCGCCGATACGCACGCGCGCCCGTACTCCGCCAGACTTGCAGCGCGATTCCTGCTTGGCTTTTCTCTGCTTTTCTGTTGTATTTGACAGTTTTTATTTTTAATGTTATTGCGGCCAAGGTATCTTAGCCATAAATCCTACATTTTTCAGAAAATTCAAAAGTAAATTAAAAATAGAAATATCGGTCAAAAATAAAATCGGAAAAATACGTATCTCTTATTTTGCAACCTATTTTTATATTTTCTATTAAAAACAGGTGGTTAAATAAATTTAATGTTGTCAATTGACGCATTGTTATGTTCCCTCGCAATCTTCCTTCGTCTGTACTACGGAACGCTCTTAAGTGCGTAATAATAACACAGACTATTATTTACTAAAAGTATCAATGTATTTTCGAATCCATGTGCAGTAAAGCCGTTCGGTTGCTCCTGATTTAGTGAGATTCGAGTTTCACTCATTATTTATTGGTTAGTACTAAACCAGTGACGTAGTTAGGTATCTGAAAACGTTTGCGCCCTGATTTATAGTCTGTTTATGCGCTACCGAAAAAAATGCTATTGACGAACTGATTTGTAGCGTATTGGTTGTAAATAAACATCGTGGGTGTCCTAGAAAAGGAAAAGGAAGATTTACTATTTGCAGACCTCTATCGCAGATTCTTCCTAACAGATTCATCACCAGGGCTGCCAGTAGATTTTTTATAATTATTCAGACAGGTTCCCGAAATTATACAGAATTGACTCGCAGGATACATACAGATGTAAAACCTCCGAAACAAATAAAAATTATGTTTTTACGATTATTTATTGAACTTAGGTCGATTTTTTCATTCCCAACAGGTATTTCTTCAACTTCACGGGATCTATTGGGCATCGGTTGAACCGAGAGAGACGACATTTTACAAAACTTGAAAGAAACATAGCGTTTTTGCTCGATTGAGTCGTAACGTGACTGAGTATAGGGGCTTTTATCTTACTCTTCTGCCATTTACCAACTCAAGCAGAGCTTTTCAGTTGAAAATATATGTTTTGTATCCAATTATACATGAAAGTCCAGGATACATAGAGGATAAAAATAGCTCCCCAATTATACAGTTTTTGTATCCAATTACACAATTTGGCAGCCCTGTTCATCACTTCCTTGGAAAACTACACATTCTCACGCTTTAATTAGGATCTAAACTGCCAGACGTTACGCGCAAAAATGTACCTAGTGAGCCTTGCCTTAGCGTTGTTATTATTTAATACTAGCGCACAACATATAGCTTTGTAGCCTAGAGCGAGTGGCAGAAATCAAGCAAACGCATCGCTTACGATGCGTCAAAGTTTAGTTGCTTACCTAGATAAGCTGTTTTGTAAGTTTACATACATACATACATAAGCTCACGCCATTGTCCCATGGGGGTAGGCAGAGACCACGGACCGCCACACGCTACGACTCTGGCACACCTCTTTAGCCTCATTCACATTCATACATCTTTTCATGCACTTCCGTCGATTGAGGGTGCTACGCACTTGTCCTTGTAAGTCTTTTGTAAGTTTCCGATTATGAAAACAACTGCACTAACCAATTTTTAAGCAATATTATGTTTCTCCGATGATCATAATCCATTGTCTGAAATTGACTAACTCTATATTAAGAAGCAGAATTTGCAGGTACTATCAAAAGCACCTGTCGATTTAATACCGATCCGAATCCTGAAGACCCCTGGACTAAATTAATGTTTATTTATTTTCGAAGTTTAGCTGCATGAGTATAGCAGGAGGTGATTTAGAGTTATACAGGGTGAAATTGATATCATTAGCATCCTTTTAAACTAAGAGTCTACCCATCAAACAACCGATCGGAACAACAACAACAAAATCTGCTGTTGCACACATTAGAGTCGAGTAGGTATTGCAGTTTAGTATGGAACAGTAGAATTTTTTTTGCTCTGATCGTTTTGTTCCTATAGTAAAAGTAGTTCAGTTTGTTGGGTAGACTCTTAGTTTAAAAGGATGCTAATAATATAAATTTCACCCTTTAGATTTTAGGAAAATGTAAGTTAGAAACCATCTAAAATAATGATTAATTCAGCATCCATTACACATATTGAAACTGTGGTGGCATCGATTGACGAGTACCTCACGAGAAGGAGCTATAATAATCGGAATACATACAGTTCCATTTACGAGTACATCTTGAACATTATGTTTTACTGTGTCGAATAGATTTTTTTTAATAATGTAAACCACCACCAAAAGCAGATTTCTGACTACTTGGATCGTGATCTTAGGTACATGCCCATTTGCCCCAGACGCCAGTCTCTCACAAAGACAGTAATTTGTCCATGTATAATTTAAGGGTATATTACTGTTGGCGCGCTCCATACAAACGAAGTCTGGTGATATTTTCAATACTAACCAATTAAACTCAATGAAATTTAGCAGAAACAATCTAGAAACAAATCTCTATGCTTGTATCGTGCCAGATTTTCCTTAAAATGTATAGTTTTAATGTTACAGTGCCTCAAAGATTTCCATACAAATCTTAATTTAATCTTAGCATTGAAACTGTATATTTTAACGAAAATCGGACTTCATACAAGCACAGAGAGATAAATAAAATAATAGAGATTAGTTCCTAGATTGTTTCTGAAAAATGTCATTGACTTTAATTGGCTAGTATTGAAAATATAACCAGATTTCGTTTGTATGGAGCGCGATCCGAATTATATTCCCTTAATGTCATACCTTGTAAATGTCTTTCTATGAGTGAGCCAATAAATACTTTTTACTAACATACTTTACTTGTTTAGAAAGCTTTTTGTAAGACATTAGAATTGTAAAGGAAAATGACTGCGTAACATTACAATGAATCCCATAGGGACAAATAATTGCGATATCCATTGCGTGACTCACAGTATGTTCAACTTTAGAAGTTCCCTGAAAGAATTCCTTTGTTACTGCGACTCAAGTAACAAAATGGTTTGTTGCTCAGGACTTTGAAACGCTTTATAGTTGAAACAATATGCTATACGTTGGTCTACTTTATAGTTATTTTGCTGTTTAGTGGTCTGTGTGTGGATTGTATTTTACCGGTCAAGAATATAGGTCAAACTTTTGCAGGAACTTTGAAGAGATAGATTGGTGATGTTACATCGTACTTGAATCATAGGACTGGATCGTATGATAAACTTTTTCGTAACTTATGAACTTTGTTGTCCATCTGTTGTTGTTGTTAAAGCAATTTATTTTGGAATAGAAGAATTTTTATTAAATTATGGGGTGTTAGGGTAAACAGTTGTATTACTTTAAGGGGTGATTGTATCCATGATATTGAATAACTTTCCCTGAGAAACCTATATTTTCCAAAAGAAATATTGGACTTCCCATAATAAATGCAATCAGGTGATCGAACGCTTGTATGAAAAGTAAAAAAAAAAGTATTTCCTATAGGTTTCTTAGGGAAAGTTGTTCAGTATCATGGGTACAATCACCCCTTAAAGTACCTGTTTACCCTAACATCCTGTATAGTTTGTCTGGTTTATACAAGGTGTTACAAAAATACAATTTAACATTTAAGGGGGTGGTTTAGACCATCAAACAACAACTTTTACTACGGGACCAATTTCTAAATCGCGAAAAAAAATCTGATGTTCTATACTAAACTACAAATCTACTGCAGCTAAATGTATGGGACAGCTGATTCTTTTTCGCGATTTTGATGTTGTTACATGTAGTGAAAGTTGTACAGTTTGATGGTCTAAACAGCCCCTTAAGAGTTTTAATTATTTATTTAGCTTGATAGATCACGCCTTGCAAGCTCTTGTTGGCTTGTGATTAAAACCTTACAAATCTCTAAAATTATTGATGAATATGTTATGAACATGTTGCCATGTAGCCATGTTGTACTATTTCAAATCCAATTAACAATTGAAAAGTTTAGTCTCGGGCGAGATTTCACTTACAAATTCGTTTCATAAAGAAAAAAATTGCTTTAACTGAAAGAAAGCAAAAAATATACATTTTCATCTTCTGAAGAAAGCATTCAACGAAACACGAACCGTTTTATTAGCGTGTCGTCGTCAAAAGGAATTCAGTCTTTATGTGACATTCCGAGCAGGAACTGTCGTAGCCAAATGCCTCTTATATCCTTATAATCTAGGTAGTTATACATAATTGAACAATAGTTAATCATTATTATTAGCTTTTATCGTCCTCACCAACAGGCCTTCTCTCAGGCCTCACATATGTGCGTTACCAGTTATCACCGAGCGTGTGTCGAGAAAAACATGCGGTTGCCATATATGATAATCCTGAAGAAATGTGATCTGTGTGCCATACATTGAAATCCGTTCTGCGTCACGAACTTCCAAATATCTAAACATGGTCACAAACTTTCCTATTTACACACAGGGAAAAATATCGAGTGGTACCTATACAGCGTGTTAATGAATAAGCGCAAAACCTCATACACTCCAACTGATTTATAAGAAAATAATTAGATTGAAACAATAATTTCATTATTTTGTTACTTAAAATTTAAAGTTATTCGCATTTTAAGTTTTGAGGCAAAAATGATTTGTTGTCATTTCAGCAATGAAGGAAAGCGCTAACGTGCTCATGGATACATATTAAAAATCTTATTTTGGTAGTAAGTAGGTTGAGTGTGTCTGTGCGGTGGGTTGACATCGAGTTCAGTAAATTTTAAATTTTACAAGCAAATTATTTAATATTTTGAAAAAAATTACCTTTGTTGAAAAAATTATAATTTGATTCTGTTCTCGATTCTAAACAAACTACTTTCTAGTTTTGCGGTAATTCATTAACACGTTGTATATGACAGTTATAAATATTAGCAGGCTTTAGAAGATTTGTCGGTGAATCGGATTTTGGCAGTTCTAACTAAAGACTACCAAATAAAATCTACCAGAATTAGATTTAATAACAACCAATTTTCTATTAAAGTCTGCTAATATTTTATAAGTTATCACATATACAACGTGTTAATGAATTAACGCAAAACTAGAAAGTAGTTTGTTTAGAATCGAGAGCAGAATCGGATTATCACGTTTTCAACATAGGTAATTTTTTTCAAAATAATAAATAATTTGTTTGTTAAATTTAAAATTTACTGAACTCGTTCTCAACCCACCGCTCGGGCACTCTCAACCTACTTACTACCAAAACAAGATTCTTAAAATGTATCGACGAGCACGCTAGCGCTTTGATTCATTGCTGGAATGATAACAAATCATTTTTGCCTGAAAACTTAAAATGCGAATAACTTTAAATTTCAACCATCAAAATAATGAAATTATTGTTTCAATCTTATTATTTTGTTATGAATCAATGGGGGTGTATGAGGTTTTGCGCTTATTCATTAACACGTTGTATAAGTACTACTAGATTATATTGTTCGCAGCGCCCATGGAGCGTGTCATTTCTCCATGGTAGCGCCCCTCTCTCTCCTAATCCTTCCCTGTAAATGACGCAGTAGTCCGAAATAGCTTTTAGAGATTGCATTTGTCAGTTGTTATTGCATTTGGAAATCAATGTGTCATGCCAAGCACGCATTGATCGAAAAGCTATCTTCCAAAGGCTTACAGTTGCCGTGAAAGTGGTTGATTGGATTTCAAATTCGATTTTGCACATTCACAACTGAGCATTCGAAATCGAAATGGTAGAAAAAACCAGCCAAGTGCGTGTCGGGCCACGCGCAGGGTAGGGTTCCGTAGTTGCCCGTCACATCCATATCGTTGGAGATAGATAGGTCTTTTAAAAATATTACGGGTGTGGGAAAGCCATTTTTCGATTTAGGGATCCGTTAGCGAAATAAAAGCCCCCTACTAAGTCCGTATATTGTGACGGCAATGGCAAATACGGAACCCTACTCTGCGCGTGGCCCGACACGCACTTGGCCGGTTTTTATTTTCAATTGTACGCGATCTGGAGCGAGTCTACGAAAAATAGTCTCTATGCAAAGAGTCTCGACGTTTAGACCTTTGATGCCCGACGAATCGGCACTCGCTGAACAATTCGGTATTTTTGAGAGCCAAATATGGCCACCTATCACCACTTATTTTAAATAGGCTAAACTTTCTTAGAATAACTACCCTTGAAAGGTATTTGGTGTTTGCAGCACGGTCGGCAGTTCAGTTCAGTTCACCCCGACAGGAAGATAGGTACAAAGGAAGTGTGTGATAAATGTATCTATAGACGTAGGTAGGTACAAACGATTTCAGCACCATAGACTTTCTATTAAATACCTACACATAACGTGTACGAGCTAATCCATCGCAAGGATTTATTACTGCTTAATTACCAAATAACCTGGTACTACTGGTTGTTTAAATAATACAAAATTAATTCGATTTGCATTTATGAAACTGGATTACAGTTAATTAATCAGATCCAATTTGAATTTTTGATCAAATAACTCGGCCCTAGACGAGGAACGGTAATCGGTACAGTCCTTAACATATTTTATGTTCAAATTAAAGATTGAAAAAATTAAATATTGAAAAATTAAGTCTCGGGCGGGACCCGCACACTTCTAAACCGGGGAACAGCGTTTTCCAATTTCGCCACCGAGCCCACTACCCAGAGAACGAAATTTTCAATCTATTGCGTCTTTAAGGGACGTGGCGCCATCTACTGGTAGTTATTGCCAACTAACCAACGCCATCAAGAAAGCAAATGCTTCATGTCTAATCACAGCGGTAAAATTTAGAAATTTTTCGTCATTTTTGAAGGCTCCAAATTCTTCCAGTAACTAATTTATCGACAAAAAAACAAAACATAAGGACATGGCAGGGGCGATATTATATTTTGTGGTAAATCATTATCCAGGGAGAGAAAACAGGGGAATACGTTTGTATGGACAAAACGGCACTAGTCTTTCCTCTTAACTTACTTTTAATAAGATTCATATGAAACACATTCTTTCAATTTTATTCAAGAGATATTTTATAATACACTTTTATTATAATTAAATGCTTAGATTTTTGATTGGTCTCTGCTGCGCTCCAAGAGCGAAGAGCAATCCTTACCCAAAGACTAAAAATGTTAAATTTTTTAGTCTGTGTCGCAGTAATTTTTTGATCACTAGTGAAAATAACCAGGGATAATTCGTACGAGCGTTTCATAGAACATTTTATTATGTTGATATCTAACTACATACATACATACATACATACATACATAAGCTCACGCCATTGTCCCATGGGGGTAGGCAGAGACCACGGACCGCCACACGCTACGACTCTGGCACACCTCTTTAGCCTCATTCACATTCATACATCTTTTCATGCACTTCCGTCGATTGAGGGTGCTACGCACTTGTCCTTTTCGGAAAAGATCATTGATTTGATCATGGTATGTTTTCCTCGGACGGCCTCTCCCAACACTTCCGCTCACCTTTGCTTGATATATTTCATTCGTAAGTCTTCTTTCATTCATTATATCTAACTAAGTGCCCTTAAAATGTTTTCCAAATTTCAATGCTACTCCCATCACAAAATTTTTTCAGTTCTAGATCATCTAAAACATCCCTGAAATTTGGGCTACAAATCCAGAAATAACTTTTATTTTAATGACGTTGGTTGACATCACAATAAGCAATTTTAGCTAGAGCCATAAATTGATTCTTGTATCCGATTCCAAATATAGGAAAGGGACGAATTAAATTTGTGAGTCCATTCTGGATCTTTTATATCGGTTTGCCCAGGCTTTATTCATTCGAGACACGTTCACGGACGCTTCTTCAAGGCTTGGAGTTGAGGCATGTGTCTAAGGGCAAAAACTTAAGTAAAAGCTGGAACAAATATCTCTTACTTAAGGTAGGAAGTAACCGGTTGCACTCGCTCGATACGAGTTTAATTATTGGGTCACCAATGTGAAATAAAGTGAGAACAAAAAAACGTAGTTCAACATACAAATTATAGTGTGATTTACGAGAATAAAGCATCTTTATAGAAAAAGGGAGAAATATGTTTATAATAAAAGATTAAAAGGGTTAAATTTCTTTGTAATTTATAATATTCGAAAGCACAAAACTTATTTTTAAAAAAATGTTAAGATCTGTGACGTTCCACCTTAAAACGCTCGTAGTAGTAACTAGCAATAAAAAATAGGCAAGTTTTTATCTAATACTTGTTATACAGGGTGTAAGGGTAAACAGCTTGCATTACTTTAAGGGGTGATTGTACCCATGATACTGAACAACTTGCCCTAAGAAACAAATAGGAAAAACTCAAAAAAATTTTCAGTATCATGGGTACAATCAATCACCCCTTAAAGTAATGTAACTGTTTAACCTAACACCCTGTAGTTTGTCAAAGTTTCATTAAACAATATAAGCATTAATTATTGAAATGTTATACTAATAAGTATACGAAGAATATTACAGTAGCAAAAGCACTAACTAACACAAGTTATAGTACTCTGTACTCACGTTTATTTACAAAGACGTAACGCGTCGCGTCGCGTCGTTATCGTAAATGCGCTTGTAAAACAATTTCCAACTTTTTGTGTCGTTTTCGTTAGCTTCAACTTTTATTTTGAAGTTTGCCTTTGTCTATTATTTTATAATCACACTTAATTCTATTTGTCATTATTGTAGGCGTCATCTGCATTATGCTTTTTCCATTGACGTAATTTTGGACTACTTTTTCACAATAATCAACATGAACAACTCAAATGACTCTAATAACACGAAAGAATAGAACAACTTGTACAACATGAATATTTTATACGACTTGTACGCAATAAACAACTTAGAAAAGTTGTACTTGGACAACATGAACAACTTGGACATTATGAACAACTAGACGACATCGACAACTTGGACAACAGAAACGACGTTGTCAGCATGTAAGACTTTCTCGGAATTGTATATCACGTCTATTAATTTTATCGCCTCAATTTTTGAGGTGGATACACTATCACTTAAAACTGTCAAAAAGAAAAGATTTAAGCGCGCGTAGCTGTCAAACGTAAGGGTATCACCTAAATTTGACAGATGGATGTGTTATACCCTCGCTATCGCTCGCTTGTGTGCATACTACGGCGGCAGTTTTAATAACGATACTAGGTAACTGTAACTTATCTCACTATAGCGTGTGACTGCGTATCGCAGCATATTAGCAGCGCATGTGTGAGGAGGAAGTAAACACTTTGATTGTTCGTGCGCTCCCACTGGAAAATTGAGTGTGAGTGGTTTTAGATTCACATGCCTTCGCCGTTTTGTGTTGGTCTATGGGATTTTGAGGATAAATCGCGAAAATACTTTCTATTTCTATACCCACTTGCGTCACCCTGGGTTAGCAAATACTTCCCGAGAAATCAATGCTTGATTGCAATAGCTCATAAACTAATGTATCTTTTGATAACCGACAGAACAAACTTATGCTACTTATATCTAAACACAAAACAGCGAACATCAATAATGATTGAATAGGTGTTAAAATAAATCACTGTATAGAGATTATCCTAGAGATTTGAACTGAATCCATTCTGACGTAGGTAACAACAAAACATGGTTGCGAAGAGTACGGAAATAGAGTAATTTGCTGCATTCTGTTTTCAAGATCGAAATTCAAAAGGGTTATCATCATCAGCCTATCATCGTCCAACCCTCACACTTGTCCTCAAGCTAGACGCTGTCACTGTTGGGAAATCACAATTCTTTCTTGACCCGTTTTGTCCCTCTTATGGAAATCATATATGCTCACGACTATATTCCCAGAGGGGGCAGTCAAAGATATTCTGAAAAGTCAGAACATCCACGTTTCACTGGTAGTACCGAAACTTCTGTCCAGTGTGACGGGGAGTGAGCTCGGCGCCACTTGTAATGGACGGTGGGTACAATACATGCCTCGAAATTGAAGCATGCTGGTTTACTCACGATGTTTTCCTTCACCGAAAAGCCAGTGGTGTTACACATCCTAATCTTATGGAAAGCCTGGAGGGATATCAGAAAGGAGCTACGCAGGCCGATATGGAGGTGCTTAAATAGACTCTAAACTCAAGTTTGCAGATAGATAACCTGTTCAAGTGGGGTTATATAGAAGGGATCAGACCTTAGGTGTGAATGCGGTGTTGCTCCTGAGTCCATCTTGTATCCTGCCCTTCTTGACCGGACTCCATCACGCGGACGGAACTTGGGCACTGCCGGTAGTGCTATCCGTGTGGTACTCGTACACGCAGTTGAATTGATAGAAGGAGATTGTTCCAATGCTGATCGTAGGTCTCTCCCAAGGTGCGTCACAAAACTCTATCCAAAACTTCGCAGCGAGAAGTCGCAGCCCGACACTTTTCTCAGGACGGACGTCGGTCCTCTGTTCAGCGGGCCGGAGGACGTCCTTGACTACACCTGACATTTTGTGTTCTCCAATCTATAGAGTGTAACAAAACACCCTAGTAATACTTAAGAGGGTGGTGGTTTAGACAATCAAACTGAACAACTTTTACTATGGACCCAACATAGAGAAAAAATAAAAAATGCGCTGTCGAATTTTAGTCGAGTCGGTACTGCACTTTTGTGACAGCTTGTGTTGACGGCTGATTTTTTTTTATTTTTTCTCGATTTTGGCTACATAGTGAAAGTTGTTCAGTTTGATGTCAAAGTCAAAGTCAATTCAATTCAATTCAATTTTTGTTTAGTGGCATCCGATGTGTTATCACAATTCAGCCAATGTCTCGTTATGTGGATAGTATATGAAGGAAAATGATCAGTAGTATTTATTAAGTCTAGAGTGGCAGTTTTGCCAATGTAAGTAGTTTATAATCTCAAGTGATTGTTTTAAGGTTAAAACACAAAAGAGTTCACAAAATGGTGGAGCCACGTGCAATCCCAACGCGCCGATTCGCACGCGTCCGTACTCCGCCAGAATTGCAGCGCGACTCCAAAAGTCAAAGTCAATACAATTTATTCAATATAGGAGCTTGCAGCACACTTATCAAACGTCAAATCTTTTTTAAAGCTACCACAGATATTCTGAAGCACCCCCTTAGGTATTACTAGGGTGTGTAGTTACACCCTGTAGAACTAGAACTCCCCATTATGAAGTATGAACGGTTATCGATTTTTCATGTCATTACGTACCAGTTTTTTCATGTTTCGTGTTATTTGATGAAAAACATAAATAAATAATAAGAGTTATTTATTATGAATCAAGTGTTTATAGTTTTTAGTGATAAAAAAACTGTTTTTCATTTCTGTTTTTTACTTTATCTTCTCATTGAATTCAAATTGCTCGATACAGAAACTAAGTGGAAAGTTTATTAGTTTGTGAATAGCTTGCAAAATACTTGTTTTCAAGCTCAGGAGAATTGAAAAAGAAAGAATTGAAAGTGAACAACAACTTTTTTCGTTTGAATAATTTAGATTTATTTTATTCAGTCTTCAAATTTTCCACAGAGAGTTTGATAGTCGTATGGCGGTGAGCAATATCTGTCTATCAAATAATAATATTAAATATTGTGCAATGAGCATTCATCATCATCGCCATCAGCATATACCGCTCACTGCAGGGCACAGGCCTTACCCCAAGGGCGTCATTCCTCCACGCGTGCCCAATGCGGATTGGTAAACTTCACATACACATCAGAATTGTGAATCGTAAACCATTTCGAGATAATTGTCTCAAAACAATATTTTCTATGTCAGAGATTTTAAATCAAAGGATTACAGATATTTTTAATAAAATAACGTCGTTTTTTGGACCGTACAGTGACGCCACTGAAAAACCAGTGAATTCCTTTTATTTTTTAAATATCTTGGACATTGTCACACAAATTATCTAATCACATTTAAAGTACCAGAATCTAGCCTGGACTTGTATTATGATGACTAAACAACGATATAGAATACATAAATAGATACAAACGTCCATGACTCGGGTACAAATATTCATATTCATCATACAAATATTTGTCCCTTACGGGATTCGAACCCGTGACCCTCGGCACAGCAGGCAGGTTCACTACCAACTGTGCTATCGGGCGTCAAAATTTAAAATCAATTTAAAGTAACTGGCCACTAAGAAAAAAAATACATTCGCCATGACAGAATTTCACACTTGATGTTGCTGTTTCTGTTTCCAGCATGGAGTTAGAAAGAGGAGGCACTTGATTTTTTTTTAAATATAGTAGTAGTTTTTCTCCATGGAGTTTGAATTATTTTCTATCCACCACTTAGAGATAACAGATCAAAATAAATTAATATCGATAAACTCGATGAATCGCAATAAAAATGAAATAGGTTTCTTAAAAAATATAAAATGAAGACCAAAAAAAAACTTGACATACCGAATTCTGTGCAAATTAAACTTACGTATTCGAAAGTGTTGGAAGTTTTAAACTCCAACGATCTTTTTTTTTCTAATAAAAAGAGCTGTCTGGACGAGATCGGAAACTTTAACTGGAAGAATGGAAAAGTCGAAGGTGTGAAAAACTGCAGTTCCTCGCCTTATTTACGCGGTGATGCCAATAACTCGAGAGGTCTTTGACGCAGACTCTATTTTTTTTAATGGAGTGAATGCATTGGCACACTATCTAGTGGTAGATACTATAGCTTTACCGATCAGAAGACTCCGTCGCAGGGCTAGGTAAACTCACTAACACAAGCACACACACACACACACACACACACACACACACACACTCACACACACTCACACACACACACACACACAGTCGTTGATACTTCAATTAGTCACATCACATGTCAGACAACGAAAATTGTTGAGGAAAAAGGTAAAACGTTGTATCCACAGGCTGACCGACTTGACAAATAACAAATTGAATTTTTTTCCATATGCTTAAATAGCAGACATGTGACAATTTGCCACAAGCTAGTAACCAGATATCGGAAATGTTGCGATTAAAAAAACGAAAATTGTATTTATTAGACATGTGACATATTGCAGTATCAACGACGACACGCACGATGGGTAGACTCTTAGTTTAAAAGGAAGCTAGTGATATCAATTTCACCATGTATAGGCATCAAATTATGACGAGGACACACCTGCTGATACTCGTCTACTAGGAAAAATGGCGCGTAATGGCGCGTACTGGTGTGTCGCCAGTATAGGGAAAAGCATTGCACGCAAGTCTTGGCCGGTTGAAAGACAAAATATTCATAAAAATAAAATTCACAAGCAAAATAAATTACATGAATCATGGAACACTTTATATAATACAGTTTGTATGTCACTTACATCCTACATAAATGAAGAAATGTGAATGAAATATTTGCGAGAGACGTGAATGAAAAATCGCCGGATATTAGATATAAACCCTTATCTTCTCTTTAGTGAACGGACGGAGCGAACCTTTGAATACTTAACTAGATACCTACAGCTTTTTATACGAGCCACTACTGTACATGTGCCCAGTTGAGCTGGCACAGATATAGCGCTATTTTGTTTGAAAAAAGAATTCGGCATGTCCAGTTTTTCTTGGAGGACTGAATCCCATGGGCTGAATATTGGGTTGAATCAAAAACAATTTCGAGATAATTCGGTGTGTCAAGTTTTTTTGTTTGGAGGGCTGGATCGAAAACCATTTCGAGATAATTGTCTCAATAATAATATTTTCTATGTCAGAGATTTTAAAATGAAATGTTCACAGATATTATTAATGAAATAACGTCGTTTTTTGGTTCGTCCAGTGACGTCACTGGAAAACCTGTGAACTCTTTGGTAAACTTAAAATCAACTTAAAATAACAGGCCATTATGAAAAAAATCCATTCACGTTGTCAGAATTTGACATTTGATGTTGCCGTTTCTGTTTCCAGCATAGAGTTAGAAAGCCTTCTCTTCTAAGGATTTTTTTTAATAACTCAGTAAGTAGTTTTTCTCCGTGGAGTTGAAATTATTTTCTATCCACCGTTTTTGCATTTTGAGATTACAGATCAAAGGAATTCAAAAATATTATTTATGATGATAAACTCGATGAATCGCAATGAAAATTAAATTGGTTTCTTAAATTATTTCTTCTATCCGTAAAAAATATAAAATTAAGACCAAAAAAACTTGACATACCGAATTGTATCAATAACAATATTTTTACGTGAGAGATTTAAAAATGAATGGATTCCAGATATTGTTAATGTAATAATGTGTAATATTTATTTCATTAGAACTTATAACGACACTCGTTGACTTGTAATCTCTATGGTAGAGTTAAAATATTTTTTTAATTTTCAATGTCAGAATTTGAGATTTGATGTTTGCCGTTTCTGTTTCCGGCATAGAGTTAGAAGGAGAGGACCGGTGTTACTTTTTTTTTATCAATGCAAAGGTTTTCTACATGTGGTTTGAAAGATTTTCTCGCGACCATTTGCATTCAGAGATATATTTTAAAAACTAGACTGCTGTGTTTCTTAAAATGATGTCTAATTTCCGTAAAAATGAATATGAATCTAAAATAAAATTCACACCGAATTTAATAATAATTTTTTTTAGCGATATGTATTAGCGGGGTATGATGGAGTGTACGTCGAAATGCTGAAAGGCGGTGGCACGGTGGTGGCAAGTTTGCTTTGCCAAATCTTTAATAAATGCTGGAGAAGCGGTCAAGTTCCTGGAGACTGGAGCAAGGCCGTTATCGTTCCACTTTAACTTCCACGTAAGGGCTCAAAGCAAGAGTGCAGAAACCACCGCGGCATTAGTCTTTTGAGTGTTGTAGGCAAATTGTATGCTAAGGTATTGATTGAAAGAGTGATTAATGTTAGTGAAGAAAAAATGTGGGATGTGCAGGCAGGATTTCGAAAGGGAATGGGATGTATGGACCAAATCTTTTCTCTAAGGTGCATAGCCGAAAAATACCTGGCAAAGCACGCGAAGGTATACTGTGCCTTCGTGGACCTGGAAAAGGCGTATGATCGAGTACGGAGGGATGAACTGTGGTCTACGCTATCTATATACGGTGTTGACGACCACTTGGTGCAGGCACTAAAATCTCAATACACGGATTCTAGTGCCTGTGTCAGGGTCAACGGGGCGTACTCAGAATGGTTTGACATCACCAGTGGTGTTAGACAGGGATGTGTTGCGTCCCCTTGGCTTTTCAACCTGTATATGGATAGCTGTCTGACTGATCTGAAAGAATGCGAAAATGGTTTAAGAATGGGAGAGTTAGTAGTCAAGTGCCTCTTGTACGCTGATGATCAAGTGATACTTGCATCGTCAGCGGGAGAGTTACAGGACATGGTAACTCTCATGAATGCAGCATTGAAAAAGAAAGGAATGAAAGTGAATGTGAATAAAACTAAAGTAATGGTAATGGAGAGGGATGAATGTGTGACTGATTGTTGTATAACGATTGAGAATGAAAAAGTGCAACAAGTGAAAGAGTTTGTCTATTTGGGATGTATGTTTACTAGAGACGGGAAATGTGAGGGTGATGTGCATAGGCGAGTAACAGCGGGAAACAAAGTGAACGGTGCTTTGCATACCATTGTGACTAGCCAATTGGTGTCCAAAAAGGCGCGACTTGCTATACACAATGGTGTGTTGGTGCCTACACTTATGTATGGCAGTGAGTGCTGGGTATGGCAGAAAAAGCATGAAAGTAAAATTAATGCTGTTGAAATGCGTTCCTTGAGAAGTATGTGTGGTGTTAAGCTGAGAGATAGAGTGAGAAATTGTGTGATTAGAGATCGATGTCAATTGAAAGAAGATGTTGTGACAAGAATAGAGAAGGGTATGCTTCGTTGGTTTGGGCATGTGGAGAGGATGAGTGATAGCAGATGTACGAAAGAGATATATGGAGCTAAAGTGAGTGGAAGTGTCGGCAGAGGGCGCCCTCGTAGGACGTATTCTGATCAAATCGGTTGCGTCCTAAAAAAAGGGGAGGTGCGGAGTACTCGAAACCGACGGGCATGTATGAAGAGATGTATGGATGTGAATGAGGCAAAAGAGGTATGTAAGGATCGTAGTATATGGCGCGCTCTGGTCTCTGCCTACCCCACTGGGAAAGAGGCGTGACGTTATAGATAGATAGATTTTTTTAGCGAACATGCTGTTTACGAAAGTATAAAGGTCGTAGAATTGTTAAACAGGGTGTTACGCAGACGGTCAAACAAAAATAAATGTCGAATAGGAGAGATCATTTGGAAACTATTCGGGCTAATTACTGCAAAGTCGCACGGATGTTTCTAATGTTTTTTTAGGTATTACTTATCGAAAAATTCAAAAAAATTCAGATTCAGATTCTATCTTTACGTGCATAACCATTATCTTCTTGTGATGCTTCTCCATTGTTCCTTTTTGTAATCAATCAAAGCCACCGTTGAAGGGGTCCGTAAGATACTGCATTTATTTAAAGTGCTATTGTTTACTATTTTAGGGTGAATTCTATGAATAAAAATACTTCCTTGTTTCCGGAATATTTATTAAAACAATCGATCTAAATACTTAAGGGTGAAATTCCATCCTTTTAAACTAAGAGTCTATCCATCAAACTGAACAACTTTTAGTATGCGAGCAAACCGATCGGAGCATTAAAAAAACCGGACAAGTGCGTGTCGGGCCACTTGGGACTTGACTCTAACAAAAATGTTCACTTGAAAGCTTATTACGGATATTTCTCGGTTCTCGGATTCGGTTTTTTTTATGCTCCAATCGGTTTGCTCCCATAGTAAAAGTTGTTCAGTATGATGGGTAGACTCTTAGCTTAAAAGGATGCTAATGATATCAATTAAACCCTGTAGATAATGTATGTGGGTTCTAGATTTTTTTGGAGAGTCTGCAGTGCTTTGATGTATTACATATAGGGATTTTCTTAATATGCAAACGGTTTTTAAGGAGATGATCACACCATCAAATTGGGAACAACATCGAAATCGCGAAAATCTGATCATCCCCTTAAAAAACCGCATATTAAGAAGGACCCTGTATAAGTAGCAATAAGTGACCTTTTGTGAAAATAAAACTATATAAACAATAAAATAATATAACATATTGACAAATACTGTAAAAGTATACTTAGATCAAGACGTTAGAGTCAATAAACAAAAAACCCGACTGCGTAAAAAACCTTTTAACTGAAAAGAGAAAAACAAGCTCTATACCTAATCACTAATCCGCTATAACAACTTAGTTTGAACAAATATAATTAGATTGTTATTCGTTAGGTATTGCAGGACAAACCAATCAATGAACAACCAACATTTTTCTTTGTCCCCGTTGGCGACAACTACCTAATAACAATCAAATTATATTGGCTCAAACAAAGTTGTTTAAAAGGTTTTTTATGCAGTCGGGTTTTTTGTTTATCTTAATAATTTAGTTTATTTCATACTTTTTAGTCTTGTGTCGAAACGGTAACATAAAAGTACTCTAATATTTATATATTTGGAATCATCTGATTACTAGCTTTCATTTGATACCCATATTGTAATTTTTACCAAAAAAAAATTGTTTATTCCCCCTCTCTTTTTTAATTCGTAAGCGCCATCTTGAAATAATATACCCTATGTGGCTCTCACGATTTTTACGAATCCAATGATACCTCATACGTTAAAATCCATTAAGCCGTTTAGGCTGTAGGCCGTGCCAAAGAATCAGACATACAAACATACATACATTCATACATACATTCATACATACATTCATACATACATTCATACATACATTCATACATACATTCATACATACATTCATACATACATTCATACATACATACATACGCTCGAAAAACATAACCCTCCTTCTGGCGCAGTCGGGTAAAAACTGAAAGTTTTTTGCGAATTTCCCTTATATTTTTTTGGGAACGTTGTTCAGTGTCATGGGTACAAACACCCAATACCCCAGTACATAACACCCTCTATAGGGTTCTTCTTAATATGCTGACACTTTTTTAAGCGGATGATTAGACCGTCAAACTGAGCACCTTTCTCTAAGGCACCGAAGGCGCGAAAAAAAATCAACTGTTCTATACAAACCTGCAAACCTACTTGAGCCAAATGTATGGGTCATCTGATTTTCTTTTCCCGATTTCGATGTTGGTCCCATAGAAAAAGTTGTTCAGTTTGACGGTCTGATCATCCCCTTAAAAAGTGTGAGCATATTAAGAAGGACCCTGTGTAAGTCGTACAGGTAATAATTATTTAAAAAGTTATTTAAAGGAATTTTCTAACACTACTTCATGACGGAAATCGTTTAGTTACCTCGTTCGATACCTAGAAGTACGATGGGGTACTATTCCGTTTCGAACCCGAGACCCAAGACACCACTAAACCGAAGCATAATTTATTAAACCATCCTTTAGGTTTCTTAACCTGTCACCCAATGTCATGTCACAGACCCGTCAATGTACTTTTGATTACTCAACCCTTTCATCGCTGCTCGAAAGGGGTCCAGTATATTTACTGCGACAATTTATTGAATGACATGGCCGTCTGTTATACCTACTTACAGTCACAAATAATCTTTTTTTAGCCCAGTCATTTTATGGTTTGACCCGGGGCTAATTATTAATTAAGAATTGAAATTTTCGGTATTTTATTTTAGAGACAATTTGAACCTAGAAATAAAAAAAAGTTACGTCCGCTACAGCCCCAACATTTTGCATTTATCACGTTCTAAAAAAAATGTGACATAGTTTTTCTAATTTTTAAGGCTTGGTAATTCATTATACATACTTCAAATACGGAGTAAATATTTTTGTCTATTTAGGAAGTTTTGAAAAAAAAAAACACTATTTTGTTCTAATGAGTAACAATTTTAAAATTTCGATAGCTATTTTATTGTTCAAAAGTCATTTATATTGCTGAATCTAAATAAAATGATTGCATTGGTATTAAAATGATTAAGTCAAAAGCCTTCTGGGACATAGAATTTGCATTTCCATGATTTTTAAACATGTTTTCATTATAGTCTTTTTGTCACTAAATAGTGCCGGTTACAGTTTAAAAGTCCCATTCATAGTTACTTCCCACCCCTCCTAACAAAACTCCGTAAAATGACTGCGCTTTTTTCTAAAAGTCTATTTATATTTAATGCTGAAAAGATTTTTAATTAATCAATCATTCAAATCAATCTACATCAACCCACTGCAACCTTTTTCTTGCGCCATTCCTCGCACGGTTTTGTGCCAGTCTAATCCATCTCTGACCCGAAACCCTTACAATGTCGTCTAACCCACGCACGCATGCGTCGGTGGTCTGACAACTGATCTCCTTCCTTCTCTTGACCATCATCCTGATATCATCTTGGTTCACCGGCCGTCTTCCCTTTTAGCCAAGCCATAAAGTGTCCTTCTTAATATGCTGACATTCTTTCAAGGGGATGATCAGACCGTCAAACTGAACAACTTTCTCTACGGCACCAATATCGAAATCGCGAAAAAAAATCAGCCGTTCCGTACAAAAGTGCAAACCTACTCGAACCAAATGTATGGGACAGCAGATTTTTTTTCGCGATTTCGATGTTGGTCCCATACTCCCATAGATAAAGTTGTTCAGTTTGATGATCTGATCATCCTCCTAAAAACTGTCAGCATATGGACCCTGTATAATAACCTTAACGTAGTTAACCTTTTTAATTTATACATACATACATAAACCCACGACCGTAATCCCTTTTGGGGTGGTCAGAAACATTGCTACAACTACCAACTTTCTGTTGTTGTAGCAATGCTAACGTTTCAGGATGGAAAGACGTGTCATGTGGTGAAAGGTGGCTAACCTATCGCCCATAAACACTACATAAGAAACCCTTAGTCGCCTTGTACGACACCCACGGGAAGAATTGGGGTGATCCATTCTATGTTTCAGTAAATAACTGGGTTACCATAATAACGTTTCTAAAACCACCTTAAACCGACAACCGTTTAAAAAGCCGCAGAAGGGTTAAATTTCAGTAAATAACTGGGTTACCATAATAACGTTTCTAAAACCACCTTAAACCGACAACCGTTTAAAAAGCCGCAGAAGGGTTAAATTTCAATCCAATTTTCTACATAAATGAGACAAGAATTTCGAAATAATAAGGTGCGTATTACCTTAATTTAGTCGGCTTATGTCAATTTAATTTAACCTTACGATGTGATACAAAGTTTTTGTGATATGCACTGACATTTAAATTTCGCACAGTAATCTCGTTGCAGCACATAAGTTACATTTAAATGACCTACGAGTGCCTTTTTAACTTAATGACGTCATACTAAAATTACTCACACTAAAGGTCCGACCTGTCTATGTAACCCCACTTGAGCAGGTTATCTATGGCCTTAGTCTATTTAAGCACCTCCAAATCGGCCTGAACAGATCCTGTCCTGGAGCTCTCCATATAAAGCGTGAAACACACTGAAGAGACAACGTGACGACGAGACATGGATGTTCTGAGGTTTTAGAATATCTCTGACTACTCCCTCGAGGAATATAGTCGTGAGCATATGCATGTACACACTGTAAAGGCACGGGGCAAGAGTAAGGAAAGGGTATGGGAAGGGTACGGGACGGGCGTGGAACGGATAAGGCACCGACGCGACTTAGAAGAGGCAAAGATACGGTAAGGTGCGGCATTATACAGGCTGATTCCGGTCACGACTGGAGACGAGACGGTAAGGGTAAGGTAAGGGTACGGGACGGGCAAGACGCGGGCATCGAAGCGGCATGCCTGTTCCATGCCTCTTGAGTATAATTCACGACGCGTCGCTTGCATACATTTCGTATGAAAAGTTTTGAAGTGGCACGAAGCGGCACGATGCCCGCGCCGTGCCCGTTCCGTACCCTTGCCCCGGGCCTCTTTAGCGTGTTTCACACTTAAGGGAATATAATTCAGAACGTGCTCCATACAAACGAAGTCTGCATAGGTAGCATGGCACCGTGATATAGCGCTATCACACCTTCGCTCTCTTTTTATTTGCGTACGAACGAACGTGATAAAAGATGTGATACAGCCGTATCACGTGTCACATGCTACGGCTTCTGGTGATATTTTCAATACTAACTACTTGCTTGTATGAAGTCAGATTTTCGTCAAAATGTATAAGTTTTAAAGTGACAGTGCCTCAAATAATTCCATACAAATCTTAAATTAATTCTAGCATTAAAACTGTATATTTTAACGAAAATCTGACTTCATAGAAGCATAGAGATTAGTTTCAAGATTGTTTCTGAAAAATTTCATTGACTTTAATTGGTTAGTATTGAAAATATCACCAGACTTCGTTTGTATGCAGCGCGTATTTACGCAAAACGTGTCAAGGAGAGCGGCAAAATACTAGGCTGGAATATAACGGGTGTAAGTGACAGCCTAGCAAATACTGAAACGGTGAATTCAGACCATCAAACTGTCACTATGGAGCCTACCTCAGGAAACGCGAAAAAAAATAATTTGAGTCGGGTAGGTGCAACAGTTTTGTATGGGACAGCTGAAGTAGGCTCCATAGTGAAAGTTGTTCAGGTTGATGGGCTGAGATCACCATTTCAGTATTTACACGGTTACACCCTGTAGAATGACATCGACTCGTTATAAGAAGAAAATTACTCAGTCAAATTTTCAATTATAAGTTACAAAGTAGGTATCTTTGTTTATCTATCTGCTCGTTATATTTTCAGGTTTAATCAGCAGATTTAGTCGAAATTTTTTGTAGGGGTTATGGTAAATAATGGGCGCATCCGAATTCATTCATTCCGGTAGAAAAACGAGATATAAATTAAAATTAAATCTCTGTGGTTTTTTATTACCACTTATTGCTCAATCCGTTCATTAATTTTGGCTCTGAAATGTAGATCTTTCAGACACAAATTATTAAACTGAAAAATGATCGAAAACCGATGATCGAAGTCCGTTTTCTTATTTTTGATTCATGTTGTTATATTTCAGTCAGTTTTTTAAGACAATACCGTTCGAATAACACGGATTGCTTTAGAAAGTAAATACGAGACTATTTTATTAAAAGAATGGAGATATTTTTCTATGCGGATGAATCTGCAGGTAAAAGCTGAGCTGGTCTTGAAAAAATTATGAATGTGAATTCTATGTAAAAGTAGTATGTTGGTCCCATAGTTCTTCACCGACAAGAGCGTTTGCTCTTAAATGAATGCCTGCCTTATTGAAATAAATTAACGGATTAATAACGCAGTTAATTTGTAGGTATATTATTACTCAGTTTTATATAAATGTCTTCATTAATGATTTTAACATTTTCTAATCCAGACCTGGAAAAAAAAATTACTTTTTCAGCACACTCTAAATATAAATTTCACACCCTCAGACTCTATGCTTTATAAGTAGGTACTTTAATTACCTTCTCATTTCATAAAATATTGTTTTAATGAAAAACTGAAGACATTAAATTATTATGCATCTGCCGCTCACAATATGGCAAAATTGAAAGAAATAACTTTTTTTTAGGAAATTGTCTAAATAATTACAATTCCTACCTATTCTTTCTTAATAGTTTTCCTCTCAATATCTCATTAATAGTGTTACAAACAACGTAAGTTTTAGAAGAGTCGTTAAATCTACTTTGATATCCTCGAAACTAAACGGAAACCGAAAAGAAATGAAGATGATCCGGATTCAGCCGTTTAAGGCACTCGACTTTTAAAGCGGCCACCGTTCAATCTAAGAGCGATCTTCCTTAATTGACTGACACCGATCTGGGTGTTGAAAAAACTGCGGGCTATCGTTTGATACGACTGAGCCCTCCGATCTTTGCCTCCTATCCATGTTCATTTCACTTCTGTGGGAACAGCCGGTGCGATCGCACGCGCCCGCCCACGCTTGTGTTCGCAATCGCGACGTTTGAAAAGTTACAATGCGCGAAAAAAATGCGTTAACGAATTTACTGGCCAGTTTTAATTGCGCGCTTATTCTTTTTATGCACAAAAACTTTTTGAACTGTTTCAAGAACTTTTAAAAGTGTTCGCGGGCTGTTCTTAATTTAAAATATTGTTTTTTTAAGTGAGTTTGTTTTTAAATTACCTTATAATGAGATTTGCTGATAAGCGACGTTTGGCCGTCGACATTTTGGAGTCAAGGAGATAAAAATACCGACTTGTAAGTAATTACCATAATTAAATGACACAGCCTATTATAATAATAACACATAACTTGTATGCGTGTGATACTCGATAATTCATAGATGATAATAGCTACCGGAACTCCTTGAATTTTATTAACCGTTATTACGAGGCATTAAAAATATGTAGAGGAAAAATGTAAGGAGCTCCAGATTACATAGTAAAACCACGTAAAACTACAAAACTTTTTGTTTTCAAAAATAATACATGGTCCTTTTATAATATGCTGACACTTTTTTAAGGGAATGATCAGACCATCAAACTGAACAACTTTCTCTATCATCGAAATCGTGAAAAAAAAACAGCTGTCCCATTCATTTTAGCTCAAGTATGTTTGCAGTTTTGTATGGAACAGCAGATTTTTTTTTTCGCAATTTTGATGTTGGTCCCATAGAGAAAGTTGCGCAGTTTGAGCGTCTGTTCATCCTCTTAAAAAACTGTCAGCATATTAAGTTGGATCCTGTATAGGTATTTAGGTAGAGGGATTGTGTGCTTTCATTTGTGTAATGATTAAAACTTAAAGTAAGACTTTTATGTAGAAACGTTAGCGACACGACAGAAAAATCGTATTATGAAAATTAATTTAAATAAATCTGTCACTCATACCTACTCGTACCTTTATTACAACGTGTGAGAAATTAACGTAAAATGTAAACAATATTTCTTCAGAATCTATAACTGGACAATATACAGGCCGTAGATTTAAATACGTTACATACCCTAAGGGTAGACGCATATCTATCCGCGAATTACGTAGCTGCAGGAGGCGAACGAAACGAATTAACTTTTAATTCTTCTGACGATTCGTCCTATTCACAGCGGATAAGTGTGCGAGATGTCATAGAATTTCATATAAAGAATTCTAAAATTAGATTTTCTTCCGGTTTCGGCTTCCTTCGGCTCATTCGCTGCGGATAAATATGCGTCCCCCTTGTTCCATTCATTTGGGTAGAGTCCATTGACGTTTTCTGTGGAACCGCAGATTTTTTTTTGCGATTTCGTCATAGGCAGTGAAAGTTGTTCAGTTTTGTGGTCTGAAGCACCCCCTAAGATATGTAACGTATTTAATTTTACACTCTGTATATTAGTTTATAACTTCTGTAGATACAGTCGCCTACTCAGAACATCAATTAATGGTCTTGTAGAGTCGTTATTATGTATTGTTTGTACTATTACGTAAAATACATATTAATATACAGAACTAAAATTTAGTTTTCAATTTATGGGTATAGCTAAAAATCAACATTGCTATAGGTAATTCGGTATATAACTTTTTTTTTTGGCCTTTATTTTATATTTAGAAGACATCATTTTAAGAAACCATTTTAATTTTTTCTGCGATTCATCGAGTTTATGAATTTAAATTTAATTTTCAACTGTTATCTCTAAATGGTAAAAGTGGTCGAGAGAAAATCATTCGAACTAGAGGAGAAAAACATTTGCTAATAAAATCACTTGCCTCCTCTTTCTAACTCTATGCTGGAAACAGAAACGGCAACATCAAATGTCAAATTCTGACATTTCGGTTTTTTTTTCTTAATGACCAGTTATTTTATGATTACCAAGGAGTTTACAGGTCCGACGAATGGCGTCACTCGCCCGACCGAAAAACGACGTTATTTTATTTAAAACATCTGTAATCCTTTCATTATCAAACATTCCTATGTCAGACATAGGAAATATTGCTAGTGACAAAATTATCTCGAAATGGTTTTCGACTCAGTCCTCCAAAAATAAACTTTGTAAATAGTTGGTAGTTTGGTACCTAGTATTAGTAAGTTTTTTAATACTTCAGGAAAATACGGTCTTGAGTTTATACTAGTGTATAGAAAAAGAATTATTCCTTCATACGATGATTTCTTTTACAAACGAAAGTCAAATCAAATCCTTATTCTAAACCTCAACAATAAGAATGAAACACAATGGAGCCATTGAAGTCACAAGTAAATCTAGCTTATTGTAACAACTAAGGTTTCAAAGTTAAGCCTTTTAGGAGAGCTTGGGTCCAAGTTTAAAGTAAGCGACTTGCCGTTTACTTTCTAAAGCTTTCTCATTACAAAAGAAGCTCAGAATCGCTAAAATGACAGCTGCAGCCGGCAGCGGTAGACAGTGGTAGGCAGCGGCGGACAGCGGCTGGCAGAGGCCGGCAGATAGACAGTCAAACGTAAAAAAATATGCAACGTGTTAATGAATAAGCGCAAAACCTCATACACCCCAACTGATTTATGACAAAATATAATAAACAATAATTTCATTAATTTGATACTTAAAATTTAAAGTTATTTGCTTTCTAAGTTTTGAGGCAAAAATGATTTGTTATCATTTCAGCAATGAATGAAAGCGCTAACGTGCTCATGTATACATTTTAAGAATCTTGTTTTGGTGGTAAGTAGGGCGAGAGTGCCCGAGCGGTGGGTTGAGATAGAGTTCAGAAAATTTTAAATTTTACGAACAAAATATTTAATATTTTGAAAAAAATTCCCTATGTTGAAACCATGATAATTCGATTCTGCTCTCGATTCCAAACAAACTACTTTCTAGTTTTGCGTTAATTCATTGACACGTTGTATATCGAGGCCCTTAAACTGTAGACTATGTCGATAACGTTTAAAATACTGCGCTGCCAATGCCACTTTGGTGTGACTTTAGCCTTAGGTTCACTTTCCATTGGAATCTGTGTTGTTTGCGTGAAATCTCAGTACCTACTACAAAAATTCGCTGAGATTTGCTTACTGACGTAAAATGTATTTCGTTGTTTAAGTACTTCATTTTAAAATCTGATTATTTGTTAATTAAGTAATTTGTTTGAAATATTAAATAATTTGATTGTAAAATTTAACAAAAAATAAAATAGCCTGGAATAAAAATTAGGTTTAAAATTACTCACATAATCACCTTCAGCAACATGCGTCGTCAACAAAACTGCTTTAGCAACATGCGTCGTCACAATTGCATACAAAAACTCCTTTAGCAACATGCGTCGTCACAAATGCATACAACAGCTGCTTCAGCAACATGCGTCGTCAAATTTACAAAACACCATTCAGCAACATGCCTCGTCAAATCGTCGTCGTATTTTAAAATAATATGTACATATATTCACGACCTTATTTTAAGGGGTAGGTAGATCAAAAAATTTAAAAAGTTTTATAAAATACTTGAGTTTACCGGCGACTTCGTCCGCACAAATATATACTAGATTTTAAGTCAGATCATAAGCTATCAATAAAAAAGTCTCATCAAAATCGGTTCAGTAGTTTTTGCGTGATGCTGTTACAAACAAACAGACAACAATTCTAAAATAGGTTGAATAGGAGTCTACCTAAAAACCATTGGACTACCTAAAATCTATTGGTGATACCTAAAAACCATATCGTAATCGTTTTCATGTAAATATCTTGAATGTACAGACACACTTCTGTTACAGTTTTATAATAGTTAAGATGTTTTGAGGTCTTTTTTTAAGTTTTTGGGTTTAACAGTTTATTTTATTTAAACTTCTACCATACAACATTTCTAGCAGATAATGTAATAAATAATGTTTTAGAAGTTAACA
This sequence comes from Agonopterix alstromeriana, assembly GCA_963924505.1. Taxonomy (NCBI): domain Eukaryota; kingdom Metazoa; phylum Arthropoda; class Insecta; order Lepidoptera; family Depressariidae; genus Agonopterix; species Agonopterix alstromeriana. The sequence continues at coordinate 9,964,787 of OZ004664.1, forward strand.
AATTACACGACTAAAGTTTTAACGACACCATAAATTCGAAATGTTAATGGTCAGGCGAGAAATTAATTTTTCATTCATAATTTTAGCAAAATTATGACTTACCTGGTTCACCCCCTTTTTCAGAACTGGGGTTAAGTAAAGAAAATACCGTAGTTCCATCACCAATCAAACATTATTTTTTAGGGTTCCGTAGTCAAACAAGGAACCCTTACCTTTGCCCCGCCTCAATAACTAGCTCATTTTTGCACTTATTGAATCGAAATTTGGCAGGAAGATAGATAACAGTAACCCAAAAACAGAAATATAGTAGTTATGAAGAAAACATATTTTTTTTCGACCCTCACTTACAATGAAAGAGGGGTTTGAAAAAATTAGAATGAGTAACTAGATGGCGTTGCACGAAAATAAATCGCGCTATCGTTAGGTTCCAAATTTTCTTTTAGGTAAGTTAATCGACATTACTAGGTTTTTCTTGTTCTACTTATGTAATAGCTACGGAACCATATCAAGCCACGCTCTTGGCTGGTTTTTTAGATAGATACTTTATTTACACAACAACAAACATTAACATATACACTACCAAAATTAACCTAACCTAATCAAACTTGCGAAAAAAGAACAAAGGATAGGAGTAATCGTTTGGCTCCCGTAGTAAAAGTTGTTCGGTTTGGTGGAGACTCTTTTAGTTCAAGAGGATGCTAATGATGTCAATTTCATCCTGCATGTATGTATAAACGCTGTAATTTTTATTTCAAACCATAGTCTATACAGGTTGTTACAAAAGTAAAAATAAACATTTAAAACTTTTAAGGGGGTTGTTTCGACCATCAAATTGTACAACTTTCACTACGGGATCAACATCAAAAATTAAAATTTATAGATATGTCACATAAATAGAATAATCACAAAAATATAGCGGTCAACACAAGTGTCGTTAATAACAAAAATAATAAAAATAAAATAAATCAAAATGGCGAAAATAAAACAGCTGTCCCATACATTTAGCTCGAGTAGATTTGTAGTTTAGTATGTACCATAGTGAAATTTGTTCAGTTTGATGGTCTAAACCACCCCCTTAAATGTTTATTTGTATTTTTGTAACACCTTGTAAACAAACTTAGCGATGTATCAAATATTACTCTTACATTATCAGTATTATAATTAGAGTATAGGATTTGTTCTGAGGTTTCAGAATATCTCTGACTACCCCTATCTCGGGGAATATAGTCGTGAGCATATGCTTATGCTTATAGGATTTGCCAAAGTTTAATTTACAGGTAGCATTAGTAGTAGTCGTGGTGGTCCAGTGGCGAGTAACCTTGCCTGCTGTGCAGGAGGCAATGGTAACGAAATTCAAGTACGATTTGGCTTTTCTGTTAAGGAAAACATCGGGAGGCAACCTGCATACTTCAATTTCCTGGATTGTATTGTACCCACTGTCCATTACAAGTGGCGACGGGCTCACTCCCCGTCACACCGGACAGAGTTTCGGTACTACTAGAGAAACGTGGATGTTCTGAGGTTTCAGAATATCTCTGACTACCCCCTCGGGGAATATAGTCGTGAGCATATATGCTTTCCATAAGAGGGACAAACGGGTCAAGTAGTATGGTGATTTCCCAACAGAGACAGCGTCTAGCTTGAGGACAAGTGTGAGGGTTGGACGATGATAGGCTGATGATGATAACCCTTTTGAATTTCGATCTTGAAAACAAAATGCAGCAAATTATTCTATTTCCGTACTCCTCGCAGCCATGTTTTGTTGTTACCTACGTCAGAATGGATTTAGTTCAAATCTCTAGGATAATCTCTATACAGTGATTTATTTTAACACCTATTCTATCATTATTGATGTTCGCTGTTTTGTGTTTAGAACATACGCAGCAAGAGTTTGTTCTGTCGGTTATCAAAAGATACATTAGTTTATGAGCTATTGCAATCAAGCATTGATTGACTCAAGAAGTATTTGCTAACCCAGGGTGACGCAAGTGGGTATAGAAATAGAAAGTATTTTCGCGATTTATCCTCAAAATCCCATAGACCAACACAAAACGGCGAAGGCATGTGAATCTAAAACCACTCACACTCAATTTTCCAGCGGGAGCGCACAAACAATCAAAGTATGTTGGACGCGGTGGTAGCTTTAAAAAGATTTGACGTTTGATAAGTGTGCTGTAAGCTCCTATATTGAATAAATTATATTGACTTTGACTTTGACCTTTGACTATGTTCCGGGAATATAGTCGTGAGCATAAGCTTATGCATGCTTATGCTTAATTTACAGGTCTTTATTGTCCAGGTCAAGGGATGTGGATTGAAGCGCATTTACTAATCCAGTAATCAGTCAATCTGACCGGACCAAATTACTATACCAATATCAATACATATAATACAATGTACAAACAATAGATTCTGTGTCCAATCGGTGTTTCGGTTTCGCACGGTTTCGGCTGTTTCAGTTTCGGCAAAATTGCTGCAACCGAATCTGCTTTCGTTCGTTCGGGTTCCAACAAACGTTGCACCATAAAAAGACTTCATTAACTTGCAACAAATTTATATAGGGTCCTTCTTAATATGCTGACACTTTTTAACGGGATGATAAGACCGTCAAACTGAACAACTTTATTAGGCCCAGTAGGCCTGGGCCAAGGGCGGCCAGATATTAGGGACGGCCAGTCGTGACAAAAAATTCACAGATGATAACAAGAAACAACTCAAGATACCTAAATATTCTAAAGACTCGCGCACATTAAAGCGGGCAGCGCTGCAACGCATCGTATAACAATATTTCCAAAGTCACTTTCGTACATTTGGATATGCAATTATCCCTGAAACCTCGGAAAATATCTTTAACTAGCAGCTATTATAGTTAACTAAATTCGATAAAAGTTGTCGATAAAGTAAATTCATTATGTAGTCTAAATAATGGGGGCTGAGAAAGGGGCGGCTAGTACTTACTACATGGCCTGGGGCCTAGGGCGGCCAAGACTGCAAATCCGCCACTGTACGGAAGCCGAAATTCAGTTCCGGCTAAAGTATTTCGGTCGAACTCTACAAAGAGCAGTGTACGAAGCAGTGAATATGACATATCCGTTTCATGTTATTCAGTTTCACAAGCCATTGACTTGAATAACTAACTGAAAATGAACCGAAACTGCCTTTGACTTATTGGATGCACTTTTACGTTTTTGAAAACAGATTGAAAGCCGATAAAAGTCGCCCGTTTTAGACCTAGTTTTTAAATCTCGTACAAAGAAACTTTTTTAAACTAGTTAAAAATATATTTAGTATTTAAAGTGTAACAGTCAGTATTTTAAGATTGTTTTTAGGGTTCCGTAGTCAAACAATGGAACTCTTATATACTTTCGTTTATTATGTACAGTCTGTATATGTCTTGCTTAAATTACTACCTCATGTTTGCACCTATGATGATCAGACCGTCAAACTGAACCAGTTTGTCTATGGCACTAACATCGAAATCGCGAAAAAAAATCATCCGTTCCATACAAAACTGCAAACCTACTGATTTCTATTTGCGATTTCGATGTTGGTACCATAGAGAAAGTTGTTCAGTTTGATGATCTGAACATCCCCTTAAAAAAGTGTCAGCAAATTAAGAAGGACCCTGTATTAATAAAACCCCTGTAAGCCACGGCTCAGAATTGCAATTTAGTTTTAGAATCCTTTTGTGAACGTTGTTCATAAAATTTATCAGAAAAAAAAGTGCCATTAGTGCTACAGTCATTAACCTCCTTTAAAATTATTCCAACATTGTAGTGCCTACGAACTCGTAGACAGTACTTAATCTCTTACTTTCACTGCGAAATTGTCAAATTACATCAACATTTTATAAGCATAACTAAAGTTGCTTAATTATCAATAACTGTCACTTCTTAAAAGGTATGTTCTTTAATTTCACTTACACTCTGTATAAGGTCTAATAAAATTACGCTAAATTGCTTTAGTGACTGGTTTTAGGGATCCGTATTCAATTGATCCGAACCTTATAAGTTGGGTACTTGCCTAACTTACCATCACAGGCCTTTTATCCCTACTCGAAAGTGGAATGATACTTGAAACTTTCAAGTTTCCTTGAAATGTTCGCTTACCACAAAGTTTTAAGGATGCTTATAAAAGCGAATTAATAGCTATATTATTGCACAGAAGCAGTATGAAGTAGGAATACACGAATTGTTCACGAAAAGTTTCATGGATACAAGCTTGACCAAGGCTCATTACACATTCTTCTACAGTGGTAAATTAATTTAATTTTTCTTCCCCGTGAAAAAAATGAATGTGTTTTATTATCAGGCTAAAATTATTTATAAGAAATATAATTGTTTTGATAGAAGTAGTGATAATTATGTAACACAATTGACAATTTCATTTATCAAGCATTATTGTTCGAGCTTTCATTATTTTGTTCAGAAGTAATATAGGATTCTTAAATGAAATACCCAAAAAGTAAAAATTCTGAGAAAATAGTAATTAAGTAGGTAGGTCCGTAACGTTCTAAAAATCTTGAATATTTTCTCCATGTGTCGGCATTTCGCTAATAGTGAGCCGTGCTAAAAAATATATTTGGTAGTTTTAGTAACCGTTAGCACGCTCCATACGCTCTGCAAGGACTTTCCTCTTAAAACTCCTGACCACCCCGAAATGAATTATGGTCTAGAGTTTATGAATATGTAATAATAATAATAATTGTGCTACGGACCCCTTCACGTGTAAGTTCTACTCGAACTTCACGATTTTTTTGTTGAAGTGGCCAATTTTTATTCTCGAGGACTTTTATTGCGCGTCGTCAGTAAATTATAGCAGAGTTTTGTTGGTGGTCATTTGTCTGAGTTTTTGTTTAAATTCTGTTTCGTAGATGTATGGACTTCAGGCGAATTTGTCTTGTACATACAAGAAGATTATCGATAGCGTATTGCAAGCTTCCTGGCGTATTGTCAATTTATAGAAAGAGATGGGAAAAATCAGTGACGTCATCCAAGGTCATAGTTTCTGGCTTCAAAAAAATGTTTGTAATGCAATCTCCAGTTAGATAGGGATCTTCTTGTGTACATCCACACCAATTTTACAATTTTATAAAAGACCTTTAAAAAACGAGGCGATGGTTCGATTCCCGTCCAGGCCGACTCGTGACAATAAGTTTTTCGGAATTTATGTACGATTTGTAACACCACTTGCTTTTCCTGCCTGCATGCTTCAATTTCGAGGCATGCATAGGTATTGTACCCACTGTCCATTATAAGTGGCGACGGGCTCACCCCCATCACACTTGACAGAGTTTCGGTACTACTGGTGAAACGAAACGTGGATGTTCTGAGGTTTCGGAATATCTCTGACTACCCCCTCGGGGAATATAGTCGTGAGCATATGCTATGATTATGCTTATGCTACCTTTAAAAAAATATCATAGAAGCAAAAATTTGAGGAATGGTTTTATGAAAATAACCCAGATTATGTTATTTTAGCTACGTGAGGATATTCCCTAAGGAAATCAAGGATGTGATTTCCTTTCGTTTTCTTTAAACAATTTTATCACGGACATTGTATGGTAAGTTGATAATACAATAAATCCTTAAAGTGCATTAGCATCCTTTTAAACTAAGAGTCTACCCATCAAACTGAACAACTTTTACTATGGGAACAAACCGATCGGAGCAACAAATAAAATCTGCTGTTCCATATTAAACTACAGCGCCTACTCGACTCAAATGAATGCAACAGAAGATTTGTTTTGCTCCGATCTCTTGCTCCCATAGTAAAAGTTGTTCAGTTTGATGGGTAGACTAATGATATCAATTTCACCCTGTAGATGCTTGAAGGCACCGTATGAGAAAGAGTACGGTACCTATACAGGCCTATCGTAATAGTAATGTAGTACTAATTAATATCGTATTGTTGTACCTAACTAAGACAAAAAGGCATTTTTCCCACTAGTCAAATCAGCATCTCTATTTTTCATTATGACGTCATTATCTTAACTCATCATAATTTTATAGTTTATCCTGCTGTTAAAATAGTACCTATTCAAACTAAACGGATGCCCGTGGATGCGGCGATTTTTAGGGTTCCGTACCCAAAGGGTGAAAACGGGACCTTACTACTAAGCCTACGTTTTCCGTCCGTCCTACCTATTCAGAGCTGTAACTTTTGAACCGTAATAGCTAGACAGTTGATTCACAGAATGTGCACTATTATGGCAGATTTGCTATCAAATAGTAAATAAAACCGATCAAGTGCGAGTCGGACTACTCGCGCACCGAGGGTTCCGTTCCGCGAGACCGACTCACACTTGGGAGGTTTTTATTATTTGTTGTCATACTGTAGAGTTTGCTCGATAATCACACAAAGTTTGACGCTTGTACTTATTACGATAGAGTGAGAAGAATAAATGTTGAAAAAAACAAGTTTCTTGTATGAGGACCTCCTTAAATTTTAACCTTTTTACATTTTTATTTGTTAACAAATCCGCGGTAATAACACATATTCTGTGAAAATTTTAACTGTCTAGCTATTACGGTTCGAAAGTTATAGCCCTAAATAGGTAGGACGGACGGACGGAAGGACGGACGGACAACGGAGGCTTAGTAATAGGGTCCGATTTTTACCCTTTTAGGTACGGAACCCTGAAAACCACGTCAAAGGCCGTAAGGCGGTCTGAAAAAACTCACCGGTGGCGGCACCAGGGCTTGCCCACACGATAAGATGAGATTGAATGATTAATATTTGCTTATTTTGTGGTTAATAAAATATATCTTTGCTGTAGGTAATTTGTGACGAGAACTCAAAAGACAGCCTAAATTGCCCCTGTTATAAGCTCTCATTTTCTCTGTGTAATATATTATTTATGGAATTTAATAATACGGTACATTTACTCATGTCTGCGAAATTGTTACATTAATAACTTATGTTTCATCCTTTTCGGACTTTGTTTAATTTACACCATTGTTTTAGTACTTTTATACAACATGCAGGGTAATTAAGTACTTAAATTGTTTATGTAATGTTGAATTTTAATATAGGTACTTAAATAATAATGAATTCGTTTTCTAGAGTAGCATCAAAGCTGTTTGTATGAATTTTTAACAAAATCAGTCTTAAAATCGTCGCACAGAAAATTATTGTTACCATACAAAAGACAACCTCCAAAACAAGTAATTTTTTTGTACCACCGAATGTTATGTACGGCATCATAAAAATATGGTAATAATAGTTTGCATAAACATATTACTAAAACTTTATAATTCAACGATATATTTTGTCGCAAAAACGAGATTTCTTGAATTTCATGATGGATATTTTTGTTCCAAAGTGGTTCCTAGTTCAAAAATTCAAATCGGATCGGATTTAGTGAAAAGATCGTTTTTTTGTATCGCTAACTGCTCTATTTGTAATTACTTCGAGTTGTCATAATATCACTTTGAATATTTTGTAACACAAAACTACTTTATTTGGGGCTATTTTTGCAATTGGATTGTATTTCTATCTTATTTGTCTATATTATAATGCGCATAGCAAAGTTTTTACATGCATATCACAATTTAGCCAAACGGTCCATACATGGACGCATGTTGTCATTTACCGAGAAGCTACCACAAAATATTAAAATTAAATTAACTCACCCACCAAAATTCTGCACAATATTGTTACCCAAGAGTTTTTTTGTTTTTTAAAAGACATTATCAGACAATAAATAAAATCCAAGCCCAAAGGGTCGGTTATCACTTCATATTTTCTCTTAAATTTTTAGCCCAGTGATTTTACGGAGTTTTGTTAGGAGGGGTGGGAACCGTGGGAAGTTATTATGTATGGGACTTTACTGTAAACGGCATCATTTAGTGACAGACTGTCGGAAAATATTATGTCCCGGGAATTGTATCTCCCGGAAGGCTTTTAACATAATAATAATAATACCAATGCACACATTTAATTTAGATTCAACAATTTAAATGACTTTTGAGCAATAAAATATACATTGAAATTTTAAAAATTAGTTTTTCACTAGAAAATACTAATGTATTTTTCAAAGCTTTCTAAGTAGACAAAAATACTTACTCCGTGTTTAAAGTGTGTATAATCGTAAAGCCTAAAAATTAAAAAAAAAAATTGTATTGTTCGATTTTTAGAACGAAATAAATGCTAAATTTTAAATTTGGGGCTGCTACTCGCGTGATTTTTTAAAATTTTGATATATTTCTAAGCTCAAATTGGCTTTTAAATGATATACAAAAAAAAAACAACTTAAATTAGTTTCGGCTGAAACTGTAAAATGACTGGGCTATTTATGGGCTTGAGGAAGGAAGGAACTGGTTATCAATACGTTTTGCAGCAAACGCGACCTTGTAGCTTTGTAATCAACATCGATTCTTGTTAAAACTTTAAGTGTCAAGGATTTTTTACATGACGCATAGATAATGGTTTGTCGCTGCTGTGGCGTGACGTCACCTTTATAGGATAATATCGGGGAATTCTGCACAACAGACTGCTGCGTAATAAAACTTGTATTTTGTATTTGTAGTATTCCGTGGCCGTACGACTTTCTTTGGTACCGGTCTTCAAAATTTAATTTTTTTGGTACGAAATAGTATAGCATATGCTCACGACTATATTCCCCGAGGGGGTAGTCAGAGATATTCTGAAACCTCAGAACATCCAAGTTTCACCAGTAGTACCGAAACTCTGTCCAGTGTGACGGGGAGGGGTGTGAGCCCGTCGTCACTTGTAAAATTGAAGCATGCAGGTTTCCTTGTGGCGACGGGCTCACCCCCCGTCACACTTGACAGAGTTTCGGTGCTACTGGTGAAACGTGGATGTTCTGAGGTTTCAGAATATCTCTGACTACCCCCTCGAGGAATATAGTCGTGAGCATATGCTTTTGCTATGATTATGCAGGTTTCCTCACGATGTTTTCCGATGATGTCTTTGGTACAAAAACTTATTCCTAAATGGTGGCTTAATAGGTACAATAACTTTAGAAATAACGTTAGAAGTTCGTATTTGTTTTAAAGTCACTAGTTTTACAAAAATTTTGAAACGTAGCCTAAAATGAATTCATCGAGCGATTCAGGAATTGATTTTGCTTTTACTGATTTTTGTTTACTTTCCTCGTAATCGAAATGAAAAGCAGAGTGTTTAACTCGGGTGAAAGTCACCCATTTCACACTCGAATTATGGCGCCCCTCATCTTCGTTCGGGGCGCCAAACATCTCGCGTGAAATGGGTGACTTTCATCCCTTAGTTAAAAATCTACTATTGTAATGCAAACTCCACCTCTGTATAGGTATTTCAAGCTTTATAGGTTCGTGCCATTTTGATACTATCAAAACAATTACGATTAGTTATAACACGTCTCACCTAATCGTATATGTTGATGGCTTAGGTTTGAGAAAGGTTTCTACACTAGGGTTTTGAGCAATAAAGAAAAATAATTCCGCACCTGATACAGTGAAATGAAAAGCCTAGGGCTTGCTGGGACACTAGGGAAAAACGCGATTGGTTTTATACGCTGACATACTGCTTTTATATGTACTTTTAGACTTTATAAGCCGTTAAACCGTAGTATAAAACAAAAAGCCCCCATTCTATTGTGACGGGCAACTACGGAACCCTACCCTGCGCGTGGCCCGACACGCACTTGGCCGATTTTTATTAATTACTAACATCACTTTCAGACTATAAATCTTACCAACTTTCCCTACATTTGGGTCGAGTAGGTTTGCAGTTTAGTATGGAACAGCTGATTTTTTTCGGGCTTTCTTAGTTGGTCTCTTTGGGAAAGTGGTTCAGTTTGATTCCCTGAAAAAACCGTCTGGATATTAAGAAAGACTCTGTATGAAATGCTAGAAAAAAAATGTAATGCTAAGGCAAGTTACAACATAGCTTCTCTTGTTCTCCGACGGTATGTAACTTGTAAGATGATAAAGCACGTTAAAAGGACAATATATCAGGATGTCGGGATCCTGAAATCGGACCACGAATGTGAGATAAAGGCTTGTTGATATACGTGTTCAAGATTTAGTTTAGTCTGGTCACCCAAGTTTACACTTTATCACGAAGGAGTAACGTGGTTAATAGTTATGCAGTCCTGTGTCACGAAACTATGAGACTTGAGTAATGTAAACGGTTTGAAATTCCGCCTAGCACGCTCTTTCCCTTGTTGGGTCGAGGGTAGGCCGACCTTTTAAAGTATTTCAGAGTTTAGACGTAGTTTTTATAGTGGATGTGAAAAATTCGTTAGCCAGCAAGGTTATTACTTTTTCAACAGAGTGTAAACTTAATTGCATTATACATATTAAAAGGGGAGTTTCAGACCATCAAACTGAACAACTTTCACTATTGGACCAACATTGAAATCGCGTGACATTTTCTATGGAACAACACATTTTTTTTCTCGGTATTAATATTGGTCCTATAGTCAAAGTTGTTCAGTTTGATAGTCTGAAACCCCCTTGAGTATGTAACGCATTTAAGTTTACACCCTGTATTTGTTTTTATTATTTCCTCTTAGGTTTAATTTCAAGTATGTAGAGGTAAGTAAAAAACGTTATCCGTCTTTAAAACGATACTGTCGCAAAATGTTTTGTAAAGTCAAAAATAAAAATGATTTTCTTTTCCTTGACAAGCAAACAAATACTTTTATAAGATTATTTGATCTTAGAAAAATAAAAGAAATTATAAAAGAGAATACATATAATAAGTAAGTAGGTAGGGTTGCCACCCGTACTTACTATATTATAATTACAGTAACGTACTATGTTTCGGTCAATTGTTCCTACTATATAGGGTCCTTCTTAATATGCTGACACTTTTTAAGGGGATGATCAGACCGTAAAACTGAACAATTTTCTCAATGGCACCAACATTGAAACCATGAAAAAAAATCTGCAGTTCTATACATAACTGCTAACCTACTTGAGCCAAATGTATGGGAAAGCAGATTTTTTTTCACGATTTCGATTTTGGTACCATAAAAAAAGTTTGGCGGTCTTATCATCCCCTTAAAAAGTGTCAGTATATTTAGAAGGGCCCTATATAAAATTGAGGGAAGATATAGTACGGAAAATACTAAACAGGGTGAAACGGTATACATTTGAGTTAACTGATTTTTTTTCGCGTTTCCTGAGGTAGGCTCCATAGTGAAGTTGTTCAGGTTGATGGTCCGAGTTCACCGTTTCAGTATTTGCTAGGCTGTCACTTACACCCTGTATTTTATGAGCTAATTCGACTGTGGTGCAAATGATGATAAATAAAGTTTAGATCCAGTCAAATCTAACTGAACTCACAGTTATGCAAGCTCGACCGTAAGTACGTATATTTGATTTATTTTAGGCATTTCCTGCATCAACTACTTTCACTACATAGGTTTAAGACAATGACCGATCGATGTTAAATGCAGTTAAATAATTAAATTAAAATAGCACAACGCTGCAATAAAATATTGAATGTATTAATTAATCTATGTAGATATGGATAACCTATGGATAGTTGTACGACATTACGTATTGCGCTTACCCCAAATATTGGGATAATGGCAGGAGAACGATGATGATGATGTTTATACCGGCCCTTAATCTATTTAGATGTATAAATAATTGTCATTATATGGCAGTAAAAATTTAAAAATATGCTCTTTTTTCTATAGTTTAGAATTTTATCGAAAAAATACTATATTTCCTCCAAAAACGGGTGGCAACCCTACAAGTAGGCCTACGCCGATGACGTAGTATTCTTCATGCCTCTTAACGCAAGAGTGGTTCGCAATAGGAGAAATGATTCACCACGATAAGAAAGATTAGGGCATCTTGATGTTGGGCGTTTGGTTATTTGTGCGAATATATTCCAGTTTATTATAACGATGAAGAATTGTTTTGAAGAAAATATTTCAATAGATAATTCTGTTTAGTTTTTGTCTAATTTTTATCTTGGATTTCTTTTGAAATTATTATTAGCTTAGTCTTTATCAATACAAAATTGTTTTTGTAGACTGATATTTACGAATTATTATAAAACCGGCCAAGTGCGAGTCGGACTCACGGAGGATTCCAAGTTCCAACCACCAAGCAAAATTAAAACAAATAAGTATCCTTAGCACGACACACACTTGACCGGTTTTAATTATTTGTTGTTGTATAATAGAGTATGCCATATAATCACTCCAAGTTTGATTCTTTTAAGTATTTGTTACCGTTTTTACAAAGCAAAAACATTGCAAAAAAGTACGTTTCTTGTACTTATCTACCTATAGTATCCCCATAATTTAAAAACTTTTTAGGTGGTCCTTTTTTTTCTTGTCTTTTTTTTTAATGTTCGTAAATCCGCAGTAGTAACGCATATTCTGTGAAAATGACAATAGCTATTATAATTAAACAGCCCTGTAAAAGGAGGACAGACTAGTAAACAGATGGACGGACGGACGGATAGCGTAGGCTTACACTGAGAAAAAAATGCTACGAATACGTAGCCCGTCGCAGCTTATACGTAGCCCCTCGCAGCTTATACGTAGCCCGTCGCGGCTTATACGTAGCCCGTCGGCGCTTACGTACCACGTAGCTTACGAAGCGATACTGATTACGAGTGTTGCATCAGCATTTAAGTTGTCTTGTACTTCATAATGAAGCAACACTCGTATTCAGTGTCACTTTAAGGATTTATTGTACTATCAACTTACCATACAATGTCCGTCATAAAATTGTTTAAAGAAAATGAAAAGAAATCACTTCCTTGATTTTTTTTTGCTCCGATCTGTTTGCTATTATAGAAAAAGTTACAGTTCAGTTTTATGGGTACACTCTTAGTTTAAAAGGATTCATTTCACCCTGTATATTCACGTTATCAGCATGACCTGAAAACCAATTGATGCTCACTGGTTTTGTTTCGGAATTTCTGTAGGAATGCTCAAACGACGACATCACAGCTTCGATGATATGAGATAATTTCGAATTCGTGAAAAGCTTGGGTTTTATTTCCAACATAAATGAAAACGATTCGTCTGAAACGGCAGCAACAGTTGTGTTATTTATTGAGAAGAAAATTGTGCTCGAATTGATTTCGCTGGAAAACAATGGACCCAAATAAATTCACGTTTGTGCTTTAAACGGAAGGGGCCTTGACTTTCTGGAGTGATCCAAAGCCAATCTAGTATCAAAGTTTTATCCGTCCATTTCAATACGTGTTTTTTCAGTTTCAGTTGACAATACTGATTTTATACTGGATTTTTTTTACCGTTCCGATACTAGTTACAAAATTATTGGTTTGATGACAAACTTATGACAAATAATAAAAAAAAATGTTTTTATCAATATTCTTTCTTCTCGCTCTATCGTAAAAACGGTAATACGTACAATCGTCAAACTTGGTGTGATTACAGTGCAAACAGTATAAAATAATAAAAACCGGTCAAGTGTGTGTCGGGCTGGCGCTAAAAATCCCTGAGAAAACAAAATTTATTGGTAAACAAAATTTATTGGTAGCGCGAAACCGACTCGCACTTGGCTGGTTTAAACTAATTATCTTTAGGTTAACAATTGCAAGTTTATGCTTTGACTGTACCACAAAATGTTTTATCTAAGTCAACTTAATTTCATTATTTTGTCACCGAGATTAGAGTCGAGGTTGAAAGGCAATACATATATAACTTTCGATTGATCATCAAATATTCAATCTGCGTAGGTTTTAGACAATCAGGGTTATGTAATATTTCTAAATTGAACATTATGCAGGTTTTCAGACTTATTGAAACATTTATTTCTTCACTGGACTCTCTACGTCTATGACTACCTTAGACTACTTATATGAGGACAAGTTACGCGTGTAATTCTACTAACAAACTTTTATGACACTTTTTGCGGGGGGCGAGGTAGCACGAGATACGCAACTTTGAATTTTATTCCATTAGTTTAGATTCTAATTTTGAATGTTAAAAATCATGAAAAACAGTGTCGTGTGAACCCTAAACGTCATAAGTTCGAAGTTATTGTTCCGCAATTATAGGCTGTCGCGTTTAGACGCGATATAATTGAATAAGGTATAAAATTGTATGTAAATGCGTAAGATCTTTTTATCTAAACTGCCGCTAGAGGGCGCATCATGTAAACAAACGGCTCCACAAAATATAATTTAAAGAAATCGTTAAAAGTTAAAACTAATCGAAATATTGTCATAAATAAGTGAATGGTGTGTTGAATTTGATGTACAAACGTTTGTGAAAAGTATTACGAGCTATTGACTGTTTCGGCAGGAATAATAAACTGGGATGAATGACCCCATATACGAATCGGCTACAATGGATATTCCAGTATAAAACAGTGACAGTGAGTAAATACGTAGTGTTAACATCATAAAGTGGTAACTTTCTATAATATTGATATGTGAACTTTTAAAATTAAAAACACAACGGTTCTAAGTAGTGATGAAAGAGACTCGAGTCCTTTAAGTCGTTTATAATAAGACTAGCCTCTTTTTACACGACTTGGCTCTAAAATTAAGACTGTAGCTGTTAGTCTTAATTAATATGACTCAGTCGATAAACGTATAAGACTTGTAGACTAAAACGACTTAAACGACTTACACGACTAAAAGGCTTAAACGACTGTAGTCCTTTGCAAAAAAACTGGCGTTTAAGTAAAGCGTTGTTATCATCATAATTATCAGCCGTAGGACGTCCAATGTTGGACATAGGCCTCCCTTAAAGATTTCCTCCTCTCGTCTCGGTCGGACGCGGCATGCATCCATCGTGATCCTGCAGCCTTCACCAAGTAAAGCGTGAAAATTGTAATTAAGAGCTCTTTAGGCTATAAAATTACTTTTTAGAATTTTTATTTTTAGGTACCTCAAATGAAAAAAAAATCTTGAAACTTTTTTGAAACTAAGCGATTAAGTTAAAATTTGATACACATACATTTTGTAAGTATGTGACCCAAAGACGGACGTGTAAAGTATTTTCTTTTTACCCGACTGCGCCAGAAGGAGGGTTATGTTTTTCGAGCGTATGTATGTATGTATGTATGTATGTATGTATGTATGTATGTTTGTATGTCTATTTCTTTGGCACGGCCTACAGCCTAAACGGCTTGATGGATTTTATCGTTTGAGGTGTCATTAGATTCGTAAAAATTGTGAGACTGACATAGGCTATATTATTTTAATATGGCAACTGCGAAATAAAAAAGAGAGGGAGAATAAACAATTTTTTTTCATTAAAATTACAATATGGGTATCAAATGAAAGCTAGTAATCTGACGATTCCAAATATATAAATATTATAGTCCTTTTATGTTACCGTTTCGACACAAGACTAAAAAGTATGAAATAAACTAAATTATTAAGAAAAACAAAAAACCCGACTGCATAAAAAACCTATTAACTGAAAAGAGAAAAACAAGTTCTATAATCACTAATCAGCTATAAAAGCTTTATTTGCGCTAATATAATTTGAATGTTATTAGGTAGGTATTGCAGGCGGGGACAAACCAACAACCAACCAAAAATCGTCTGCGTCCCCGTTTGCGATACCTGCCTAATAACATTCAAATTATATTAGGTCAAATAAAGCTTTTATAGCTGATTAGTGATTATAGAACTTGTTTTTCTCTTTTCAGTTAATAGGTTTTTTATGCAGTCGGGTTTTTTGTTTTTCTTAATAATTTATATTATATGAAGTGAAATTGTGAATTGATTGAATGGATAATTAAATATTAAATTAACGTGAGGTTTATAAAATGAAAACAAATGTATCTAATTTAAATTATTCTCTATTTTAATCCTCATCATTAGAAACAAAACAATATCAAAAATTCAACACAATAAAAAAGCATTATATAAAACTAACTACAGAAAAGTCATCCATGACGACAGACACATTGACGCTCTGATGCTTTTATCACTTAATCTACAACGTTTTTTTGTGATCAGGTTGCCAGATTTTGAAAAGGCTTGTTCACTTGGAACACTGGTTGCTGGAATGCTAAGTATATCCTTAGCCATTTGCGTCAGGTTAGGCAGGTGATACTTCTGATTAGACCACCAAAGTAAAACGTCTGTATCTTCTGTTTCAATTGGCATAGATAGATAGTTTTGTATCTCGTCTTGAACCGCGTTTTTTTGTTTGTACACCGCAGAAAAAATATTTTGCACTGCATTTTGGGATTGAGACGTTGTGGCTAATGTTTGGTCTCTACTCGAATTTGCGTAATACGTGGTAAAATAAGTTTTGAACCGCAGCAGAATATTGTCGCATTCGCCACCTTGTTCCGAAAAATAGGTATTTTTTAATCGTGGATCCAATATAACGGCAAATTTCGCAAAATCTGTGTACACGTGCGGTTTATATTCCTCTAATTTTTCAATCATTGCAGTAGCACAATTTTCAAAAATCTCATTATTTGCTCGCAGCAGAATTTGTTCCTTTAAGACGTCCACTATTGGAACTACATAATATAGACTTGGATATTTAGATTTCGAAAGCAACAAAGTTGCATCATAAAAAGGCTTTAGAAACAGAATAATTTCGTTGACTTCATCCCAATTTTGTATCAAGTATTCATAAAATTCTTTTTTTTCTTTGCAAATATGATCTAAAACATTTTTCATGCTATACGCACGTTCTAGCATTAAGTAGACAGTATTCCACCGTATGGAAATTTCCTGGATAAGACTCAGCTGAGGAACATTCAATGATGTGCAAGTTTCAAAGTACATCTGTTTCTTTTTTGGCGCTGTATTGATAACTTTTACTAATTTTGAAACTTTATCAATTGGTTTCTCGATCGTTTTCAAACCTTTTTTTACAACCAAGTTCAAAACATGTGCAAGGCATCTTGTGTGAATAATATTTTCATATTTGCTATGAAGTAATATCAATAACTGCATTAATTTTAAATTTGTTCTCTCATTGTCAGTTGTAATGGACGTGACTCTCTTGTCAATGCTATAGTATTCTAGTATTTCAACCAGTTTATACAAAATTTCTCCGCTACTATGTGGATATGGGAGCAAGACAAATTCCAATATTATTGCAGATAACTTTGTTTCAAGCATAAAATGTGCGGTTATAACCATATAGGGTTTATTAGTGACAGACGTCCAAAAGTCTAACGTCAATGCAATCTTGGTGGGTACAGTTTTCAGAAACTCAATTAAATGTTCTTGTTTTTCTTTGAAAAAATTCTGTATGTTTACACTTAATTGTGTACGACTGAGCATTTTATAAGCAGGCTTTAGTTCTTTAATAAGATTTTTAAAATGTTCTTCATCCACAATAGAAAAAGGATGATTCCCGTGAATAATAAAATTTAAGATCAACTGGTCATAATACGTACCGCTTATGCTATTGCGAGACGTGCTTTGGTCAAGATTAGTACCATTTTCGTGTTTAGTATAATGAGCCTTCAACATAGAATGAGAAGTTTTGGTTGAATACGTCTTTTCACACAACTTACATTTCACCAATGAATTGGTTCTATCAAACTGTTCCAGTATTTGTGATTTTTTGTTTCTCTTCCTTGTACTCATTGTTCTAAATATAAAACCAATCACTCCACAATTGTTAGATATGTATTATATTATATTCTTAGTAGGAAAACAATAAAACAAATGAGTAAACAATATTTATAAATACTAATTAAGTGCAGTGCTCACTCGCTCCTAGTTTAAAGTAGCAACTATAAGGTATTTTTATTAAATTATTTATTGGAACACCCACAACCGTAGAAAATTTAACCGACCAAATTATGTTGGCTATTGTAGCATTAAAGTTGTATGCAAGAAAGGTTTACTTAATTTGTTTGTTTTGGTATGGTTAAGTATATTTTTCGACAATTTTTGTAATTTCTAAATATAAGCTGTACAAATCATCCTCCGGAATATTTTCTAGGAGGCCACGAAACTTCAAAGCAACAATATTGCGTTTTTCTTCAACACTGGGTGTTACAGGAATCGTATTTGCATTAATGACCACAGCAGCGTCTTTGTTGCTTTCGTTATCGGTAATATTCTCGTGAATTTCATCTGCACATACAAAAAATATATCATTACTTTTATTGTATTAAGCAAATATTAACGATTATACAAATAATTTAGACAGACGTTAGACATTTATTATAATAAAATAAGTACTTATGTAATAAGTACTCACCCTCGCTTTCATATGGAGTTGGTGGCTCTTTCCAGTTAGTTTGTTGAAAATTGACTACCATGCCACCAATATCCAATAAATTAGGTGATAAAACATTATCTTTAAAGTCGCATAAAATGCTCTGACTCTCTTCCTCTGTATTATGATTCATTTTTAGTTTAGGGACTGTAATATAATAGGTACCTTAGTAAATCTGCACACAATGACAGTAAAAATACAAAACTACGTTTTATACAAATAAATGTAGGTACTTTTATACTTTTGCTTCCGGGAGAATACTTATTCAGGCGGTAATATAAGCATTAGTTGCATTAATCAACATACGCCTTACGAGTCTCGACTCCCAGTCCGATGAGTCGCCAGTCTTTTAAGTCCTTTAAGCTTGACGACTGGCGACTAACTAACTGCTCAGTTCTTACATTAAAAGACTTCGACTAAAACAACTAGTCTTATGACTAAAGGTTGGGGACTAAAAGACTGAGTCAGTCGCGAGTCGTCAAAAATAAAGCGAGTCTTTATTAAAGGCCTTAAAAGACTGAGTCTCTTTCATCACTAGTTCTAAGTAATCTGTGAACTAAAATTGACCTTTGGACTCCATCAACTTGTATTCTTCAACGTGTCGGTGACCGACGAGTGATGAGTCATACTACCCCGCTGTGTATTTAAAACAAACAAACAAACAAACTAGATCGTTAATTTCGCAAGTCAACTTAGATCGACAACAGTCGAGTGGTTAGCGTGTTGGTCTAAAGACGCATGAACTCTGAAGCCCGGGTTCAAAACCCAGACTGGTGCATGTGAACTTTTTGCTTTTTTGTTTTTATATTTTGTTTTGTACGCCTCCCGCAGACCAGATGGAGAAGGTCTGCGCTGGTTGTCGTCAAAACATAACAAATAGAGAATTTTTAATTTGTTCCCTTTGTAAAGAGACATACGATTTACAATGTTCCCAAGTCTCCGAAAAAAGATTCTACAATACCATGACCACAGAACATAGGGAATCTTGGAAGTGCCCGGCATGCGTATGCAACAGGCGAAAGGGTGATAACACAAACACTCCAATCCGCCCTCAACATTTAATCCCACCTGAAAACCGAAATCAACCACCACACCGGCGCCACCGTGATGATGAGGACAACGTAACTTTCAGGAAGAAACGGATTGAACCAAATAATGACACTGTGCTTTCCGACGAGGAGCTAAGTATCTTGGGTGACACCCTAGACCATGAAAGTGAGGAACCAGTGATAGTACCGCCGCCATCACAAACTAACCAAATTAACATGGACCAATTTGAGAAACTTCTGGATAAGAAACTGGAAAGTAATAAAAAATCTCTGCTCCTGGAGTTGAAACGCACATTGGTTAATGAAATAAAGAATACAATTACTAACGAAATAAACCAAAATATTAGTAGCCTGTTTACGGAACAAAAATCCCTTAAGAGTGAAATTAGCACAATAAAGACACATATAGCAAATTTGGAAGCCGAAAACAAAAATCTGCTGACACAAATTCAACAGTTACAAAACCAAATATCCCCGCCTAGTGAAAACACGACCATGCGTGACTATAAACAAGACATAGACTACTCTCAAAACTGTAAAAAAATCGTACTCTATGGACTAAATGAATATGATGAACGAGAAAATGAAAATGAACTGCACGACAGAGTGATCCATGTTTTCCGGGAAATATTGAACACTAATTTGGTAGGATACATTGAAGATTTGACAAGAATTGGACGTAGAGGATATCGAAGGCCTATTGTCATAGAATTTCTTAGCAAAAGAATGACAAAATACCTACTCCAACACAAAAACTACTTTAGGAATACCGGACTGGCAATAACAGAATTTCTAGATGAAAAACCACTTCTTGTTCGCAACAAATTAAGGCAACACCTTCAAGAAGCAAGACGAAATGGACACCATGCTATAATCAAGAATAACACCTTAATAATTGATGGCCAGGAATGTAACATGCAAAACCCACGAACTGCGGAACAATCGTTTAGAATACCTGTATCGGAAAATGGAGACCACAATAACTCAAAACTGCAACACAATGGAAAGACAAATGAAGACACCTTTTTTCGATAAAAACAACTGTAAGATAGTTTTCCAAAACATGCGTAGTATAAAGAACAAACTCCACTTAGCTGAAGCTTTTTTGGAAGACGAAAAAACCATCGAAGCTTTCTGTGTCACTGAAACCTGGTTAACAAAAGGGAAAATAGACCTACTGCATTTTGACGGATATAATATCGTTTCGTCATTCTGTCGACTAAACCGAGAGGGAGGCAGCGTTTGTATTTTACTCAAGAATGATATAGAAAGTGTAGAGCGTAATGATATTGTTGACATCTCAGTTGAATATGTAGTTGAAATGTGTGCTGTAGACATACCAAAATTTAACTTACTTTTAATTACCCTATATTGGAACGATACGGAGGTAGACATTTTCTATGAAAGACTTAAAATGCTTTTAGAACTATTAATAAGGAAGGATAGCAGAAAGAATATAATTATAGGAGGTGACTTCAACACTGACGTCTCAAAGAAAACGAATAAAGCTAGAACTCTCTTAGATTTTATGCTAACTTACAATTTCCACCAGCACGTGAGTGACCCTACTCGCGTAACTAACACTACCGCAACATGCTTGGACCTTTTGTTTACCAACTCTACACAACAGTCACATTTAGTTTCGGTACACGACTATGGATTTTCAGACCATAAAGGAGTTGTGATAATTTTACCCAAATTAGTAGAAAGTCACGGAAATAAATGGCAAATTGAAAAAAGAATATTTAACTACAAAAATATGAATCTTTTTAAGGCTGAATTGCAAAAGGTCAATTGGAATGACGTTATCACCGAAGACAAAAATGTCGACGAAAATTATAATAGCTTTAACGATTTATTACAAAAAATTTTAAACAACTGTATTCCCAAAAAATCTCTTAAAATCAATCGTAACCCCAGAAAGGCGTGGTTAACCACAGGAATAAAAAAATCATGTCAGCATAAACGCCTCTTAAAAATATTAACGTCACAATCCGATAGCGAAATATTAAGCACCCACTATAAACAATATGAAAAACTTTTGAAGAAAACCATCTATAAATCCAAAAAGTTACAATATATTCGACAAATGAAATCATCTAAAAATTTAACTAAGACCATGTGGCAAATTATAAAACAACGCACAAATAAAGTTTCCAAAACATGTAGACAAAATATAAAGCTAAAGATCAACAAAGTACTTGTAGAAGATCCAATCACAGTCTCGAACGAATTTAACAATTTCTTTGCTTCGGTGGGAGGGACAGCAGACGACGAGGCTACCCAGCCTCAGGGTCGACCGGTGCTGAACCCTACTAATAATACTCTGTACCTTCGCCCTGTAGACCCTCGAGAAGTAAACACTATAATACGCGAACTAAAAAACAAGCGAAGCTTTGGGATCGATGAACTGCCACCTACTTTAATAAAAAACTGCGCTGACGAATTAACACTACCATACGTATTAATGATTAACCAATCCTTTTCACAAGGCGTGTTCCCTCTAATGTTAAAAAAATCCCTAATAAAACCAATACTAAAAAAAGGAGATATAACTGACCCATGTAACTACCGACCTATTGCCCTATTACCCACGTCATCCAAAATTTTTGAAACGGCTATGGCGAAACGTCTTAACTCTTTCTGTGAAAAATACAACATTTTTAATGATAGCCAGCACGGATTCCGTAGAAACCGATCTACCACTTTGGCGGTATACAAATTTATTCAGGAAATCCTAAACACACTGAATATAAAAAAATATGCAATTGGCGTTTTTCTAGACTTGAGCAAGGCATATGATAAAGTTTTATACAAAATCCTCTTGAACAAACTATATGGTATAGGTGTCCGAGGGATCACCCACGACTGGTTCGCATCTTACCTAAACAACCGAGACCAGCAAGTCGAAATAGAAAATTGTGATTTCAATTCAGGCATTATAAAGAATTTCAGATCAGACCCTAAGACTATGAAAAGTTCAATACCACAAGGCAGCGTCCTTGGTTGCATACTCTTTCTAATATACATCAACGATTTTCCTCAAGTATTAAATACCTTATGTGTTCTCTTCGCTGACGACATTTCGGCTGTGATAAAATGTACAAATGTTATCGACCTAAATAATAAGCTAGATAGCACACTGAACGAAATAGTTAAATGGCTAACAGATCATAATCTTGAAATTAATTTTACTAAGACGAAACTAGTGCAATTTAGACCCCATCAAAAAACACCGTTAAACATAAATTATTCTCTCAACAATGTCCAAATAGACTGCGTAAATGACTTCAAACTACTTGGCTTACATATTGACGAACACGTGAATTGGAAGACCCATGTTCAAAATTTAAAAAGCAAGCTCTCTCGTTTTACATACGCGTTAAATGAATTAAAGAAAGGTACGAACCTGCAAACGGCAATAACTGCTTACTATGCATATGCGCACTCGTTACTGAGATACGGAGTACTGCTATGGGGAAATAGTACTGATGCAAATGACGTTTTCATATTGCAAAAAAGATGCATAAGAATACTAATGAACATTGATAATACGGTTAGCTGTAGACAACATTTTATAGAACAAAAAATATTGACATTAACTTCCATATATATATTAGAAACATGTATCTTTGTTAGGAACAATACACATTTTTTCAGACGAGTTAAAGACAACCATACTAGATTACTCAATACAAGGCACAGAGAAAGACTAGCACCCCCGCAGTCTAGGCTCGTTTTGCATAGCAATGGTCCACATGTAATGTGCGTAAAAATTTATAACAATATTCCGATTGACATAAAAAATGAGCATAATTACATTAAATTTAATAAACAATTGAAATCATACTTAACAACAAAGTGCTTTTACAGCCTGAAAGAATTTTTCGATACTCAATAGAATATAGGAACATAATTTAGGGTGAATCTAATTTATACACTTGTTTTTTATTTTTATCACCTATTATTTTTTTATTTTATTATTTTGCTATTGTGACCATTTGTTTTGTAATTAGTTCTAACTATATAATAAGAATATAATTAGTTGTCATTTTGGTTTTTAAATTGTATTTTCTATGTATTAAGTATAAGATTGATAATAATGAACTTTATTGAATTTAATCGTAATTAATGTAAATAATAATATAATCGTAATTAATGTACCTAAGAATTCTTAAACTAATAATTATAATTGTTATCCCTAGCTTTTAAGTTGCATGCTTTTGCATGCTATTGCGGTGCCCTAACAGGGTGTCATGTTGAGAACTTATCCCAATGTATCAACTTATGTACACATGATAAGCAATAAAGAATATGAATATGAATATGAATATGAATCTTGCACATTGGCAGAGGGGAAATGCTAAGGCGAGGCGGGTCCATATATAATTCGTCTAAGATGACTACACTACCCAAAGATGTAAAAAAAACCGCTCATTTTATTTTTACCCGACTGCGCCAGAAGGAGGGTTATGTTTTTCGAGCGTATGTATGTATGTATGTATGTTTGTATGTTTGTATGTCTATTTCTTTGGCACGGCCTACAGCCTAAATGCCTTGATGGATTTTAAGTTATGAGGTGTCATTAGATTTGTAAAAATTGTGAGAGTGACATAGGCTATATTATTTTAATATAGCAACTGCGAAATAAAAAAGAGAGGGAGGATAAAAATTTTTTTTTTCATTAAGATTTCAATATGGGTATCAAATGAAAGCTAGTGATCTGACGATTCCAAAAAAAAAAAAAAAAATATATATATATATATATATTATAGTACTTTTATGTAACCGTTTCGACACAAGACTAAAAAGTATGAAATAAACTAAATTATTAAGAGAAACAAAAACCCGACTGCATAAAAAACCTATTAACTGAAAAGAGAAAAACAAGCTCTATCATCACTAATCAGCTATAACAGCTTTATTTGAGCTAATATAATTTGAATGTTATTAGGTAGGTATTGCAGGCGGGGACAAACCAATAACCAACCAAAAATCGTCTGTGTCCCCGTTTGCGATACCTACCTAATAACATTCAAATTATATTAGCTCAAATAAAGCTGTTATAGCTGATTAGTGATTATAGAGCTTGTTTTTCTCTTTTCAGTCAATAGGTTTTTTATGCAGTCGGGTTTTTTATTTTTCTTAATAATTAATATTTCGTTACATTGCCGCCGATTAATAGTTGTTTTAATTGCTATGCTTAGAGATGGCTGTCAAAAGCACAAATACACTGCAGCAGAAATGTATAAGCAGGGTTTATTCTAGCTTTTAAAGCATGATGAGAACACCGCTGTCTGTCTAGCTATGACGTCCAAGATGTAAACTTAATGTGCCCATTGCGTATGATAATATAGCTGATGGTCGTTGCAGTTACATAGACAACGTCATTTTACCTACCCAGAGGTTTAATGGTTTTTGTAACCTACTTTATACCCGTAACTATTTTAAGACATTTATTGATTAGAACTTTTATGTTATTGGCTATGTGCGAAGTGGTGATGGGAACTGACAAATCGATCGCAGCGCCCGGGGTGGCAGAAATGTGTACTTTTGTAGGACAAGCTGTAGAAAATATGCTTGAATCTATGCAAGTCCACACATTAACTCAACACGAAATCTCCAAAACTGTAAAGACTACAAACTAAAAATTTGGGATGGAAGTTTCTATTGGCATCTAGGTGCTCACTAAAAAGGGTTTTTTGAAATGTTATCTCCAAAGGTGTGAAAACCGGGATAAAAGTTTGTACGGAAATTGGCACTGCAAATAGGTATTTTAAAATTTTTAATATCGATAATGTTGCGAATTTCTTTAGTTTTTACATTATTTAATTATAAAAATAACAAACTTTTACCTCACATGTTACTTGAAATAATTCACGGCGGTCCGACGCCGCTCGCTAGTCGCGGTAGTGTCGTGCACGGCTAATATATGAAAGTAATGAATAAATGAATATGAAAATACTAGAAGATGCTCGACTATCATATTTTGCATGCCAAAGATTTGTATCAAAGTAATTATCAGGTTTAGTATTTTTGAGGACGAAAGGACAATTATCTATCACCACAGCACCCCACGCTATTCCACCAGGAGACCTTGAATATGATAAAGGTGGACATGAACTATTAAAAAGATTATTGGTAGTTTCTGACCACTCCGAAAGACATTATAGTCGCAAATTTATCTCATAAATGCAGTATTTCAAATTTTCTACATGCGCTCTTTATTTATGTGGATGTTCTGAGATTTCAGAATATCTCTGACTACCCCCTCGGGGAATATAGTCGTGAGCATATGCTTATGCTTATGCTCTTTATTTATTTATTTAACACTTTATTGTACACATAATATTACAGAAAAAACAATTAAAGTAGACATGTATAAAGGGCGAGCTTTATTTAACTGAACTTTGTAAGCAGGCCACAGGGGAAATACGATTTGTGTAAGATTGAACGAATAGATTAATCGGATTTTGCTGAATTACTTTTGCTAAATTCATACTTTTATTAATCAAATTAAAAATTGAAAAGTTAAGTCTCGGGCGGGATTTGAACCCGCACTAGATTTAGCACCCGCATTAGATGGACGCAATCGATTGAAATTTCGGTTTTTTGGGCTCGATGGCGAAATTTGAAAACGCAATTCCCCGGTTTGGAAGAGTGTGGGTTCAAGTCCCGCCCGAGACTTAATTTTTTAATCTTTAATTTGATTCGAAATAGCACAACATGGCTGTAACATGTTTATAATCAATAATGCTTTTATTAAATTACAGAAATAGAAACCCTTAATAGTTATTTGTTATACAAGAGTGCAAAGTTGCTTTTTAACCGCGTGCTCAATTTTGATGACCGAGCAAGTTAAGGATTCTAAAATTTAAAATTAATAGAATCCTGAGCGTTAGCGTGGGAATCAAAAGAGCACGAGGGGAAAAATCTTTGCACTCGAGTGCAACACGTAATTTTTCATCCCACCTCGGCAGGTTTTTTTGCAGACTAATGCAAAAAAAAAGGTTGTATGATCAATTCGGCACCATGGAGGGAGAAGTAAATAGGTTTAATGATGTTTTGAATTCACAAACTTAGTGCACACGATGTTCTAAACTCAATTTACTTTATCCCCTAGCGTATAAAAACGGCTTTTGCACTCAGATATCGAAGAGCAAAAATACTCTTTCCGAGATGGGGGGGTGAAAAAATCTTTAATCTTACTTAGGAAACATAACTACAATGCAGTTACAGTATTACTTTCTATACGTATATAGATTTTAATTCTGTATCTAATGTGTTCTGTATTTTTTCCATTAAATCAGTGCCCTATTCTCGTTTATCGTATTCGAAGATCTTGGAAGTTTTTTGATGTAGAATAAAGAATAATTGATTGAAGGTTAATCTAGTTCACTTTAATGGTAAATGTAAGGGACAGGTGATTTTTTTTTCGCGATTTCGATGTTGGTCTCATAGTCAAAGTTGTTCAGTTTGATGGTCTAAACGATCCCCTTAAAAGTTTAAAATTTTTATTTTTACTTTTGTAACACCCATATTATCAAAACCCTTCAAGTCTCTTGTATGATGGAGGAAAATCCATCCTAATTTCCGCTTTTATTGTATACGTAGGAAAATCATTGACAACCATTGATCTCTTATCTGTAAGAGGTCAACTTTGGCGACTCCCTAAATAAAATACAACCAACCAAATTTGCCAATCACATCCTTCTTGCCAAAGTGAAATAAAAAGAGCTCTTCATTCCAGAAAATAAGCATTATGCTCACGACTATACTCCCCGAGGGAGAAGTTAGAGATATTTTGAAACCTCGGAACATCCACGTTTCACTAGTACCGAAACTCTGTCCAGTATGACGGGGAGTGCGCCCGCCACTTTGTAATGGGCAGTGGGTACAAATAAATGCCTCGAAATTGAAGCAAGCAGGTGTCCTCACGATTTTTCCTTCACCGAAAAGCCAGTGGTGTTACAAATCGTACATATATTCCCGTACTAAGAGCCCAGAAAATACTTACATTTTATGCAAATTTGCCTGAAAGTTTTTGCGGACAAATGCAGCATGTTTCGCTTTTGACGAACTCTAACAAAGTTAGAAGTTTTTTGGGAAAGTTACGGACAAATTACATTCAACCCTGTCGGAGCAAAGCCATAAGCCGGAAAAACTAACTTTGAGCTTGAGGCCAATAAAAGTTGTGTGATATGCAGTCAGTTGTTACGTTGCTTTCAACAGAAATAACTTAATAATAGTACGTACCTATCTAAAATGTTATTTTAAACATATAATATAAACTGATTATCCAGAAACATGGGTTCGAAACTCATATTCTCCATTTAGATAATTTCGTAGATATGAAATGTTACCCGCTTGAAAATTCGGCAGTTCAGAAATACGTAGAAACAAAGTCCAGTCATAGTATAATAAAAGTAATAGTGGTGAAGCTCAGCGGTCGCGACAGGCCAATCGTCCGGGTGGTGCGGGGGCCGAGAGGAGCGTGTCCCGGCCCCCGCTGCCTGCGCGCGTACCCTAACCATATGAATAGATAATAATATTACTTACACTATAGAAACTAAACTCCCGTGTATTTGTTAAAATACGCATACAATGTGCTTCACCACTATTAATTTTATTATACTATTGTCCAGTATTCGAAGCCTTGAAAGGCCAAAATAACAAATAGACAAATATTGTTGCAATGAATATCAAAATTCTCATTAGTATGTGCGTGTACGAGAGGAGGGGGGAGGTTCTTTGTTGGTTGGCATAATTATTTCAAGCAAATTTTTTGAACACTCCAAAAGAAAAATGATTGAAAGATAATTATGTAGGTAGGTAGGTACTAGAATTAATTATTAATGTGTGTTTGTTTTTCATTACAGAAATAAATAAACCATTTATTCGTTGAGGGAGCCAAAAATTTTGTATAATATAGGTGGTATTATTAAGTGCTGACGAAACATGATTTGGATTGTTTACTGTATAATTATCCCTTTTTGGTAAAGCATGTTAGCTAATTTTTGACTGTACTTGGGTATCTAAACTATCTAATTGTTATTATGTAATCAATTAATTTTGCTTATATTTATTATTTTATTCTCGTTCTTGTATTTTGTTTCACTTGTAAATGCTTGTAGAATATTAAGTTCTTAGTAGTACTGTACCTTTCCTACTTATTACTTGAGGAAAGATGCAATTCCGTTAAGCTCGACTTAGGAAATATGAAGATTAGTTTCAGTGTGCTTATTTTAGCCGCAGCCGGGATCAGACTAGCCTCTAGAGGGCCTCTTCGCTCTCTTCCTATTTGAGCGCGGACGAACATGATAGAAGGCGTGATTTTGCTCTACTACGGCCGCTGAAGCCGTAGCATGTTGCACGTGATAAGGCTATCGAGCCTATTATCTCGTTCGTTCACGCGCAAATAGAAAAAGAGCGAAGGCGCGACAGCGCTATATCACGCTGCCATACCTCGGCCGCAGATTGTTTCAAAAAGGTACCAACAACTAGATATCGGTGTCCTCAATTTTATCAATCCATTTCCAGAAGTGAAACGTTTAATGGATTCATTTAGCTTTCAAAATGTCCTAGCTGATAGCCTCAGCCATTACCACAAATTGAAGGACCCTCTACATTTATCAAACATTGCAGATAAAGTGACGTTTCATTTTTACCTCAATTTTTACCTCACTGGATGTCACTTGACATCCGAATGTCAGGTTCATCTCTATAAGGGTAACTCAAGGGTGAAGCTTTTTATTTTTTCTACGACCCAATGGTTTTATTCAAATCTCGAATTGTGTTATGTGCTTGAATTGGTCTTTCAGTACGATTGGATTCATCATCATCATCATCTCAGTCGATGGACGTCCACTGCTGGACATAGGCCTCCCCCAAGGATCGCCACAACGACCGGTCCTGCGCTGTCGTCTGATTGGATTATTTCTATTGAATTAATGATTCCTTTAATTTTAATCCGGCACAGTCAAACAATTTTAATTTTTCGAGGTTTTTTTATTTAGTTTTCAGTTTAGCAAAGCATATTATGTTACGACTATATTCCCCGATGAAGACAGAGATTTTTTGAAAACTAGGAACATTCACGTTCCACGTTTCTCAATTTTCTTTAAAATAATTTCAAAATTTTAATTCTGATCTATCCAGAGAATCATAATACAATCCATGTTTTGTTTAGACAAACGGCAAGCAAAGTATATATCACTATAGAACATGATTATTCCAACCGTGTAATAAGATAGTGCTATCTTATATTTTGAAAGCCCGTTTCTAAAATAAGTGAAAAAAACGTTATTTCACGCAATATCCAAAAGATAACTCAGTAAATAACCGTTTCAAAATTCGTGCAAAGTTATAAGGGTAGCAGATAAACCAGTAGACACCATAATAAGCGCGTTCCCTAGGCGCGTGGGATGAACCGGGGTGAAATTATTTGAAACAGGACGAAACAAGCCGAGTAATTTGTTTCTGTTTTATGGAAAT
Source organism: Agonopterix alstromeriana (assembly GCA_963924505.1). NCBI lineage: Eukaryota > Metazoa > Arthropoda > Insecta > Lepidoptera > Depressariidae > Agonopterix > Agonopterix alstromeriana. Next base: position 9,994,490 of record OZ004664.1, read on the forward strand.
TGAACATGTTGCGGACAAATTTAATAATGAAACGATTCAATTTGAACTGGAAGTTGAAAGGAAATTCGAAAACAATGAAATGCGGAATGTGTTAACGATAATTTATGGAATGTGTGAATTGAAGATGGAGTAAATTTTGAAATTTCTTATCGTTTATCTCCGTATAACAAGGTGTGATTTTCCGCATTATCGAGAGTTAGTAAATGCTTACTAAGCAAAGCTGAAGTCTATTAAAAATACTTGGGTATACAGGGTCAAGAAAGGATCCTGGACTCTAATCGCGGTAAATATTCGGTGATTGAACCGTGACTGTACTATGTAAGAACTATAACTTTGGACACATTTGGTATTGCGCTAATCGCGGTACAGCTCATGATAGCCGTTAGAGCCGTTTTGACAGATCGCTCAGACGGTAAAGGCTGTCAGTCACATATAGTTTAGAGCGATGCGGAGTTCACCATAGTTGAATTTGAATAGTAATTGGATTGCAATTTGATTAGAACTGAATTTGGATAATAGAACTTCGATGTTTTAAATTTGCGCAATCGGTCTCCTGTACAGGTAAATTTATGTTTGGCTTTGTTTCTGCCTCTCATGCTGTTACGAAAAGGTATAAAGAACATGTAAGATAGAATACTTTTGTTAAGAGAAGTTTTTTCCGAATGCGTAAATGCGCGCTGCATACAAACGAAGTCTGGTGATATTTTCAATACTAACCAATTAAACTCAATGAAATTTTGCAGAAACATTCTAGGAACAAATCTCTATGTTTGTATCGTGTCCGATTTTCGTTAAAATATACAGTTTCAATGCTAGGATTAATTTAAGATTTGTATGGAAATCTTTGATGCACTGTAACTTTCAAACTGTATATTTTAAGGAAAATCTGACATGATACAAGCATAGATATTTGTTTCTAGATTGTTTCTGCAAAATTTCATTGAGTTTAATCGGTTAGTATTGAAAATATCACCAGACTTCGTTTGTATGGAGCGCGCCAACAGTAATATATCCTTAATGAAATGTTCTGTATAATTTTGTATCTCGTATATCTTTACCTATCTTTACGTATGTCATTGTAATGCTGGTATACAAAAATACAAAACAAAAACTACACTATCCGAGCTGCCACGCTTTTTTAAAACGTCCCATCAGGATTCGCGACGCCTCCCACAGCGCATTCTCTCACACTCAGCGCCCTGTATAATAGTTACATTACGGACACACAGAATGTAGGGCGGCAGCACTATGGGGCAGTAGGGTGACTATGAAACAGAAAAATTTTTGGACATGATATTTGTGGAAAAAATGCTACTTACTTAAGCAAAACAAAAGAAATAGTATACATTTTGTTGAAGCCGATTCTTACTTTTCTCTCTTTAAGTAATCTTAAGTTTTATAAAAGTACAATTAAATAACTTAAGTTTATAGCGAGAAAAGTCACAGATTCGATAGTTATTCATAAAAAAATTATGAAACAATGATAATTTATGACAATCTTGTAAATACAATATGAAAACGAATATTTTCTATAGTATATTTCGCAATTCCATTTAGTGAGTAGGTAGCACCCACAATACATTTTTTTTGAGTAGGTACCTAATTTTATAAAGGAGTTGGTAGGTGGTCCTACGTTAGGTAGGTTTATAAAATTATAAATTTGTATTGTGTTGATATAGGCAGTTTGTGGAAATGTTCACCGTCTGCTGAGTTTGATATTTGATACACAAATGCAAACAAACAAGTAAACTTTTCCAAAACGAATATTTTGATTAGATTATACTTTGTAATATCCACTTAGTAACTTGCTTGAGCATTAAAGGTGAATGAATGACTTTAAAACAAGGGTAGATGTTCGCATTTATAATGTGAAACATAATATATAGAGCGTTTCTTTTACATCAGATCATTTAAATAGCCACAATTTCATGTAGGTAATGTATTGCTTAGATACTTTATTGAAAGGTCTATCGGATACATAGAGAAATATAAAGAAACTTATATTAACTTGATATTATCGGACAAAATGTTCCGTCTTTCAGTCTGGTTGTTACAATTCGAACGAATCACTGTTGATTTTTATAATAAAAACAACTTTGACAGCTCGGTGTGTTTTCATGGTTCGATTATTGCTCAATATGGATTTAGAATGTATAACATTGACAATCTTAAATTACTTATGATATTAGTAGTTACTAATATCATTGGGTAACAGGTAGAAATAACAATCACATAAGTTAACAATTAGGATATTAGGCTTAAATTATGTTCACTAATAAGATTTTCTCAAATTATGTCTCCTTTTCTGTTTCTGTTCTGAGGCGTCAGAATATCTCTGACTACACCATCGGGGAATATAGTCGTGAGCATATGCTATGCTATGTCTCCTATCGACTAAGATACATGTTGACTCTACCATGAGCACACTCATGTTCCCGCCATAAATTAATGGTAAAAACATAATGGTCGGCGACCGGAAAACGAACGGAATGCCAGTCGGGAAATGATCGAATCTAACGCCTTTTCTCTATTGTTTACGCCTTTGATTTGATTCTGTAGTCGACCGCTTCCGTTTTGTGAAAAGATTTTTGTTTTGTTTGTGATGTGCGATGCGGAAATGAAATTGGTTGAATATTGCTTTGAAACTGAGCTGGCAATCACTTTACACAGTGGAAACTTTCTACTCCCCTTTTGAAATTTTGATGTCTAATACATTTTATAACTTGATAACTTGTTACGCTTTTATAAGAACCTTCTATTTAACTTTTCTTGTTTATTATTCCATTTTCGAGCGTTGTCATTACCATGGACATGCCTCGGGGTTCCCGGAATCGCAAGAATTTTGTTGGTAGTCCCGGGATTATTTAAATGTTAAATTAGATACGTATGAATATTATGTCAGAATTTAAAAATGTTTAAACTGGGTACGTGTTTATTAGACCGGCAAACTACGATGGCAGCAAAACATTTTTGAATATGGTAATGAAATCTCGAAAAAGTTATTTGGCATCCAATATTAACATTGAAGTTGGTTAACCGACTGATTTTATTGAGATATTATTCTGGGTGCTGATTGAATAACGGTCAACATATTGAATAGCGGTAGGTAACATGTCAAAAGTACCGCGCGGCGCGTTTGAAAGGCGCGGCCTACTATGACTCTTGATTTAAAAAAAAACTTCTTTTGACATCTAAATAGGTAATCCTATTAACCCTGTTAAATTTGTATCCATATTGATTAAATCCCGGGAACAGGGATCTTAACCGGTTTTGAAAAACCGGTTAATATAGTTCATAAAACCGTTATAATTGTGTTCATTCATTAACCGGTTAATCCAGTAACCGGTTTTTAAAAGAACGAAATAATTTTGGTTACCGGTTAATTCAGAGAACGAAATTATAGAACTCGTGCTAACCGATATTATGATCAGAATTAACCGGTTAAACTCACGCCACCCGTGCGCCGGTCGCTGCGCTGTTGCCAGATTGCCGCCAATCTGGCAACGCTGCGCGCGCTGTGCATTCGTTTCGGTGATATGTAGCCCAGTCATTAATTACGGTTTGAGTCGGGATGAATTAAGAATTGTTTTTTTTGGGTGTATCATTTTAGAACCAAATTGGGCCTAGAAATATATCAAAATTTTAAAACACTCACGTCAGCCCACCCCACCCCAAATTTAAAATTATGCATTTATCTCTTCAAAAAATATATTACGGTAAAATTTTTTTATTTCACTTTTTTAATCCTTTACCTTTACAGCCTTCAAACACGGAGTAAATTTAATTGTCTACTTAGAAACCTTTAAAAAATACATTTTTATTTTTTAATGAATAACTCATTTAAAATTAATTTAATTTTAAACATTTTTGTTTTTTTAACCGAATGCGTCCAAAATCTACATCTGGGGGTTTCTGCGATCTCTTGCGACGAATCCGATGTCAGATTTGAGAAAAGTGGCCGCCATCTTGAACTTTTTTGTTTCTCAACCGATTGCTTCCAAAATCGATATCTGAGGATCCGCGTGGACTCCAAACACGGATCCGATGTCAGATTTGAGAAAAGTGGCGGCCATCTTGAACTTTTTTGTTTCTCAACCGATTGCTTCCAAAATCGATATCTGAGGATCCGCGTGGACTCCAAACACGGATCCGATGTCAGATTTGAGAAAAGTGGCCGCCATCTTCAACTTTTTTGTTTCTCAACCGATTGCTTCCAAAATCGATATCTGGGAGTTTCTGCGATCTCTTACGACGAATCTGACGTCAGATTTCGGATAAGTGGGTGCCATCTTGATTTTTTTGTTTTCCACCCGATTGCGTCCAAAATCGATATCTGGGGGTTTCTGCGATCTCTTACGACGAATCTAACGTCAGATTTCCGAAAAGTGGCTGCCATCTTGAACTTTTTTGTTTTTGAATTGATTGCTTCGAAAATTGATATATGAGGGTCCGCGTGGACTCCTAACATGGATCCGATGTCAGATTTGAGAAAAGTGGCCGCCATCTTCAACTTTTTTGTTTCTCAACCGATTGCTTCCAAAATCGATATCTGAGGATCCGCGTGGACTCCAAACACGGATCCGATGTCAGATTTGAGAAAAGTGGCCGCCATCTTCAACTTTTTTGTTTCTCAACCGATTGCTTCCAAAATCGATATCTGAGGATCTGCGTGGACTCCAAACACGGATCCGATGTCAGATTTGAGAAAAGTGGCCGCCATCTTGAACATTTTTGTTTCTCAACCGATTGCTTCCAATATCGATATCTGAGGATCCGCGTGGACTCCAAACACGGATCCGATGTCAGATTTGAGAAAAGTGGCCGCCATCTTGAACTTTTTTGTTTCTCAACCGATTGCTTCCAAAATCGATATCTGAGGATCCGCGTGGACTCCAAACACGGATCCGATGTCAGATTTGAGAAAAGTGGCCGCCATCTTGAACTTTTTTGTTTCTCAACCGATTGCTTCCAAAATCGATATCTGAGGATCCGCGTGGACTCCAAACACGGATCCGTTGTCAGATTTGAGAAAAGTGACCGCCATCTTGATCATTTTTGTTTCTCAACCGATTGCTTCCAATATCGATATCTGAGGATCCGCGTGGACTCCAAACACGGATCCGATGTCAGATTTGAGAAAAGTGGCCGCCATCTTGAACATTTTGGTTTTTCAACGGATTGCTTTCAAAATCGATGTCTGAGAGTCCGCGTGGACTCCAAACACGGATCCGACGTCAGATTTGAGAAAAGTGGCCGCCATCTTCAACTTTTTTGTTTCTCAACCGATTGCTTCCAAAATCGATATCTGAGGATCCGCGTGGACTCCAAACACGGATCCGATGTCAGATTTGAGAAAAGTAGCCGCCATCTTGAACTTTTTTGTTTTTCAACCGATTGCTTTCAAAATCTATATCTGAGGGTCCGCGTGGACTCCAAACACGGATCTGATGTCAGATATAAGAAAAGTGGCGGACATCTTGAACTTATTTGTTTTTTAAATCGATTGCTTCCAAAATCAATATCTGAAGGTCCGCGTGGACTCCAAACACGGATCCGATGTCAGATTTGAGAAAAGTGGCTGCCATCTTGAACTTTTTGTCTTTCAACCGATTGCTTTCAAAATCTATATCTGAGGGTCCGCGTGGACTCCAAGCACGGATCTGATGTCAGATTTGAGAAAAGTGGCGGACATCTTGAACTTTTTTGTTTCTCAAATCGATTGCTTCAATAAATCAATATCTGAGGGTCCGCGTGGACTCCAAACACGGATCCAATATCCGATTTAAGAGTGGCCGCTATATCGAACTTTTTTGTTTTTGAAGCGATTGCTTCGAAAATCTGATGATCTGAGGGTCCACGTGAACTTCAAACACGAATCCGATGTAAGATTAGAGAAAAGTGGCGGACATCTTGAACTTCTTACCCAACTGCGACAGAAGGAGAGTTATTTAATTCTCAACCGATTAGGCTAGGTTTAGGTTAGGTTATGTACTGGGCTATAACAGTTGTATAAAATGGCGAATTAAACATTTACATCAATACTGTTAATAGGACAGTTTGGCTGTATAAGGCGAAGATGTACCGTCAAGACGCTTCTATACTACAAGCTGTTACCGCTGACACTTTAGTACAACATTTAGCCAACTTTTTTTAGATTCAAATTTAACATTATAGATTTTGGAAGCAATTGGTTGAGAAACATAGAAGTACAAGATGGCGACCACTTTTCTCAAATCTGATATCGGATCCGTGTTTGGAGTCCACGCGGATCCTCAGATATCGATTTTGGAAGCAATCGGTTGAGAAACAAAAAAGTTCAAGATGGCGGCCACTTTTCTCAAATCTGACATCGGATCCGTGTTTGGAGTCCACGCGGATCTTCAGATATCGATTTTGGAAGCAATCGGTTGAGAAACAAAAAAGTTCAAGATGGCAGCCACTTTTCGGAAATCTTACGTTAGATTCGTCGTAAGAGATCGCAGAAGCGCCCAGATATCGATTTTGGATGCAATCGGGTGGAAAACAAAAAAAATCAAGATGGCAGCCACTTTTCCGAAATCTGACGTCAGATTCGTCGTAAGAGATCGCAGAAGCGCCCAGATATCGATTTTGGACGCAATCGGTTGAAAAACAAAACAGTTCAAAACGGCGGCCACTTTTCCGAAATCTGACGTCAGATTCGTCGTAAGAGATCACCGAAACTCCCAGATATCGATTTTGGAAGCAATCGGTTGAGAAACAAAAAAGTTCAAGATGGCGGCCACATTACTCAAATCGGACATCGGATCCGTGTTTGGAGTCCACGCGGATCCTCAGATATCGATTTTGGAAGCAATCCGTTGAAAAACAAAAAAGTTCAAGATGGCGGCTACTTTTCTCAAATCTGACAGCGGATCCGTATTTGGAGCCCACACGGATCCTCAGATATCGATTTTGGAAGCAATAGGTTGAGAAACAAAAAAGTTCAAGATGGCGGCCACATTACTCAAATCGGACATCGGATCCGTGTTTGGAGTCCACGCGGATCCTCAGATATCGATTTTGGAAGCAATCCGTTGAAAAACAAAAAAGTTCAAGATGGCGGCTACTTTTCTCAAATCTGACATCGGATCCGTATTTGGAGTCCACACGGATCCTCAGATATCGATTTTGGAAGCAATCGGTTGAGAAACAAAAAAGTTCAAGATGGCGGTCACTTTTCTCAAATCTGACATCGGATCCGTGTTTGAAATCCACGCGGACCCTCAGATATCGATTTTGGACGCAATCGGGTGAA